>JABCMI010000007.1:10000000-11200000 GCA_026261945.1 Hirschfeldia incana
TATAAATTATGAAATGATTATGTTTAGAGATATATTAAACAATTATTTAATACAGATAAATGTTAAGAATATACATTATCATTTATATAAGATAAATATTTATTAAACGAAAACATGAAAACTCGTCCGGGTGAACGGGTCAAACTCTAGTTAAATTATTAAAATGACTTATTAAAAAGTTGAAATTTGGTTTGCAATATTCCATTAATGTAATGGTTATAATATTCTGTTGAAATTATAGTATTAAATTATGGCCTGCAATATAATATAAAACTTCAAAAATTTTACATTGAAAATAATAAACGTTTAGAACAAACCTATAACAAAGAGATTAGATTATAACAAGGAGCCAAATGATTCTCTGGCCTGAGTGAATCATAGTTATAAGAGCCGCTGAGTGAATCATAGTTATAAATAAAAAAGAGCCAAAAGCAGGATCATTGTTGTCTCCATTGAAAGCATAGTAGTATAATCACACTTACCAAAGGAGTCTGGCCTCCATGAGTTCCACTCTTTCAAATAATAGCCGATGAGTGAATCATAGTTATAAATAAAAAAGAGCCAAAAGCAGGATCATAGTTGTCTCCACTGAAAGCATAGCTTATAGTATAGTATAATCACACTTACCAAAGGAGTCTGGCCTCCATGCGTTCCACTCTTTCAAATTGACTCCTCCCTAGCAAACCTTTAACCGGCTTTAACGGTAATGCTTTTTGGAAACGTATAATAAATAACTTACGGAGAATAACCATTTCCATTTTTTTCACATGATTTAGTTTACTCACTCATACAATCTTTTACACACACTCACTCTCTTGTGAGTTTAGTTACAAAAATCTTCAAAAGCAGAGAGCAAATGATAGGACGCTGAAACATGAGGACTAAAGCTCTACGCTCCTTGGAAAGGCATTTTCAGGGTATCAAAAATAGCATTCTGTGAAAAAGTCTTCCTGAATCTCTCCAGCAACTCTCCTCCATCATTTGCTTGAGCCGCTGCATCAGCAGCTTCCTTGGCCATTCCAATTCGAGCATAAGCCTGAGACACCCCCACATAAACAAAAAGTTCATACCAAAGGCTTTGGTAGATTTTACAACACTATCGAATTTACCGAGTACATATATGTTAACTATTTTCAGAGCATTACCTCGCCTCTTTCCACAAGATCGGAAAGCTTGGGGATGTATTTTAGAGCTTCCGCTTTCTCATCTGCATCAATGCATGCCTCCACAAATGGACGGAACCCTTTCATGATATAAATGCCAGTTAAAACACAAGATAAACCGAGACGAATATGCTTGCTCTTAAGTCTTAATCTCAGACTAGTACAGGTAGAGGATGCTAGTGATTAATTAACAAAGAAGTTGCTATCATAAGGCTGTAAAACTTACCTGTTGGTGGTCTCCTTTCTTTTGAAAACTTCTCGAGAGCTTCCCAGTCTTTGATTGTAACCAGAGCAAATGTTTTTAGCCAATACCATCTTTTATCAGAAACCTGAAAAAAATTCAAAAGATAATGTGGTGAAGATGACGTACTCTCGTTCATCCATCGCACAACACAGGACAATTATATCCAATTAGACCTTGAATTCTGACTTGACTTTTGCTGCAGCGCGATTATTACGCAGGACAATACATGTACGTATAGTATCATTGATGCTTGAATCAACAAAGATAGCCTGCTTCGTACTAGCTTCTAGCTCATGTTGTATCCTAAAAACATGCAGCAAATAAAAACAACAGATAACAAGATCAAAAGGAAAAAAAGGAGAAAAGACCATTAGATGAAGAGCAAATAATACAGTGACTATCAAGTTTCCAGTACAGAGCCTGCCTTAGAACAAAATAAGAGTATATTAATGGCTTATTACCTCAGGAGTTTTGCATGCTCCTCAGCAGCCTTAGACTCGAAAGTGTGTTCCTTCGTCTGAGAGAAAAGGTTGCTGGCTTTCTCTATTAGTTTTATGCGTGGACCGTGCAGCGGAGATCCTTTGCTAGCCATTGGGTTTTTCCCCATATCCCATGATTCTTTCCATAAAAGGAAAGCTACCTCCTGAAACAACCAGCATTCATTTGATGGTCACCTTCCAAAATTTTAAGAAACTGAACAAAGATAACAAATCAAGGAACAACAACTGGATCATGATACTTACATGAATCTGACCCGTAGATAAAAAGAAATCCTTTAGAAACTCCTGTTTATGACACCTACAGCATGATTTTTTAATAACACCGTCAGATACTTACAAAACAACATTGTTCACAACTGCTTGGTTTTGAAGAGTGTACTTTTAAGTAGTCAAGTATGCTAGATAAATTAAGTTTTTCTTCGTACCGTGCATAAGCTACAAATAAATCACGTGCCAAAACTCTTCCTTGGATCATCGCAAAGAACTCCAAAGGAGGCCTCTGGTCAACCCCCACCACAAAATAAAAACTCGTTAGTTCTTGTTATTAGCACCAGCACAACATACATATTTATAGTTCAAGTGTAACATCAAAAATAAACTACTCACACACCTTTTGCCATATATGAAATATAACAAGATAAACCAGGTCGGTGTCACCACTCTCAGTTGCTTTCACTAAAGCGGTATCTTCCTCCCCAATGCTTAGTAAAAGAGGAACCTGAAGTTACAGAAAGTGACCACAAAACATGTGAAACTAAGAACCATGAATGCCTATTTACTTCTACATTAAGAATCCTAGCAGGATGTGATTTGATTATATTAGATAGACAAACCTGTTTCGTGGAGCGTGGTTCATGTTCAACTAGCATTGCAGCTAACTTTCGACGTCCACAGTTATCAGCATGAGTGGCCACTGCAGCATAAGATATTCCTCTGCATAGTTGGAGCTGAAAATTCAATATAACATCGTCCCTTTTAAGTCCATGTGTTCCTTTCATCTCTATATACATATCTTGCAAAGACTAATAACAAAATAGAATTTGAACCTTATCAAGTAAAATTTCAAGAAGATGAGTATCTGGAGTTGATGGTGAAGCAGTTATCTTTGCACACGCCCAATGCATTATCACCACTTCCTATACGAAGCCAACAATGGAAATTCACAATCATTCTAAGGAGTGGGTTGCAGAGTGAAAGTAGAATATCCTCTGACTTACTTTATTCATTCCTAAGTACTCAGATATCCGCAGAGCAAGAAGGTGGGAATGAGAATTGATTAGGCGACTAATCAAAACCACTGGTGTCAGTAACTGCAATCCATATAAATTTCATGAGGAATGAGTAGCGGCAAACACTTTCTTTGTAGAGAAAATTGCAAAGACCTTGTACTGTTGAATGCTAAGAGGTATGCCAATATCAGGATCACGAACAGCATTCAGAACTCTCAAAGTTCTACAAGTCTCTTGGACGCGGTCACGCTGAAAGTTGCTGTCAATACTCACCAAGTTAGATTACTGGGAAGTGGAAACTCAATTTATTTTAAGACTAACCTGCTGAAAGCTTGTCCATAACTTGCCGCTCGTAACAGAGCCCTCTGACGAGTTACATCAAATTCATGACCAGCAGCATCAATGCAGGATTCAACAGCCTCAGACAGTGATGAACGAATTAGTCTCAAATTTTCATCTGCCTGACAAGATAAGAGCAAATCAACTTCATCACCCACATCAAGTAATAGTAACTATAAACCATTTAAGTTATAGACCTACCTTGGCACTACGCCTGTCAAAATGATCCAAAGCATCGTACAGCAAAGCTGCAGGTGATGTGCTTCCAATCTTGAAGATCGACTCAGTAGAATCAGGTACTCTTTGCAGAAACTCAAGACTAGTGTTAGATAATATCCTCACTCCATCGCATTCTGGGATGAGAATCACAGGCTCATCATAGAAATAGTGTACTGGATCTCCCAAAGGACCCACCATCATTAAATCCTCATCCCAATAGAGCAGCACACTATCCATTCCACACCACGCCATTTGCTGAGGAGGAAGCGCTGACTCACAGCTGTAGTCAATAGCAATCTGTTTCGATTCCATCCCAACGACAACAATCCGACCATCATGAGTGAAGAGCGTCAAGAACTTTCCATTGGGTGACACAATCATCTTCTGCACAGGTCCAATCAAATTCCCACCATAATCATCATTCCCCATCTCAGAGTCTTCAACACTAGGCTCATCGAACCTAATACTCTGCGCCTCGTCCTCATCCACAACATAAATCTCATCACCAACGGCTACCAACACCTCAACGTTCCCAGACATGGTGTACTGAGGCTCCCTCACAGCCAAGCAACTCGGCTGAAGCATATCGTCTTCCGTTAACCCGGGGACATCAGCAAGCTTATAAGGCTTCATCGTGTTGAAATCCGAAATACAAAACAACTGCCCTCCTTCCGTCAAGCAGACCACACCGTTCCCCCAGAACACACACTCCACCACGTTCTGCTCAAAGCACTCTTTCCCCATCGTCACATTCGGCTGAACAAGCTCGGCGTGGATGTTGTAACGGTAGATAGTGCCGTCTTGGACAATGGATATGAGCGTCTGATCGTCAGACCATGACATCCCGATGAGGCGTCCACCAGGGTGCTTCCAGACGGTCTCGGAGAGGAGCACACCTGCTGAGTTGAAGATGCGGAGCTTTCTTAGAGCAGACTCGGCGTAGAGCTGGACGATCTTGGAGTCGTCTCGGATGACTGCGATGGGACCACCGAAGGAGGCGCAAGCCACCTTGTTGCGGCTTAAATCTACATGTTTCCATCTCATCTGGTAGATCTCGGGCTTCCTGTAGTATCGGTTGTAGAGTAGCTGCCATTCTGCAGCAACAGAGACGTTCGCCATCTGCTTTCGTCAGGACCTGTGAAGCAATAAAGCGTTTGATTAATACAAACAGTGACACATACACACCACTACAGTTTCAATAAGCTTCAGATTTATACCAGTAGTGACACACACACACACACACACTACTAAAGCTTTAATAAGCCTCAGATTCATACAAATAGTGTGACACACACACACTACTACTATTACAGCTTCAATAAGAGCGAGAAAGAACCATATGTAATAGCACATCACCAAAAGGAACTAGAATATCAACGAATTGGGCTAAAAGGAGGAAACTTTTTACAAGTTTTATGAACAATTTGATGTGAAATCGCAATTTTGACCACCATACAGGAACCCTTCTGAAAGAGAAGATTTTTCAATTCTTAAAGCTAACAACTTTGCAAATTATATGATATCTATAGACTAAAACAAGAGCAATCGAGATCATTAATCATTCAATCAATCAATCAATCAGTCTCTTGAGTTGATATAAGAGACTTTTAAGATACAAACATTCGACAATGAAGAGAGAAAAAAATATTATAAGAAAAAAAATGTCCGACTTACTTTTGGAAATGAAATCCACGATTGGTCTTAGCCGAAAATCGATCAGGAGAAGGAACTCATCGAGCGGACGACGGAGACGAAGTTGATTCAACAATCTAAGAGAGGGAGGGAGAGGATCGGAGCACAGAGCCACCACGATCCTGTTTTTTCTTAAAAAGTAAATTAACATAAAAAATTTGGCCTGCAGAACTTAACCGAATCAAACCTGCCAAACCGAAACAAAATTTTTGGTTTTCAATTTGGTTAAGAATTTAGCCAATTCGATTTTTAAAAGAAGCCGGTTATCCGTTAGATTCCATTTAGCAGTCGGTTAGTTCAGTTTTTTTTTTCCTAATCCTAACTGAACTAAGGGATGAAACCAACCAAAATTAGTAGTTATCCAAATCTTCAACCACATTCAACTACGGTAAAAATAAAATTTTAAAAACTTTAATTTAATTTCATCAAATTAACCATTTGAGTTGAATTACAATGCCTAGAGAGGTGATATTAGATTCAAGAATTCAACTGAAGATACAAAAATTAAATTTTGAAATATTTTAAATAATTTGATGACGATTTTAATGTTTTTGTCAAGTTTTTTATTTTAAAATGCACAGAGAAAGAACAAAAAATTTACCAATAAGAAAAATAAAATCATAATCATTCACATGCCATATAGATATGTCATTTCAAAATATGAAATAAAATTATACTAACAAAAAAATTATTAGCTTCAAACCGTTAGATATATTCCCTGTCTAATGATATTTTTTTCTTTGTTTTATGAACTTTGGCCTTAAGGATTTAAATGGTGTAGACAAATTCTCCGGTTAGCCAATCATAGAATTTCAATAGTATGACTAGTATTTTATTTTTCGAATTTAAACTTGAATATTAAGAATATATCACTTTTATTTATTTAGTAAAATTTCCATTAACTTTTTTCAAATACAATTTTCATAAAGTTCACAAAAATTTGAATAACAAAATTATTTAATAAAATTTAAATTAGTGTTTTAAATAGCATTAGAATTTAAAATATTTGATGAAATACATAATTGAATAAAATAGAATTTAAAATAATTGATGAAATAAATAATTGATCACTTCTAACAGAATAATTGAACTGAAGTTTCAATTCTATAAAATTCATTTGAATTTCAAAATTAAATACACCACCTTTTAATCGAAAAAGAGAGAGTTTATTTTTGATCTGAACTAAAAATAAATCATTTTGTAACCAAATCAAACTAAACTGTACTAAATCCAAACACAAACTAAACCCAAGCTTAATAGGAATCTTGTAATTTATTAAACATAGCAGTTATTGCCCCCACAAATATGATATATTTGCCCCCATTCATTTAGTTTCTTTCCTTTGTTTAGTTATTTTATTTGATACATTACTTGTTTTAATAATTGAATTGTGTTCATCCAAATTTATTAACCATGTAGATTTACTTCTTATTTCGAATCAAATAGTCTATATTAACAAATACGTTAATACCTTTCATTAACAAATTTAAGCACGCATTGGCATATCAAACTTACATATTCTAAGACTTTTTCTTTGACTTACACATTTTAACACTTTTCTTTCTAACAGTAGTATGAAAATTTTAGAAGGTTTAGTTCTAAATCTTTCAAATGAGCTGCAATTCTTATTTTTTTGTAAAATTAATTATCAAAAGTGTTCATGGTTATATGCATCTACAAAATATATAAAATACTTCAAACAAGTCTTCACATATGTAATATATAAAAATTGTTTCAAAAATGTGACAACTAATTGAGAAAAATATATAATTAGATATAAAAGTTTCGGCTTTTGTAAAATGTGTTATTATTCATTTTACAAAAAACAGGGATATATATGATATAAAATTCATACTTTATTTACATTTCAAATACTATATCTTCATATTTAATAGTATTTTAAATTAAATATTTTTGTCAATAACATTTTACAAAAATCAGGGATATATATGATATAAAATTCATACTTTATTTACATTTAAAATACTATATCTTCATATTTAATAGTATTTTAAATTAAATATTTTTGTCTCCGTTGAAAATTGTTTCTAGATCCACCATAGATCTAGCCACTGAGCAAGAGACCTGATGACGACAACCTAAAATGAAATATTATTTAATCGAAGTTAAGTTTGACTGGATCCAAATGGATCCAAAGTAGCCAAACCGAATCCAAATTAAAACGAAAATGCCGCCTCTAGTAGAGAAGGGATAAACTACATGTTTACGTTTTTTCCATTACAAGTCCCAAACAAATTTGGAAAAATGGATTCCAACAGAAGTACAAAACTCCAATCACATAGGTCTAGCTAGCGAAGCAGATCATAGTGGTTTCTACCACTGTAAAGAAGCCTAACAACATTCTTCTTGTTGTTCCCTTTTCCCCAGCCTCCTCTAAACTCAACTCCATACTCTGCAATCGGTATAAAACCCGACCCATACCCTCCTCCTCTCCTAGGCTGCAAATCAAGATCCGAATACAAACTCAGACCTGGTTGTTCAACTAGAACAAAAGAAACAAGGATTCTTGTCTGTTTAAGACTCAGGATACCTCATGCTCTGGTATGTAGACGATGATTGGCTGTTTACATAGCTTGGAAAGAACCTGTTGAATGCAAAAAACATCATGACTTTTATATATTGGTGTGGAACATTTTGAGTGTTACAATGTAGAGGAGGTACTACTCACTAGCAGCTCAGACTCTCCTCCCCAGAAATCGTGTCTTCCAATCCGCTGACAATACCTAAAGCAAAACGTCATGTCACAAGGAGAATCAAAATACTAAATAGCTCTGACAAAATGGGGGAAGCAGTAATGAATTATTGTGGACTCACCGTTTCAGAGACTCTTCCACAGTGATAGCAATGAGAGCTTCTTTGTACTTCTCCCTTTCCTTGGGGTCATTGCATATAACCTCTTTCACAGCCATTCGCAATTCATCTGTGAATGAAATGCAAGTTTTTTGTTGTTGTTTGCCAAACAGAAACATGGTGAACGAGAAATCGTTTAACATTCAAACGGATAAGGTTTTGTCAACTACTAATCAATCAATAGACCAGAGAATCTACAAAACAATTTAGCAGATAACACAGTGTTCCAACAATACCAAAAAGGTTAACATACTGAAAGCAAAAACGGACATCATCATCATGATGGACGAGAGATCAACATTAAACCGGATAAGGTTTCTCAACTACTAATCAGTCAATAAACCAAATAACCCACAAAACGGTTTTAGCAGATAACACGGTGTTCCAACAGAACCACAAGGCCAGAGATACTTGAAAAAACGTACAAACTCAGTAAAGCTTAACTCAACATCAAGTCATCAACCTCGTGATTTGCAGCTACTTAGCAACCAGAGATTCCACAAGGCATATTTGGAGTCATAAGGCCAACATACTTGTAAAAACTCCATTTTTGATCTCTTAGTTATCAGAAACACACAATGTATCAATGTATGAACCAGAGAAACCATAAGGGCCAACCAGATACTGAAAAATAACTCCATTTTCGATCTCTAAGTTTCAATAAACACACAATAAAACACCAAAACATGGGGAGTAAAGAAAGGGTATTGATGAGATAAAGAGTCACCTGCATCATCTCTCTCTCTCCGAGGATTGATCGTAATGCCTTTGTTAAAGGCCATTCCTTTCACCTACCCATTGAACACTTTCTTCAGGAAACTCAACAATAACAATCCAAGAGTTATGTCCACATAAGCAAAAAGCAAGTGTACGATACCAAAGCTCTGAAGAGACAGCGACCATCCCCAGTAACTCTATCCACGGCGTACTGCTCAACCTTCTTCGCTGCCGGAGACCCATTCCTGAAGATTCAATATACAGACCATTACTGTTCAAAGTCACTGATTAGTGGATATACTCCCGATTTGAAATACGAAAAAACTCACATGGAGGAACCGATTCTGGCGAAGAAGGCATAGCTATTGCTCCGCGTGGCGGCGCCTAAGAAGGAAGCAGAGGAGATTGAAGGAGTAGGGGAGGAAACGAGCTCGAACCTAGCGACCCCATGTCTCAGCTGCTCAAGAATCTTATCTGCGCATAGAGTAAAACACTGATGTTGTTCGGATTAAACGATAACAGATTAACCAAAAAAAAGGAGCAAGAGAAATGAAGTGTTACTGTTCGAAGGTTTTAGCTCCTCCATGGACATCAATCTCTACGGACAGAATGATAAGAAGACTGTCCTCTGAAACCAATCAGAAGAGGGAGACCGAAACTGTATATCAATGGAGCCATGGAGGTGTTTGAGATATATTAGTACATTTCTCAAGATAAACAACAATCCGTTGTAGTCTAGCTGGTCAGGATACTCGGCTCTCACCCGAGAGACCCGGGTTCGAGTTCCGGCAACGGAGTGTTTTTCTCACTTATTTTCTTTTTAAATATAAATATTACAATCTTACACGGACGAGGCCCCACACGTGCCAAAAGTCACTTCTTATGGTTTAACGACCAACCGGAAAAACTCTGGCAATTGGCAAGAATCTGAAGTAAGGCTGTGTACTTCTGCCTAAGAATTATCGAAACACTTCAATACAATACCCACGCGCTCTCTCACACACACGCACTCGCGTATACTTATTTTCTCATTGACGACGATCTCTTCGAAGCTCTCTCTCTACTACCTTCATTCCCTTCTGATTCCACAGTCTTCATCTTTGGATCCTCTCTGCCATTTTCTTCTTTGAGGTGAGTTCTCATGTTGATTAATAAGTTGAGACCTTTTTTGGTAATTTGTTTACTATTATTAGAGAAAAAAATGGGAGCAGTGAACGAATCTACATTCATTCATAAATTAGTGCTAGTGATCGATTTATTACACGACCAGGCAAGAACATGATTGTTATTGAAACTCAGCAGCATTACTGACTCAATTTGTCTTTTTTTTTATTTATTTATTTCTGTTCAGTTACAGGATTGAGATCTGTTTTTTGAGCTAAGAGAATGGCTTCAATCTCTCATTCATCCATAGCATTCTGTGGAGCTTCTGCTGCTTCTGACTACCTCCGTAGTTCGACCAATGGTGTCACTGGTGTCTCTTTAAGAACCCTTGGAAGAACAATGGTCACATCCACCAGAAGTAGCAACAACCTGTACGTGACAGCTCGGCTCAAGAAAGGCAAAAAGTTCGACCACCCCTGGCCATCCAACCCCGACCCAAACGTCAAGGGAGGAGTCTTGTCTTACCTCTCAACTTTCAAACCCTTGGGGAACACACAGAAGCCTGTTACCTTGGATTTCGAGAGGCCGCTCGTTGAACTCGAGAAGAAGATTCTCGATGTAAGAACTCAAAATAATTGTGCCTTGCATCTGAGAAGCTTTTAACTAACATTGGTTCCCTTTTGGTGGTGGATGCCAGGTGAGGAAGATGGCTGCTGAAACTGGTTTGGACTTTACTGATCAGATCATCACTTTGGAAAGCAAGTATAGACAGGCGCTGAAAGATCTTTACACGCATCTCACTCCGATACAGCGTGTGAACATCGCAAGGCATCCCAACCGTCCTACTTTCCTTGATCATATACATAACATCACTGACAAGGTATGTATGCTCTCTCATTTAGTCATTACTATTCTCTTTTGTTTTTTTGTTATTCATTGGAAATAAACTTGTGCTACCCACTGGGTCCATAGAATAGAATAATAGTTGGTTGGTTTCGGCCGCCGAACACTATGGTTAATTCAAGAAAAAACAAAAGAAATAAACTTTTGTATATTTTTCCTTGTTTCAGTTTATGGAGCTTCATGGAGACCGGGCGGGGTACGATGATCCAGCCATTGTGACTGGTATTGGAACCATAGATGGGCAACGTTATATGTTCATCGGTCATCAGAAAGGTAGAAACACCAAAGAGAACATAATGCGTAACTTTGGGATGCCTACTCCTCATGGGTATGTTATGTTTCTCTGTTAAGAACTTTATGTTTTGTTGTTAAATAGTCAACAAACACTCTCATCAATCTTCTGTAATGCCAACAACAGTTACAGGAAGGCGTTACGGATGATGTATTACGCAGACCATCACGGTTTCCCAATTGTGACATTCATAGACACTCCTGGAGCCTATGCAGACCTTCAATCCGAGGAAAAAGGACAGGTACATGATATGTCTTTTTATGTTTGAAGTGTATTGGTTTGTCTGCAGCATAACAACTTAATGCTTTATGTATAAATAGGGTGAAGCGATTGCCAACAATCTGAGGACAATGTTCGGTCTGAAAGTCCCTATTATTTCTATTGTCATTGGAGAAGGTGGTTCTGGTGGTGCCTTGGCTATTGGCTGTGCTAATACGATGTTGATGCTCGAAAACGCCGTTTTCTATGTTGCCAGGTAAAAACCTTTCCTCTTATGTAGGTAATGATGATGATATGATATTCTTACAAGTTGGTTTATTCTGCTTTCACAGTCCAGAGGCATGTGCAGCAATCTTGTGGAATAGTTCCAAGGCTGCTCCTGAGGTATGTACACTGTTCTTCTAAGTGAATTGTGTAAATATCTGAATTTGTGAAAATTGATTGAAAACTCTTGTATGCAGGCTGCTGAAAAGCTTAGGATTACCTCCAAGGAGCTGGTTAAGCTTAATGTAGCCGATGGAATCATACCTGTAACTATCTCTACCTCTATTATATTTGTTTATCCTCTTGCATCTCTTTGGTTGCTTTGGTTTGATGAGTTACTCTCTTACATGTTGTGCAGGAACCTCTTGGTGGCGCTCATGCTGATCCTTCATGGACCTCGCAGCAGATAAAGATTGCTATCAATGAAAACATGAATGTACGCATAGCTACTTGAATATTTATCAGAAAACGTTTTAACTTTTTTTTTTTTTTTTAGGAGTTTGGAAAAATGAGTGGGGAGGAGCTGGTGAAGCACAGGATGGCTAAGTACAGAAAGATTGGAGTGTTCATTGAGAATGAACCCGTAGAGCCGGAGAAGAAAGTCAACATGAAGAGGAGAGACGCTGTGGTCTCCACTAGCAGGCTGGAGGGGGAAGTTGAGAAGCTAAGGGAGCAGATTCTGAAAGCCAAGGAGACTTCTTCAGAGGACCAGCCTTCTAGTGAAGTACTCAACGAGATGATTAAGAAACTCAAATCAGAGATCGATGATGAGTACACTGAAGCTGCAAGAGCAATGGGTTTGGAGGAGAGACTAGCAGCAATGCGTGGAGAGTTCTCAAAAGCGAGTGCAGAGGAGCATCTTGTGCACCCTATTCTGATAGAGAAGATTGAGAATCTCAAGGAAGAGTTCAATACGCGTCTGAGCGAAGCACCTAACTACGAGAGCCTAAGATCTAAGCTGGACATGTTGAGAGACTTTTCAAGAGCCAAGGCGGCTTCTGAAGCTGCTTCGGTTAAAAATGAGATCAATAGGCGGTTTCAAGAAGCCGTGGACCGCTCTGAGATCAGAGAGAAGGTTGAGGCAATCAAAGCCGAGGTTGCGAGCTCAGGAGCATCGTCTTTTGAAGAGTTGAGTGATGAGCTGAAGGAAAAAGTTTTGAAGACGAAAGGTGAGGTGGAAGCAGAGATGGCTGGTGTGTTGAAGTCAATGGGTCTGGAGCTAGAGGCTGTGAAACCAAATGTGGTTGAGGAGAGCTTTGTTCCGAGCGAAGGCATACAAGAAAAAGTTGAGAAGCTGAACCAAGAGATCAGTGAGAAGATTGAGGAGGTGGTGAGGACACCAGAGATCAAGAGCATGGTTGAGTTGCTGAAAGTCGAGACAGCAAAGGCGAGTGAGAGTCCAGGTGATGCTAAAGTGAGTAGTCAGAAGATTGAGACGCTTGAGCAGCAGATCAAGCAGAAGATTGCAGATGCTTTGAGTATGTCGGGACTGCAGGAAAAGCAAGAGGAGCTTGAGAAGGAGCTTGCGGTTGCACGTGAATTAGCTGCAGAGAAATCAAAGGAAGATGATGATGATGATGACGATGAAGATGGTTCAGATTCTGAGAAACCAGAGATCATTAACCCCAGCTTCGCTTGAAACCACAAAACAAGACATTGTTTGTAAGTCAATAAACATGATGAAAACATCCTTTTAAATCATCAAGCCAAACCAAACGCTAAATGCAAAGACTATAAACTTGCAGGATCATGAAGCTCTTGTCGATTGCATTGGTAAGAAGAGGCTTTTTGTAGAACTATCCAATATCTGACCAAAGAGCAAAGAGAAAGAAGAAGAAGAAGCTTCAAGGGAAGAACCATCAACTTAGAAGCGTGCTTTCTTTTAGTTTAGCTTCTGGAACATGATTTCTGGATTTGATCAAGAGTTGACATTTGTCTTTGAATTCGTTTCTGTATTTGTTATGTCTTCTTGTTTCATTAGAACACTATTTTTGTTGTTTTGAGTCGAGTCTCACATGACAATACGTAACACTTCACTCTCCTGTTCAAACCTTTGATAATATTTAGACTTTTATTTGAAGCAAAAAAAATGTGAAGCAAGTTTAGGTCAAACCAGTGTTTTTAAAACCGGATCGGAAGCTGAACCGGAAAAGATCACGGTTTAATATGGTTTAATTAGATCAAATATGATTCAATAATCTGGTTTAATATATTTTTAGTATATACATTTTAAAATAATGTTAGTAAATATGATACATAAAAATAAAATTTAAATATAAAAAAACATGGATAATTTATAGATTTTTGATATTTTTAGTGACTTTTGTTAGTTTAATAACTTTGATATCCAATCCAATTACATGACCGGTTTATGTTTGAACCAATTCTTAGATCCGGATCATCTAAGTGATCGGTTCATGGTCGAATCCGGTCCAACCATCAGATCGATCCGGTTTTAAAAACACTTGATCAAACTGAATATGCGTTTACTTGTGAAGAAAGCACGAAAATAAGAAGCTCCTGAAGCCTTGTTGTGGAAACTAATGGACCACAACTGATTAATCTCTCAGTCCAACAGTCAATATCCTGCAACAAAGAGGAGGTTATGTTATTTCCTTTTCCTACGTTAGTGTCGGTCAAAGAAATTAGGAAGGTCTTATAGGGTCCTATAAAAGGAAAAGGAAACAATCCCACTTCTGGCCCAGATTCCAACTCACTTACGAAGGATTAAACTATACTTTGTCGGTTAAATTCTCATAGAAAAGGAAACACTAATGACGGTGTAATGTTTTGTCCATAGTATTAGGAGAATGGAAATAATCCTTATATATGGAGAGGATTGGGTCTAGGTCGTGGCTATATAAGGAAAACAGTCTACAAGAGAATAGATCATTCGAAAAAGAGAGACAAGAGCAATAAAAGATAAAGACAGATCAAGTGAGAGATTAGCAATTAGGAAGAACGACAGTTTTGGTATCAAGTTTAATTCTATACTACAAGGTTGAGGTTAAAATCCTAACAATCTTTCAAGAGTTGTAATAAGTTGTTTTTGCTTAACATGGGATACAACGCAGATGGGGTGTTTGGTTTTATTGTAATCGACAGGAACGGGACTCTCTTTGGAACTCTGAGCGGTACCACCCGTGAGGTCCTTCACAAGTTCTCTGTTGATCTTCCAAGGAAACACGGTAGAGGAGGACAGTCTTCTCTTCGGTTCACCAAGATCCGTGAGGAGAAGCGTGATTGTTACCTGAGCAAAGCTGCTGAGCTCGTCACAGAGTACTACATCAATCCTTTAACAGGTCAGCCTAATGTGGCTGGGCTGATACTTGCCGGTTCGGCCGATCTGAATACTGAGTTGAGACAGTCTCAGATGTTGGATCCAAGGCTTGAGGCCAAGATATTGAAAGTGGTGGATGTATCATATGGAGGAGAGTCTGGTTTCAACCAGGCTATCGAGCTGTCATCTGATATACTAGGAGATGTACGTTTCGTTCAAGAGATGAGTTTGATAAGGAGGTTCTTTGAGGAGATAAGCCAGAGGACAGGGAGGTACGTCTATGGCGTAGATGATACGTTGAACACTCTGGTCACGAGGTTGGGTGCTGTTGAGACATTGATTGTGTGGCAAGATCTTGATATCAACAGATACGTGTTGAATAACAATACAACTGGTGAAGCCGTGGTGAAGTACTTGGACAGTGAACAACAAGGTAACGAAGAGAACTTCATAGAAGGCAACATTGAATTGGCTGTGGTGGAGAATACTCCGTTAGTGGAGTGGCTGGCCAACGCACACGTTGGTTTTGGTTGTGCGCTAGAGATTGTAACCAACATGTCTAATGAAGGTCGTCAGTTTTGCAGAGGTTTTGGAGGGATCGGAGGGATCCTTCGTTACCAAATTAACTGATGAAACCTCTTTTCTTTTCGAAAAAGATATGGGATCTCTTGAACTTCTGTTTTTGTTTTAACTTAGCCTTCTTGGCGTTCTGCTAATATATCTGTTAATCTGTTATAGTTTTCTTTTCAAATGTTTTGTGTCAACTTTTATCTTGGTGAATAACGTATGCCATAACACCTTTCCTCTTTCGCTAAAAAGCTCAAATTATCTTTCTCTGATCGGTCTCCGACCACACAAAAGTCGCTTAAAACTCCGTCAGAAACTGATATAGCCATTAGAGTTGTTAGAAAAGTACATTTATGCATCAAGAAAACAATCTTTTCATGGATTCAAAGTAAAAATCATTTTTATCACTGAATTAAAGTTTGAAATCAATTCACACCTAGACTTGTGATTCACCGTGTACCAATACACATTTAACCATTAGGGACCTGGTGTTTGAAAACAGGCAACTCCTGCAGCTGATACTGTTATATCTGCAATCACTGGAGTGCAAGGGTGGCAGCTAGCCCAAGCTTCGACATTGTGACACCAAGCTTTTAATTGCAGTCTATGGAAGTAGCTCCTTTTGATGGAGCTTGGCGACTCTTTACCTTTTGACACAGGGCCGTACTTGAGTATAGGCGAGGAAAGCGACCGGTTAAGGCGTCATATTTTAAGCGAAAAGTTTAGTTGTATAGAACATAAATTTTTTTACATGAATAACAAGAACATAAAATTTCAAGTGAGCTTAGAACGTCAATTTTTAAAAAAAATGTTGGACCAGCACTGCTTTGAAGAGCCGTGCGAAGAACTTTTGATGCCCTAAATCAATATATGAGAAAAATAATATAAAAGTAATAGAAGATTGGTAGAGAGTATACATTTTCCATTATCATATTTTCAGGTTAGTTAATAAATATGAAACTGCAAGAAAAAAAAATTCTATTCATAACTTTATTTTAAATTTTAATATACACAGTAATAAACAAATAAGATATATAATACGAGACAAAAATATAAGAAATGAAAATATAAACAA
The DNA here is from genome assembly GCA_026261945.1 of Hirschfeldia incana. Classification (NCBI taxonomy): domain Eukaryota; kingdom Viridiplantae; phylum Streptophyta; class Magnoliopsida; order Brassicales; family Brassicaceae; genus Hirschfeldia; species Hirschfeldia incana. Next base: position 10,016,679 of record JABCMI010000007.1, read on the forward strand.
GTTCTTATGGTAAAAGAAAAAGTAATGAATATCTAAGTTATAATTATGAAAATAAGTGATGAATATATTGCTAATGTATACGTAATCAAGTTAAAAATTAGTCAACAACGTTTTGTTTATGGATAAACTATATAAAAATATACCTTATAAATTTCTTACAAAAAAAATATGCCCTATAATTTTTTTACAAAAAATATTTAACGTACGCGAATGTTTCAAAATTTCTAGGGGAGGTACGGCTCTGCTGCATTGACATCCTCACATGCAACTCTGATGGAGTTTGGAAACGCGACTCTCTTAAAGCAGGTTTGGGGTGGAATATATCTTCTGATCATGTATCTTTGGCTGCATGGGGGTCAAAATGTCTTCTCGTCATATCACCTATCATGGCTGAAGCGTCCGCCCTGTGAGAAGCTGTTCTAGCAGCCAAGCAATCATCTTTTTTCCAAAGTCTAGTTTCGATCCGACTCTTAGGAGTTCGTAAGAGCTATAAAATCGAAGTCCTATATGGCTTCGATCCGATTCTTAGGAGCTTCTTCTTTATCATTTTTTTCTTATTTTTTTTTATTTTGCTAAAATTGTTGTCTATTATTCACCGAGAGCAAAACAATGTGGATGATCTTCTTGCAAAGAACTTTGCTTTCAGTTTAATGAATCATTTTGTCGTTCAAAAAGAACATTAGACGCCAATCGAAACTTAAACTAAGTCAAAATATACCTTGCTAAAACAAGTAATCTTCCATTCACCCAAAATAAAACCTAAAACTCAAAAATCAAAGAGTTGAATCCTAAAATCATTAAAATCATTAAAATTAAGTAATGAGAAAATTATCATTTAAATCAGTAACTTTCAAGTTTGGTTGAATTAAAACATTAACTTTTCGGTAAGCCCAAAAAATACTCAACTTTTAATAACGAGACATTTAAATCTTAAAATTTGTTTGACCATATCATTAGTCAACAGTTATAGTTGACTAACAGTATGTATAAAATGGCTTTTAAAGTAGATGTCTTTTTTGGCACAAATATAAATCAACAAAAAGATTCCGAAAAAATTGGAAACTAATTTTTAAAATAAATTATTTAGTAACAATAAAATCTTATACATAAAATATTAAATAAATAAAATATTTTTTTCATTATTTTCTACAAAATGGAAAGTAAACAATTTTTATGTATCCTCTAAAATAGCTAGTTAACATATCATTAGTTTATTACTTATTTTTTAAAATAACTATATATAATTTTTGTAATTATTTATGATATTTATATTACTTTGTAACTATTTATATATTCTTAATTGGATTATGATTCATAATTTTTTATTTTCTGTAAAATATTAATATATATTTTTATTCTCACACAAATAAAATTAATGTTATTCTAATTATGTAGCAATATTATTTATCTTAACAGTTTTTGGTGGAGTTTATTTATAATTAAAATGCAGAATCTTGTAAAACATTTGTAGTACTATATAAAAAAAATTTGGATAATTATTTTCTTTAGGAATAAAAATTTGAACTAACACTTAACTAACAAATTTTTTGACGTTAATATTATAAAACATATAATCCCAATAAAATTATTTTTAAAAGTTATGCAAATTGATCGTACATAATTATAAAAGTTCTTGGTATTTTTACATTATTAGTGTTATAATCATAAATGTATATTTTCAATATTTACAATTTAAATTTTTTTAAAAAAAATTGTTGATTTATAGTTGTACCAAAAAACATCAACTTTAAAAGCCATTTTAGGCATACTATTAGTCAACTATTACTGTTGACTAACAATAGTAGTTGAATATTTTTTTTAGCTTACCGTTTTTTAATAAAAAAAAACCAATAAATTGGTGTTTTATTTCAACCAAATTTGAAAGTTGATGATTTAAATGACATTTTTTTCATTAAGTAATCCATCTTTTCTCGAGTTTTGATGACCGAAAGTTTTGATCCTTTGGTTTACGAGTTTTGGTTTTATTTTAGGTGGATGGAAAATTAATTACTTTAAATGGATATTTTCTTGGTTTAATTTGGTTTTTGATTGGTGTGTAAATGTGTTTTTCTATATATTAAACTGAACTTAATTATAGTACGGGTGTGAATTAATTTTGAACTTTTAATTTAAGGATAAATATGATTCAAACTTTTAACTTACGGAAAAGTTGGTATTCCGCCTTTTTTATAGATACGAAGAATGGTGTATTAATACGTGTGGACATTGTATTATGTGATAGTTATTAGGAGGAAATAGATTGTTAACCTGTGATACAGTGAAAATCTCACGAACATTTTTACTGCAAAGAATATAATCGAGCTTGGCGATTTATAACCAATTGTAGGTCGATGTACAACGTACTACCCCCTAAGAAACAGTGTCGTACCAAATTGTATATTTAATCTCTCTCTACTATCAAGAAAATACTTTATTATATAGGTAGCCCATAGCCATGTGGGGTTAGGACAATGTTAAGTGCATGATAATACGAGGATTAGCAAAAAATGTTTGATTAAGGGGTGGAGATAAATTAAATAAACAAAACTATACGGTTATATTTTTCTTGTTTTGACATAACTATATGGTTATCTAAATTGGCCTCTTCGAAACACATGAGCTTTTGACCTTGACCTTGAGCCGCCCTGTTTGGAGAAGGCTCATGATTTCTTTTCTTTCTTATTTTGTCGGCTTTTCTTTATATTTTTCTTCTAAAACCGACGTTTTATCATCTCAATTATTTGGTTTACTTCTTAACTATTTTTTTTTTCTTTCGATTGTGCTGGCATGAATATTGAGTTTCTTTTTTACATGTTAGGTTGTGTAGCTAGCTTTTCTTTTGATGTTTCTTTTTAAAAACTGTATGTTTATGGGAGTTCTAACTTTAAAACTCCTTAGACACAATCATTTAATAACCGATCTTATTTGTCATCTAAGTTTTAGCCGATAACGAGACCATGTGATGCGAAATAGATAAATGCAACAATTCTTTAAAAAAAAATTAATGACAACAGTTCATAACAGTAACAGTTTTTTAACAATTTGATTGGCAAAGTTGTATGCACTAATTAAATATTAAAAAATAAATGTAAATATGAATACAAAAACATTTGTTGTCAGATCAGGCTCAAAGATATCTCGGAAAATTTTAATAATCCAAAAGTGAGCTCATTAAGAATGTTTTTAAGTTGCGTTATTCTAATTTATAATTACTACTTATATGACATGAAAGTGACTGTGTGAACTAATGCTTCACTAGGTACATCAAAATTTGAATACATATAAAAAGTAAAAATTTCGGAGTCTATATGAGTCTGTTTCTGTTGATGACAAAAAAAAAAGTAAAAATTTATGCAGAATGAGAAGTATTATATCGTAGAGTCAAGGAGACATCCATACTCTACGTGAAGAATACAATATTTGTTCAGTTCATCACAATGTCAATTTTAAAGTAATAGTAATCAAGTGATTATTGTTTGTTGGTCAAGACAGTATAGATGAACTTCTATTGAACATTTAACTTTTCATTGTATTGCTGGAAATTTTAGCCTGAGATTCTGAATATTATATCGCGTTTCAACACATAATTTTATAAGAAAAAGTGTAAAAGTATATGCATATTTACAATTATTGGATTAATGACTAAAACGTTGATGTATTCCACTTAAATTAAGCAAAATTTACTACACAAAAATTAAATACCAAATGATTAAAATAAATAAATAATGTGAGAGTGTATATAAATTCAAATTCACATTCTTCAAATTATATGTTTATATATTGTTTTCCAGAGTAAACAGCTCCTATAAGAAGAAAAGAAATCTTTTCAGTTAAACAACTTAAAATGAAATTAATGTAAAACTCCGTTGACAACAAAACTATTATAATTAACTTTATTATTTTCTTGTCACTCCGCAGAATCATATATATATATATATATATATATATATATATATATATTTTCTTTTTTTGAGTAAACGCAGAATCATATATTTGGAACGTAAAGTATGGGTTCCAACTTATAATTATATACATAGGATTAGAAGGAATCAAATGATTTGTGCAAAGCCACTAATGTACAAAAGTGCGTGGAGCGCATTATGAGTGGCAGCCCTACAGGCACGCTCGCACACTTTTGTTGTCGCTCCGGTGGGTCAAGTTGTGTGCCAGTGCTCCCTATTTACTCCCAACTTCGTGTCTTTTTTATGTTGCCTCTCATTTAGTTATTCCTGATACTTTATATTAAGAAACATACCTCAATTATTTTGCTGTCGCAATGGCAACTAATTTAAATATAGTTGTTTCATGACCGTATCCGAGTTTTATATTACATTATTTGAAAAGATAGAAAAATCATGTGTATTCTAAATACCTTTTTGTTATGTATATAGTGAATTAATTTATAATTTGGTGCGCCAACGTTGATTACTATTTTTTATTTGGTATTAAATACATATGTTTGATTATCATTTTCTATAGTGAAAGTATAATAGGTTGGATTAGTTGACGTCCCTAACTATTGAAAATTATATGTACTATCGCTAAATAAACTTTAGATGCCAAATTAAAACTTGATAACAAGCGAAACACTATTTTGTGTTTCATCACATTTCATTAATTAATTATAGAGATGTATAACTAACCTAAAATTATTGTCAACTAGAGGTTTGCCGGCGCCGGTTTCGCTAATATTATTATGATTTAATTATAGTTTTATAATTTAGAACATTTCTCAACAATATTTTAGAAAATAAAATATTTCTATAATCTTATGGAATTTATTAATTTGATTGTAGTCTTTGCATAATTAATATGAAAGAAAATTAAGTTTGAATATATGCATGACAATTTGAAAGTCTAATAGCTGAATTGTTTATTATTGATTGAAAATTCTTAATTTAAATTATAATTTAGATAATTTTTAAATGTGAACTTCATCTCACAATGATTCTATTAAATTAGAGTTTACACATGTATATTTATATGTGTATATATATTATGCTGTGAAAATATTACTTTTCATATTATATATATATATATATATCAATAATTATATATGATGGTAAATTGCCTAAGAACTTAAACCAATAAATCCATGCTAGTTATATAAACTGAATTTTTTATTTATCTTTAATTTTGCGTCATTTCATTTGGAATAATATGAACTTTTTTGTCACGTTTTATACTATCAGTTTTGTATTTGTTCGGTTTAACTCGGGTTACTCTTCAGTTATTGCCTAAAATGGAACCGAACCGAAAATCCAAAGTAAATGAAACCGATCTTGTTTTTGGCTAGATCCGTAACTGAATCGATATTATTACTTCAGATCGGGTTCGGGTTCGAGATTTATGCCCAGACCTAGTTTTGTATATTGGGGTGATGGGGAGGTGTTATAATAGTTTGATGCTTTGTATTTTTCTGGGTTGATTTCAATGAATTATATTTTGTGAGCGGTGCTTATGATGATAATTTCAAATAATTATAGGTGTTATATTAACCGCTAGTTTCTTCTCGCTCTAGATTTGTCAAAATTAAGAAGTTGTGAATATATCAATTTAACCAATAAAATATATATATATTGATCGTAAAGGTACATTCGAAGTTGGTACGGTGTATTTTTAATCATAAATCTTAGTATTAAGAATTTAAAATTTTTTGATATTTATTGTTGCTGAATATTTTTTTTGGGATTGTAATTATGTGGCCATCTCTATTTGTTAAGAATATTATTTAATGTTTTTATTGTGTTATATCGTAATAGATGATAGGTTTATATATTTTGTGTTTGTGTTTTTCAATAATATGTTTTGTATATAATAGTAAAGTCTTTGATGTAAAGCATATTAAATTTCAATAAGTTTGCATATGTTGTTTTAAGATTAACAGTTTAACGTTATAAATTTTATTTTATTTTTTATTTGATTTATTTGAACATTATTCTATGAGATGTTTTGTGTTCTCTCTCCATATTTTGACATTAAGCCGTCACTATCTATGTATTTCGTTTACCTTTTTCCGTGTGCTTTGCTTCTCACCCTCACCAAAAAATACTCACCTTTGTGTGTTTGTTCTTCCTATGCTTGTTTGGTATTTGTTATAGATTGAATTTATAAGTTTCATGTTGTGTGGTTGTTACTCACAACGTTATAAGTTGCTTCGGTCAATATTGGCTGCTTCTTTTCTTACTTAGTTTTTTGTTGATGTTAGGAAGTGCATCTCCTTAAGTTGGATCAGAGTCTAGTCCTCTTAGATGTTGATTTCTTCTTCATTAGCTTACCACTGATAATTTTTGTTCGGTTGGTTTTCAAGATCTGGTTTTTGATCATCATACTTCTATGCTCTCTTTCATAGTTTGAGGTTGGCTCCACGATTTGCTGATTTCATCACTGCTCGCGTCTCTAGTGGCTCTCTATTTTGCCAAATTTGCGACTCCAGTTTTAGATAGTGTTTTTTTCCGTGTATGCTCTGTAGATTTATAATGTTGTGCCTAGTCTCAAGTTTGAGCTTTGGTTTCTTGGTGGTTAACTTTCGTTTTCCCTCCTTCAGGCTGTATGTTTACTTCCCCTGCTTTTCTTAGTATAAGTGTGCGAAGTTAGATTCTCGAAATTTTGGTCTTTTTATCTAGAGTTTTAAAATTTTGTGGTTCTCTGCTGGTATGAACGTTTTTTTGTGCTTCTTTAGTTTGTGAGGTGCTTCGTACATCTTAGCTGGTGGCTGCGCTTATGGTGCGTTAAATATTTGTTTTCTTGTTTCAAGGCGATTTTTGCCTTATGTTGAATATCCTTGCTCTAACACACTTTCGTGGTTTTTTGTATTGGTCTCTGATCGTGTTTCTTTGTATTCGAAAGATGCTTTATCTCAGAAGTTTATCTTTCTATTCTTTTCCGACATCTCTTTATTATAACCAAAACATTCTATGATAAAGTGAGCTAAGTTAATTTATGTTCTTGATATCATTTCAGTTCTAAACATTTACTTAGTTAGTGTCTCTTTGGCATTATGTTTTTCTCTATGATTATAAAGATTTTATGTTTCGATCATGAGTTGTGTTTCTAGTTTATTTTTCTTAACTTGGTCAATATTACAATAAATATATAATTTGTAAGATTAAATAATAGAAAATAATAACTAATAAATTAGTGAAGTTTATGTTATTTTTAGTTGTGAACAGATTAAAAATTAAAAATTTATTTATGTTATTTATTTATTATTTTATTCATTTTGTATTTTGTAATTAATAAAATGGATTATCAAACTTAAAAAGATGCTAATTTTTGTGAAAATGATTAGACATTGCACAATTAGAAAATGGTGAACCAAATTATAATAATCTAAAAAAAAAGATCTAAAATGTAAAAAGATATAAGAATGTGACACATGTCAACAAAGCCCCATTCCACATGTCCAAAGAAGAGAGAAAAGTCGATTTTATATATATAGATTACATTACACCTGTTTCTGAAATATAGAAAATCAGTGTAACACAAGACTTCGTAATAATAGTATGAAAAAGTATTGGCCCCGCGCGCACACATATATATATATATATATATATATATATATATTTCAAATGAGTTAATCCTTGGATAGCAGAGAAAAATAATAATGAAAAATATGTACTAGTAATTTTAAATTTTATTGAATTAGATGTATATGAGGTTTATTTCATATTATCTATTGTAATAATTAGTGCAGAATAAACTGTAAAATATCAAGGATGATTTTGATTTTTACCATTCTACTAATCTTTTTGAAGTAAATATAATCCTTTTTATTCATTAAATTTATTCATAAAGCTACAACATAAATTCATTTTAACTGATCACATAAGAGTAATTTTTTTTAAATATCACATAAGAGTAGTTATACAACTAGTCATTGATGATTAAAATATCACTGAGATGTTTACGTACATATAGGTATTAGCTAGTGGTGACAAGAAGATGATTGTATGATTTGTAGCTAAACCATTGGCAAAGGTACTGTGACACCAGAACATAGAAAAGAAACGTAAAAAGGTTCGAGATCTGTATCAAAGATAGAGATGTCAATTATGAACCTGGACCGCGGGCCTGTCCCGTAAAGAACTGTTGCGGGACGGGATTGGACCGAGATTTTACAGACCCGCAAATTAACGGGCTTTGCGGGACAGGTCTTTGCGGGACTGGGTTTTTTGCGGGACGGGACGACGCGGACCCGCGGAATTACAAAGATCCGCATTTTTTTCTTTTTCAATTCTTGTTTTACTTTAAAAAAAAGAAAAAAAAGTGAAAATAAGGTAATTAACGTGACTTTCCCCTGAGAAAAGAAAAGAGTTTCAGCAATGATGATTCAAGCAGATCCGACAATGATGATTTGAGCTCCATTGGTGTTTTAATTTGGTATTTTTTTTATTAATTTTGGGATTAGCAGCTTTGATTTGGTATTTGATTATATTTAGTTGTTTATTCATTAAAACTAAAAAATTGGTTATGAACTTAAGAGTTATAAGCTAATGAAAAACATATTCTGAAATTATCTTTAATTGGTATGTAAATATGTTTGAGTGTGACAAAATTAACTATTAACTATTTATTTGTTAAAGATAACATGAACAAGACTAAGCTCTGATCAAAGCGGTAACGAGAATAAGCTATGGTTAGAGCCTTGATCGACTAAGCTATTTAATTCTATAACAATGATGTCGTTCAACTGAAAGAGTTAGTTTTGTTACTGATTAAAGCCTTCTTCGATATGTATTACATTCTTCATGTTCTCTCGTTACTTATCATTGTTATCTCATTACATCAATATAATAGAATATACATTAACATCTCATTTTTTACATGCATTTTTTTGTTTGGTTCTGACTCCATATATATACATGTATAATCATCTCATGTTCTATATGCACTTTTAATAGAGAAAATATACATAATATATAACAAATTTTGAAAAATTTGCATTGTAGATATTTCATGTATATTAATTATGTGAACTTGGTTATATAGGGGAGCAACCTGAGGCATTTTAGAGCAGCATGCAGCATCATGAAGTGTTCTGAAATGGCCTGCAGTGTCAAGCATAATCAGATACATTACATTAATGTATGTCCCGCGGAACAGCCCGTAAAGGACTGTGCAATTTGCGGTACGGACTTAGGACGACCTTTTGGAGACCGCAGCCCGCACGGACCTGATTCATTGTGACCCGCAAAAAGATGAGCCCGCTGCGGTACGAGACGGGACGAGACGGATCAACCTGTTTGACATCTCTAATCAAAAATGAATAAATATAAGTATAATATACATTTACTTGCCTGCATCGTTTAATAATAACGAAGGCAAAATAAATTATTGTTGGAGAAAAAGTGTCCCCATTCGGAAATAAGAGATGCGTTCCCTTTGGGGAAACTCTACGATTAATATTCATAACAAAACTAGTCATTGTTTGGCACCACTCCAAATTTTAAAAACAACGTATAATACCTTTACTGAATATTTTATTGACCTATTAATATTTAGAAAAAAAATAATGTAAGTGGTGGACAAACAATCTGACATTTTACTTAAAACAGTGATATTTAAAAATTGTAGATGTGGACACTAAATTATTCTTTAGTTTAATGAAAATTAGTTTTGAACCTCTGGCGCTTCTTATTAAAATTTGGTGGATTGTGAAGGGGAGGCTCTTTGCTACTTAACCTCGTCCAATGAATTAGTCTGCATGGAATGGTAAACTGACAAAAACATGGTTCTTGGATATGAATCCAATTCGTCATATTTCAAAAGTTTGAAGTCTGCATGCGTCTGAGATTCTTTTTTCTTTCTTAGCGTCTGTTTCTATATTTATAGAGACTTATTCTTCAATATACATTTTGATACTTATTCTTCCATATATATTATCTAAATGGTATCGAATTTGCATGAAACTTTTAGACTAAAAACGACGGTGTTGAAATATTAAGAATCAACCTTTTAAATTGTTTCACTTAATTCGTAATTACTGCATGTCCAATAAGTATAGAATTTGGTCAGAGAAATATATAAAGGTATATCTTAAGTTAACTATGCATCTGTGATACATGATTTTTTTTTGTTGATAAGGTTATAATGATATATTTTTTATTTTTTAGGTGATAATGATATTTGAAAATACGATTTCTTACCATTTGCGGTGTATGAAATGGTGGCAAGTCCAGTGGGTATGCATAGTTATTTAACTTGCATTACTGCATGAAGCATGATACTATTACTTTACTCTTTTTATCATAGCTTTTCATGTTTCCGATGTGTGATTGTTGTGGTTTTAGGTTATATCTAGATTGATTAAAACTTGTTCGAAGGAAAAAAAGGAAGTTATAACGTTAAATATATTTATTTAAATACGATTAGAAATATAAAGTTGCTAATATCATAAATTCCCCCAACAATATTTTACTTAGCATACATGCTAATTTTAAGGGTTGCGTTTGTTATTATTTATTTTGGTAAACTGCGTTTATTTATTTAAACATATGATAATACATTAGTTATCTTTTTAATAAATATATGTATTTGGAATACATAGAATCAATGCCTTCATTTATAGAGATTTATCTATTGACTATTGCTATTCAGAACTGGTGCCACCTACACCAGTGGTCAATCCAGCTTGAATAATATATTTTCTTGCAATAGTGCATAACATATAATATTTAGGGCTTTTATGCTTAATAACCAAAAAACAAGAAAAAATAGATTTTTAGAGAGATGTTAGAGAGAGATAGGAAGAGAAAGTAAGAGAGAAGGGTGTTTTTAGATAGTTAGTAGGTTTGGAGTTTTTGTTTGGTTATTGAGGCCAATCCCCCTAATATTTAATACACAACTAGGTCTATAAAGTATGACCATCCAAAAGGTACGTAGACATGCACTGCACTTAATTAATTGATGTTCTACCGTTTAACAAATGAACTAAATCCAAAGATAAATGAATATATAGAACTATCAAATCCTTAAGCTCAATGTTCCAAAAGAAATCATTACAGTCCATCTCGATGTTTAAAGATCATCCAGTCACAAAACTTAGAAAATTCAAACTGCCATTCACTTTTATTATTATGAACATATATATATATATATATATATTATAATTTCAACTAAAGCAAGAATGATATTCCAAAATTTTAAAATTAACACGAGTGTGACATTTAAGTTAATCATGTATTCGAAATTCAATGTGTTAAAATATGATTGGTTGATACATTTGAAAGAACCCCTTCTAATTAAAAACAAAGCACCAACAAAAAAATCAAGATAAATAAATATTTATCAATCTTTTAGATTTCTTGTTTTACGGGTGATTTTGTATCAATGGTTTTAGATTTTATTTCTTTTAATTTTGGATTATTTGATTTGTAACTAAGGTTTGTTTTTATTTTTACAAGTTGTAATATATTACTATATTATAATATAAATTATTTTTAGTATATGCGGGATTGAGTGTAATTAATAGTTATAATAAAATCTGAACATTTAAGGATTACTGTGTCTGTTATGTCGTGACTACTTAAGCTACACAACTCATTTATATAAATCATGACACATAAAAGTAAGTGTTGTCCCATGATATGAGTGTATGAATTACAGTTGAAGGATCACGTGGCATTTTAGAATAGAAATTTATTTTGCATTTTGTATTATATGATTGCACTTGTTTCAAATGCACAAATTTATAAACTAGAAAAAAATGTTGTAATATTGGATGCAGTTTTGAGATAAAATAAGGAATAAAGAGTTGAAGAGAATACTTAAAAAAAAAGATTTTTGTTCATTAGTTGTATTAAGAATAATGTTTCAAAATCATGTAGTTATTCTTAACACAACTAATGAACAAAAATCTTTTTTTTACTTGTCGCGTTCTATATTTTGGCACACATATTAATAAAACATTTAATTTTGTATATTTACTAGATAAAAACATCATTATCAATACACCTAACCAGATTTCAACCAATAGAAAAATAGATTAGAATAAAAAATCAATAAATTTTACATTGAAATCATAAAACGACACTTATTTTGAAACGAAAATGTTGATCCAAAACGACATCTAATTCAAAACGGAGAGAGTAAAATATAAAACTATTTATTTCCGTTTTTCCGTGCTGTGTGGAGCAGCCTTTCACAACAATATATGCTAATGCTAGCGAACTCTCTTTATGGTATCTCTGTTGGGGGCCTTGGGGTTCACTCAAGTGAGCCAAAAGTCTAGACACTGCGACTCACTCTTCAAAATTCTATAAGAGTATATTTATATTTTAAAGGGTGTTTCAAAAAAAACATTCATATTTTAAAGCTATTTTAATCAAACCTAGAACACATACCATAATACAATCATGTGTGATCTCAAATTCTAATGAAACTAGCTAGTATTATACATTTGCAGCATAGTTTTTATAATGGAACTCTAATTTGAAGATAAAATTTTAAAGATGTTGAATCACCGTAGCCTAGTGGTTAAAGTTTAAAGGTTTTTACATCCAGGTTTGGTGTTCGAACTCCAGACTATGCAATTTCTTGCAGATTTCAAGAAATCCAGGTTTCAAGTTCCGGAGAGAGCGGTTTATTAATGCAGACAACAAAAGAAAAACATGCAAAAGATCTTCAATATGGTGCAAGTAAATCGGCCATGAATGGATCTTCATTGGACGGCTCAGGTGATGCAGTTAAGTGTACATCTCATAACGCAGATAGTTTGTCGATCGTCAAATCGTATTTGTAATATTTCTCATAATTGCAATGTCATAATAAATCAGCGATAAAAAAAAATTAAAGATAATTTGATTTCTTAGGATAATCTTCTAGTAAGTTGAGATAGCTTAATTGATATATCTATTATTTGGAATTTTAGATATATATATATATATATATAGCTAGTTTAGATATATATATATATAGATATAGATATCATGACTATATTTCTACGTTAATCAATTAAGGTTCGATCTCTGGCAAGACTCCATTATAACAAGCTTGCGATCTTTAAACACACAATTATGACCGTAAAATTTAGTTGTGGTTCTTTTCAAAAAAGAAAAATTAGTTGTGGTTAAACGAAGAAATTAAGCAAGATATAATCATTGTATAATAAAATATCTTCGCTGATAGTTGGCACTAAAAGAAACAATTGCCATATATTTCCTACGAAGTTAAACTTTTAAACCAAAAGATTTCATACAAAAATTCAAGGCTCAAGGCAATCTTCAAAATATATAATTATCATACACTTTCTGTAATGGCTAATTAAACAAATCATTCATAAATAGATTTTTTTCATAGATAGATTTTTGATCATGATTAACAAAGTAATGACCACAGCTTTCATTATTTATTTTATTAGCAGCAGGATCAGTCATGAGAATATGCTACTGAAGCATTAGCATATATGATCCCTATAAATTTGACAAAAATTACATATATATATATATATTTCAAAATTTGAGAAAAAATTAAGATTCTTATTAAATTGTTTATAATCCATAAAATCTCAAAACCGGTTTTGTAAGCAGGATTATGTAGTTTGTAAATATTTTCGACTGAGACAAACTTTGTGTGCCTATCCTCGTCTATTAAGCCATCATAGACTTATAGATTGAGGAACCAAAAAATAAAGCATGGTTTGTGTAGGAATATGCTGTTTTCCCGTTTCCTATCATGCTAGTTTTTTTAAATATATATCTAACCACCCTTTTAATTATCTGTGTTATCGAAATTGTGGTCCAAACATAGTTATATACAAACAAACAACTCATGTGCTCAAAAGATTAAATGTCAACACCATCTCTAAATCACTGAAATGCCCTTGTCACCGACCTTAAATCTTGTTAGCCAATGAGGATTGCTCCTCGTTTGTGTGTCTTGTCTGAGTCTGTGATTGGCTCATCTCTAAACGTTTTGGCCTATAATTAGGCAACATTAAGCCGCAAAGACCCTCTCCCATTAGCTGAGCATTTAATCATTTTCATCAATAAATCAATCAACGGTCCTCGAATGCATACAAATAAATAAAGTTCCATGAGAACAAACGAGATCTGAACACGTGTGACTGGCCGATCTAAAGTCGACACATGTATTTTCCTTATTTATGAAAGATCTATCACAGACCATACAAGGACTAATGTTTATTGGTTGGTTGAATCAAAAAGGTACCCTGAAAAATAAATATTAAAAAGAATGTTTGATATCAACTAATCTCACTTTGAAATGATACCACCTTTTAATTTTCAATTGAACTAGAGTAATAGTTGTTATACTATGTTGATGTGGAATATTTACCTAAGAAAATTAAAAAAAAATGTTATTATTCTTAGTATATACATCAACACTAACATGGTGTCGGGCAATACATTTTGTGAAGCACCGTTGTAATTCTCATATGGAAACAAATATTTATCAAAACTATAATTTGTTTCACGAATTTTACATAAGTACCAATAGATTTATGATTTATCCTTTAGCATTAGACTTCTAGTTTAAGATATTGTATGTACTTCCTCGTGTTGTCTGCAAGGTCGAAGGTTTCGAAGTTTATTTTTTGCAGATTTATGGTGATTATTTTCAGAGATTTTTGAGTTCAGTACAGAGAAGTCATGATCTACTGTGTGTGGTCACTGGTGGCTTAACATTGGGTGATCACCAGCCTCCCTAGATATCTTCGACGAACTCTCTGACAGGCAGTGCCTAGATTTCTGAAACGGTCATTAAACGCTAATCGGGTTCCTCTCAAAGCATCCAGATACTAGGATCATAAAAAAACTTATTTTTGTCATGCTAATGAGAATTGTTGTTATAATTCGTCTTTTATCCAAGAAGGATTAGTAATTAGTAGTAGTATCTTCGAAGGGACGTTCAACAGGTATTTTTAAGTGATCAAACAATTTCTCAAAAAAAGGTTACAAATCATACATCGTAATATAAAATGACTATATTTATAACTAAAAAGCTTAGAAAATTTTGTATGGGAAATAGCCATAGACAATCACAGCTCAACAGCTTTTTAACTCACCTCTCACTCTCAGATCATTCTTGTTTCATATACTTCCCTCTGTCTCATTTCTCTCTCTTGCATTTTCTACTTGAGAGTTTGGGAGAAAGAGAAGAAGAAAAGGTCTTGTTCATTTTAGCATCTTCAATTTTCTCCTGAGTTTCTCTCCATTGCTCTTGTCGGAGTTTCAGTCTTTTTCATCACTTTTCTTTGTGGCTTGTCTCTGTTTCAGCCTTCCAAATCTCAGATCCTCTGTTTTTCTTCATTTAAATTTCCTTTTAATTTTTTTGTCTAGGTTGGGATCTGACACTAAGAAACTGGTTTGGTCAAAGGGACTCATCCTTCAGACAAGAAAGCTCGGAAACAGAATCTTGTTCTTCTTCTTTTAATCTCTCTTTCTCTCTCAGATTCCATTTTGATAGATCAAAATCACCAAACCTTCCTCTCTTTCTTTAACTTCCACCATTGACATAGAAAGAGACACAAGATCAACAATCGTTGAAGAAACATGAACAGAGGAATCCAAGTCATGTCACCAGCAACATACTTAGACACATCAAACTGGTTGTTCCAAGAAAACAGAGGAACTAAATGGACACACGAAGAGAACAAGAAGTTCGAAAACGCTTTAGCGTATTACGACAAAGACACTCCCGACAGATGGAACAAAGTCGCCGCTATGCTCCCCGGAAAAACCGTCGGAGATGTGATCAAACAGTACAAGGAGTTAGAAGAAGATCTCAGCGACATCGAAGCTGGTCTTATCCCGATCCCTGGTTACGCCTCCGATTCATTTACACTTGACTGGGGTGGCTATGATGCTGGAAACAATGGGTTTAACGTGAATGGATATTACTTCGCCGCCGCCGGAGGAAAGAGAGGATCCGCCGCGAGAGCCGCGGAGCATGAGCGGAAGAAAGGTGTTCCGTGGACAGAAGAAGAACACAGGTAAATCTAATCATCTCTCTCTCTTTCTACTTTTTTCTCTAGATTTGGACTGCACTTTTAGATTTTCTTTAATACGTACGTCTTTTTCTTGGAAACGTGTTAATGCATACGTATAGAGATACGCGTATATACGGTCGTGTAATTATTGTATATTGTAAAGTTAATCAAGACAGTACAGTCATCCACCAAATCAAATTGCATCTTTGGTGCGTGTCGGTATTGCTACCTATGGGTCAGACACACACGACCTAACGTCACATGCAATATTGATGTAATGCATATGACATTTTATTTTCTAACCAGGACACATTGTACAATGGTTTGTATTAGTATTGTTATCTCCTCAAATACGGTAGAACGCATCTTGTTGACTGAAAAGAGTTAATATAACACAAAAAAATGTTTGGTTCAGTGGGTTTGGTTATTTTGGATCAAAAAGTTTTGGGTAGTTCGGTTCGACATGTTTGGTTCAGGTCAAAATCCATAACCTAAATAATATAATGAGATTGAGTGGGTTTTGGTTTGATCACGATTTGGTTTAATGTGTGCAGACAATTTCTGATGGGTCTAAAGAAATATGGAAAAGGCGACTGGAGAAACATAGCTCGAAACTTCGTGACCACACGGACGCCAACGCAAGTCGCAAGCCACGCTCAAAAGTATTTCATAAGGCAAGTCAACGGCGGCAAAGACAAACGCCGATCAAGCATCCATGATATCACCACAGTCAACATCCCAGACTCTCCTGATGCCGCAGCCACTGATACCGCAACCGCAAACGCACCATGCTCACCGCCGTCAGTAGGAGGAAGCCAGCGGGAGGCATCAGATCAGTGGGAAGGTCAGACGACATACGATGAAGCAGCGGCTGCGTTTTACAACCAAAACGCATTTCAAGAAACGCTCCTTGGAATGTCCTCTACTCCGTATATGGCCAAACTGCAGGAGCAAAGTTTTCTAAACGCATCGCAGTTCGAATCGTACAATGCATATCTCCAAATGTAGCACAAGCTGGAGATGTTGGAGAAGTTACCGAGTTAATAATTATTAATATTTTTTTTACTCTTTCGGTTTTATTATTTGATCCTCGCGGCGTGCATATACAAAAATTTAGCTGCTGTTTTTTTTTCCAGAGATATTTTATGTTTTCCCCCATATTTTTGTGGTTGATTCAACTAGATTTTCAGGAAATTAGTTGGGTTTTTGGTTATTTAATTGCTGGGTGCTTAACTTTGCATTCTGTGTTTGTGTAATTTCAGCCTCTTGTGAGCTCAGATTACTCAATTATAATTATGTTGTGCGAGTTGTGTTATGTTGCATTTTATTACAATTTCCCTTATTGATGAATTTTTTAATTAGTTAATATTCCCTCTGTTTTTTAACAGGGATAATTTGCAAAATACACTATTTAGTATTTAAAATTTGAAAAATACACTGCTTTAATTTTTTTTTGAAAACTACACATTTTAAATATGAATTTACTTTCTTACCCCAAATTGATATTTTAATAATTAATATATAATTTCGAAACTAATAAAAATATTATAATTATCAATGTTTAAGATAAATATGTGTTTAAATATAAATATGCTACAATAACAAATAAATTATGATTTGTGTTGACTTTATCATAAAGTTCATATAGATTTTAATTTATTTTGTTAACTTTATATAAACACAAGTTATGTTGCATATTTAAAATAATAAAAAATTAAAATAATAAAAAAAAATTAAAATATATTAAAAGGATATGAACAAGATATTTTGTAGTATATTAAAAAGATATGAAGACTATTTTTCTTTTTTTAAACATTTTTTTTGAAAAATATAATAAAAATTGAAAAATATTAAGATTGGACAGTTTGGTAAATTTATATATAAATAAATATATTTTTCCAAAATCTTAAACAAAAGTGTATATTTCAAATAATAATCTTATTGAAGTGCATTTATCCAATTTTTTTCTTTTGAATAAGTGTTTAGCTTTTCTTTTTTATTTAAAATAGTTGTTACTTTACATTTTCAATGCAATTGTTTATACACAATCTCTTTCTTACCCTTTCAATTAACCAATAACTATTTATTTAAATCATTTTCATTTAAATAGTTATACATTTAATAAAGATATATTAGTATATTTTATCATTTTTTTTAATTTGCGTATATTGTATCTAAGTGACACTTATTATATAACGGATGGATTAATAATAATTGTTGCATTTTGTTATACTCTTTCCATTTTATTTTATTTGTCGTTCCAGACTTCGACACGCAGATTAATAAATATTTAATTTTGTATATTTACTAGATAAAAACATCATTATCAATACATCTAACCAGATTTCAACCAATTAGAAAAATAAATTATAATAAAAAGTCAATAAATCTTGCATTGAAATCATAAAACGACATTTGTTTTGAAACAAAATTTTTGTTCTAAAACGACATCTAATTTGAAGAGAGAGAGAGAGAGTACTTTGCAACTTTATCTTTTGCTCTTTTTCATCTTAATTTTTCCGGTTTTACCAAATATTTTAAGGCTAAAGTCTAAGTGCGAAAATTTAGATTACAATGAGAAAGGATGTGTATGAAAAAATAAATGTTTACAAACCTCCCAGCTAAAGCTGTAAAAAAAAAAAAAAAAAAAAAAAAAAAAAAAACTGTAAGAAAACTTTTCGGTTTATTAAGTAGTTCATTTGATATGAGCAAAAATTTATTAACTGTAGGAATATACTTTAAAACAAAGTGATTTCGGTGATCCTTTTGTTTGTAATTGTTTCACCGATAAAATAATAAAAGCAGTTTAAATGGGGTGTGCTAGGTTAGTATGAATTTTCTGTTTAGGGGTATGAAGCTAAAAGAGTAAAAGTATATATGTAAAGTGGGTTTTCCATTTCTTTATTCTAAGATATTTAACAACTTGGTAGTCTGACAAATCTGTAATCGAAACCTGGCTGTGTGTTGGTTTTTATTTAAACTTCTTAATTACTCTACTTTCGCAAAAAGGTTATTAAAAATTTCGGAGTTGACAAGATAATGAGAATCTATAGCGAGCCTAAAGAAAAGACCATTAACAAAAATGAAAAAGCCATAATGATTGATATGTTTTTGTTCACCAAGTTGACAATTTTATAAGCATTTTTTTAAATCGTGGGTCTTTATGTGAAGCATCATATACGTCTTACCTTATAGTCAATGCAGCTGAGTAGATTAATTCTCATTTTTTTCCTAAAACTAATGTGTAACAAAAAGATATATATTTAGTGGCATTTTAGTTACCTTTTCAACATTTGGAATTTTTCAGTTTTTTTTACCAATTTTTTTTTCAGTTTTTAGTGAAATTGTTTTTTTTTTTACTAAAGGGTTTTCAATTTAAAAAACATAAGTAATCCGAGAATAATACCTCGAATCTTATAGTGAGATCAAGTTTACCCGAAACAGGTTTCATGTAATATTTAGACCCTATTTAAACAAAGATAGAGACTAGTAATGACCATTAATGATGGTAAACAGCAACGAGTGAGACGAACCACAGCCATTACGACCACGCTTCCCCCTACCTCGCACTGTATTCTATTCCATATTCTGGTACTTGATCTGAGGTCTTGTTTTCCTCCCACCTCTTGTTAAGCTGATAGAGTCAGGAGGCTCAATCTCAGCTTCCTCCACATTTCCTAACACTGAAAATCGAGAAGGACTCTCAAATTCAAAATGTATAGGTGTTGTGTTCTTCAGATCAACAATTAAAGATTCAATGACCTCGTTGTTGGTAATATTAGATGGATAACAATCCATAATCAGAGTAGGAGTATGAGTAGAGTGTGAATCTACTAATGTGGCAGTAGAGCTGGCTGGGATAAACTGAGCAACAAGCGGCTGTTGATGTGAAGGAGAAGAAAGAGATATTGTAGTAGTCTTTGTGCTGTCCGTGCATACCTCAGTAGCAGAAGAGGGAAGTGAAGTAGAGTCGAGAGCTGTATCAACCTGATCATGAGCCGTAACCATAGGACCTTTAATAGTAGCAGCAGGAGCATCAGCTGCATTTGACTCTTCTGATCGTTAAACCTGAAGATTTGCATCAATTGTTTGGGTAGCCAGTGATGGAGTGCTCGAAGAACTCCTTTCTTTTAAGATGCTTTCAATATCCACTACCGGGATCTCATTGGGATCAGCCTTCTCTTTCTCTGGTGAGTTGCGCTCGTTTACAGGCTTGGAAGGTAAGAGACACCTCTTCTCTTTGTGTCCTAGGTTACCGCACCTTACACACATAGACGGAATCCATGTGTACTCCGTCTCAACAAGAAAAATGTGACCTTGTTTATCATTAAGAGCTATTATCTTAGGGAAATCTTTATCCAATTCCATCTCAACTAAAACCTTTGCTTCACCCATACTAGTAGGATCAAGACGAGGTTTGTAAGTAAGAATAGGTTCTCCAAGACCTGAGGCCATATGACTAATTCCGGGTCTAGAGTAGCAACAATCAGGAATATGTTTCAAGTTTACCCATACCAGTAGTGTTGATATTTCCGGAATCTTGAAAGAGCCTTCCGGGATCCATGGCAGGACGAAAATCAAGCAGTCGTCTATATGCCAAACTCCTCGCTTAATAACCCAATGACAAATTGGTTCATGTGGGATATGAAACATGTAAGATGACTCACCAATCTTCTTACAACTAATCTTACAGGTCCTCCCCCAAATTCTATTAACCACCGCATGAATCAGACCACCTGGTGGTAAAGAACACTTGTGGAATTTGCCTATGATATACTCATCCTTATTTTCAGGACCGAGCTTAAGTACCTTAGAAGGAATAGATATCTCAGGAGTACCATCAAGATGATAAGTCGGGGATGCTGCTCGATAAAGGTTCCGTGATTGGGGACACAATCTCGCAGCCCACGGGAACCGGAGGGTACCATCAGCTTTTAGTTAAGGAAGCGGTAGTTTCTCAACCGGAGGCATTAAGGAACGGGTTGGTAGCTTGTTTTTTGGCTTAGTGTTCAAATTCGAATCATTTAAGGTTGGCCATAAAGCAGCTAACTGACCCCCTCCCCCATTCAATGTTCTTTAATCTTAATCATGATGGGTTAAATTGATGTTTGTTGTGTTCCATTTTTGATGCCTTTGGTGATTAATACTGGAAGTACTCCATATGATCGCATTTTCCTAGATTAATTGAAATTTTCCATGCTAATGTGTTGCAAAAAAATATATTTCGTGGCATTTTAGTTACCATTAGGAACTTTTTAGTTTTTTTTTTTACTAAAACTTTTCAGTTCTTGGTGAACTTGTTCTTAAAATTGATGTTTGTTGCATTCCATTTTTGATGCCTTTGGTGAGTAATACTAGAAGTACTCCATATAACTGCGAAGACTTTTAAGGCCAACCGTTGATTGCTAACATTTCTTGTAATTTCACTTCAATTATGGTAGGGTTTTTTTCCACCCGTTAGGCGTTAAGTCATAAGTCATAATCTATTAATGAATATGTTATTGGTTTAGTTTTTGCTTATTAATGGGTGTGCCAAGAACTTTTTTTAAACAATAAAATATTATATTAAAATTAAATATTTAATAGTTTAAATTGATTAAAACAGATATTCGACGGTAAGCTAATAAGCTAACATAACTTAAGATAAGATAGATGTGGCTAAAGAGAAAAGAAACCCATAAAACATATTCACTTGTAATCTTAAAGTCTGCATTCGAAAGAACACAAATAAGTCGAAATTGTCGAAGAACTTAATCAATAGGTTTTGAAAGCAGTTTCAGACGTTGCAGTTACTGTGAAATACGAAGAGACTTTTGGATTAAATTGCATCTAAAGTTCAGTTATGAATATTTTGTTTTTGAAGTTTAAATATTGTTTTAAGAAAATTAAATAATGTTTCTTATATTGATAGAGTTGCTAATTGTTAATTTTAATCTGTTTACGTTTCATTATATATGATTCCATGAGGTTTTGGTATGTCATGATATGTATGATGCTGTCACGTATAGTTCAGTTTTCCAATGTTATTCTAAAATATCTGAAAATGAATATATGTCTGATTAATCAGATCTTGGAATGTAACTAAATCCAAGCTGAACCCGGGTAAACCCAATCTGAACAGTTATAATATATGAATGAATGAGACTGAGATTCATGGATCAAAAAAAACGCAAGCAAAAACTCGAACCAAGATCAGATCAACAGACTGAATGACCCGATTGTCGAGTCCTAATCAATAGAACTCTATAACCCATCATAATTAAGATTAAAGCTCTAATACCATCATAAATCTAGAAGAAAATTTGAATAATAATAATAATAATAATAATAATAATAGTAATAGTTTCTCTCATTTTATTTACTAGCCTTGAGAACTTATTTATGCAAATTACATTACTTGTCTAATAAGAATTACATATAGAATATGAATATCAGTTATGCATAAATGAGATATTTCCTAATATTGACATTCAAATATATTTTTTAGCGGATTTTTTATCTCCCAAGTCTCTTAATAATACTCGACTACAGTCATCTGATTGCTTCATCTACACGTAATTATTCGTTTGATTAGACTTGAAGTTGGAGACTCCACAAGTTGCTTTTTCACCCCCCAACAATGATCACGACGAGTAAATTCTTAATTTTAATATAGGGGATGCCATTATGATTAACGAAACTTTTGGACAGCAATGCATGCCGCTATGGCTCGGCCTTTTAATTTCCTTAACTTCTCTCTTTTGGGCTTTATAAGGCCATCAAACTTCTGCTATAGGGTTTTCTTTTTACACAGTGTAAATCTCTTCCATCAAATAGAATGTCTATGAAACATTCAGGCCTAAAGCTTTTATGGTAATCTGATGAGTTTTATTAAGATTTTTGGTCAGCGAACCTAATTCCCCGTAGTTTATAGTAATATTAGAGTAGTAACAAGTATTTATCATTAGTAAAAAGGCACAAGTATGACAAAATTACACTTGTCTTCGAAAGACAACAGAGATTTGTGCTAGTTGGATACATGTATAATTTGTACAATTCTAACTTTATTGTATTAATGTATAAAGTAAAGAAAAAATATTTAGTGTGTGAACAGGTGATAAAATTTAAATTTTTAATTAATAAAGGTTTCAATATTAGCATAACTAATATAACCGTCCGTGCTATGCATATATTATTCTCAGTTAGTAAGTTTTTGCCCGCATTATTTATTGTTGAAGTGTGTTTACAACAGTGGCAGGTAAGATAAGAAATTTAGTATACGTAAATAACACTACTCGAAATGAAACCTAAAATAATATTGGAATATTAATTATCTTTGCTTTTCTGGTAGAGATTTTGGTGCAATCGGTCTATATACGTTAGTAAATATTTTTCTGGTAGAGGCGTCTGACAAAACTTATCAGCCGATTAGTGTATTGGGTAATTCGATTTGCTCGAGTACTGAGTCATCTGCAGCGGTACAATATTTTTCTTCTAAAGCGATTACTAAAAAATATATCTCTAGGTTAGTAAATAGCACCAACTTTCTCATCAAAATTCTGAATGATATTGTCGATGGCTTGAACCAAAACCGGAACGAATGAACATGATGATAAAATCTTAAATGAGCTCACATAAATACCACACGTCACCCACATCCACGTGCTCTTTTCTTTTAGAGTTTGACCCTTCATTCGTCCTTAATTTGTCGATTGATCCTTCCCTGAGTGTTGGCGAATCCAAATATTTTTTTCAGTGTGTGCACAAACGACAGAATAAATGTAAACTTAGATATGATTATATGTGTAGACATCAAATTTGTTAAAAAAAAATACAAAAAAAAATATTATGGGGCAAGTGCACCCACAATCCTCTACCTAGGTTCGTCTTTCAGTTCTTCTCAACTCTTTAAATTCTGTTCACATAGTCTCGAAGACAAACATCACAATTTTTTTTACCCTTGCATTCAACCAAGATGATATGGAAATACATTGGCGATTAGGTAACCTCTGGTGTCAAATCATTGGTTGTGTTACAGTTGAACAAGGTCCTCAATGGTTACTTGTGGTTTTACTAGGGTCAATTTGGGATAACATCAAATATAATTATATCTATATTTAAACTATTATATACGAAGTAATTTTTGTATTTGGTCTCTAACGTTAAAAATTGGAGTGGCTAAAATCTATATTATGTTTAATAAATTTTAGATTTTTAATATATTATTAACCATATATTAAAAACAAACTTCATTGATTTGATAACTATTATTATAACAAATAGTTTATATTGTGTTACATAGTTTTTAATAACCTTAATGAATAACTAGATTTTTAATATATATTTAACCATAAATTAATAACAAATTGTATTGCTTTGATAATTATCATTATATGAAAATAATTATATTGTGTATATCTAAAAATTATTTATATGATAATTGTTTTATAAAATAAAAAGAAAGTCAAATCTCTATATACTATGTATAAGATAGTGTTTCATTAAAAAAATTGTCATATGCAAATAATATAATGTGTATATCGTAATAAAAACATTCGCTTTGTGTACATATATTGATCATGTAGATTAGCATTTAGGTTTGTTTAGATAAGTGCATTATATTGTGTGTTTACATGTTTATAGTCATATAAAGTTTAAGATGGTGAAGAATGGTGCGGTAGCAGCTGACTTCCGCGGACTATTGATAGCCGCGATGGCACACAATGATCATTGTCAAGACGTTGATGCTGGAGGGTGGCCGCGGCTCAGGAGATGGTTTTCTTCATCATTACAATGCATCATACCGGAGAGTTTCGCGAGATGAGGTCGCAACATATATCATAGCTTCCTAAACAATCATGAAAAGAGGCTAAGATTGTTAATACTAAGAGCTTTGAACATATACACAAGTGGAATATATGTGCTAAGTACGTAGTCGCCAGTGGCAGAGGCAGAATTTTATTTTAGAGAAGTCAATGTCGTAACAATTGTATTTTGCATGGACCAATAAGATAAATTTATCAAATTTTCTTTTAGAAACACAAGTAAAATATTTTTTTTGCAAAAATTGACATGAGTCAGTTGACTTCCTGATTGTACATGGGCTCCGCCACTTGTTGCCACTTACCTGCTACTAAGGATGAGAAAGCAAATTTATTCTCGATGAACACCCTTTTCACAATTTCACGATAGTGGGGTTTTATTTCAACTTCATAATATTATTTTGTAGTTAACATCAGACCTTAGACAATTAAATTACACACCACACCACCCACCACACCACCTTTGTGTTAATGGTCCTTCTTTTTGGTTCTTCTTTTTCGCCCGTTTGTAATGGATCTTTAACAAACCTAAAATAGTTTGCCAATTCACTTTTTTTTTTGTAGCTTTGTAAGAGGAAACCCAAAATGTGTAAGCGATTTTTTGTATTCGATCTTTAATGTTAAAAGTTGAAATGGCTAAAATCATAGTTATTTTTAAGGAATAATTAAACTTGTTAATATAGCATTAACCATAAATTAAAAACGAACTTCGTTGATTTGATAATTACTATTATCTAAAATAGCTTATATTGTGTTGCAAAGTCTTTATTACATTAATGAATAACTAGATTTGCTAATATATAATTAACTGAAAAATAGAAACAAATTATATTGATTTGATAATTATCATTATATAAAATTAGTTTATATTGTGCTTGTCCAAAAAATTATCTATATCATAATTTTTTTTTAAAAAAAAGATAATTTTTGTATATAATTTTATGTATACAAAAGTGTTTTCATTGAAAACTTTGTCATATGCAAATGAAATCATGTGTATTTCTTAGATTGTATATTCACTTTGTGTACATATTGATCATTTAGACTAGCATTTAGGTGTTTAGATAGCACTGCATTATATTTGTGTTTTTACATGTTTAGACGTTACTAAATGAAATAAAATTAGGAGAAACACTGAGAAAAGCTTTTTTTTGTTCGGGATTCTAACGTGTGATATATGATTTGTTTCAATGAGTTTGACAGGAATTTATTAGAAAATCTTGATCTTTGTTTTATAAACCTCGATATTCTAGAGCAGAAAACTCAACAACAACTGTTGATACCACATGTCATAATAAGTTTTTCCCATCCCATCAAACTATTCTACCAAAGAATTTTATATCTTGACCGGTTGATAATGGCTGAGTGGTAAGGACATGGGGTCGGGACACTAACATGTTTCAGGTTGATCTACCTACTACACAAAATTAAGTCACAATTATCCTGATCAGCTAACACGGATATGGACTTATGCTTTAAGGCCCATTTGAATGTCCATAGAAATGGTATATCCGAAGATTGCACCTCCCTTCAAAAATTAGTTTGGACCTCTCCATGAAGAGTTTCTAAAATGAACCACTGCATCTTCAAACGTCTCTCTAAAGCATTGATTCAGCTCTTTGAAATGAAAATGCATACTCAAAGGAACTTATCTTCACCCAACGGTCTACGCTGAGAAAAATCAAGAAACAAAGGAGGGAAGGCGTTTAGTGCATTACTTGAGGTTATTGTGATGGCGATGGCCGTAGAGAGTACAGTGGCATGGAGGCGGCAGAGGTCTAGAGGAAGCACAAACTTTTGTAGATAGTTGCGACGCAAGCGTCTGCGACTTGACCGTTTCTGGCAAAGACAGTGTGAAGACCTCTGTGGAGGCAGTGGCGGTGGCGGAGGAGAGATTTCGTAACTGTTTCCAAAGCTTTCAGGAATAACCAAATCCTGTGAAGATCAAAGCCTCAATCTTTGCATGATGAAATAATAAAACAAAATTTGAAAACCAATCAAAACCTTTCTAGATCCATAATATCAAAACTTTTTTTCTTTGAAAGATCATAATATCAAAACGTCCTTGATGGTTTTATGTCAGATCTTGGGATCTCGCGGAACTTTCATAATACCTGAATCCATAATAAGGTACCCCTGAAACTTAACCGTAATCAATTAACTTTTCATCGCTTTCATCCTCTTTCGGATATTATTTGGATATTAACACACTTCCCAGAGCAATCAAATCAATAATATTATTTGGATATTAACTCTTTATCCCATGTAAGAGTCGAACGTCCCAATCCGCAAGGCACAAGCTGCACTGCCAACATTTGCTGGTACCAAACACCACCATTAGATTACCACTTTCTGAATCGGGCTTACAAACAATTTCACGACCAATCTTTTCATGAATGCGACATTTACTGCTATTACTCAAAGATATATGTATATATATAACAGTTATTTTGCTTATTTAGAGGGAACACAAAAATATTGATTGAGCACGTACAGAAAATATCTCTACGTTGCAGTTATTGTGAGTAATAAAGAATAGACGAAGGATGAAGTGAATCCAGAGATATCTCACGTGGTGTTGTATACGGAAAGTTAGGCATCTGACATTAATAACACAAGATTATGTATTCATATGGGCATTAATTTCTGCAGTTCTATTCTTCTTTTTTTGGCTTATGGTGAATCATTGGCTTTGTTTATTATTGGTATGATAAAGATATTTGATTTTATTTATTTAGAAAGTGTTATGTACCAACGTATAAGAGGAAGAGGGAGGGAGGGAGGGATCAGGTGAAGGCCAACCACTTTAAAGCTCTAAGGAACAATGATCACAAATGCTTTCACGCTTGGTCTGAAGATATTATCATACAGCCTCATGATTTTAGTTTACCGCATTATGGTTTTATGTTAATGTGTATGTGGTGCACCATGGAGCCCTTCTGAACAAAACATGTTTTTGAATCATAATCCATTTTCCAACATATCAGACAATATAATCTGAATCTTCACCCCATCAAGAAACATTTTGTTGACTAGATTTATCATGTTAAAAAAGGTATCAACTTTATCGAACTTTATAATAGAAAATGGTATGTGAGTAATTAATACTAAAATATCTCGGTGATATATATATTTTTTCTATTTCTAAGTCTTTTTATCTTTATAGAATATTGTTTAAAAAAAGAATATGGTGTAGGCAATAAAGTTTAGCAAGTTTTTTTTTAATTGGTTGAACTATATAATTTACATGTTAAGTGCCTTTTTGAAAGCAATACTTATTTTTAAACTAAGTATTTTATTTAAAATAACTTATAATGTTAAACCCATGGATTATTATTTATAAGGGAAAAATTCTTTAAAAATACACAAACTAGTTTACATTTGTTAATAAAATACACAAACTATTTTTCGCTTTTCGTTTAATACACAAACTAATTTCCATTTCCTATTAAATACATAAACTTTTGAAATTCACAGCTTTTACACACCATTTTAGACGGCGTTAACTATTTTTAACAGAAGTGAAGAAGACGTTAATGTTTAACTAAACATGTGTTTAATTTATGAAAAGAAAATTCTTTAAAAATACACAAACTAAATTTTGTTAATACCATACACAAACTATTTTAGATCCCCGTTTGATACGTAAACTAATTTTGTTTCCTATTTAATACACAAACTTTTAAAATTTACACATTTTACACACACACACACACACACACACACACACACACACACACATATATATATATATATATATATATCGATTCAGACGACGTCAACTACTGTATGTTTAACATGATTAAGTGGATGTCAACTATGTTTAACAGAAATGAAGTCGATGTTATTTTTAATTGAACATGTGGTTAAACTGCGAATGAAAAATTCTTTAAAAATTCATCCGATAGATTATATTGGTAGTTTTCTTCTCCATTACAGTTTCTATAGTGTAAATTAACCTTGATGAATCATTATCACTGCAATCAAAATGAAGAATAAGAGTCATGAACTATTTCGAAAATCAGAAACTCGTTTAAAATTACCTAGTTATCTTTGTCATTTTTCACGACTGGAAATCAACTCCACTTCGAAGCAATATAAAACAAAATTAAAGCAAAGAAGAAAATGAACAGACAACAGAGTTTGGAGAATAAAAGAGGTTGGAATAGATTAGGGTGTCAAACTCGAATTAAAACTAAATTGAACATAAGGATCAATCGATTCGAGAGGTTTTGGTTGAGGGTGAGTGTGCTTTCCACAATTTAACCACATGTTTAGTTAAAACTGACATCATTTCTGTTAAATGTAGTATAAGTCGTCTACATTGATGTGTAAAATCTACAAATTTTAAAAGTTTTTGTATTAAATGGGAAACAAAAATTAATTTGTGTATTAAACGGGGATCTAAAATAGTTCATGTATTTTATTAAAAAAATACTCACTCTTTTTTATATATATAAGACGTTTTGGAACTTTTATTTTGTGTCACAATACTTGTCGTTCACAAACGTCTAAAAAAAATATAACAAAAGTTGACTTCTTTTACTTTTGTTATATCTCTGTCGTAATTATAGTCTAGACTAAATTAATCAATTATAAATGGTTAGATTAGGTATTGTACTAGTTACCTAAATCTGTGTGAAATGATACAAAGCGTCATATATAAAAGAGCGGAGGGAGTAAAAATTAGTTCGTGTATTTTATTAACAAATAAAATTAGTTCGTGTATTTTTAAGGAGTTTTCTTTTTATGAATTAAACACATGTTTAATTAAAAATTAATGTTGTTTTCATTTTGGTTAAACATAGTTAACGCCGCCTAAAACGATGGGTAAAAATTATGAATTTCAAAATTTGTGTATTTAATAGGCAGAAAAAATTAGTTTGTGTATTAAACAGAAAGTCAAAATAATTCGTGTATTTTATTAAAAAATGAAAATTAGTCTGTATTTTTCAAGGATTATTCCTCATTTATAAGTCTATAATTTTAAAGTAACATATCTTATAATTAGTGACAGATTTTTTAGTTACATGTCTAAACTTTTTTCTAGAAGAATGTGCAGTGTTTAGTATACCACTTGTATATCAAATCAGCCTTTTTCCTAATTTATCTTTGGTTTTGCTTTGCGTTGGACTTATTAGGGGTACTGTGTTACAATACCCGACCAGTTTGTGTAGGTATGGCTTAGTTCTATTTCAAAGTCATATTCACAATCATCGAAAAATATCCCAAATTTTTCTGGTCGGTCAGCCTAATTCCAAAAGATCTAACTAACTTTGGCCATGCATGCCCCTTCCTTTAAGCACGATTGATCAATGCCCTAGTCTTGATGATGATGCATAAAACTTACATGTGGTCATTACCCGCAATATGAAAACGGTGTGTGACATAAATGTGGCGTATCGTGACCATAGAATATGCTTTATGCGAGATCATCAAGACTGAAGCATGGGTCTTGCACTCTTGCTTCAAGACAATGGCATGTAGGATCAAGGTTGGTTAGACCATTTACAGTTAGGCATACCGATCGAGAAGAATTCAGGCTATCCATACTGACCGTATATCTGATTTTGAAGAAGGAACTATATCATCATGCAAAATTGATCGGGTACTGTTCGGGTTGAAAACAATTATCTGAAATCAACGGTTACGACTACTACTTCGAAAAGTCTTTTCATAAAGACCATCGAAAAAGAATATATCTCGGATAAGTATTTTTTATAGAAATCTCTAACAAGGAATTCATTCGATAAATCATGGGATAGTCTTTCACGAAAAACCCAAAGCTAGCACCAATTGTCCGAAAGCACGATCAAAACTGGTCGAGCACTCGAAGTGATCGACATGTGGCCGACCAACCGAGCACTCGAACCGGTTGCTATATGGCGACTGGTCGAAAACTTGAACCGGTCGCCATATGACGATTGGTCGATCGGTCGAACCGGTCGCCATATGGGGACCGGTTGATCACTCGAACCGGTCACCATATACAGACCGGTTCATCCAGAACACCGATTGACGCAAGACGACTGGGACGATACGTATTTTTGCATTCTCGTCTACTCCTCAGTGCAATCTTTTATGAACCATGGCTATACAGCCTCTTATTCCATCTTGATTGGAGTTATCATCTAGACTTAATGATAAAAACTGCGAAAACTTGATTTTATCGAAAAATCATATTAAACGCGCCAAGTCGAAAAATGGCCTAAAGAGGCCTAAAACACGACAGAAAGCCCACTTACAGTTTTACCAGGAAGGAGCCCATATATACTATAACAGTTTATAACTTGTCCATCGGAAAGGATAAATGTCAAGTTTCCGAAGATAATTATGAAGATCGAGAAAAATAAAATATTTCTGCGGGATAATAAAGTCAGACTAAGGGAACAACGAGAAAGCTTAAACCGACCTTGGAGGCAGTATATAAGGAACTCAAGGCGAGAGACACAAGAAGAAAACTTTTACACAGCAAAATTAGCACTTAGAGTATTTTTAGGCAAGTTTACGTTTTTGTTATTCGAGTTACGACTCAACTAAGATTTGTAGTCTTAGGTTATTAGAACTAGGGATCTTGCCGATAGCTCTCGTTGCCAAGGCTCCTATCTTGTTGTAACGCTCATACGCATGTTCAAAAGAAAATCTATTTTGTTCACCTTTTTTTATTTATATAATTCTCGTCTTATTTTTGTGTTGATTGTTTAGCGTGTGGTTTAACAGATATCCGAGACCTCTGAAAATTTATAATTTTTCTAACTTTCCTAAGTTAACGGAAGTCGACAGTGCAAATTTCAGTTTCCACAAGTACTTGAGTCGTAGTTTTGATGAGTCTAAGATAGGGCTAAACCAATCAAAAATGATCTGTAAATAAAAGATTAGCTTGATATGGATGTGGCATTTCCGAGTGTTGCACGGTCTTTCAAAAAAACTCATGAAAAATAAACATATAAAATGTGTAAAACCGAGAAACAAAATCAATTCTCAGATTAAATCTATTAAAAACGATGAAGTATTTTTGCATTCTAGATTGAAGTGCAAGTAAGAAGTATAAGAACTATTTCATTTGTGAGAAACGAGATGGTGCACATCAAGAATGTTATTATTAGGATAAAAATCTCATATCTGAAGTTAGAAGAGAGCTTTAGCAATATATATTTAAGATAAATGGCCAACTCCACTTATCACAAATTGGTTTTAGATTAGAAGCTCATCTAGTCTTATATGATATTAAAGTCCGATCGAAACAATCTAACCAGATCTAATTTTCGATAGTTGTTGAACAAAATAGATCTCTTAGTCTAGATGCTAAAAAGTCAATAAATTGTCAACTTTAATGTGTTGCATTATTTATTTTGTCATCCTGTCGTATTTTTTTTTGAATTAATGATAACTAATGATTTGGTAGAAAACTTATTATAATTTATTTATATACTAGTATGTATTTTGAACCCATAAAACAGCTTTACAAAATATTTTCTTTCAGAGACCCATAACAATAAAAAAAAATTTAACGCTAGATATATTATACTATTACAAACTCGAAGAAATATTACAAATGATTCTACAGCCGAAAATTATATGTCTTATGAAAATTCATGTCTGACTGCATTATCTAAACCGTTCTATTAAATCCGTCATTGACGGTACTTCTTTCACCATGATGCAGTTATTAGCTATTTTATTAATGGGTCTAGACCCAACTGAACCAAACCCGAGTAAAGACCAACACGCATACTAAACCAACATAGAAAATAAAAGCCCAAAAAGACTAAATCTAGTATGCGCCAAACCAAACAGACACGTCTAGCACACATGTTTAAGCCTCTACAAAAAGCTTTCATATCGAACATCGTCGAGATCTCATCCAGAGCCACCAAGCCGCCAATCGCAAGATTAAGAAATCCGAAACCTCCATCTCGTTTGTCTTCATCACCTTGGTTTCATCTTTGGATAGCATCGATCGATCTATTTGATATCTCATCCAGAAAATCAAGTCGACAAATCAAGAACACGTAAAAGATAAACTTCCCTGAAAAGAAGGGTTGAAATCCTAGAGCCGGTGACGCAAAGCTTTGAAAGCCTCACACTCCTAGTGTCATAAGCTAGCGATGATAGAACTGTCAAAACTTCTCCATCCCGGAGTCAGTAAGTCGATCAGATGGACACAAAGTTGGAAAGAAACACAACAGTTGCTCTCCCTCCTTTCAAGACATGCAAGGCAAAAAATGAAAGCAAAATTATAATAGTGACCGTGGAAGTTCACTCCATCAACCAAAGATACTAATCATGGTGGAGGAAAACTAGAGAAAAGGTAGAGCTTTTTTAAGAAGGATAAATAATTCGTACGTTTAATAAAAGTAAAAGGAAAGTAATCTTTTGATATGCCTGTTAAAAACTCAATGTGTTATTAATTTAGAAAAGACAAAATAAATTAAACTAGGAGAGATAAAGAGAAAGATTTTCATAGGAAAATATTTCATCATATTTTAAGAAAATCATGGGACACATGTCCATTAACTAAATGATTTTTTGTTTCAAAAAGAAAAATAGAAATATTGTATATATTAATATTTTGATTTTGTTGAGAGATGCTGATACTTTTAGTAGAATCCGGAAATATATGAATATTTTGATTTTGTTGAGAGATGCCGATACTTTTAGTAGAATCCGGAAATCCTGGATGTCAATATTCAGATTAATTAATAGACTATCCACAATGGTTTGTGTATTCAACAATCTTAATTTTACCTTTTATCACTCTACATCATCTTCTCTTTCTTCCACATAATAATTCAACACAACCTTTACTTTTATATCATACAATGGTTTTTGTTTCAACACCCTAACCTACTATTTTATATTAAACTTTTGTTTTTTTGTTAACAAAATATGAGTAAAATTCAAATGAATCATTTTATATTATTATTATAAAAAATAAGTCTAAATTTATTAAAAGCTAATAAAACTTTATATTATACTATTGTTTTTTATTTTGTATTCAAATCAAATAAAACAAGTTTCTATTTATAAAATATGAAAAATGATAAATTTTGATATGAAGCTAAATAAAAAATAAAATTATTTAATACATAAAAGTTAACCACAAATAATTAGAATGAAACATAAAATAACAACTTTATCAACAACCAATGAAAAATCACTATTTGCTATTGTCTCTCTCCTCTCTTTGATTCAACATGTTGAATAAATTCAACTGAGTTTAATTTATCTCACTTTCAACTCTTTATTCAATACCTCATTGTAACAATTAAACAGCTGAAAAAAAATTCAACAGTCTCATTGTAAGTAGTCTAATGCGGAAACGTAAAAAAAACTTGGATGCTACCGTTACCTAAAAAGGGTTTAATGGTGTGATTTTACAAGAGCTGTTTTATCTGTTTTATGTTTTTTATTAAAATACATATATATATTTCTTTTCTTTTATTAAACACTATAACAGATTTATATTAAAAAAAGGAAGAGATTGGTATTTAAAAAGGAGAAGGGGTGAGTTCGAAGCATCTTACAATTACTTAACTTCATTCTTCTTTTGCTGAGATCAAAGAAAGTCTTTCTCCTGCTTCCCATAACCCACACTTTCTGTCCCTCTTCTTCTTATGCTTTGTTTCCTTTTTTTGAACTATCTTTGTGCTCTGTTTCTTGAACTCACAGAAAGACAGCGAGATTTCATTAAAATATAGAAAAAGAACAAATGAACTAAAGGACCTAATCAGTCTTAGTTTTTTGTTTGCTTCTGATTCGGTATCACCTTCTTCTCTTCTCTAAAAGAAAACGTAAGTCACTCTCTTTCTACTTAGAAAAACGTAAACAAAGAAAAATTCTACACTGATTTACGTAACAGTCTCCTCTGTTCAGTTCATATGCTCTGTTATATTTATTTCTTTTGTAAATGTTCCATGTTCACTTAGGTTTTGATTCTTCTCTCTGTAAAGTGTTTGGTGACCTGAAACCGCGTCATATATTTCCTCAGATCTAGAAGCAAAAATGTCGGAGGGAGTGAGGCACGGAGAAGAGACGATAGTGCCAAGCGGAAATGACAACGAAGGAGTTCAGATAAACGGAAACAACACCGGAAAAATCGACGAGCACGACGGCTCCGGCGGTTCGAAACTAAGCAGTTTCCTCTGGCACGGTGGCTCTGTCTGGGACGCTTGGTTCAGCTGCGCATCTAACCAGGTAAAACAAAAATACACACTTTATTTCAAGACAAAGAGATTTCAAGAAAATCTTTTTTTTTTCGGTAAGAAATTTCAAGAAAGAGAGATTTGTTTTTTGCAATTTTTTTCAGGTGGCGCAAGTGCTTTTGACGCTGCCGTACTCGTTCAGTCAACTAGGAATGTTATCAGGAATAGTACTTCAGATCTTTTATGGTTTACTCGGAAGCTGGACTGCTTACCTCATCAGTGTTCTCTACGTTGAGTATCGAGCTCGTAAAGAGAAAGAAGGCAAAAACTTCAAGAACCATGTTATTCAGGTAAAATGAAAATCAGTGTTTCAAAAACCTGTATATACGGCGTATAAGTATTAGTGTACGTGGCAACTGGCAAATTAGTCATAACATATCAAATTTTGTAAAATGATTGCTTGAAAATCGGTGTTAAAATCAGTTTTAATTGTTGTTAACTTCACTAAATCTTAATTACAGTGGTTCGAAGTGCTTGATGGATTACTCGGGACATACTGGAAAGCACTAGGTCTCGCATTTAACTGCACTTTCCTCTTGTTCGGATCTGTAATCCAACTCATTGCTTGTGCCAGGTTTCTCTCTAATGATCTAATCTCTCATTTAATGATCTCTCTCTCTCTTTTAAATTATTAATGGATGATTAATTATAATGATGATTGATTTGTTTGCAGTAACATTTATTACATAAACGATCACTTGGACAAGAGAACATGGACTTACATATTCGGTGCATGTTGTGCAACCACTGTTTTTATACCGTCGTTCCATAATTACCGGATTTGGTCATTCCTCGGCTTGGGTATGACCACATACACCGCCTGGTACTTGGCCATCGCCTCCATTATCCACGGCCAGGTAATACATTAATATTATTTTTAATTTTATATACATAAATTGCTCACAAAGAAATATAATAATAAAGATGATGACTACTACATTGTCATTTCCATATTTTATGCTTTGCTATGAAATGACATTATCCGCCTTCGTTAATAGAGAAATAATATTCGTATTTCTCTAAGAGTTTCTTTGTAACTTAAAGGAATTGAATTATTCCGTGCATCTAAACACAATTTTGCATATTTAATTCTTCTAAACTGTTTAATATTCTCTCAATCTAATCATCATTTTAAGATTAGTTTCTGATTTTCGTTGTTAATTTTGAAATTTTAGACGGAAGGTGTGAAACACTCAGGTCCAACGAAGCTAGTGCTCTATTTCACCGGAGCTACCAATATACTGTATACCTTTGGTGGTCACGCGGTTACTGTGTAAGTTTTTTTTCTTAACTAATTTCTTTAAATAGATAGAAGTTTTGTTTATAATAAATGCATTAGATTATGTCAGACATAGTTGAATACTACTCCGGAGTACAATTTAAGCTATAGCTCTGTGTGGCAGAAAAGTATGTTAAAATCGGTGCAAAAATATTAAATTATGTTTTGATCAAAAAAAAAAAAAAATATTAAATTATGTTTGATGTATCATTTCTCCGCCGCTTCTATTGCAGCTTTTGCCGGCAAGTAAGGTGTAACTATAATTACAGTCCTGATGATTGACATTATTATTTTTCTTTACTTTAAATAGTAATAAAATGTTACAAAAAATTATACTCCGTTTATAAATTAAATAATGATTTAATATTCCTGTTCTTACACTATTGAATGCCACACAAGCTCTTCTACTAGTTTATAGTACACCGTTTTGTAATGTCAATTGTCAAATAGGCCCTTGTGCTTACAATGGGTATGAACGGTAAATCTGATTACGCAGTGAGATAATGCATGCAATGTGGAAGCCACAGAAGTTTAAGTACATTTACTTGATGGCGACGTTATACGTTTTCACACTAACGATTCCATCAGCCTCCGCCGTTTACTGGGCCTTCGGAGACGAACTTCTTGACCACTCCAACGCATTCTCTCTTCTCCCCAAGAACGGGTGGCGTGATGCCGCCGTTATCCTCATGCTCATTCACCAGGTATCCATATAATAAACCTTCACATATTAACGTTTGTTATCTTTCTCATTTAAACCAAGACGATGTTAATTAAAATTTATGTAATGTGTGTATACAGTTTATAACTTTCGGATTTGCGTGTACTCCGCTTTACTTCGTGTGGGAGAAAGTGATAGGGATTCATGACACAAAGAGCATTTGCTTGAGGGCTTTAGCTCGTTTGCCTGTGGTTATACCTATATGGTTCTTAGCTATTATTTTCCCGTTTTTCGGTCCGATCAATTCTGCAGTTGGTGCTCTTCTGGTTAGTTTCACCGTTTATATCATCCCGTCCCTTGCTCACATGCTCACTTACCGATCTGCCTCCGCTCGTCAGGTATGCAGTGCTTTTACTTGCTCAAACGAACGGTCAGTGGAGTCATCATATTTAATTAGGGTTGTGATTTGTGAATGGTTACTCGGCATTGGAGGGTATAAAGGTCTTTCTGTAAAGATAGAAGATGTTCCGTATCTTACGGAAGATAGGATCAGCACCCACATTCCTTACTGGCGTCCCCTCCTTAATATTCATTGAGTTGGTTCAGTCTCATTCT
The DNA here is from genome assembly GCA_026261945.1 of Hirschfeldia incana. Classification (NCBI taxonomy): domain Eukaryota; kingdom Viridiplantae; phylum Streptophyta; class Magnoliopsida; order Brassicales; family Brassicaceae; genus Hirschfeldia; species Hirschfeldia incana. Next base: position 10,054,189 of record JABCMI010000007.1, read on the forward strand.
TTTATTATGCTTTTATAAAGCAAAAGATCTAAACTCATGTTTTCAGGTTAGGTTAGAATTAGTAATTGACCATGAATTATTTCTTGTTTTTTTCCTTGTTTGTTCAAACTCTTGTATATAAATATGCCCTTATATTAATATAGTAGGAAAAAGTTCAGAAAAGGGAGGAAAATGAGGGATAGGTCATAGGAGAATAGGTAAGGGTCATAATCAGAAATGAAAAGGAGCTGTACAATAGAGACTCTTTGCCTAACATTAAAACTGAAGTGAGAGTCTGAGTATGACAAATCACAATCATATCTATCTTTTTGTCATGGGTCAACAAAGCTTCGAATCTTGTCCATTACTATACGACAATGCCCACAAACACCACAGGCTTTTTCTCTCTTTATTCAATGGTTCCTAATTTTTCGTTTCGGATGTTTTCTTTTTGTAGAATGCGGCGGAGAAGCCGCCGTTCTTCCTGCCGAGCTGGACGGCAATGTACGTGTTAAACGCTTTCGTGGTTATTTGGGTTTTAGTAGTTGGATTCGGGTTTGGTGGATGGGCAAGTGTAACCAACTTTGTTCGTCAAGTCGACACTTTTGGTCTCTTTGCCAAGTGTTACCAATGTAAACCACCGCTTCCAGCTGCAGCCACCGCGCACGCTCCTGTTTCCACTTTACACCACGGCCTTTGAGAGATCTAAGCCTGCATGGTCTAGAGCTTTCGTGGAGTTTATTTGTTCTTCTTCTGCGTTTTGTATTCTATACTTGATGGAGTAAAAGTCACAAAACAGTGTACTTTTTACACATCCCCTTTGAATGCGTGTTAAGCTCTTAATATGTTGGGGGGTTGTAATTTTTGTTCCTCTCTACGTCGAGAATATAGCAGCGTGTAATTTCTTAATTTGGTATTATTTAAACAATAGGTAAAAAAAATGTACATGTGTTCTCTTCTTTTACCTGGGCTTGTTGTAATATAATCCTAATTATGAGCATGCGTTTTATTGTTAACTAAATGCTAAACCCGTTTATGATATATAGTAGTGTTTTTTTCTTGTCAACTAATTGTAATGTATATTACAAGCTTTAAAATAACTAATTTGAATATCTGTGTTACTAAAATGTATTTTTTTACACATATTTAAAAACATTTATAATTAAATGTGTTTGAACGGAATAGTGAAAAGATGAATGATTTATAAGAAGTTAATAGATAGGTTGTTGGAAGTTGTTTTAGCTTTATTTTTTACCTACAGTTTTTATAATCACTAATCATGTTTCATATTAATTCCTAAAGCTATAAAAAGAAGTTGTAACAGTCTTATTTTTTAAAGATCAATCTTTTTAGCTGTAGAAAAAATGTAGAAAATATATTGATGTATCAATAAATTTTAAATATTCATTTTTTAACTAAATAAGGAAATTCTACAATCTCATTTTATAGTTACGATCGAACCAATCACCTCATAATTCTTGGTAACGTGATTAGACCAAACACACAGAAATATCATGGGAAAAATATTTCAAAATTTTCAAATTTCAAAAAATTAAACTGATGGAGGTAAGATCCGTGTCACAGTTACTTATCACAAGTAACAATAGTTATGGACCTGAGTGAAGTCAGAAAGAATTAAGATTAAAAATTAAAACTAACATGTTAACGAGAAAGGGAAACATAATATAAAATTAAGTACTTCGTTAGATTATAAAAAATATTAAGCTTTTACAAAATTAGATAAAGTTTTGAAAGAAAATGAGATATAGATTTATTAATTGTTTTGTTTGAACATCCTAGATTAAAACTTGATCATTTTATATCAATTATTTTTGTCCATAAATCTATTTTTAACATTTAGTTGAAAGGTTAGTTCTTACACTTATATTTTGACTGAAGTTGTTATCACATTGTTTATATTTTTATGATCTTAGCTTGTTACCAATTATTTTTTTTCTTCTTTTCTTAGATGAAATTTAATGTCTTCGTGCTATAGATTACTAGTTCTATATAGTTTCGATCCAAAAATACTACATTAATATACCATTCGATTGTACTAACATGCACATTAGTTAATTGTCACATAGTAAAATGCAGTAATCAATTTGGCGGTAAGTCTATGGACTGCATAGATAAACATAAATGATCCATTAATCATAGGTGGTTAGACTGTTACAAAATAATTATTTGTCTATCTCTATATTGAATTAATTCATAGACGTTTATAATATATTTTCCTAAATAGACTTGTTTAATTAATTACTAGATATTTAATTAATTATTAGACTTGTTAAATTAATATACTTATTTACAGATTTTTTTTCTTCAAAATATGTATTGAATTAGTGATAGATTTACTTAGATAATACTGCCTCTCCAAAACGATATATGTTTTTAGAGTTTTTCACATATTAAGAAAACATGTAAAATTTCGATCGTAAATACATTATTTTTTATTAGTCATTTCCATAATTTTTAATCAATCAAAATTCAGTATATACAATAAAAATATCTTCAAAATTTACAGTGTATCATTATTACATGCATTTAAAATGTAAACTATGGATTTTTTTAGAAACATTTATTTTCTAATCATTATGAAACAGTGTAAATATCTATTTTCAGTAAAAAAGTAGGTGTTTTCTAACATTTTATACGTGAAATAATCAATAAAGTAAATATAATATGTTTATACAAACAACTAATTCTTGAACGTTGACTATTTTTTTTATCAAAACTCATTCTAACTGCAATATGAACCATTAAATTCTTTTCTAAAAAGAAACGTATACTATTAATTTCGAAAGTTTTACTTTGGTCGGAAATAAGTTGGGAACATGGACAAGTTGGACCCAGAGGCGGACCCATTTAGAAGGAAGGTGGTGCAGCTGCACCAGGTTAAATTTAAAATTTTGACTTGTATTATATTAATTATAGTTCAAGACAGCTCAACTGGTTACGTGATACCGCCACTGCCTCCCTTTTCCCGGGTTCAATTCCCCTTGCTGCACTCTTTTATGAAAAAAAAAACAATGCTTTTGTCTAGGCTTTATTATAGCTTGAGCTTATATACAATTATGACCCTGGTAAAACTATTTCCTGGATCCGCCACTGGTTGGACCTACGGAGCCGGTCATTCTATATGGGGCACATGGGTGTGGGGAGAGATCGCAGGTGGCTTCTTCGTCTGAGTCACGTGTCATTATTTACTTCTCACTCTTTCTCTCTGAACAGACACTTGAAGAATGGATCACGTTATTGTCTCTCTTATTGAATATTGCATGTGTTCATGACACTACTCAGTTGTTACCCTTATCATAGGCTCTCGGTTCACATGTACTTTGGACATCCACTATATAGGTATATATATTGACGGAGCCATCTCTGAGTTACGGTGGTCAAATGACCCACATAATTTTTCAAAAAGAAAAAAAGTAATACTTGTATACTGAGGAAAAATACTAAAGAAAATGATATAGGTTTAACTTAATGACGCGTGTAGTAATGGTAATTATAAAACTGACTCTAATGAATGATTTAGCTGGCTCTGCCACTGTACATATATATATATATTAATATTCTCATTTGAATTCGGTGACTATTCATGTACTTTCAAACTTACTTTTTGTTTTTTTTTTGTATTTAAAAAAAAATCTAACATGATAATAAAAAATGTTTTTCGAGAAATGTTTATTTTAATAGCAAATAATCCTTTTGAGAATGAAAAAGAAAAAGGTATTAACTTAGCACACAGTGTGATGTCAGTGTTATGCGTTTGCGATGTGGGCTAAGTAACGCCGGTTAGTGAATGGGTCAGATATTCATAACTATGGGGCCAGAGGTGGACTGTCTTTAATATGTTCTGTTTTCGGCCATGTGAGTTTTGAGACAAATGTTTTTTTTTTTTCATTTTTTATCACATTTTTTTATTTTAGGAACTGGAAGATGGATTACGTTGGATACACAAAATATTGCTAACATAGAAGGATTGCAGGTATTATTTTTTTTTAAAGGTGACTGTGCAAAAGAATAAAAAATCTAGTTGCTAGTATTCACTTCAGCCTCATAGGTTTTCTAACAAAACTTTCTTTAACAATTTTTTTTGGACATTCGTATTTTTTTTGTCATTCACTTCAGTCTGGATACTTCATGTACATTAGACAGAAATTGCACAAACCCTTATATCTCTCTAAACAAAATATCAGGCTAATATTCACTTCAGCCTGATAGGTTTTGTAACAAAACTTTCTTTAACAATTTCTTTTGGACATTCGTGTTTTTTTGTCATTCGCTTCAGCCTGGATACTTCATGTACATGAAACAGAAATTGCACAAACCCTTATATCTTTCTAAACAAAATATAACTTAAGTCTTGTTATATTTATTATCCGTAATATCACGTCCCCCCCCCCCCACCCCCAAGAGGCTTAGGGAACAAGAGCATCGGCCGAAAAGCATCCATACCATTCAAGCAATAGTGGTACAACCGTTTAGCTCTTATGAACCCGCGTCGTGCATATAAACCTCCTTACATTCGCCTCCAATGTACCTTCAATCATAATGGTTTAAGTAGAATGTCATCTTGTAACCAAACTTGAATATGAAGAGTTTGCAGGCAAAGTGCCCATTCGATTGGTCCTTTCTTGCAATGTAGACTTGCTCAAACTAGTCATAAAGACTACAGTGAGTCTTATACATAATTCAATGTCTAACCAAAAACCCCACATCACCTATACTACATGTCTCTTATACATAATATTGTCATATTTCCCTTACATTCAACCGGCGAAACCTACAAAATAATTAATTAATGTAACAAATTAAATATGTGGTCACATTGTATTCACTCTCACTTCTCAAGATAATTAGATAGTATTGAGGAAGATGAGTAGATCTCATCTCACATTTGTATGTAAGACATCACTGTTTTTTGTTGTCAGAGAAGTTTTGTGGTGAAAGGATAGATTCGAAGTCAAGTATGGTTGAGTTATCAAATCCACCTCTGATCACTCTGTCACCACCTTTCTTCTCCACTACTGGTGCATCCCGACTTTTCCTCACATCCTCTCACCGTCTCCGCAACCAAATCAACGCAACTCTGAGATTGCATAATTGCGATTGACAAAGAAGAGGGAATAACGAAGTCGATCGAGGAAAATGAATATGAGATTGCAGAATCATGGTTGATGAAGACGAGGAAGGAAATACTTACATATTGTGTACATATTTGTTTGAAGTTACCGTACTATTTATGATATAGTCTACTCTTATACACATTTTTTATACTTTATTTATGAAGTAGAACAGTCTTTCGTGTCCTTCAAATTCAGCCTTTCTCTTATTTGACGAGTTCATATTATTGTACTATACTACTTATCATTTTAATTCCATTTGTTTCTTGAGAAAAATGTTCTATCAGTTTAAAATGATAGTGTATACTAATCATTGTTTCATTTTGTTAATATTTGTGATTTATAATGAAAAAATATAAACATTAATATTATGAACTTCTGGATGGATAAACATACCATAAACATTAATATTATGAACTTCTGGATTGATAAGCATGAGGTATGTTTTGTAACTGTATCATTCATACAAATTTTGGTTTATGCGTAATGATCAAAACTAAGCATTTACAAAGTCAAATTTATCATTTCATCATCTACATCCACACAAGTGTAGATTCACACAAGTTTTCTTATATACTTTTACAGATGATTATATAGTATAGTTTTTTTTTTGAAACACATACATTAAATTGATACGGAGCGGTTAGTTGGGAGTCATAAGAACCCCATCAACCACCAAAGTTTCACCTACAAACAGGGCATCCTTAGCCAATGAATCAGCAAGGCTGTTTCTCACACGAGGTATCCAAGAGAAATAAACATAACTAAAAGCCGACGACAACGATAAAATGTCAGAGACGACTCCATACAACTTCGGTGTACAGTTACGGTCGTTAATGGCTTTGATCAGCTGTGTCGAATCAGATTCAAAGGAGATCGCTTCCATTGTAGTAGGATTGCAAGCATAGACAGCTTCCCGTGGCGCCAAAGCTTCCGCCATCAAGGGAGAGTCGACAAACTCCTGGTACTTGCTAGCTGATCGGTTCTCTGCGGGGAATCGAGAAACCTAGCCTAGTCCCGATGCGTTCCTTCCAGACCTCCAAGCCTCATCCAATAGTACCAGATTACATAGTATAGTTTAATATCACAAAATAGTGTATACAATTTCAGATTTTAATTTTATTTAAAATTATAAATATAAAATATAATTTACATTTGGGTTAGGGTTTAGTGGTAACAGTTTAGGGTTTAGTATTTAAAAGTTGGGCTTGTGTTTAGTATTTAGAAGTTGTGTGTTGGATTTGAACTATATATTATTTTAGTGATATGGAATACATTATTTATTGATTTTTTTCTGTTTTATCTACTCATTTTACTGCCATTCAGTTATATTATTATAGTTTATATTTAGATTTAGGATTTGGTAATTAGGATTTAGGGTTTATTATTTAGGAGTTGGGGTTGGAGTAGTATTTAGTATTTACGGATTGTGGGTGTAGTTTTAGTCCTCTTATACTAATTCAGAGATATGGAATACAACTCTCTATTCATATGCATGTGATCAGTAAACGTGTAACGTGGATGTCTCTTTCTTCTTTCACTACTGACCATATATTATTTGTGATATGTCATGTTTACCGAGTAACTGCAAATGGAAAGGGTATAACCGGCTCACTTTGGATACAATTTTTATATTCTTCATTATATCAAAATCAATGTTATTTACTCAAGTTCACATCCAATTTTGGTTAGATAGCAAATAAGACATTGATATAAAATAGATAAATCAGTATACTTGTCACTTGGATGTTCGATCCGGCAAACCAAAACAATTAAAACTGAACCAAACCGAAATAGAAAAATTGGTTTGAATTTGGTTATACTGAACATATCGAATGAATGTCATTTAAAAAACCGCGATATATGAATATGGTTGGGTATATAAACCGATTAAACCGATCAATTAAAATATAGTAGTATAATTATATGAAAATTATATAAGATAACTAAGAATATATACATAATTTATATGATCATCATATTTAAAATATTGATTTTAATAATTTCAAAAAATTTATTTATTTTAAGTGAAAATTTACGTTTCATTTTTATAAAATTAAATAATTTTTATTTTTTATTCTTTAAAAATATTATAATTATTAACTTAACATATTTACTAATTATTTGAAATTGTAAAAATAGGCTATTTGAAATCCAAAATATTTTCATGTTATATAAAAGCTGATATCTAGTCATATAAGTAAAATTTATAAAATTAAAACAAAGGTATATAAATTGAACCAAACCAAAATAAATATGATAATTTTTTTATAAACCAAAATACCTACAAACCTAAAGAAACAAATTGAAATTGAACCAATATTCGGATTGAACACCCCAACTTGTCACTGGTTAATTTTAGATTAAAATTTCATCTAATTTAATAATAACTACCTTTGATAACCTGCATGAATTGTAATGCACCCTTTACTAGTATTTTATAGTGTTTCTACAAAAAACAAAAATATGTTGACTAGATGGACCACATAGGATTAGATATACTGAAATTCTTCGTTTTTTAGGAGTTAATTATTATGGAAGTTTCGATGTGGCGACGATCTAACTAACAAAAATTGTTAAACTTTTAGTTTTGATTAGGAATATATTCTTTATTTTCTAAAAATGCATGTTCCTTGCCCAAATATTAAAATTTAATTAATTATGTTTTCTTCTGTTCAAATAATAATTATTATGTTTTATTAGTAATATTTATGGATTTGAAATCCATTTTAAATACTTGAACGAACGTGTTCTAACTAATAACACACTTCAGTTTTATTACTTTGAGCATTCACCAAGCAAAGTGTTCTTCCAGGAGAGAGAAGATCGATCAGACCAGGGAAGCAAAGCCATGGTTGGACCAGGAAGACCTCAAATTGTGCTTTTCGGTTCTTCAATCGTTCAGTACAGCTTCATCAATGGCGGCTGGGGAGCCACTCTCGCTGACGTGTACGCTCGCACGGTTTATCTTCCTTCTTCATCTCCCTTCCATGTTTCCCATTTTCTGTGACATGTAGCTATTGAATCTGTTCTCAAACTTATTGTTAGCAACTGGAGAACCTTCACTCATTATTTGTCTTCAGTATCAACACCACAATGATTAATGATGTAGCACTTAAGGATTCAATCTTTTCATGCATGTTCACAGGCTGACATCATCCTTCGTGGTTATGGTGGTTGGAACTCCAGATTCGCCGTAAAGGTCCTTGATCAAGTCTTCCCAAAGGTACATAAACTATGTTCCCACAAGTGTAGTTGGACAACCTAACTAGATTTTTTAGTTAGAGCATCTCCAGAAGGAAATTCATTCTGAAGGTGGCTGATCCTTAAAACGAGAGGTCTAAGATAAGTTGTTTCAATGATAAACGTCAAATATACCTTTTAAGTTTTTTTTTTGCATTTAGTTCTAAACTTTAATAATAAACTAGATCTTAATCCGCACTTCCGTGCGAGTGTTTTATTTAATTTATGTTCAATATAAAATTTTAAACCGTCGATTTAATAAAAAAATCTCTATGTTTTGTAATTTTACGATTTAGTTAATTTCATTAAAATATTATTTTTTTAATTTATGATATTTAGTTAATAGTCGTACAATATTAATATTTAATAATGATCAGTATGTGAATATCGATTTGATTACATACACTTTGGAAATATAACCAATTAATTTAAATTAATTATAAATGCAGTGGCTGAATATGTAATAAAAAGAAAATACTTAATTTATTGTAAATACAATATTTAAATGTGGAAATAATAGAAATTACAAAAAATACTATTATCTAAGTTACCAAACAATTTTCATTTAAACTCCTATCCTTGTTTCCAAACATTATGAAAAATACTTCAGTTTTAATAATATAGATAACTATAGGCACCGTTAAAATTTATAAATAAATAATAATGCACACTAAAAATATTATAGACAATATTTACAACTTATCTATGTATATTTTGGTTTATTACATGCATGAGAAAATATTTAATTTTATTAAATGTGCATGAACTAGAGAAAATGGTTACAAAATGATACAGTTGTAGATACAGTTGTACGTATATATTTTTACACACATTATTTTCTACTAACGTTTTGATTTTAATTTTAACATATTTATATATTTTAAATTTAAGTAAAATATAATTATAAATATACAATGATAAGGAAATTAACATTAGTAGAATTATATGCCAGTTCTATAATTGTAAGGATCGGGAAATGGAAAATAAATAGTGTTTTAAAAGTTTTGTATTCACTATCTCAAACTTTAAAATTTTAAAGTTCAATTTTCGACTTTTATCTTAAAAAATTTAAAAGTTGGTTGAAAAGCAAAAAACTTAAAAATTTGAGAGTTTTAAAGTTTGTTGGAAATGTTCTTATAGTGAAAGTGTTTCCTTAAAAGCAACCTCAATAGAGGTTTCTTTACATGGATTTCTAAAAAAAAAATAGATATGTATGTATATGTAAATATTATTACTTAATTATGAGTATTTAAACATTACACAAAATCCAACGCGAATTATCTTAGTTTAGATACTTTCGGTTGGTTTTCTCATAAAGGTTAAATTAATTAAATAATAATAGTTTATATCACATGCACAAATATATATATATATATATATATATATATATATATATATATATATATATATATATATATATATATTTGAAACCTATATAGAGAAATCTCCATTAGAGTTGCTCTAAGAGAAACCTTATTGGTCAGAAACTCTTTTAGTCTCTAAAAAAATGAAAACAATGATAAACTATTGATATTATTAATTTCAGTTTATTTTTAAATAAATTGACCAATAGATGAAAAGTAATGTGATATTGAGTATCTGAAAATAGAACCTCTATAAATTAATATACACTAAAAATCTCTATAAAAATTCATAGTCTCAAATTGAATTTTTAGTTTAGTTAGTATCTTGATAAATTAATATCTCTATAAATAAATAAAAAAATATATAATTTTGGTGTAATCCCAACATTATTAATTTATACTGTAGTTGGAAAAATATATTTGCCTTCTATATCTATTATTAGATACCTTCTAATCCTTGTTACCAAAAAAAAGGATACCTTCTAATCCTGGATAATGGAGATGCTCTAAGATTTTTTACTGAAAACTTTTAAAGTTTTTTCATTTTTTTTTTTTTTGCTAAAAAACTTTTAAAGTTTTGCTAAAAGGATTAGCCTTTCTTGCCTATGTTTTTTTTTTCTGCTTAGGATGCTGTAGTACAACCTTCGTTGGTGATAGTCTACTTTGGTGGGAATGATTCAAAGGCTCCTCATCCATCGGGCCATGGACCTCATGTTCCTCTATCCGAATTCATTGAAAACATGAGGAAGATTGGGGAGCATCTTTTGGTATTAATGCCCCCTTTCGCAAGTTCAAGACTTTTTTATTCCTGGCGTATTGCTAACTCTCATGATATCTTAACAGAGCCTTTCGGACAAGACCCGAGTCATTTTCCTCTCTCCACCACCAATAAATGAAACACAAATCCAATTAGTTTTTGGGTACATATCTTTGATGATTGCTTAATCTTCCTATTAGTATTAGAAGTTTAATCAATATCACTTTGTAACACTGGTAGAGGTGCAATAAAAGGAAGGAGTAACGAAGATTGCCGTCCATATGCAGAAGCGCTGTTGAATCTATGCAGCGAGATCAATGTGAAAAGTGTCGATCTTTGGAACGCAATACAACAACAAGATGATTGGTTGAATACCTGCTTCTCGTGAGTACCCACCATTTTGTATATATATGATACATTTCCAAAACGATTCTTCATCAAGCTAACTCCTTGGTTTTGTTTTAACTTCATAGAGATGGGATCCATTTCACAGCCAAGGCAAGCGAGATTGTGGTGAAGGAGGTGTTGAAGGTAGTGAGAGAAGCGGAGTGGAAACCGAGTCTTCACTGGAAGTCACTGCCAATAGAGTTTCCCTTTGAATTTGGTGTACCGAACTCCCTAAGCCTTAGTGAGATTGAGTTAATGAGAAACGACCAGTTGGAGGCACCACCTAGTGCGTCTCTACCGTAAAAGGTTTATAGAACATGCTACTTGAATGGTGTACCAGTTTCACGCTTTATTTGCATAACAAGTTGTTCTAAATAGTGTGCTCCAGATGTACAGAAGAAAATGCATTCGAATCTTGATGAACAGTTACGGTTGTCCTTCAGCTGTGTTTTTGAAACTTTTTAAGATTATTTATCGTGCAAGTTGTCCAACAGTTACGGTTGTCCTTCAGTTGTAGTGTTAAAGTGTTTTAGGCCATTTCCAATAGTACTCTATAAGTAATATGGAGTGAAAAAACAACATCTCTCTATATTTCACTCAATTATAGAGTAAGTCATTGGAGTAAATTCAACTCTATAATAAATTATACTATTTTAAAGTTAAAAAATAGAGAAAATTATAGAATATCATTGGAGATGGTCTTAGGTGTCATGTTTCACTAATCTATCCCACAATTTTCACATTGGGCTGACAGTGCAAAACCACTCTATACCACAATTTTTTTGTAAGTTTGTATTCAAGTTGGTCACTAGGCCCATAATTATTTCGAACCGTGCTAGATATATGTTTTCTATGTGTTGGATGATTATTTTTTTATTGTAAGGGTAACATTGATCCTCGGATTGGTTTTATGTTCTAATAACACGATCACTATACAACAATGAACATTCTTACATGTCAAAACATCTCTTAGACATTATTTATATTATATTTAAAAATCAAATTTTATTTATATTTAATTTTCTAATTGCTTCAATATTTAATATAAATTTAAAATATATATATATATATATATATATATATATATATATATATATATATATATAAATGCTTTTTCTTTACTAATATTTTTGTATCTTAGTTTTTAACTTGTATAATAAAAATACTGTTTTCAGATAACAAAACAATATGTATAAGACTTATCTTATTTCATTTTTAATACTATTATTATATTATTTTAGAATCAATTATTTAATATTTAATATAATATTTAAATTTTATATGATTAAAATAAAATTCGTTTTTAATTATATACAAAATTCATTAAGAGTATTGTTTAAATTAACAATAAAAATATACAAATGAGAAAAACTAACCAAATTTTAATATAACATATACATAAAATATTTTTTTAATATATATATATATATAAATATATATAAGATTCATTAAGGATATAAAACCTAATGAAAACATAAAAAATAAGTAAAATTAACTAAATGTCAATATAAAATATAAAGTTAATATTATTAAATTAAAATTCGTTTTAATATATATATATATAAGACTCATTAAGAGTATTTTTAAAAATTAATAAATTAGCGACTTAACTAAAAACATATAATAAATCAATGATTTAGCTGAAATCTAGTGAAAACATGACAAATAAACAAAATCACTTAAAAATATGGAAAGGATGACAAATCAGCAAAATCTCTTCCTAAATAGTACTATAGATTCTTTCCTCCATAGACATTTAATTTATATATTACATTAAACTTTTTGAGGTTTTAATCAAATATGATTCGATTCACCTTCAAAATCATGAATCCAATACATATACGTGAAACACTAAATTTAGAACTTCAAAAAGAGAAAAACACTAAGATTTTGAAATTCCTCATACATACATTAAAATAAATGAAAGTGTACATACACGTAACCGAGTGAGCTTAGCAGAACAATACAAAAAATTGTCAACCACGAGAAGGGCCAGATAAGACACCTCCAGTTGCAGGCTTGCGGCTAAAACTAGTGACCCCAAACTCCTATCCACGCAAGACTTGAGAACCGGCGTGGTTTACAATGGTACTAGTATTTGCTAATTTTGTAGTGTTTATAGAAAAAACAAAGAAAAGCTGACTGGGTGGGACCAAATAAGATTAGGAATATGTCTTTGTTTTTCTAGGAATTATTGTGGAGTTCTGGTAGGTGTGTCAGTACTGTGGATCTAACCCACAAATGATTAAACTTTTTAATAACAAAAATAGATAAGGAAGCCTACCCTATGAATAATTTCTAAATGTTAAATTTTAAATACAATTTAAAATTATGAGATACCTGTTGACTAGAAAAAAAAATTATGAGATACCTGCTATCTCTCATCACATTGTCAATATCGTATTAAATTTTTATTTAAAATATAATAATTAATTTTATATGATTTAGAAATCTGTTTTAAATACTTGAGCAACGATAGGTGTTGTAACCAATAATACATTCACGAACCAAAGTGCCCTCTTCTCCAGGAGACAGAAGATCGATCAAACAAAGAGAAGCAAAGTCATGGTTGGACCAGGAAGACCTCAGATTGTCCTCTTCGGTTCTTCAATCGTTCAGTACAGCTTCAGCAATGGTGGCTGGGGAGCCACTCTCGCTGACGTCTACTCTCGCACGGTTTCTCCTCCTCTCTTATATGTGGACATCTCTTCTTAGGTTTAACTGTTCGAAAGCAAAGAAATTTCACTCATCATTTGTATACAGTGTCCACCAACCCAATGATTGATGATGTCACGGGTCCTTTTTTGACTCAGATCGATCACTATAACGTTTAAAGATTCAATCTTTCAATGTATATTCACAGGCGGACGTCATCCTTCGTGGGTATGGTGGTTGGAACTCTAGATTTGCCTTAAGGGTCCTTGACCAAGTCTTCCCAAAGGTTGACATACACTCTGTTCTGACGGCATATTTAAAGTGTCACACTTTATGACGTCTCTGTTTTTTTTTTTTAACTTAGGATGCTGTAGTACAACCTTCTTTGGTGATAGTCTACTTCGGTGGGAATGATTCAATGCCTCCTCATCCATCAGGGAAGGGAGCTCATGTTCCTGTCTCTGAGTTCATTGAGAACATGAGGAAGATTGGGGAGCATCTTTTGGTACTAATGCCCCTTTTTCGAAGTTCCAGACTTTTTTTTGTTTCTTACTTTATTGTTTCTTAACAGAGCCTTTCGGACAAGACGCGTGTCATTTTCCTCTCTCCTCCACCAATGAATGAGAGACAGATCGAGTTGGTTTTTGGGTATGTATCTTTTTGAGAGCTGGTTAATCTTTCCTCTTAGTATTAAAAGTTTGATTAAATTCATTGTGTAACGTATGTGGTAGAGATACAATAAAAGGCAGGAGAAACGAAGTTTGCCGTCCATATGCAGAAGCGTTGTTGAACCTATGCTGTGAGATCAATGTGAAATGTGTTGATCTCTGGAACCTTATACAGCAACAAGATGATTGGTTGAACACCTGCTTCACGTGAGTTACTCAAAACATTTTAACTCCTAAAATGATACTCTTATCAAACTAACTCATTGGAGGTTTGTTTTACTGTATAGAGATGGGATCCATTTCACAGCCAAGGCAAGCGAGATTGTGGTGAAGGAGGTATTGAAGGTAGTGAGAGAAGCGGAGTGGAAACCGAGTCTTTACTGGAAGTCATTACCTATTGAGTTTCCTTTTGATTATGGTATACCAGACTCTCCAAGCCTTAGTGAGCTAGAGTTATTCAGAAACGAACAGTTGGAGCTACCAACAGTGGCGAACCTACGTTACGTAGGGAGGAGGCAGCTGCCCCCACAAAACTCTACAAAACAACAATTTTCCATTAGAAACAACAAGCTTCTGGTAGCATAATTGGTCTCAATCGTCTGTTTGCCTCCACTAGGCCACGGTTCAAACCCCACCCAAGCTGTTTCTTTCCTTTTATTTATTTTATGTCCCCACAAATTTTTTTCTCTAGATTCGCCAATGGCTACCAACTAGTACGGCTCTACTGTAAAACGTTTAGAGAACATGCTAGTGGATGGTGTACCAATTTATTCTCTCTTGTATGCATCAGATATACAGAACAAGTTGCACTTGAATCTATAAACTCTGTTTTCGTTTGGTGAACAATGATGGTTGTCACTCATCTATGTTTTGGAACCTGCAAGACTCATGCAAGTTCTCATGTGGGTTTTAAAGTACTCTAGGTGTCGTAGTCCCATATGCAAGTGAACGTACATTTATATAACAGAGCACGGGATTGGTCTTAGCCCCAGCATGTTTGATGATAACATATATAGGCAATAAATAAGTCTTCAAATAATTTGTAACAAAAAGTTAAATTTTAACTAAATATTTATGGTCTCCAAAATCTTAGAACCTGCCATAATACCTTACATTCGATATGCTAACATTTACAACGATTCACGCTTCCTCCAGATTCGTTTAGGATCTAAAGTTCACACCATATTCAGATACACCAAACTATCGTTTGGCCTTATATCTTAGCTTTTTTGTTCAACACTTATCTAGCTTGTTTGTTCTACACTTATCTATAATGTTTAACACCATGTCTCTTCCATCTCATATGACTAGTATACAGATTCTACTTTTGACATGGCCTGGCAATGCACAACCATTGGGATCCCACAATTGTTTTTTTGGTTTAGTATGAAAGAAGACTCAAAATGTCTACAATATCTTTTGTGGCACTAGGCCCATAATTACTTCCAACCAGGCTAGATATAAGTTTTCTTTGGCTTACATGATTAAAATTAACCCCAAGGATCCAAATAGGTGTTTATTAGGGGTTTATCAGTTATAATATATGTTGATGTAGTACCTATATGCAATAGGTTTGATATTTATTTTCTTTTGTCAACGGGTTTGATATTTATATTCTACAATACGGTATTCTTCCCTCCGTGATTCGTCAAGGATATATGAAGCTTAAATAATATTTTAAACAAGCTTAATCTTAATGTTTGACTTTGTTTCTTTTTGCATTTCGATAGATGGGGACAAATGTATGTTACGAGCATGCGAAACACATTAAATATGTTATCCTCCCGTGACACACTGAAATATATTTCAAGTAATATATCTGCATGAAAAGATTTAGTATGGTATTATACAATAATCATTTTCTCTCTCGACTAATCTAAGATATATGGAGCTTATATAATATTTTAGACAAGGTAACCTTAGCGCTTAGCCTTTTGGCATTTTTACTTATATATATTATATAATACTTCTCTTAAGATTTTAACTAATATTTTGATAAATTTAGACACGTAACCGGATACTCCGGCCTAGTGGTAAAGCGCTTCCTGCTGGAAGATAGCGCTGCTGGGTTCGAGTCCGGCCACCCGGGGCGCTTTAAGTGGTAGACAACGTGGATCCTGCGGATCTCGTGGGGATTAGTCTGAGGCCTAGAAAGCCGATGGATCCCCCACGGTTATCAAAAAAAAAAAAAAAAAAAAAAAAAAATTAGACACGTAAACCACAACCATACAAACTCTATTATTTAACACACAATAAATTAATGAACACAGTAGACTAATAAATTTTACCAGTATCAAACTAGATATATTTAAAATATAACAAAATTTAATAAAATAACAAGATAATAATTTTTAATATATATACTGTTATATAAATATAAACACATACTGTATTTCTTGTAACAAAATATTATATTCTATACTTTTTTTTAATTTTCATATTGAAGTTTATCTTTAATTTTTCAAAAAATTTCTAAATATATTGGTGCTATTTTGACATTTTACACTTAAAATGCATTTACATTTAGAATACACATTTTTATATACCAAATAATAAAATAAAGAACATAAATTTATTTTTCGTAAAGTTTAATTAATACATATACCACAATTTCTTATTTTTGTATTAAACATACTTCAAAATATATAAATATAAAATATTTTTTCTTAAAATTAATAACCGTAGAAAATAAATAAATTATCAAATTCCAAACATTATTAATTTCTAGAATTTTAACTGTAGATTCAATATATCTCTATAATAACATATTAATCATGTTTCACAGAAGAAACAAAATTCTATTCAGTAATCAAAAGTGATTTTTAGTAAGGATTTAAGATGAAAGGGAAATGAGGAATTTACTAAGGTTTTAACTAAGCCATTTTAAATTCTTACATAAAACTAAGAGATTTGAATTTTTATTTATAACGGAATAGTTTTATGCGAACATTATACAATAACTAGAAGGATTGTAAATACATAACTTTAAATATATTCAACAACAGTAGATTTTCGAATTAGCTTTTGAAACAAAAAAAAATAATAACAATAGATTTTATTTTTCAAAATTCATTTTAAATAATAATAAATGTATCATTTTAGTAGAAATCACTTCAAACTTGTAGATGAATACAACTTCCTTTCTGTTTTTCCCTTAACTTTCTTGTTTCATTTACATATTGCTTTTTTTTTTAACAACTTGAATTTATTAATTATAATGTAAAGGGAAACAAATACATCTACAATACATAACATAATAGACACAACAAATATCATAATCAAGATGAAGAGAAAACAACACTAGATAAAATGAATTAGCTTGTAAATATGCATTTCTCTCCAAGGTCTTCTTTTTTGATAGAGTATCAACTCTATCAATTCTTCTGCGATCTCCAAATTTTCGTCGCATCGCTAATCGCTTATAAATGGAGATACATATATTTTAAACAAATCACATGAAGGATAATATTATTATGTAATAAACTACGAAAATACCCCCAAGAAAGTCTAACCTTATTGAGCCTTGACAACCGTCGTTTACTTTTCTAACGTTCAAGGACGGAGAGAAAGGACGGAGACTCGCAGGTGATACCCATTTTCAAACAGTGTGTAAGTTGTAACCGTTACTTTTAATTAATCTTCATGGATTCACCTCCTCCCCCACGCATCTTCAGGTCCTTTCTCCTTCTTTACATCTTAAGAAGGTTTCGTCAGTTTCATCATCCTCTCCTTCACTCACTTCCTTCTTCCTCTTCCTCTCTCTAGATTGCTCTCGAGATGGATTCTTCTCATCCTCCTCTTCTTCCCTCTCTCTCTCCTTCTTCATCTTCTTCTAACACAGAGGAAGAAGATGTAAACCAAGAAGTTGATCCCCGGTTTAATCATCGGTATGCAGGGGATTTAAACCGGCCCGATCTTCCCTTGTCCGGTGGGAACGCTTCAACGGCTGGTGCTGAACAACGCGTGTCCTGCTTCGCCGTGGTTATCATTTTCTGGTTCTTCGGTTTGTTTCCGACACTTTTTTGAGTTTGCTCTGTTTTTGAAAGTCTTGTCCTTTTTTTGGAACTATTGTCTGAATCTAACTTATTCTCGCTGACTCAGTCTCGATGGCTATGATTGTTGGTGTTTACGGACCAAGAAACGTCTGTATTGGACCCAACTCTTCTGTTCTTATTGAACCAGACACCATTTTTGTCCAAAACGTAAAGGTTGTTATCTGGTTTACTTTACCAGGAGAGAAACAGTGTTAAGTTGCTGAGAATGTTTTTTTTTTTTCTCTTTGGTTAGGTGAAAGAGTTAGATGATTCAAAATCTGGACTTGAGTTATTTGGGTTCTATACATCTCCTCCTCTTGATGTTGTAGTGAATTGGTCAGACTCACGCCTGGCTTCTGTCTCACAGAACTCTTACAAGGTATGTTTAAAGATTCTCATGACTGTTTTTGTATGTAGTTCTCATCAAAACCTGGAGTCAAAATATTCAAAATTACCCGATTTAACTTTTCTTTTCAGGAATGGCCATACTATCTGAACAAAGGAGCTTCGTTGAATATTTCATATAGTGTTAAACCAGAAGGTCATTCAGTTCGGCTAGTGGTCGATGAAGGTCGGTTGGTTTATATTCGGTTGTGATCTCTTGTTTGTTTGAGGAGTTTTTTAATTTAAAATTGCTGCCTTTTAGGAATGTCAACTGATTATTTCAATGCTCTCAATTCATAGGAACGGCCTCTTATCAGTTGTTGGAGAAACAAGAATCTCAGAACACCGCTCTGTCATGGAATCTAATTCGAGGTTTAATAAAACAGGAGTTCCAACTTGACTTGAATGTATTGGTTGTCTCAGGAGTTAACAAAAGTCCTTTACAGGTAGTGGTGTGATTGAAGTGAAGATAAGTAGGTCTTCGAGTTATTATGTCGCTGTGGCTAACTCCAACGTGAAGGACGTAGAGGTATAAGTTTTTTTTTGTTGTTGTGTTTCTTCTCCACATTTTGAACTAGAGATGATTTTTGGTTCAGGTGGAGCTGGATATTGATGTGAGGGCTATCTTGTATGATACTAAACAATCATTCTACAAGTGTACCTTCAGCACTGGAGAGTGCACATTCAATGCAATGTCTCTTGCTGGAAACTCTATTGTCTTAACTTCACCAGCACCGAGACAGGTATGTAGTTCACAAAGCAACACACCCACAGAATCTATATATATTAAATGCTCATTTCTCATTGCCTCTGAGCTCAGGGAGAATCAGTTGAAGGAGAAGAAGAAGAATGGTATGTCAGGTTCTCATATCAACCTAGATGGACTTCATATGTAGTTGGCACTGGTAAACTATTTTCCAATCCTTTTAAAGCAATTATAATCAGATTTGAACACTGGAAATTTCTATTTTAGGTTTGGTGACTTGCTTCATGCTGGTTGCTATACAACTGTGGAAAAGGTTACAGTGTAATGGTGAAGAGAGTTATCAAACCGAAAATGATTCAGCGAGAACACGATTTCTTGCAAATAAAGATGATGATGGTTCAAGCATGGGTTCGTCTAATGAGTCTTTTGCAGCAGATGATGCTGATCTTGAAGACTTTACTGGTAATGAGGGTGAAGCAAGTAATAGCACTAGACGACTATGTGCCATTTGTTTTGATGCTAGAAGAGATTGCTTTTTCCTCCCCTGTGGCCATTGCGTCTCTTGTTATCAGTGTGGAACAAAGTAAGTTTTTCTCAAACTAATCTGTCTCTCAACATGAGCTAAAATATAATATACAACTGTCTACATATCAAATCTAGTGGATCAGGATTGTTAATTATCGTATTGAGATTGATCCGAAATAGCTAACGTTTGTGATTTGCAAAACATGTGCACAGGATAGCAGAAGCTGCTGGGAATTGTCCAGTCTGTAGAAGGAAGATGAAGAAGGTGAAGCGAATTTATACAGTATAAGATACTGGTAGATGGTAATTATGCATTTTGTAGGAGATTAGTGTCTGTGTGGGGTACCGCATAGATTGGTTTCGTATTTAGAATATCATTTGGTTTTTGGTCAATTTGCAGTTTTTACTGACGACTAGGCGTCACATAGACCAATTGTTAGAACACTAAGGTGTATCAGTCAACATAAAGTTGGAACTATATAGAGTTAATAATATATACAAGGCTTGGTTATTTCTCTGCATTATTCACCAAGATGGTTAAGAGCCATGTTCTAGATTGCGCTAAGCGTGAGTAGGGCGTATGTAACTGGACAATCATTCAAGTAGAATATATGCTCTGTAGTACTCCTCTTCCGTCGTCTTCATCTATGTTGTGGCTGCTATCACAATACCATGATATCACTATTTCAATGCAGCGGCATGTTCTGTCTTCGGTTGATGCATATATCAACTCAACAAACCAACAATATATGCAAGATCAGGCCGTACGTGTATGTAGCAGGTAACGGAGGCAACCTATGTTTCTTCTAAATTCCTTTTCGTCAACATTAGGTTCTTCTTGTGCTTTCGGCAAAAGTAGACCAGCATCCATTGGTACGTGCAACGCATTGCAATCCGCCATACTCGTCTCTTGTAGCATCTTGATTGCACATCTCTCTTGTCGTAATGTAATCGCTTCTTTTTGCTGCAAGACCTCGATACCTAGATAGTATGTTAAGATGGATATAGTTGAGTTGGTGAATCTAAACACGACGAACAAAGGGCGGGTGCAGGATCATATTTCGATGGGGGTACATCGTATTATTTTACTGAGCCTTTCTTAAACTACTGAAGCAAAATCAAAATTAGATGGGGCCACGTGCCCCCGTTCCCACTGCGACGAACACGTCTATTAATATATATCCCACATCGAGAGATTTATAGGGCCATTGGTGGGACATGATGGTTTGCCTTATTTGCGTATACACATGACCTTAACCCGCGCACCGGTTTGCTCGGAGAGGCGGGTGTTACAATAAGCAGGGACGGACCCACAAGAAGAGGTGTGGGATCAACTGCACCACAAATCCTAATAAAATATGTGATTTATAAGATATAACAATAAAGAAACACAGCATAGATGGTCAGAAACTCCAATGTTGAACCCACGAATCCCAGTTCAAATTCTCCCCTAACGCACTTTTGAACCAAGTGAATTTTTTTTGCTGGGATCGCCACTGACAATAAGACGTTTGTAGTTGCTGGTGAAAAGAATCACATGGTTGAGTTTTCGAGTATTCTAAGTCCTCCGTGATCGATAAGTTAGAAGGATGAATATTCAAAAAAAAGATAAGTTAGAAGGATGACGACAAACGGATTTTGGAGGATGTGTGCGTGGTATAAGTTTACCGACAAGTCCCTTCATATTTCGTACCTAGATATTATTCAATGTTTTTTTTTGTAACTTTATCACTCCATGTTTTTTTTTGCATCCATAAAATATTAATTTTATATTATTCCATGTTTTGCATCATGTTCCTAGAAAATTCTCTGTAATAGACGTTTCGATTATATCAACAAAGGTCTTACAAATGGTTAAAGCCTAACAATTTAATTAAAAACGAAATGAGCGATCTTTCTAGTAAAAGCAAAAATAAAAAGACAAACAAAACTTTTTTTCTCCCAAATATAAAACTTTGTCCACATATAGTTATAGTACACGAAACTTCCTCACAAATTGAACTGAACTATGTGGTTTAGATAACATTGGAGAAACTTATTGAAGATTTACAAAGTCTCCGAGATGGAAGAACCACAAACGAACTTCAAGCGAGGTAATCCGACAATGCGAGGTTTACGAGCTTGGATGTTTTTACTCTGTGGTGTTGTTCTGATTCAGCTGTTTTCTGGTCAAACCGAAGCTCAAAGATCTAGAAGTCCATGGCAAACACTCAGTGGTGAGAGTGCTCTCACTGATCTCTCCTTCTTTAAGCATGAATTTACGTGAAGATTAGGAGAAAACAAGAGAAATTTTCTTTATAAAGATGTGTATGAAAAGTTGGAATAATCATAGATATTTCATTTTGTTAAAATAACTTGTGATATTTTTTTTTCTTTTTTACCAGGTGATGCTCCTCTTGTGATTGCTCGTGGTGGGTTTTCTGGATTGTTTCCAGATTCGAGTTATGCTGCTTACGGTTTCGCACAACAGGTAAGTGTACCTGGTGCTGTTCTATGGTGTGATGTTCAGCTAACCAAAGATGGAGCTGGGATTTGCTTTCCTGACTTAAAACTGAACAACGCTTCAACTATTGAATACTTTTATCCAAATCGCCAAAAATCTTACCCGGTTAACGGAGTCCGTATGCACGGTTGGTTCACCATCGATTTCTCCTTGAGAGATCTCAGTAATGTTACTTGTAAGTGTTCATGACTCGGTTGGAAAAATAGAATTTCGGGTTTTCTTGTAACGTCTCAAAAATGTGTCCTTTTTGCTTTCACCTGTTTGCAGTGATCCGAGGAATATTATCTCGGTCAGAAAAATTCGATGGAATATATCCTGTTTTGACGGTTGAAGATGTAACCACACAGATAAAACCAGGACGTTTTTGGTTAAATGTGCAACACGATGCGTTCTACGCGCAGCAGAATCTGAGCATTAGCAGTTTTCTGATATCAGCTTCAAGAAATGTTTCCATTGGCTACATCTCTTCCCCTGAAGTGAATTTCTTTAAAAAGATTGCTGGCCGTTTCGGGGCAAATGGACCGATTTTTGTGTTCCAGTTTCTTGGGAAAGAAGATTTTGAGCCGACAACAAACCGGACTTACGGCTCTATCTTGAGTAACCTGACTTTTGTCAAGACATTTTCTTCAGGAATTCTTGTCCCAAAATCTTACATATTGTCACTTGATGACAAGCAGTACTTGCTTCCTCCTACATCGTTAGTTCAAGATGCTCACAAGGCAGGATTACAAGTGTATGTGTCAGGTTTTGCTAATGATATTGATATTGCTCACGACTACAGTTTCGATCCAGTAACTGAGTATCTATCCTTTGTGGACAATGGCAATTTCTCTGTCGATGGTGTGCTCTCAGATTTTCCTATAACTGCATCTGCATCCATTGGTAAGCAAAATATCTTTAAGAGGGTATCTTTATGTTCTTGAAACATTGCTCGAAATACTCAAATCGATTATTTTCTTTTCATATTTACATCAAGACTGCTTCTCCCACCTTGGCAGAAACGCTACAAAACAAGGTAGTGAGAGTAATTATTTTTCATAATTCTTTCCTGACTAGTAGAAAAAAGAAACCTTAATATAGCTGACTTTATCTAATGGTTTCATGATTCAGTTGATTTTCTTGTTATATCAAAAAATGGAGCGAGTGGGGACTATCCTGGATGTACAGACTTGGCATATGATAAGGCTATCAAAGATGGTGCTGATGTTATCGATTGCTCAGTCCAAATGTCAAGCGATGGTATACCCTTTTGCTCAAGATCAATAGATCTCTCGAACAGCACAATGATCTCCCAAACACCTTACGCGCAACGTTCAACACATGTCCCTGAGATTAGCTCAAATGCTGGGATTTACACTTTTAGTCTCACATGGGCTGAGATCAGGAACTTGACTCGTAAGTTTCTACTCCTACTTAACTTAAAGTGGTTACATCTTACAATTTTACTTTCTCCTGGCTTGTTACTAATGTATATGGTTAAAATTACATACCTTGAGAGTTACGATAACTATTCTCCCTTCTTTTTGTGCAGCTGCGATTGCAAACCCCTATAGGCTATACCGTATATTCAGGAATCCGAATGAGAGAAATTCTGGAAAACTTATTTTGCTTTCTGAGTTCCTTCACTTGGCAAAGAATTCAACTTCGCTCTCAGGTGTTTTGATCAGTGTAGAGGTGAGTTCTCCTGCCTCTTAATATTATGATTCAAAAAGAAAATTCACACTGTGATGTCTTCTAATGGCAAAGCCACTTAATTTTATTGTGACCTTCAGAATTCAGCGTACCTGAGAGAGAAGAAAGGTCTTGACGTGGTTAAAGCGGTTCTCGATGCCCTCACGGAAACTGGTTACAGCAATGGAATAACCACAACAAAGGTCATGATTCAGTCAACGGAAAGCTCGGTTCTAGTTGACTTCAAGAAGCAGAGTAATTATGAGACTGTCTACAAAGTTGAAGAAAAAATTGGTGATTTTAGTGACTCTGCTATCCAAGACATAAGGAAACTAGCTAACGCTGTTGTCATTGGAAAAGAAACAGTGTTTTCCTTATTTGACGCGTTCATCAATAGGCAAACCAATGTTGTGGAGAAGCTGCAGAAGTCTAAGCTCCCGGTTTATGTGGAACTGTTTCAGAACGAGTTTGTATCTCAACCTTATGATTTCTTCTCTGATGCAACCGTTGAGATAAACTCCTATGTCACTGGAGCCGGAATCGATGGAATCATCACAGAGTTCCCTTTCACAGCTGCAAGATACAAAAGTAAGTGGCCCCAAAATTTTTAGAACCAAAGAAGGTTTCACAACAAGTCCTAACTTTTTTTTTTTTTTTATCTTCTGCAGGGAATCGATGTTTGGGTGAAAAAGAAACTCCACTTTACATGGCCCCTGTTGCACCGGGTTCTCTCTTACAAGCTGCGAATGCCATACCTCCAGACCAAGGTCCAAACAGGGTTTTCACAGATGATGATGTCTCAGCTTATGATCGTTACAAACGATGCAGTCAACCGTTTCGCTGTGGTGATCAGGGTGGTCTCTTATACCCATTCTGGATACCTGACAGAGAAGCCTGCGGGCACCCCGGCTTCAACCTCAACTGTAGCAATGGATTCGCAGAGATTACTGTCTCCTCCGTGAAGTTCAGAATCTTAAAGGCAAATTACACCTCTCGTATTATAAGACTCGCCAGATCAGATTATATCGACAATCTTTGTCCTTCAAACCCACTAAATGGACCATTCCCCCAAAGCGCCCTTCAACTGGCTACTAACACCGATCTGCTAACAATGTTATATGACTGCCAAGACTTATCATCTCTTATCAATAGTAGCGAAACTTACAATTACGTTGCAGAGTTTCAATGTAATGATCAGAAGGAAGGTGTAAACAACTATTGTGTTGTGATAAACAGATCGACCTCCTTATTCAACGGGAGGGTTGGCATAGATTTATTGAAGAAAAATTGCACAAAAGACGTCAGCATGCCTATTTCAGGATCGAAGCTACACACTCTGCGTTCAGATAATCTACAGAAGACTCTTGAACAGGGTTTCGAGCTTGAACTTACACAGAACTGCTCAATGTGCCTAGATTCTAAGGGTGCTTGTGGATTTAATCAAACTTCACGTGGATTCGTCTGCTATTGTGAAGATGGGACCCATGGCCAAAACTGCAGTAGCTCTGGAAAGACAAGTCACGGTAATAAAAACCACCGTCTTCTCTATTTTGTTCTTTAACTTTTCAGATTAAGATTGGTTTCATTCTGACAAAGAGTTTACATGTTGAACTGTTAAACAGAATCTTCGGCCAAACCAGTTCACAAAGGTTAGTATGATAAGTGCTAATTTTGGAAGTGTATTAAATATCTGTCTACCAGTAAAAAAATCAGTTGTTTGGTATGGTAAAACTTTTAGATTTAGGAAATTTATTTCTTTTCTAAGATAAAATGTTTTCCTAAAGAAAAAAAAGGTTTTGAGGCTACTATAAATAGAAGTCTATTAGATTGTAATTCATTTTTCATTAACATAATCAATATAACTTTTTTGCCTCAGTTGGTTTTGCCCTTAATTTTCTTTGTTTTCTTCAAGTTGATTTGAGTTTGAGGAATATCGATTTTGAACTGCTTCCAATTATTAAAAATAAAGTTATTTAACTCAACACTTGTTCTATTCTTTTTCTTTTACCTTTCTTTGGAGATCAAAGTTGGTTCCATTCTGACAACATTTTAATTGTTGAACAGGGTCTCTGATCAATACAGTTCGCAAAGGTTAGTTTGGTGGGAAGATATACTTTGAACTGCATCTGTGCATTAAAACTTAAGTTACTACTTAACTCATCAATTTCTCTGATTTTTCTAGTTTCGGGCGCAGTAGCAGGAGTTGTTATGTTCTTGGTCTTGTTATCATTGTTTCTTTGTTTCCTCTGGAAGAGAGAAGCACGACAGAGACAGCAAAACCTAAAGTCTCTTATTCCACTCAGACACTACTCTTATGCACAAGTGAAAAGAATTACAAAGTCATTTGCAGAAGTGGTTGGGAGAGGCGGTTTTGGAATTGTTTACAGAGGAACTCTGTCTGATGGCCGTATGGTTGCGGTGAAGGTCCTGAAAGATTCAAAGGGTAATGGTGAAGATTTCACCAATGAAGTTGCAAGCATAAGCCAAACTTCTCATCAAAACATTGTTTCTTTGCTTGGTTTCTGCTCTGAAGGTTCCAAAAGAGCAATCATTTATGAATTTTTGGGTAATGGGTCCCTTGATAAATTCATCTCAGGCAATACCACGATGAATTTGGACTGGACGGCATTGTATCAAATTGCGCTTGGAGTTGCTCGAGGCCTAGAGTACTTGCATCATGGCTGCAAAACAAGGATTGTACATTTCGACATAAAACCACAAAATGTGCTCTTAGATGACAACTTTTTCCCCAAAGTTTCGGACTTCGGTCTTGCTAAGCTCTGTGAGAAGAAAGAGAGTGCATTGTCATTACTGGACACAAGAGGTACAGTGGGGTACATTGCACCAGAAATGATCTCGAGAGTTTATGGGAGCGTGTCTTACAAGTCAGATGTATATAGCTACGGAATGTTGGTTCTGGAGATGATTGGCGCAAGGAATAAAGAAAGAGCTCAACAAGACTCTGCTACTAATACAAGTTCAATATACTTTCCTGAGTGGGTATATAGGGATATTGAATTAGGTAAGTCAAGAATGCTTATCGAGAATGAAATCAGCAATGAAGAACATGAGTTAGCAAAGAAGATGACTTTGGTTGGTTTGTGGTGTATTCAGTCTTCTCCATTAGATCGCCCGCCGATGAACAGAGTTGTAGAGATGATGGAAGGAAGTTTGGATGCTCTTGAAGTGCCTCCTAAACCTATTTTGCAAATTCCTATAGCGCCTCTTCAAGAGTCTTCAACACTTTCAAGGGATATATTTCGGTTTACACCCAAGAATGATTAAAGAAGCTTCGGAACTTATCAATGCAGGAACACAACAATGCACTTATTTAAGAAATGTCATATATTGTCTACACTCCGAATTAGAAAGGGAAATGAATGTGTAAAATTAGGTTTTGGATTATAGCTTTCTAAACACATTTGTGTCAAAACATAATACAGTATGACTGTTACGGTAGCACATGCTATTGGACGGGGTCCTGGACGGAAGCCACACTAAATGAGGGATTTGGCAGATCTGATTGTAATAATTTTGAAAGCAGATTGATGACTTTGTTACATATATAAATATCTATCTTCTTCTTTTTTCAGTAAAAAAAACATTATACAATAGTATTATTAAAATTCTAGTTGATGATCAGTAAATAAATACATTAATTCTATTGATAGATAAGAAAAAGCAGTTTAAAACACATCTTACGCAAATGATTACTCTTACCATTATTTCTTTTTAATATTTTTTTTGAAAAAAATTGTTGCCAAAGAATGAATTGGCTTGGTTGGAAAAAAATCAAAATTAAACATTATTTTAATTTTTTTTTAACAAAATTATGTAACCTATTATAAATTTAGATGATTTTTATAGTGATACCAATATAAAAAAGAAAGTATTATATACTAAAAATTAATTTCCTTTTCATTTATTTTATTAAATTAACTATTTTGATGTCAGTTATCAATTTAAATTTGGTGTATATGATATTTGTATGTCTTGCAATAGTGTAAGACATAGTTTTTATGAATATTTTGACATTAATTTTCAAAAGAGTTACATATATATCAGGTTAGTTCCTTTTCATTTTCATTTCATTTGACAAATTTTTTTTAGAAATTATGTGTGCTTTAAACATAATAAAATATCATAAGGGTTTAGCATATTTTCTTAGTGTTTAGAAACTATATGTGAATTTTTTAATAGAATATAGCTCAAATAGTAAAAACAAATCTGAATATATATTTTTTTCATGTTAAACTCATTTGAAGTTACTAACTTCGTATAAATACCAAGTTAACTTTTAAAATAATTTTTTACTTTTGGTAGTTAATTTCTTATGCGATTTTTATTTATTTTTTACATACATTATTCTTTGAAAGTTTTTTTTTTTTAAAAAAAAACTTGTGATCCTTAACATATTTTTATCCTTTTTTTATTTAATTATTTTTTGTTTAATTTTTCAAAAACTTAGTTTATCTATGAAGTTATTTCTATTTAATGAAATTCTTTATTTGCTTACCTTATTGAATTTTATTTATTTTAAGTATTCTGAAAAATTATATTTAAATATTTGATTAAAGTGTGGAATTAGGATATTGTTAATAATATTTTAAATTTTACGGGAACACTTTAAATAGTATATAGCACAAGTTTTGAAAATTGTATGTGTTTTAAATTCACATTTTCTTTATTATGTAAAAGTCTTTTATTTTCTTAAATTTATTTATTTAGTTAAAATTATTCTTTTAATGATTTCCCTCTATTTTAAACTTAATCTACTATTGACTTCTGTTTTATTTTTAAAGAAATTTTTCGTTGAAATTTTGAAAAATTTATAAATAATAAATAAGTTGGTGATTTGGCATATTTTACTTGTTATTTTCAAATAATATGCAGAAACTCTCGGTTATTTATAGTCTTAACTTCTATATAGTTTTGTGGATAGTACAATAACATATAGCCTAAAGTTTGAAAATCATGTGTTTAAAATTTATATAGTTAAAAAATATATACAGTTGTAATTATTTGAAAATCTTGCATCTATAAATAATTATTATTTTTGTTAGCTAGTTTTATATTAATTGTTTAAAAATTTATTGCAATATTAGGTTACTTTATTCGTAACTAGATATGAGCCCGTTGCGTTGCAACGGGTTTTGTTTGATGTTTTAATTTAATAAAAATTTAAAATAATATATTATTTTATTATAGTTTAATAATTTTGTTTTTTATATATTTTGAATGAGATTTATTTTATAATTAATCATGTTTTAACATGTAAGTTCAAGTTAAAATTAATATTTTATGATCATGGTATATAGATGATTTGATATAACCTTTGTAGTTAGGATTAAAGAAAATACTATACCTAAACGTTTAAACTGAACATAATTTGAAATAAAAAATTGAATTAAAAGTAACAAAAGAAAAGTCAAATACGTCAATGGAGTTAATGAAAACATTATACACATTCTTATGTACTAATTTAATATTTTATTAAATAATTTTTTGAAATTTTATTTTGCTAGGATTTTTTTAAGAAAACATTTTCTTTGATAAATCTTCTTTTTATTTACAATTAAAAATAAAAAACATTAAATACTCTTTTACATTTTTGTTTAGATTTTAGAAAATTAAATTACTTTCATATAACCTATTACAATTATGTTCTCTTTCAAATTTCAGAAGAAAATAAATTCATAGCAAAGAATTATTTTTATTAATTAATAAATAAATTTAAAATTACTATTTTAAAATTTGTATCAGTACTAACTTTACATTTATTTTGTTAATTAAATAATTTTTAGTATCATGTTAATCATCAAATACTCTCTTAAAATATTATCAAATAAACTTTTACAATTCTCTTTTGGTTAGGAAGTAAAACTATTATATAAATTTCTTTTGTTTAGGATTTTGTTTTGTAAAAAAGGGAAACAACTATCAAATATTATTTTACAGTTTTTAAGATTTTAGAAAAGGAAATTAATATAACGCAATCTTTCACAAATATATTTTAGAATTTAGAAAATTAAAATTTCTATCAAATAACTATTTCCAGTTATATTAAGTATTTTTAAAAATTGTCATTTTTAAAATTAGTTTATTGTCAGTATCACTAATATTTTTAATTTGTTTTCTTAATTAAATCATTGTTAGTATCATGTTTATCATTAATTTTTTAAGTAAAAATTACTATTAATATAATTTTTCAATTATCTCTGGTCAAGATTTATAAAATAAATAAAAATATTAATTGGTTAAGAAAATACTAAGGTAATAATTTCATGCAAATACTATTGTGTGTATGTAAGAATAATATGGAAGATTAAACCTAAATATAGATGTGAAATATTCGTAGCTATTTTTGGTCATAATTTTTAAAAATAAAATTACCTATTAAAAAAGAAAGTTAGTTACTTATAAGAAAATAATAATACTACTTTTACAATTTTCTTTTAATTAGGCTTTTAAATAAGTAATATTATTTATTTTATAGTTAGTTCTTCTTCATGTTTTTTGCTAAATAATTTATTATACTTCTAGAATTTTACAATTCGTTTTTGTTTAGTATTTTTTTTTACAATCCATTTCTTTGGTATTTTTAGAAACAAACATTATATTTTTTTTCTAAAAACAAAAACTAATTATTTGCTTGTAGCTTCTTACAATTAGTTTTGTTTCGACTTTTAAAAACATTAGTATCAAATATTTTAACAATATATAATTGTAAAAGATTATGCAAGAGTAATTTTTTCGAATATTTTTTTTAAAAAAGATATAAAGGGCTATTTTGCAATGAAAAGTTTCCTTTTCTAAATATCTTTAAATAAAAACAAAGATAAAATATGTCACAATATTTTTTAAAATAGTAACAAATAAAAATTTTATTTTTAAAAAAATATTTTTGTGTAGATTTTTTTTTAAATTGAAAATTACTATGGAATATTTTAACAATCTTACAGTTTTCCTTTTCTAAAATTCTGTAAAAGAAATGTAAAAAACTATGTAATAGTAGTTTTCTTTTCTAAAATCTTTAAAAAAAAGAATTTAAAGTAATATTTTGTAATGAGAATTTTCCTTTTTTAAATATTTTTTAAATCATAAAAAAAGAATTATATCATATTTTTGACACATGTCACCATCTTAATAAATCTAATAACACATGTCGCAATCATGTTAATTAGTAACTTTGAAAACTATGCTTTATATAATAAGATATTCTTATTCTTGTAAACTTATCTTATTTGACACGATATATTTTATTCCATTTTTTTATTGGTCATGGTTGACCTAATAAACTTTCCTTGTTGAGCTTTTGATCAAAAAAAAAAAAAAACTTTCCTTGTTGAGCTAGTTGGAATGGCAATTAACATACACAAGACACGTTTTCGATCTAGAGTTGTTAATAGATGACAAAGTTTATTTATGCATTCTAGATGACTTTAAAAGTGAAGGAGATGGTCAGATGGGAACCAATTTAGGCGCCGTGCCACGATTTGCAAGTCTTCATTAATTAGCTTATGAGAGAAACCAGAAGCTAACTATTCATCTTCATGTTTAGTATAGTTAGTTAGTTGTCGAGTCCTACTGAATTTTTGTCCAACTATATTTATATATTTGATTCTTTTTCATATTTTGTTATCAAACGATTTCAATATTTTGTACACATGATAGAAGCTTGAAAGTAAAATATATTCCTAAATAAACTTTATGTACTATATCAATAATGCATTGCTTTTCAATGTTCGCTCATGAATTTAATTAAATTAGTGAAAAAGCCTTGAACGCCAACATATTTCATGTTCAATTACCTACTTCATGAAATATGTCATATTATCTTTTATATCCATATGGATATAGATTCTTGCGTTCAGCCAATCTAAATATTCGAAAAAAGTCTATCCATGTACTGCACATCTTAATTTCAGATTTTTCATGGCTATGGAATACCTCAGAGTAAAAAAAACTAGTGAAAGAGTAGAATTGGGCAGTGTTTTATAAATATTTTTCTTATCATACTTATATGCGAGACCTCAGAAGAGACTAAATAAATAATAAAAAGGTAAACATGGGAATATAATTTTTTACCTTTTATAAAAGTATTTATTTCTTACATAGCGCAAGTATACAGTTCACATATAATTTAAGTACGACTATATAAGTACGTAGCAGCAAGTACTGATTATACTTGGGATGTAAATGAACTATCATGTGCTTGCTAACAATGAATCAACTTGATTCTTCCCACTAGGGCCCTTTTGCCTAATCATAAGACGATACTCGTCGAACCTGATCGGTTTATAAAGAGCAGGTCGGTTATCGGTTAAGAGTTCTTCCACCGGTCCAATCGGAATATCACTTCTCGGGTTGTAGAAGAGTGCCAAGGAGACTCGATCCATACCAGAATTAACGATCACCTGATGCTCCACGCTTTTGTAAATTCCATTGCTAAGTATCTACAATTTGAGCCAGCATAGTATTTGGTTAGTACTCCCATATGATCTCATTGCACGAACTATTTAAGTATCACATCATCATACCAAGAAGAATATATGACGTTGCCAAAAAGACTATCATCCTAAAACTTGATGCATTAGCGAATAGAAACAATTAAAGTACGGACCGTCTCTCCGGATAATATTTAAATGAAGCTGCTTTGTCTCATATCCGCATGACAACAAGGTAAAAGTGTAATAGGGTGTTTTGAACCCAAGTTGCTTAGCAACCCAAAACCCGTTTACCACTAAACAACCACCTTATGGTTTAATGATGTATGTGTTGTTCTCCAAGTTATTGAGTAATTACAAACCAATGTACAACCTAAGAAACAATACCTGCATTTGATCTCCAATGTTAACGATCAAAGCATTGGGGACAGATTTAACAGTAACCCAGCAGTCACCACGTCGGACCTGTAGGCCGGCTACATTCTCGTCGGAGAGGACAATGGTGATGCCACCAGGATCAGAATGGGAAGAAAGACCTAAAGTTAAGTGTGGCTGAGGGCATTTTGGGTAGAAATTAGCCCTCAGACTAGCCCCCACTTTATCTTCTCCTCCAAAGGCCTTCATGAGATGGTTTGGTTCTAAACCTAAACTCTCTGACAATGTCTCCACCAACCTCTCACACAGTTTCTTCACTTCTTCACCGTACCCCTCGATCAATTCTCTGCACATTATTTATTTTCTCCAAATGTTAATTACAATTATCTGTACGTAAAATTATAAAATATACAACGGAAATTCATACGATTAGTTAAGTAAAACATTTTCTTAATATTAATTTAAAATTGGTTGCTTAAATACCAACTATTTGTGAAATTGGTTTACTACTACATTTGTGAACTAACCATCAGTAAACAAAACAAATTAACAGTAAAAAGTTGGAGGACGTAGATAAGACGCTAGATTTACAATATTACATACTACATAGGTATATAATTCGACCAAAAAGGTTATAAGTATATATATATATATATATATATATATATATATATACTAGGTTGCTTACCGTTTTTTAATATATATATATATGTTAGGTTTAGAATAAATTCGTGTTTCACATGGGTATGATGACCACATGAAACGTGTTCACACATGAGACACGTGCCTAAACAAACATATAGACCAGACGGCTATGTTTGTACGTATATGCAAAAAAGTTTGGTAAAAATCAGATGCATCAACACCTAAAAATCACAACACAAACAAGCAGCGTGTTACGTACGTCCTCCATGCAAACATTCACCTAGTAACATATCTTTTCCAGTGATTGGTTTCGTAAGAAAGCATATACACTCAGAAAATAAAATATGTATTTCCACTATATACCTAAACAATATATAGACGTAGATGATGAAAGAAAAGAACAGCCCATGTTATGGACGTTTATAAAATAACAGGTTTGTTATATGACCTCCATATCAGTGCCGGCTAATTAGAGGGATAAGTGGTGCGACCGCTCATAATCCAAGTCTATCTTCTCACGTATTTTAATTGTTAAAGTGCCCTAATATTTTTATAAAATAAATAAGATTTTTATAAAAAATATATATATTTAAATTAGATTATAATGGTTCAGAAAAATTATCTATGTATGTAATTTTGTTTTCATCCCAAAATATTATTTATATTTTTACAATAAAAAAAATAATCGAGCATAAATTTTATAGGTTAAAATGATATTACCGTTAGTGTTCTTAAATCAGAAAATGATCATATGTTATCAATACCCTTAAACGGTATCATATGATATATCACTATTTTCCGCTAAATCCCGTTTATGTACCACCATCGATCTGAGTAATAGTGTAGATGTATTTTTTTTTTCTGTGGAATATGCATATACCTTATCTTAGGAGGCTGAGATGGCCACATAGAAAGGTTTCTTATGGAAGATGGCAAGTAATTGAGGAAGAAATAGTCACTCCAATCTAATTTAGCATCTTTCACAACACCAATCCTGCTTCCATAGCCTTCGTACGTGTCGGGTGAGTTTGCGTACTTTCGTTTCATCTCTACCGGTAAATCAAAGAACTCGCGCCACGCTCCTCTCACTCTCTCCATCAGTTCGTGGTCTACACCATGGTTCACCACTTGGAAGAAACCCCACTCCTCACACGCTTTCCTCACTCGCTTCAGCCCCTCCGGGTTCCTCCACACGTCGCTCATGTCTAGCACGGGGATTTCCATGTCAAGACCGGATTGATCGGAGTTGTATATCGGTCTCTGATGCGCAGCTTTCACATAGCGGTTTGGGACGGTGGATACGCCGGCTTGGGACAAGGCTTGAACTGAAACAATGGGCTCAGGCCAGCTTGCAACCATTTTTTTCTTTTGTGATTGAGAAAAAAAATTAGAAGACTCTAAGGAGAGATGCAAGAGATCTAAGGGAAAGAAAGAGTGTTTTAGATGGTTGAATAAGCGAGGGGCGAGTGGGGGTATAAATATGGAAAAAGTTAACCTAAATTGTAATGTGAAAGAATTAATGATACGATAATAACTGATTCTACTTTTTCATTGTGTTTTGAGGTTGACCTAAAAGACTTTGCATGTTAGATGATAAACATAATACACGTTTTATATATAATTATGGATATATGTGTGTCTATTTTAATTATCTTTGAAGTGAGGGAGATGGCGAACGAACCTCGGAACCGTGCGATGGATTTTGCAATTCATCAATCAATACTAGTATTAAATTTGGATCATGCCCATTTATTGAGTCCAATTTTTTTTTTTTTTTTTGACATCATAGTTGAGTCCAATTTAAAAAATAAAAAAAGCAGTGTATAACTGCTTATATGAATCTAATTATAAGGGCTTGCTTATAATGACTTACTTTTAGTTACATGCGGCAGCAATGGAAGAATAACATAACTACTTATATCCATTTCATTATAGCTGCTCCTTTAACCAAAAAAAATACGCCAACAAGAATATACAAACAAAATCCCTATTTTGATCACAACTGCTTATACAAACAAATTAACATTAATAATAATTGTATATTAAACGGCAGGTTCTCCAATAATAATAAAGTAAAATAGTATTTTTAAGATTTAACCATTTCAAGAATCATTATTATTTATTTTAGTTTGATATTTATTAAATTAAACCACTAAAATAAAATCAAGTTGAAATAACAAATGATAAATCAATAAAACCATCATGTGGGTCTGAATTATCTCAAATTCTTTAAAAATAATTTTCTTTAAAATAAAAATAAATAAATCATATAAAGAAATTTAATAAAATTATAGAAAAAGTTGAAAACACACAAAATGAATTTTATCAATACAGAGCAGTTTAAAATATTTTTTATATTAAAAATAAAACCAGTGTGAAATAAGTTAAACAACATGTTAAATACATAGATTTCATAATACTGTTAGAATTATTTGGAGTCTTCAAAAATTTAGTCATATTTTAAATAATAAATATAAGTCCTATAATAAATTTAATATAAAACTGATAACTAAATAAAATAATAATTTATTAAAAATCACAATTTTCATTATGTAAACTAATTTTTTTAACAAAAAAATACACCGCTCTTTTAAGGGCGAGTCAGTATCTAGTTTATTAGTTAAAAGCTTATATATGGGAGAGACCAAAGCTAGCACTTCACTGGGGAAATTTCAATTCAAAAATCTCAGTCAAGTATAGTTAATCATAGGATTATAAGTGTTTATTTACTTCTTTAGAAATATAAAGTGCTAAACATGAAAAACGGTAGTAAGAATGTGGTAATTTTGACAATTTCTCAAGAAACAATTATATCCATTTTTACAAATATATAAAAATAGAGAAAATTTTGAATAGAAATTTTGATTTTTGTATTAGAATTTTATTTCAGAATTTTTTGAAAACTATTTTTAGGAAACGTGTTTAAAATTTTTAAGAAAACCTTCTTGAAATTATATGGTATATTTCTAAATTTGAGGTATATAAATATTTAGGAAAAACATTACTGAAAATGTATGATATCGTTCTAAAATGAGAAGTTGTCAAAACTACCACATTCTTAAGCACATTTACCCTCATTTTCAAAGAGGTAAATAGACATTTATAACCAAGGATTAAATATACTAGACTTATAAAATTTTAGAGTTAATGGATGGAACTTAGAAATTTAATAAATATATAAATAAATACCTGATGTTATTTAAATTTTCCAAAAATAGATTCAAAAATAATTTTCAAGTTTCTGAAAGAAAATTTTCAAAAAAAAAAATTAAAAACAATAATAAAAAAAACTCGAATTTGTAAAGTTATAATTCGAAAAATATGATTTAAAAAACTGTTTGTTTTAAAAAAAAATAATTATGTATATCTATATATATCTATAAATAAGAGTATAAAAGTCTCTTGCCTCTTTAATGAAAATATATTTTTGAAAATGATTATAACAAAACATGATTAATGATATCAACAATGTGATAAAGTGAAATTTCCTAATATTTATATTTATATAAAGCAAGGGTATACATTTTTTTTCCTCTTTAATGAAGAAGGTATTTCTAAAAATGTCACTTTAAGGAAAGGTAAACATGATTGACGATTCAATAATGTGGTAAAAGTGAAATTTATCATTCTAAAATTAGGAAGATGTGGATAAATATGCAGAAAATTTTCACAAAATTTATGAACATTTTCATAAATTTTATGAAAACTTTCATAAATGTGTATTTAGGAAAATTTCCATGATTATATATTTATGGTTATGGATACTATATTGAGTTTGATTGACGATTCAAGAATTTGGTAAAAGTGAAATTTATCATTCTAAAATTAGGAAGATGTGGATAAATATGCAGAAAATTTTCACAAAATTTATGAACATTTTCATAAATTTTATGAAAACTTTCATAAATGTGTATTTAGGAAAATTTCCATGATTATATATTTATGGTTATGGATACTATATTGAGTTTGAATTATATATCCATTTAGTAATATATTCTTAAATATTTATAACATATCCTAAAGTTTTAAGAATATCTTGATATCTAAATTTTATAAAGGTTTCATACATATTCAGAAATAACTTTGTAAAATTTTAGAAGATGTTATATATTCAACAATGTTTTCCTAAATATGTATATAAACTAAATCTATTAATATGTCATACATATTTAGGAATAAATTCCTAAATATACATACAAGTTTATATTCAGGAAGTTTAGTTACATTGGAGACATTTCTCAATTCACATTTTTTTTGATAAATTCATAAAGTTATCATATACATCAGGAAGGTATTTCTAAACCTTTTAAAATGAAAATAATATTCTATAAAGATTAAAAAAGATCAGAATTGTTTTTCGAACTTTTTTTGAAAAAGTAATAAAATATTTTTTGAAAGTATACATGGAAAAAAATACTATTAATATTATTAGTTTCAAAATAAATTGATATTTATTTATTTTTATATCTTAATAAATATTTAAGTAATTTTCCTTAAAATAAACACATAGTCGACTAATATATAGTTTATATATGAAACTTTAATGTTCTGATATACTGTTAGTTGAAAGAACTAAACATTCTGATAACAAATAGTTCTGATAATCATTTATTAAATAAATATCGACAATAAAATTGAAAAATGATTTATTTTATATTCTATTAATTATAAATTCTTAAACTAACTACACTAAAAATAAAAATCAATTAGCTAAATTAAAACGACAACAAACTAAACCAAACTCAAACCAAATTAACTTCAGTTTGTTTTGATTTTTTTTTTTTGAAATCAAACAAAACTAAACCGAATCTAAACCAAATGAATTAAAATCAAAATGCTATCACTCATCGATAAAATATACCAATAAAATATATTTTAGTATTATTCTCTGAAAAAGGATTAAAAATCCTATATATTGTATCAAATTCCTCAGCTTAAGTGACCGATGGAACAAAACTAATATTACATTGTATAATTCCGGACCTGAAAAGATTATAGACTTTGGTTCCAAACCTACTGGTATATTTTTTAAAGGAGAGGATAGTGTTGATATATGTAAAAAGCCATATTTGCCAAATAACCAAAAACATAAAAATTAGTTTTGTAGAGAAAGTGGTTTTGGGTAGTTATTATGCCTGAATTCCCTATGTACAAAGTGACTTATTACTATTATTGTACGATTTAAGAACATGTTCAAACATTGATGTTTTAACCGAAATTTACACTGTCGATTTTCATAAAATAAAATAAAAAATTGAGAAATTTTTACTTTTTCAGAAGTCTCATATTTCTGCTAAACCAAACCTCAAGTAACCAGTTAATGAAAACAAATGAAATAGTAAACCGATATAAACGAAAATTGAGCAAATAAATTCTTATTCTAAATCTGCATAATGAGCATTACAACAGGTAAAGCCTTGGCCACTATAGCTGTTGGTGAGTTCCCTAGTTCTAATAAACTAAGACTCGAAAACTTAGTTGAGTCGCAACTCGAAAAAAAAAAACGAAAAATTGCTTAAATTGCTTTAAATGCTAAGTTTTTCTGTGTCTGAGTGTCATCTTTTTCTCTAGCCTTGGCATCCCTTATACTCCTCTTTAAGACGGTTTACCATTTCCTTTTCTACCCCTGGACCTAGTTTACCGTTTTGCGGAAATATTCCATTTTCTTGAATCTTTATGATTATTCCTTCGAAACTTACCATTTATCTTATAAAATTGACATTTATCTCCTTCTGAAATAACATGTACACCGTTACAGTAACTTTGGGGTCAACTTCATATAAAAATTGTAAGTGGGCTTTTAGCCGCGCTTTAGACCTTTCGGGTCGTTTTGCAATTCTAAACATTTTTCACACGATTCTTACGAGAAATCACCTTTAGCACGACGTTTATTTTATAAATAGCTCAAATTACTCATATAGTCTATGCCATCTTAGTGCTAAGTTAACTGTTTCCATTTTATATGATTAATTTGAACTTGTACGAGGAAGAAGTCTTTTATATCGTAAAGTTACAACGGTAACTCCAATCCAAATAAAACAAGAGACAGTTTGGTCGAGGCCCAAAAGTGAGAATTTCAGAAACGATAATGCACGTCATGGGACTGATTCAAGTTGTCTGATGGTGGATTGGACAATGCTGATCCAACTCGCCATTGGACGAGTTGGACTTGGTGTATCCAACCCGTCCAATGGCAAGTTGGAGTTGCCGATCCAACTTGATCGCCCAATGACGAGTTGAATTGGTCAATCCAACTCGCCATTGAGCGAGTTGGAGGTGGTGCGTCCAACTCGCCCAATAGCGAGTTGGACATAGTTCGTCCATCTCACCCTATGGCGAGTTGGATTGCTGATTTGGCTGTTGCGTGCATGGAGATCTTATTTTTTTGATAACTTGTCGTATAATTCTTTTAATTGAATTTATAGGATTTTAGTTTTAGTTTCACACTTTCATTTTCCTTTTTAGAAAACCAAGGTTTCCCAGAAACTCTTAGACATTAATTTTATCTTGACTGATTTTGGTTTTGGAGAAAACTAATTTAAAACTTTAAATATGAATTGCAAACTTTGAAATACAGTGTATTTTTGGAGATGTTCTTATATGATTGATAAAAGATCCGTTAAAATGCGTCCAACTATGCGCGCAGACCTCATAGCAAATTGTATCCCGTAATGCAAAACTTTTTGTTCACTTCGTTCCTTCTTCACATGATAATGTACTACTACTCTAGGAGATTGAGCCTCTTTAAAAAGTAAAACATTTGCACCGTCTCAGGCGCTCAGAATGCGAGCACTACCACTTGTAAGGTATTATTAATATCTTTTACTGATCAATATAAGTTGCAATTTTTTTTTTTGAAAACTGTATAAGTTGCATTTTTCAAAAAGGAATTTAAACACGTTTTCAACCATATGTTTAGTTGTCGGACAAAATGTTATTTTTCTTTGAATTACTATAATAATTATTGAAACTAAATTATGGGGACCATACAGTAAAGAAGAGGTTGTATATTATGCGTATGTATCACATGGCTTAATTAAAATCCGCTGAATCATCGGTTATAAGTTATAACTCATCGTTGCGACTGCTTGTCTTTTTTTTTTTCTGGACATTTTCAAATGTTAATTTTAAAGTTACTTTCAATAGTACGCCTTTTTGTAACAGTAAGCCTTTTCTTCGAAAGAAAAAAGTTACGCAGATATAAATTACAACAACCAAGCCTACGTTTATTTAAGTTTTTCTAAAACGAGAAATACTACAATCACGTTTTTTTGCTATTTTTTCCCGATGATTTGTGACACCCAGTCATAAATACTATGAATATGTTGGCACATTAAAAATTATCACCACGAAAATGAATATGCGCTATTTATTTTTCTTCCGATTGTATTTTTTTTTTTAATACACGCATATACATCACTTTTTCTCGTAAGTTTTGATTGTTGAACATTTTGTTGTGATACTAAGATCAATTTTATCATAAATACTCATTAAGTTATGAACAAAACTTAGGTTCACCCCTAAGGTGAACTTCTAAATTCACCCACCAATAAGATTTAGTTATTCTAAATTTGATATCTTTCAAAAAAGGAAACTAAATAATGAATCCATTTAATGAATTAAAATTATGTTTCTAGATAAATAAAAAATAGTAACAATTATAAAAAAAGATTTTTTTTTAATATTAATAAATCCGTCGGCAATACTAAACCCTAAACCCTAAATACTAAACCCTAAAACCTAAATTCTAAATACTAAACCCTAAACCCTTAGAGAAAGTCTGAATCCTTGGGCAAATCATATACCCTAAAATGTTAATCCCAACCCCTAAGCTCTTAATTTTAAACTATAATATGAATCCCTAAATTCTAAACATGAAATCCTAAACCATAAACTCTTCAAAAAATATTAAATTCTAAACCTTTAATCCTAAACTATAAACTATTTTCGAATTTAGGATTTAGGGTTTGGTATTAGTGGTCATAATTTAGGGTTTAGGATTTATGATTTTGTTTATGATTTAGGGTTTGGTTTAAATTTAAAGGTTTAGGGAATATGATTTGTCCAAGGGTTCATGCTTTTTCTAAGGGTTTAGGGTTTAGTATTTAGAATTTAGGGTTTAGAGTTTAGTATTTGCCGACGGATTTATTAATATTAAAAAAAAAATTATAATTGCTACTATTTTTTATTTATCTAGAAACATAATTTTAATTCATTAAATGAGTTTATTATTTAGTTTCCTTTTTTGAAAGATATCAAATCTAGAATAACTAAATCTTATTGGTGGGTGAATTTAGAGGTTCACCTTAGGGGGTGAACCTAAGTTTTGTTCTTAAGTTATTAAGATTGAAACCAGATATTGTTCTGCAGTTTGGTAGCGTATAAAATATAACAATAACCTAGAATATGTAATTTAATATGCAGGAACAGTTCAAACTCTATCAACTGCAACTGTACAATAGTGCACAGTAATATTTAGGGATGAATCAGTAAAAACCAATGACCATACAAAACGAAGAATTTCAAATAAATTACTAGTTAAATGACAAAGAAAGATTATTTCATATTAGGGATATTACATCCCACATCAGAAATTCTAAAAGATATTAACTAATATATAAAGAGTTAGAGTCAATCCACTAATTAACAATTGATTTTAAGTTGAAAACCGATAATAAATCTGAATCTAACATGGTAATATTTCTAATATTTTAGTTTACTAATTTACAAAAGCAAAGAACAAGCTATATTATATTTCTAATATTTCTATGCCGCAAAAATACTCTCTTAGTTACGTTCGTTAATTATATTATATTTTGATATGAATTAAAATTTGCTATTGGCAAATCCCTAACATCCTTACAAAACAATGCCATATAAACAGCTTTTGAAAATAAACGCACTGTAACTAATAATATTTTCTCAAGATATATATAGGAGATAATTACATAATTAACTAGATGGGGAAGTTTAACAAAAAATAATATATTGTGATGCCAACAAAGAAATATATTGTGATGCCAACAAAGAAATTTTGCACCGACTATGTTGAATATGAGTGATATTTAAGAAAAACTGTTCATCTAACTTGTAGTTTGTTTAGAAAACAACAACTACGTACGTTGCAGAACAGAAGAAAAAAACACGATAGCTACATTTGGCTAATGTCTTTCAAACGCACATGTTAACCCATGTTTGTATTTTGGACAAACAGTGGCATACAATTTTCGACGTATTCGTATATAATAATTTTTACGCATATTCTTATAATGTATTCGAAGTTTCCTATTTTATTTATTAAAACGAGTCATATTCCAGTAGAATAATCATATAAACAATGAATCTAATCTTTTTTTTTTCTTTTTTGTCACTGCAATGAAGTTAATCAATTGATCATAAATCGGTGCCTAAATTAATTTCTTTTGGAACAAAACTTTTTGTTAATGTTGAAGTCATGGTTTAGATATAAACCGTTCTGTAAAAGGAAAATGATACATGTATAGGCTTCAGGTGAGTCCACTGCGGCCAATGGTTTCAATAAACTCACAAGGATAATGGACCGACCAACATATATAATACTACCTTCTTTTTTTTTTTTTGAGAAATTTGTTTTTAACGTGATTGAATCCA
This sequence comes from Hirschfeldia incana, assembly GCA_026261945.1. NCBI lineage: Eukaryota > Viridiplantae > Streptophyta > Magnoliopsida > Brassicales > Brassicaceae > Hirschfeldia > Hirschfeldia incana. The sequence goes on from JABCMI010000007.1 coordinate 10,097,294, forward strand.
TAATATTCACAAATGTGCAGATAAACTCTTTCTCCAGAGCATTCAAATGAATCATAAAATTCTTAAAGTTTTTACAAAAATATTAAGAAAATACAAATTTTTATGTAGTTGTTTTGGTTATAAAAGATAACATTAAATAAAATTCATACAACCAATAAAAATGCAGTTTTTTATAATTGGTTAAAATTTTCAAATGACAATAAATTTCACCTAGAATTGTGTCAACATAATTTATTTTAAAACAAAATCAAAATCTTTAAACACTAGTTAAGCTGGTACGGAGGAAGTATGATTGTAGATTTTAACAATTATTTTTCTTTTTCAAAATGATAATTTTCTGTAATTTAATTTCTTTGAAAATAAAATTTATCAAATTTTAGTTATGTTGGTTTTAGTTAAAAATTAATTTATAAAAAAAATTTACTAAACCTAATAAATGGAATTCTAATTAATCAATTAAGTTATTTTATAGCAACTAAATTTGAATTATTTTCAGTCATTTAGAAATGTAATTAGGTTTCTCATGACATTGAGAATAAACTAAAACTTAGCTTTACTTATTTAACTACCCAGGAAAAAATATAATTATTTAAATAATTTTATTATATTTTTGATATGATTGTATAAAAAAATAAAATTCCTAAAAATCTTTTCAAATTGTAAATATTTATAATAAATTTACCATGTTAATATAATCTTAACATCATGTAATAAATTTTGAACAATTAATTTATTATTATTTATAAACATATGTTAATGCACAGTTTTTTAAAAAACAATGTTATATTCTTTCAAATATAGTTTTAAAAGATACCTTTTGGAAACAAGAAGCACATTTGTTTTAAAAAAAAAATTATATTTAAAAATATTGTAAATGCTATAACATAAATAACTTTTTATTAGCATATGGTTATTTATATTCTGGTATTGTATGCCTTAATTGTAGTATCACGTATATACTATGTTTTGAAAATATCAATCAATTTAATTATAAAATATATAATAATGAAATACTTTTTTTTTACAATTTTATCATATGTGGATGATTTCTCATTAGAAACATTGAAAATATATTGAATATTAATAAAATAAAATGTATATTATTTTACCATGGTAACTATCATATACTATTGTTTTATATAATTTGAATTTCTATGTTGAACTTTCTTTCATAATTTTGTTAAGTCAATCCTAATTAAATAGAATTTATGTCGTTATCTATAATAGACTATGTCATTTTATCTTATGATAATTGTGGTGGAAATATTTAAGTAATTATTTTTCAAACAATATCTAGAATTTTATGTATAAAACTAAAATAATCCAGCTCAGGGTGAGAATGTAACGAGTCCACTATATTTTCAACCATATTTAGCCAAAATTGAGCAAACTCTATTGAATCAAATTAAGAGAATATATTTTTCCATATCTCAGTATAAAGAACTGGGAAGCTCTTCCAGCAGTTTTAAAATTCAAATAGTTCAATTCCCAGCTAATTCCTAATTTCTATTTTAAACCACTAATCATACCATGGTCAGTCGATGGAACACTGATTTAGTAATTCGGCATTGGCTCTCAAAATCATTTGTATCCTCTAGCAATGAAATCTGATTTCGAGAAAAACATCTACAGTAGGAATCATCAAGCTTACACATAATTTGGAAAAATATTTTGAAGGGTGAAAAGGTTCAAGAGATTTGGAACAAGTGAACCTGAATAAAAAAAAAGATGTTATTTATTATTTAGGTTTTTTTTTTTGGAAAAGGGCTTCCATATTTAAATTACAGTGCTGAAAATAAAGTTACAAAACAATGAGTTTTGACATCATAGAGTTCAAAGTAAAGTTTGGAAAAAGATAATTGACAATATCATGTGGAGCTAGAGAATTGCAGCACAAATCTCTGAGCATTTGAAGAAAATGATAGAGGGATTGACTCACTAAATAGCTTTACTTTTGGTCTCCGTGACGACCTGCATCGTCAGCCCCAGGACCTCTTACCATTTGCCATTGCATATCTTGAACCTTCTTAGATGGTTTAGGTGTTACTTGCTCAATGCGTGGAAATTAAATTATATCTCCTAAGTAAAAAGACGAATATGTATTGGATAAGTTGATTTGTTTTCAGTTTTTCTTTCGACAAAAGAAAGAAAATGTCTTTCATTTTTTTTTTGAAATCCATCGAGTATTAGATAACATGACTAGTTTTCTTCCTACTAGTACTCATATCTGAAAGGCTCTAAATATATAGTTCCAAATCCATCGAAAATAGATAATGTAGTTTTAGGGCACTAAAGTTGATATGTTTCATCTCAGCTGTTTTAAGAAGCTTGTAACCTCCAAGGGAAAAAAGAGAGACTTTTTATTGTTTTAAGCAGTGGCTAAAGACTCTAGTTCCATCATCAGCTTGTTTGAATCGTTTTGTTTCTCTATCTCTGATTTAATTTGTTTTTATTTATTTAGTTTGTTTGATTGCCAATCAATTTAAATCTGGTAGTTTTTGATTGTTTTTTTTATATTTCTTTTAATGGATTTGAAGAAACAAATTTTTTAATTGAATCATTTAGAAAAAATAATTATAATTAACAGATCTACTACGGATAATGGTGACATATCTTACACCTTCAATCATTGATGTTCTTTATGTGATGGTGATAGAATTATTGTTGTAAACTATTGTTAATTCAAAAGCAACATCAAATTTTATGAAATGATAATCTCTTTGACTATATTATTATAAATAGAGCGAAGCATTATATTTCTTTGGTGGCTTCTACATGAATATTAAAAAGAGTAACAATCGTTCTCAATTAAGTTTAAAACGTGGTGTTTACGGATTAATATGAAAGTTATCTTCTTTGATCTTCAATTATTCCAGAAGCAAGTATAGATCTTTTATATGAAAAAAATTTCAGTCTTCCATACGCAATTTAGATTTCTATTAATTTACTTTGGATCTTGCATTTCTTTTTTTCTATTTTTATAGTTTTTATTAAAAGAAAAAATATCTGCAAAGTTTAATAATACAATTCAGCATTTAAGAAAATGGTTATGTAGAGTTCAGCAAGAAGTAAAAAAGGGCTATACAACTAGCTAGGCCTGCGACTTTGGTTTTTCGAAACCGAACCAAACCGAACCGTCGGTTTCCGGTTAACCGAAGTTTTTAAAAACAATTCCCTTATAAATCGAATGAAATTTTGGTTCGGTTCGGTTTGGTTATCAGTTTATTTTGGTTTTCAATTTTATTTCCGAAATAACCAAATTTTAAATTTTGGGTTAATTTTGGTATAATATTTCCATAATTTTCGGATATTTTTGGTTAAATTTAGGTTTTTTGGATATTTTCGGGGTTTTCGGTTATTTTTGGTTCGGTTTTTCGATTATTTTTGGATATTTTTCGTTATTTTTTTGGTTTTTTTTTAAATTTTTAATTTTTTTTTTGAAAAATGAAAACCGAACCAAACTAAACCGAAAACCGAATTAATTTTCAAAGACATACCGATTTAACCGAATTAAAACCGAACCGAACCGAAAACCGAAAAAAACGGTTCAGTCCGGTTCGGCCCATTCGGTTCGGACAAAAGTCGCAGGCCTGCGACTAGCCATCAAGAATTCAGAACCACACAATGGTGAACTGAAACTTCTTGCAAATTGCAATGGTGATGAAACGTCAACCCAATACAATCGTCACATTAATATAGTATAAAATGACAAACGAAAAGCAGTCAAAGGCCTCAATTTCAAAAAAAAAAAAAGACAATATCCTTTTCTTTTTTTCTTTTAGGCTTCTGTAAGAAAATGTTAATACTTAATACACTAATCAATGTGGCAATGTGTTCATACAATTAATTATATGTGTTTATTAAAATTTCTGTTATAACCACACTTTATATTTTGTTTCCAGTTATTCACAATTTTCTTTCAAATTTAAGACTCCAAATATGAAGGATTCTGACAACTGTTTGTAAGACCTCTTTTTAAGAAGTTTAGGAACGTATAGAATATCTTTGGAAAAATAATTTGTAGTATTTTTCAGATTTATTGAAAGTCGTATCTAGTCCTTTTGACAATACTAAAATTGGTATTAAATTGTTGAAAATACTTCAATTATCATCAGATGCAATTGAATTTGAATTAAAAATGATAAACTTTCTTATTCTTGATAAGAATGTGAGTCATTATAAAACAGCTTCAAATGCAGGTGCAGACGATAAGATTGTGAATTTTCTAGAATAGTCAAACGAGAATAAGGTCTACTCATACTGGGTACTAGTCGATATAGTAGCATAGAATGTTATAATGTGGTAAAGTCCAAATGATATCATATTTAGGGCTTTGTCCAGATATATGTTCGAAATAATCTGTTAACGCGAAATTATATTTGACTTTTTAAAAGTGGTACTTAAGAAAAACAGCCAATAAACGTATTTAAACTAAGCGTATGTGCGTAACCTTTGGATGGATTATTTTTGATTTATAGTAAATTACAAAATAATGTTTTTAACATGTGATTAATTATGTTATTAAAGTGATGAAAAATATTACACAAACAGTTCTATCTATTACTTTATGAGAATACACGTCAGACTGAGTCATTTAGAACAATCTTATAAAATTCATATCCATTGATATGCTATGTTTTACGATAGAGATCTTTGTAATCATTTTTTCCATAATCTTATTTTACATTTTCTCAAGTTTGAACCCAAATTTTCAAATGTAAAAAAGTTAATAAACCTTAATCAAATTATTAGACTACTATATACTCTCTCTGTTTCATATTAAGTGTCATTTTAGCTGATTTTTCTTGTTTCATAATAAGTGTCATTTTACAATACCAATGTAATTTTTATAAACTTTCCGCTCAAAATTAATTGTAAATGCATTGATCTTATAAATAAACATATTTATCTAAAATACTATTGGTTAGATATGTGATATTAATGAATATATAAAAACATTTTAATGAGTTTTTTAATATGTGTGAAAAAAGGTTGAGTGACACTCTTTGTGAAACGGAGGGAGAAATGTCTAGTGAACACAAAATGCATTTAATATATAAATGAGTCTACTCAGCAAATTAGTAAAAGACCAAGAGATCCACGTCCTAAAAGCCGAATCCGTACAACAATAAAGTAGCATTGATCTCAAGAAGAGAGTTGTAACAAATCTATTTCATAAACATTATTATATGATTTTACAAAAAAAAAACATTGATTATATTTCGACAGTCGAATCTAGATTACTATAGTCAAACTAAAGTGATTATTACACCATGAACAAATGATAGAAACATCTACATCCGTGAATAGATAATACACTCTAATTAAAGACTAATCTTTTAAATAGTTTCACATAATCAAATACGACACACTTATATAATACTAGAATAATCCAAGAGATAGAGAAAAAAAAAGTAAACGCGTAGACAGATGGCGACAGGAGAAAAGAATTACGATCAAAGAAACTAGACATCTTTCTCTAGACGTTTTCACATTGTATTTCTCATTTTCGATCTTGAAAAGTGAAAGCCCCTAAAAAATCTAACCTTTGCTTTAGTCTTTAGAGATCTTTGCTGGTTCTTGTTTCTCTTTTACCTGGTTTCTTGATTATTTCTTCCTATGGATGGGCATAAGCATCAGCTTCACCACCTTCAGTACCTCAATAAACATCATCACCATGTTCATCCTCAATCTCAAACGCCAGAAATAGCATCTCCAGCAACTGTGGCTGCAGGGGATAGGTTTCCACAGTGGAGTTTAGAAGAGACAAAAGAGTTGATAGCCATAAGAGGAGAGCTGGATCAAACTTTCATGGAGACAAAACGGAACAAGCTTCTCTGGGAGGTTGTCTCTAACAAGATGAGAGACCAAAGCTTTTTTCGTAGCCCTGAACAGTGCAAGTGCAAGTGGAAAAACCTCGTCACTCGTTTTAAGGTCCCAATTAATCTTCTCTCTCTCTTTCCTTTTATTTTGTTATAGGTTATTATGTTTAATTCTGTAATGTGTTATACTTGGAGATCCTGCATGAAACTATGGTATATTACAAAATAAATATACATGCTACAAGAAAATCTGAATCTTATTAGTAGTCCATAATCTTTTCGGGACAGAGACCCGTAAATTAGTATTCTCCCCTGATAGAGATTATCTAAGTAGTTTTTAATATATGCATGTTATCTGATTGGTGATGTGTTTCTAGGGATGTGAGACAATGGATGCAGAGTCAGCAAGACAACAGTTCCCTTTTTATGATGATATGGAAATTATATTTACAAGTAGAATGCAAAAAGTGAAATGGGTCGAATCCGAGGGAAGAGGAGGGGGAGTAAGTGGGACAACCAGAAAAAGAAGTCACTCAGAGCAGTTTTCTTCAGATGAAGAAGAGAACGTGAATGAAGAGCTAGTAGATATCAGCAATGAACCGAAAATCCTTAACCCGGAAAAGAACATAGGGAAAAAGCGAAAAGGTGGTATTAGTAGTAACGCTGCTAATAATAGTGTAAGAGAGATTTTAGATGAGTTTATGAGACATCAAACGAGAATGGAGAATGAGTGGAGAGAAAGATGGGAGACTAGGGAGAAGGAGAGAGCAGAGAAAGAAGAAGAGTGGAGAAGGAAGATGGAGGAGATTGAGAAAGAGAGGGTGGCAATGGAGCGGATGTGGAGGGACAGAGAGGAGCAAAGGCGGTCCAGGGAGGAGATGAGGGCCGAGAAGAGAGATTCACTTATCAGTGCATTGCTTGGTAAGCTTACTAGAGATGGTTCTCTCTAGGTCTAATATTTTAACGCAAGTTAACTTGTTCTTTTTAGACATGGTATGGGGGTGTAGTTGGGAATAGTTAGTATATCTCTGAAAAAATTACTTAAGACTCATACATTGAGTTTTCTCTTTTTGAATACATTAACCCCACATTCTTTGTTTTGATTTCGGTTAATCTCTTGGGCCATAATATGTGTATGCCATTTAATCTTAATATGATAATGGATTCTGATTAGTAATTTATTGAAAGATTCAAAAATTTTAAGCATTAATAAAATGGAACAATGTTGTCTTTACATTTACTATGTCTAATGATAACAATGGAACGAAAAGTGCAGAATGATCATTTCATAATTTTCAGCTTATAATCTTATATACTATTTCATATTTCAGACGTGAGAATTTTTTAATGTAAAATTTATTTTACTTAAAATTATTGGTACGAGAGATGTCTCTGTTGATGCTATAGGGCAGCCTTAGGGCCCCATCTACCTTCTCCTCTTACTATCTCAGTCTTTCTCTGTTTCCTTCTGGTTTTCAGAGGATTATTTACATCCTTTCTAATTTTGAACTCATATCTTGGCTTCCTTTGTAGTACTCTCAGAACGTTTTTTTTTGGTCTAAATGTTAAGATACTCTCAGAACGTTTATCAATGTCAATCAGTGTTAAAAAAAAAGAGGTGTGTCTTTGTTGTCAACTTCAATCGTATTAATTGATGTTTTGTTGCGAAGTTGATATTTTGTTTGCGTGTTAGTAAATAATAAAATTTGCTATACTAGTACACATTGCCCATTGAAACTATCCAAAGACGCCGATCAAGTTTTTTTTAAAGATTGTTTTCGAGACCGGCATCTTCGGTCTCGTAAAGCAGCCAACTATTGTTGAATCGCACTAAACAGAGACCCATCAATGGGTTCATGATATTTTAAATTTGAACTTACATTTTCGAATTGATGGATGATTAAAAGAAGCTTTAAGATATTGAATTAACTGGAAAATTGGCAAGACCAAGTGGCAGACATAGTTATCTTTATCCCACGTCTTGATTCAAAATGTTCAGAAAACGTTTTTTTCCTTGATTTATTTTGATATCAACATGGTAACTAATTCGTACTCGCAATTATATCTTCGTGGCCCATAGGAATATCTAATATTCTAAGCATATCAAGGGGTGTTACATTAAGAGAAATGATTCACGTGCTTGGCTTTGGCCTTTGGTACATGAATTAGAGAATCGTGAAGCGTTTGGTTGAAAGGGACAACAAGACATACTGTCACCGACATTGATCTTTTGTTGACAAAGCAAATGCTACAACTTGTCTGTCGAGATTCGAAAAATCGGCCGTCGGTTCAATTTCTGATGGGAAAGTTGTTAGTATTCCCCAAGTTACACAAACAAAAAAGATGTTAGTATTGATACCCTTTGCGTTCCTCGTAAAAAGAAAAATAATTAATCAAACTGAAAACTTCTTTGACAAAAATTAAAAAAATACTTTGTTTGATTTCATTCTGTTATCTAGCATGTGTTAAATATGTAATTGGCATGTGTACTCTTTTGCAGATTCATAAAATCCAAGAAAGATCATGCACCTACTTAACAGCTATTAAAAGTACTTCCATAACCAAGTTGTCTTGGCCTAGTGGTAATGGAACTCCGGTTGGAGTGCCCGCCCTGGGTTCGATTCCACTTGGCCACCGGAGCTAGCGTTAAATCGTAAGAATACGTGGGTTGCCGTCGGCCTCAGGGGGATTAGTCTTGGTCCTAAAAAACCTTTGGATCACCCCCTGGTTAATCAAAAAAAAAAAAAAAAAAAAAGTACTTCCATCGCTGGGATAGATATGATATCTTCTTCTTCTTTTTTTGCTAAATTATGATATCTTCTTGAATATTATTAGCTTGAATATTTAAAAACATATGATAAAACAATATTAGAATACTAATATACAAATTTTGTGATTTTTTTTTTGGTTTTCGAAACAATTGGGTTTCTCTAAGATCACATTTTTTTTTTGAAAGAAGTAAAGAAAATGCAAAATGAAGTGGAAAACCGAAGTCCTAACATATCACACACTTTCATCTGTTTCTGTCTTCTCCATACATAAACTATCTCAAGTCCGAAGATCACCTTCATTAGTATAAGTTTTATATAATATTTGAAAAATATTAATATTTTAAATAATGTTGTTATATAACTAAAACTGTAGTTAATACTATCAGGTAAGAGATGAAGTAGCATTTAAAATTTTCATGATTATATTAAAATGCCTTTGATAAAGGTTTTTAGCTTGGTATTTTAATGGGTTTGGAAATTCAAACTACTAATTGGTTATATAATTTTAAATTTTTGTTAAAATTGTATTTACTCGATTCTATGATTTAACAACAGATTTAAATCCATTTAAATGGATTTTTTTTTGTTAAAAATACGAAGACATTTAAAAAATATATATATTTGAATTTGAAAATACTAATTAAAATCCACATTTTATACTTAAAACGGTAAAAAGAACTATTTGGATGTGTAATTTTTATACACATTCAAATAATTCTGTAATTGTTAAAAAATATGGATTTTCAAACACAGTAACAAATAAGCTTCTGATTAGTGAAATCCCAGAAGTGATAAATTGGATAGATTTGTATAACAATCTGTAACCTTTCAAATATGTGAAAAAAAAAACAAGTTTGAAATTATAGAAGAGGTTCCAAACGTTTATTGTAAATGTTTTGAGTTATACAAAATAGAAACAGTAAAATAAACAAAGAGATGAAACTACTTAAACATATTGGCAAGTTCGCCATTCTCATACATTGAGGTCAATATATCACAACCTCCTAACAGTTCTCCTTTCACAAACACCTGCGGGAACGTAGGCCAATTACTATAACTCTTCAGCTTCTCCCTTAGCCCATGGTTATAATCATCATCAAGAACATCAACTGTTTCATAATCCACTCCTTGGCTCTCAAGTATACCAACAACTCTCTGTGAGAATCCACATTGAGGAGCGCTTCTCGATCCCTTTATGAAAGCTACCACTTTGTTTTCTTTCACTAACCGGTCAATCAGTTCCTCTAAGGGGACATTGAGCTCGACATGGCGACCTGGAGTGAGACGGATGTCAGATTTCTTCCTCGGAGTCTGTTTGACCCATGTGTTGTTCCCTGCCTTGTTCCCTGGAGGGACCTTTCCGATTACTTTTATGTGTTCTTCTATCCATGATTTCCATGCTTGTGTTAGAACCGCTTTGTCTGGTTCTTCTACTATACCAACCTAAGCAACAACAAAATGTTAGTTAAGACTCAACAGTACCAAAACTTGCCAATACTCATCATGTCCAATCAAAACATGCAAAATGAGGAAAGTTGGTAACATAAAGTTTGGTCATGAGAGCAAATCAAACAAACACCACAAAGTTCTTACAGTTACTATTGCCATGTTAATCTGTAACGTTAACTAATTTTCTAAAGAGCTATTTGAGATATAACTGTGGAAAGCTGATAAGAGTAAAGAGGATAACTGAAAGAACCCAAGCATAGAAGGAATCAATACAGCAAAGAGTAAAAACTCTATCTTTAGGAACCAAACAGATAAATCTCCCAAGACTCTTCAAACCCGGTAACTAATGAAAGAGCAGTAGTATCCATGTATCTACAAATAAAACTCCCCAAGGAACCAAGTAATGAAAAGAAAGTGCAATTTGAAGTAGGAAACCAAAGTCCTAACATAACACAATCACACTCTTTGACCTGTCTCAAGGCTTGGAAAACTATCTCATGTGGATGTGGTTCCATAACATTAGCACTTTGTTCTAACAGACATGCTTAATAATGAAGGGTTCCTATGTGCGCTGAGCTCACAGCTCCGATACCATAATAGGAAGAAGTTGGATAACAGAATACTTTTCTTCACTAAAACTAACTCAAGCTGTACAATAAAATATCTAAACAACTGTATTGCTTGATCTGCTATTCTCTACTCCTATAAACATATGTGCTGACGTGGCATATGCATCTCCTAATCATATCAGACTCAAAAACTAAGTGTGACAAGTGTAGTTGATGACTTATCATGATTAAGAACTTCGTTAGCTTCAATTCTACAAAACCTCTTGATAAACTCTGCATCTAAAGAGATGTATACAATACTGTCTTCCAAGTTCCAACAATCAAGATTGTAAACTAATTCCATTTTCTAGCTACTCTATAGAAGTTTCGGATTCATCGATCGAGGATATGAGCTTTAACCTTGACGGAGCCGCAAAGCTCCGGAACCGATTTCACGTGCGTGGATACACTCGCTCCGATGTTCCGAGATATTCCGACGAACTGAAGCTCGTCGCTCTTATCGTAGACCGCGTATACTCCAGACTCCGCCGGAATCGATTCGATCTCGGCGATCGGAAGCTGGTCCGTCTCTCCCAGCGACTTGACGGCGGAGGCGATTAGTAGGAAGGGACGGCGGGAGCGGGGTGTGTCGACGCGGAGTGTTGTGGAGGAGGAGAGAGAGGGGAAGGAGAAGGATGGGGTGAAGCGGGAATAGAGAGTGGGGCCAGGGGTATTTCGGGAAATTCGTGGACTGGAGACGCGGGGGGAGGGTGAGGCGTGTACGGAGGAGAGACTGATTGCGGCCATTTTTGTCGGAGGGGAGACTTCGAGTTATCGGTTGGGGATGAGATCATTTATTTTTAACTGTATTCGTATGGATATGGGCTTTATGTTAAGGCCCTGTCAAATTGGGCTTCAAAATCCCATTTTCGTTTTCTTGAGGTCGTTTGTATTAGTGTAATACATACTTGTTCAGATTTTCATGTTTGAACTCAAATCTTTGTGGTAATCTCCTCTTGGTTTTAATTAAAATCTATTCATTACAAATATATTCTCATCGGAGCCGAATAAAGAACAACAATAGAAGATCACTGTTGACTCAGGAGCAATGTGTATAATATTTGTATAAGATTGTTTTGTAAAAAGGTTGAAAACAATCTCTTCGATTTTTTCGCTGAAATTTGAGGCTTAATCAGTTAATCCGTTGTTTCTAAACTAATGTCTTCATCTTGTTTAAGCTTTCTTCAGTTACAGCACTACTTCTTTGGCTCTGTTGAGGCTCAGTCAATTGATCTTCCCTGAGAGCTTCCTTCTTCTCGTATGCAAGAATCTAGACAAGTAACTGAAGTAACATCACGATCCTGCGCCCTTGTTTTATTTCCATATATAAACCAATCACACTATCACACAAAAGATAAAAGAAAATCCCCCAAAATGACATATTATACTAATAATAACAAATAACACTGCATCTTAGAGAGAGAGAAACAGAGACAAGAAACCAAAAGCTGAAGAGAGAGAGAAAACGATCATTCCTCCAATTCCCTTCCCTCTCTCTACTTTTACGGACATAACGAGAAAAGAAGATTAGAATTGACGAAAACTACACTGCGAGAACACGTTTTGTTCAGAACAAGAATCAAAACTAAGGGAAAGGAGAAGAGAGGCGAAGAGATTTCTCTCGGTGGTCTCAGGTTCAGAGATCTCCGGTGGACATCCCGGCGTCATCTCTAATTACCCGAATAGCCCCATTTACTCAAAATCTCAAATTGTCTAAAACCGAAAGTGTTCGTCTTTCGAAATTCGAAGACCCAATCCAAATTTAGAAACTTTCCCTATTTTTCTTCATTTGACTGGATTGATTGAATAAGATGCATCCTAATCTATTCACAACAATGCGAACGTTAAAATTCATCGAAGGATGCAAAGCCACGGCTCTCAACCCTCCTCCCCCGCCACCTCCTCCCTCCACCACCGAAAGAGCCGGCGAAAAGCTGTTTCAGCATCTCCAAGATCACCTCCGAGTCAACTCGTTCCGTTCCAAATCCACCCAAACTTACCCACACACAACCAGAAACGTCGTCGTTTCGAAAGACTCTCTCCTCCCTTACGGACTCCCCGCCACAAACCTCCTCGAGCCGCAGATCGACCCTTCTCTCAAATTCGTAGACTTGATCGACAAGCTAGCCGAAGTATACCGTCGCATCGAGAACTGCATGCAGTTCGAGAAAGCCGACGCTTATCTAGAGCAATGCGTAATCTTCCGGGGCTTGTCGGATCCGAAACTTTTCCGGCGGAGTCTCCGATCAGCTAGGCAGCACGCTGTTAACGCTCATACCAAAGTTGTTTTAGCTTCTTGGCTACGTTACGAGAGGAGGGAAGATGAGCTGACAGGAACAACGTCAATGGATTGCTGCGGAAGAAACCTTGAATGCCCTAAAGCTTCTCTCGTTTCCGGGTACGACCCGGAACGGGTGTACGATCCATGTCTTTGTTCCGGGTACAGCGGTGATGTTGATGTTGAAGAGTGTTCGACGTCAGAGGTGGTAGATTACGACATGTCTTTTTATATAGGTGATGAGGAAGTTCGTTGCGTGAGGCGCAAGATAGCGTCTTTATCGAAACCCTTCAACGCGATGCTGTACGGCGGGTTTAGAGAGATGGAGCGAAACAGGATCGACTTCACGCGGAACGGAATCTCTGTGGAAGGGATGAGAGCTGTTGAGATGTATAGTAGGGTTCGAAATGTTCAGATGTTTCCTCCCAATGTTGTTTTGGAGCTACTCACGTTGGCGAACCAGTTCTGCTGCGACGAGTTGAAAGCAGCTTGTGACATTTCTTTGGCTCGTCTCGTTAGTAACCTTGATGACGCAGTGTTGTTGATTGAGTATGGTTTGGAGGAGGCTGCGCACCTTCTCGTGGCTGCTTGTCTTCAGGTTTTTCTCAGAGAGTTGCCGAGCTCGATTCATAACCCGAACGTTGTCAAGATTCTATGTAGCGTTGAGGGACGGGAAAGACTAGCCTTGGTTGGGCATGCTTCGTTTACATTGTACCTCTTCTTAAGCCAGATTGCTATGGAAGACGATATGAAATCAAACGCAACTGTAATGGTGTTAGAATGTTTGGTCGAATGTGCGGTGGAACCTTGGCAGAAACAGCTCGCTTGTCACCAGTTAGGTGTTGTGATGCTTGAGAGGCAAGAATATAAAGATGCTCTGAGATGGTTCAACTCAGCTGTCAACGCAGGTCATGTTTACTCCCTTGTTGGTGTGGCAAGGTCTAAGTTTAAGCGTGGACATCGATACTCGGCTTATAAGACCATGAGCTCGTTGATTTCGGGCTGCGCAGCTACTGGATGGATGTACCAGGAGAGGTCGTTGTACCGCAGCGGTGAAGAGAAGATGCTTGATATAGACATCGCCACGGATTTGGACCCAACTCTGACTTTCCCATACAAGTTCAGGGCAGTGTCATTGGTAGAGGAGAGTCAGTTGGGTGCTGCGGTCGCGGAACTGAACAAGATTCTGAGGTTTAAAGTCTCTCCTGACTGTTTAGAGATGCGGGCGTGGATTTCTATAGCTGTGAAGAACTATGAGGGGGCTTTGAAAGATATTAGAGCGCTTTTGACATTGGAGCCGGACTTTTTGATGTTTAACAAGAAAATTCATGGTGATCATATGGTGGAGCTCCTCCGGCCGCTGGTCCACCGACGGAACCAAGCTGATTGTTGGATGCAGCTCTATGATCGTTGGTCTTCTGTTGATGATATTGGATCTCTGGCTGTTGTTCATCATATGCTGGCTAATGATCCAGGGAAAAGCCTTTTGCGTTTTAGACAGTCTCTTCTTCTCTTAAGGTAGAACATACTATTTCCTTTCCACAATATTTTGAAAACAAAATTGTTTCAAAAATATAAATTTGTATGTTTTTCATAAAATTTCTTTTAGTTAAATTTTAATTAAGCAAATTAATTGTGTTCATTGAATTAATACTGTTTAACTTTATTGAAAACTGAAAATTACAGAAAATTATACATTTATAATTAACTTTAATGCGTTTTCTTAATGTATTAACAAATGGAAAAAATCAACTTGTGTGGAACAAAAGGAGTATGTTTCAGGAAGACTATAAATGATGTGTTTGGTTTCATCTGATTATGTGATATTTCAGGCTAAATTGTCAAAAGGCAGCAATGCGTAGCCTTAGGCTGGCTCGGAACCATTCAAAGTCAGTTCATGAGAGACTTGTGTATGAAGGATGGATACTGTATGACACAGGCCACCGTGAGGAAGCTCTGGCCAAGGCTGAGGAATCTGTTTCTATACAAAGATCCTTCGAAGCGTATTTCCTTAAAGCTTATGCTCTTGCAGACTCCACGCTTGACCCTGAGTCCTCAAAGTATGTCATCCAGCTCCTTGAAGAAGCACTTCGGTGTCCATCAGATGGTCTTCGTAAGGGACAAGTAAGTGAGGAAACTGTTCTTCTTTGGTTTTGTCATCCTCTTTGAAGTATCGTTAAGAGTTTATTGTACTTGCAGGCTTTGAACAACTTGGGAAGTGTATACGTTGACTGTGATAAGCTGGATCTTGCAGCTGATTGCTACAAGAACGCGTTGACCATCAAGCATACAAGAGCTCACCAAGGCTTAGCTCGTGTTTACCTTCTGAAAAGCCAAAGGAAAGCTGCATATAACGAGATGACAAAATTGATAGAGAAAGCTCAGAGCAATGCATCGGCATTTGAGAAGCGTTCAGAGTATTGTGACCGAGAGATGGCACAAAGAGACCTAGTGATGGCGACACAGTTAGATCCTTTGAGAACTTACCCTTACAGATACAGAGCCGCAGGTGTGCTCAGTTTCACAGCCATTTCTTGTTTCCTATTACTGTTTGTTGTTTGAAAACTAATCCTCATGATACTGTTTTTATAGTTCTAATGGATGACCATAAAGAAAATGAAGCGATTGAAGAGTTGTCAAAAGCCATAGCCTTTAAACCTGACCTCCAGCTGTTACATCTCCGAGCAGCATTCTTTGCTTCAGTGCGTGAAACTACAGACGCTATGAGAGACTGTGAAGCAGCTCTGAGTCTTGATCCATGCCACAAAGATACCATCAACCTCTATCACAAAGTACGTGAACCACAGTCATAGACAAACCCATCTGCCATCTTATGTATATCCTAAACTATGGCGAGAGCTTCTCTCATCTAAAAATACATATACTTGTATGGCTTATATCCATTATGGATCATTCCAATGGGAAACTAAGCTTGGTTCTTTTGTGATCAATAAGTTTTGATGACTGGATAAGTTAATATGTGATTAGTGCAGAGTGTGTTCTGGACAAAACAGAACACGAAGAAGAATGTTATGTCATGTTTCGTTTTTAGATATCTCATCACTTCGTGTTGCTTCTTCTCTTCCTTCCTTCATATTTTTAATGTGTAATTGTGTATGTAACTTCATTCTTCTCATGGATCATGATCGTTATATAGATTCTCAGACACCTGAGATTTTTTCCTTTGCAAAACAAGAAACATAGAAGTGAGTAATCAATCAATACCATAGTAGTTGTACATATAAAACCCATGTAAAAACCTTCCGCTTTGAGCACACAAATAATAAAATAAGCCTAGATATATGAAGTAGTCGTTTCTTTGTATTTTGAAAGTTGAAACAACAATTCCATATTTTTATACCTTTATCTAAAGTGAAAAAAATGTTCAATGGATTTGCAAACAACTAGAAATTGGGTTGATCAAACATTATTGTTGTTCATAACAAAACATATGTAAACATTAGCAAAATACAAGTAATAAATTAGCAAAATATAAGTAAACAATCTAAGTAGAATGCATGCCTACAGCCGATCCCGAAAACCCGAACCCAAATCTGATCCAATAAAAATAAATTTGAACCGATCCGAACCCGACATAAATACCAAATGGATCTTGTTTTATGGATCCGAACCCTAAATTTTTTAAGCAAATTATGCATTCCACTTCTCCATGCGCAAATGGGAAGTTATTCCTCTGTACATGAACCAGTTGCAGTACTTGATGTCATAACTCTATATCTCCAGTACTCTCATCTGGTACTGGAGATTGAGTAGCATACATATCAAAAACCCTAATAACCCAGTACAAGACAGCCACAGCGCCTATAATTATGATGTATACACTAGAACAACAACAAACTTGTGTCCGACTGAAATGCTACCATTATCACATGGTGGTGAAGACATGATTACCTTGATATCTTAAGGGAGAGGAGACAATGCTCTCAATGAAGAAGTGCTAGGGAGTGTTCGAAGATGATTAAGGGAGAGAAAAAAACTAATGATGAAGTGAGAGAGTAATGAATGAAAGATGAACACATAAATTGTAGTTCTCGAATATGAGATATAGGGAAAACTAAAGGGGAGGCTATTAGGTGGTATAATTTACCAGGAAACAATACAAACAAAATTATGGCTACTTTGTACACGCAAGACTTGTATTAAGAAAGAGTCAATTTCAACTTTATTATAACAAAACATAGATTAGTTTTTCTACTTAAATTCTTTCAGTCTTTCTCCAAGGAAAATTCATGTAATAGCAATGTCTAGTCGTCACTCATTAGTCGATTTTGTAACTTAACCTAACTTTTGGTTGAACGTCTCTTTTCTTATAACTATTGTTTCAGTAATTAACCCTTTTTTAAGATAGCATTTTTTTATGCATGCTATGTTAAATTTTTTGGAGTCTAAGTTGTGTAACGCTTTTTATTTTATATAGCTTAGGTAATCTTCAAACGCTATGTATGGTTTAGGTGGAAAATTATAAGATATCTCACTTCGTATTGCTTTTTCTCTTCCTTCTTTCATATTTTAATGTGTAATTAATTGTGTATGTAAAATTCGGTCTTCTCATGATCGTTTTATTGATTCTCAGACACCTGAGATTTTTCCCTTACAAATCAAGAAACATAGAAGTGAGTAATCAATCATCACACATTAAATAAACCCTAGATATATGTAAGTAGTCGTTTCTTTGTATTTTGAAATTTGATACAACAATTCCATATTTTTATACCTTTGTTTAAAGTGAACAAAATTATAAAATGGATTTTCAAACAACTAGAAATTGGGTTGATCAAACGAAGGTGTAAAATTTTGATACAAACAAGATACAAGTAAAAACTATGGAATTATTAGCAAAATACGAGTAAAAAATTAGCAAAACATAAGCAAATTATAAGTAAACAATCTAAGTTGGTTCTTGATTACTCTGTTTCTTTTTAATGAAATACAGTCGTCAAAGAAAAAAAAGTTCGTCGATGAAATTATTACGTAGTCACTCTGGTTCTTCTTTTTCAGACTTTTGGCTACAATATATATGCAAAATATGTAATCCTTTATTCAGAAAGACATACAATATTCATTGGTTTGTTTTTTCTTAAGAATATTCATTGGTTTGTTTACACCAAAGTAAATTAAATTACTATGACATGTTGGACAAATGTTTTCATTACTTGCATTCCAACTACGCAAACAATGTAAGTGGAATGCATGCCCACATAGTCTTCTCCAATGTATCATTGGAGACAAATTCCTCTAAACAAATATTTCACTCACTTTCCCCATGCACAAATATGAAATTCTCCCTCAGTACAGGAATTAACAGTAAACCTACACCTACCTATACCTATCGACACTATTCCTAGCCCCAGAAAGATCTCATTTCCATCTGAAGAATCACCATCATAGTGCGAAGACATCTATAAAAATGTAAGAAAATAAAATATGTAAGTTTAAGAGAATCAATGGACACTACAAAAAAAATATTAACTGCATCACATAAATGTTATCAGAAATGTAAATGATATCAATTTAAATTGTTTATTACTAAGTGATAAAAGAATGTGTATTTCAACTTCAGTTATAAAACTGATGTTTTAATTAAGTACTAGCACCATTTCATTGAAAATGATACAAACATTTGTTGGTTAACATCATTTTACAAAAATTGATAGAAAATATGAGTTCACATAGTTTGAATAACATTTAAATGAATGAAGCAAATTTTATATTACTAATAAAATGATACTAAATATAATTCAACTAACAATTGGTATGTGTAATTTGTATGTTTATGTCAAAACAAATTTTAATTCAAAATATTCAATAATAGTTAATCTATTTTGTAACAAAATAATCTTATTTTACATAATTAAAACAAATATATCCAATGGATATCCCATCTTATAATTGTATCACTTTATATGTCTTTTTATGCTACCAATGCATATGTTTGTCAAAATTTATATTTTCTATTCTTTTTCATAACAATCAAATACAAAGAATGTTAACTAAAAGTAAAACAAGATATTTAATTATTTTCTTAATATGTACGAATAAACTCAAACAACATAAAATATAAAATGAATGAAATAATATATATATAAGTATGAAATACTATGTTGATTGAGGAAACAAATCTGGCTACAAAAGGTAAGAACTGGCTAGGGAATAAATTATAAAAATTTCCAAAAACTAGACAACAAACTTATCAAATGAGATATATATTTTATATATGTCAAATTTACTTCAATTTACAAACCTTAAAATTATATTTTAATTTAAAATATAGCTTTTATTAGTTTCAATGTAATTTTTAATATGGCAAAAAAATATTCACTTGACTATGAAATAAATTCAGTTGATTTTTTTGTGAACTCAGTTGAAATTAAACTAGATATTTTCAGTAATAAAAATCAGTTAAAACTCTCTCTCTTAAATACTATATGCTATATGCTATGATAATGTCTTCTAGTCAGTGGCGGATCCAGAAAGTTATTTTACTAGGGTCATATATATATATATTTAATTAATATTAATTTAAATAAAAAAGAGAATAATATTAATAGAATATAAAATAATATTAACAATTATATATATCATATAGTATAGTATTGTTACTATAAATGTGTAAACCATTTTTAAAAATCTAAAACAAAACAGAAAATTTACATATTGTAACTTAATAAATAGAAGAAAAAAAATTATTGATCAAATAATATGTATATTTTTAAAATTAAATATTATGTATAAGCTAGTAAATTGTGTTTGTTTGTCTATTATTAAAATAATTAAACTACGTACTAAATAAACATTTTTATCATATATGAATTAATATTATAGTTGTCTCTATAGTAATTCATGAAATGTAACTATATAATTGCACATGAAAGCTGTTTAAAATGCACATGCGTTACACACCAGAAATTTATGGAACATTTTGTGATATGTAATGTCATGGAAAATGTATTAGTTAGATTGAGCAAGAAAAAAAACTTAAAACAAAAATCAAAAAATAAATAAAGAACGTGTAAGAGAACCGGAATGAGTGGGTTCATGAGTCAATTTTTACCGGGTGCAGTCACTAATTTTATTAACATACATAATCAGATTTTTTGTGAATTTTGTGGGATCAGCTGACCCCACTATGGTGTATGTAGATCAGTCCCTGCTTCTGGGGAAGCTTATCCTAGCCCTGATCGTGATGCTCTGCTGTCTGTCAAAGCTAGGAAATTTAAATCTCATATATCTTTATAGCCCTGATCGGGTTGGAGATACTTTTACAGAGAAAAAAAAATAGAAGTGGGTTAGAGTAGATTTGATTCTGAAAACTATTAAGCTTTACAAACACTTGGTACTAATATACAGTACAAATGCAGATTTTTTTCGTTAGAGACATAGATTATATGACCAGAAGATTCTTAAATTCTTAAATTATAAATTTGAGCTTTGTTGATTGCCTTCTCGATTGCTGGGAGCAATAGATTATGTACATTGGTTGTTTCTTTTATTTGTAGAATAAATCTATTCTATTAATTCTGCAGTATTAATATAAGTCTAGTCCAATTATTTACAACACATGATTTTAATTAGTTAACTGTCAGTATTTGACATATACATATCTATCAACAGACGTGGTAACCTCCCCTCCCCTTTGGTTCCTATAATTTCGGATGCAGTAAAAAAAATAACGTATACTATATATCTAATCAAAGAAAAAATATTCAACTAGAGTAATTGAAAGCAAGCAAATCATCTATTAGGTTCTTTGACTTCCTCATGCATGATATCATTGTGTAAATATATATTATCAATAACAGTTAACAGATAATCATATATTATCATATTTATATTCATAGTATCAATAACTATGTTCACAAATAAATGAATAACTATACCAACTTTAAATATTGATGCTTTAAATTTGTGGATAAAAATATTTGGGTAATTTAGTTAATAAATAGTATTTTTTTAGAATATTTAGTTATTTAGAAATTAAATACAACTAATCTGTGTGGGTATATAATTTGGTTTTAAGAATTTGGATACATATTTGATTTCCAATGTGGTTCCGGTTCAATTTTAATTTTCTTGGTTCCAGAGATATAGAATAAACAAATATGATTACAAAGTAAAGGACATATGGGCATACGACTACATAGAACATAGAGTATGTTGGGTCAACTTTTAAACTGCTATTATTTTACAAATTAGATTTTGATTAAGATTTATACAAAAATATGATTATAAATAAAAAATATGATTACAAAGAAAAAAAGAAATATGAAAACTAAATTTCTAAATATATATATATATATAGTCATCCTTTAAAACAATATCATGACTTATTGATAAAAATTGGTTCTAATTATTTTATTATAATTATTAAAATTTCTTATTAATTATCTAAGAAAAATATTTTACAAAAATTTAAAATTAAATTTCTTATTAATTATCTAAGAAAAATATTTTACAAAAATTTTAAAATTAAATTTCTTAAAATAAATTTAAAACAAAAAATATATCTGTCTTTTAAAGGACTAGTCAATTAATTATTTCAACTAAATGTACTTTTTTCAAATTTTAAATGCAATCACGATGCTTAACATTTATATACTAACTGCATACCATATTATTTTCTGAGTAACTACCACATCACACCCTTATCAATCGGCAGCCACAATAATAACTGCATATATTTTTTCTTAATTAATCAAAACATTAAACATGAATTCAATAAAGATGCAAAAAAATATGTTACTTCCCCTTTCATTATATGTTACCCGCCCTTTCATTTTTAACATAGGTTAATATTATATGTAATAACATTTTATAATTCATTATATATAAAATCAAATGAAATTTATTGAAAACATAATATTACAAATATTTAGTTACTATTTAATTTCTGAATGAAATTGTAACTATACTTTGTTACTTTTTAAAATTAAAAATTTATACTGTTTAGAAATAATATTCGATATCTTTAATACATAAAATGGCTAGGGCACACATGTGTATAGTTATGCAACACCACAAATTTAATGCAGTTATCAAAAATTCTCACTAATAATTTTTAAAAAAATATTATTCACAAATGTGATTACTAAAAAAGCACATATATGTTTACAAAAAAAAATATATAAAAATTTAATTTCTACCAAAACAAACTCGAAACAAAAAATATAGCCGCTCTATCGAGATATGATTATACAAATACAAAAACAAAAAATATATCCGTCCTCTGGAAGGCGGGTCAGAATCTAGTGATGTAGTTAAGGTCTTAGAAAAGATTGCGTGAGAAACTGAAAAATGAACAAAGTTTAGTCAAGTTTTATTCACTTATTAAATTTGATAATATTGGTCGGTAATACATATGAATAATTCATAAACATCAAGTGCCACAGTCTCCACCTGGACCTCCAAAGGAGAAGGACACTCCATTCGACTTGAAATAACCCCAATATGTTAATCTATAACACTGGTACGAATCTGTATAACGTCTTGTTTTCCTGTCTTCAATATCAACTAATTGATAGTTCGAGTTCTTAATTTTGACATGTAGAAAATATGAACTTTTCTGATAGTCGATAACCGGAAAATGCCCATTTCCCATTGGAGGACTAATTCCATCAGGAGACATAAATATGTTTCCTCCAAAACGTATTAAAGATGCCCCTTTGTTTAAATGTGTGAATAATTCTTTGGGCCAGTAACCAATTACTTCGTCGAGTATTTTTAATCCCCAATTTCCGCTTAAGCCATCCTAATAAATATTGAAACAAAAGTAATTAAGAAAAGGGAAAACTAGATTAAGATAAGAAAAACTAAGAGAAACTAGATAAAAAAGTAAACAGATATAATATGAGACCACATCCGACATATTTCAGAAGCCTGAATGTATTGTTTTTAGAGTGTTGACTTTTATTAAGATATGTATTTGTTTCCAAGAGATATCATTTTGGTATTCACACTTTTTAAAAAGCTCATTAAAATCTAATTATAAACATATCATTGTCTATATAGTTAACTATTTAAATAATTTTAAATCAGTATACACTTTTTATTTGAAATTTACAATTTATTATTGTAAATAGTTAAAATGTAATTAAACATTAAATTTTAATATTTAAAGAGTATTTTTTTAAAGCATAATTGTTTTAAAGAACTGTGGCTTTTTTATCCCAAGAGATGTCCATTTTCTGTCTTTGCACTTATTAAAAAGGCAATAAAATATAATTATTATTATGATTATAGTATTATTGATAGTTAAATATTTCAAATAATTTTAAATCAATATACAATTATCATTTGAAAAATTTACAACTTATTATTGTGAATAGTAAACATGTATATAAAACACTAAAATTTTAATTTAAAAGAGGAATTTTATTTTTAGTATATGATGAGGTAAAACAAAATTTTAAATTAAAAAAATGCTATCGTATAAGTGCTTTACTGTATACAGATTACCTGGAATACTTGCGGTGTGAAAGAAACTGATTCGTTACTACCATAAATAGATGTTTTAGAAAACACTTTTCCAATCCAAGGAATTTGAGTTACAATAACAAAGCCGGGACATTGTATGTTATAGCATCCAGTGTTTTTATAACCATCCGCCTGATAAACTAAAATGAATTAGAAGGCAAGATACTATGGAAGGAGAAAGGCTAGAGGCTAGAGTTTTTTTAATTGATCAAGAACTGTTTAATGGTTTGCAATGTTTAAAGAGACATAGTAATAAAAATAGTTGATGTACTTTTTTTTTTGAATATAAAAATAGTTGATGTACTTACAGTCCAATACAATTGTAAACCTCGTACGAGTGTCACCATACAATCTTGGATGTACCTAAATAAAATTATAAAATACATGATGAAACATACTATATCAAAAATTTTATTGTAAATTTAATTTATAATATATCTAATATATTTGTATTAATATAACGATAAAACACATTTATATTATTTTAAATCATAGTAAAAACATATTTCAGTTGTAAAAACAGAAGTCTGACACTAGTAACTTACTGCCCAACCAACTTGAATGCTATTTAGTTCATTACGGGGTCCATTCTCTAACCAAATTTGACTTTTACTGTACTGGTTTTCCTGCAGATTTAAGCTATGAAGACTTATGTTAGCTTGTGCTCCTCGATAGATGCTCCCATCTAAAACGGTCTCGATTGTTGCAAACTGTATCACAAAAATCGTCAGTTAGTTTCCAAAATATATATATATATATAAATTGACTCAATTGTATTAATCAACAAGGCTAGTATGAAGGCAACAACGTGATTATCTACAAAAGAGAAAGTCAAATTTTATCAGTTCCAGAAAACTGTATAATTGAATTATTGATCAGAATTATAGTATAATCTTATTGTGCATAATGAAAAGAAGAAGTTTTACGTGTTGGCCCGGATACTCGACTGTGTCAAGATGAACGCTCTTAGTTCCATTTATTTGTTTTAAGATTGGCACTGTTCCTTTTGGACAACTTTGATCATTCGTTTTATATTCATTTTCTCTATCAAGAATTTCACCCGGGTTGAAAATTTCCTGTAGTTTTATACACAATAAAAGGATTATAATTTATTAGTTTACTTTATATTTAACTGACCAAGAGTACCACCATACCTGAATCTTATGTTGTTTCAGCAATGGATGTTGGAAAGCTGGTTGCATGTATATGTCAACACAATCAAAATCCTGTAAATTGATTAGAAAATGAATTCAAATGAAAAATGAAAATTTCAAATCTTAAGAAATTAAAAACACAGTAGGAGTTGTAGAATCTCACATCAAGGTTTCCTTCAACCACTTTCGTTAAAAACATGTAAGAAGATAGAAGGAGGAGCAGATGTAAAGCCATTGTTATTTTAGTTTGATTTCTCCATTGATATTGATGGTCGTATATAAACCAATTTGAGTCAACAACTAATTAATTTATTGCTTGTCATATTATACTACGAACGTTACGTTAATTTTGAGTCAACAATTTGAGTCATATTATCTTAGTATTAATTTATTACGTTAATCACCCATACTAAATTGAGTAAACAACTAATTAATTTAAGTTATTATATCTACTTTATTAAAAGGAAATTAGTCTAAATAAATCTACCTATGAAATTCATTTAGGATTCTTTCTTTTTAAATGTTTGTTTGTCTTGCCTTCTATATTCTAACAATATGTTGACAATATTAATGACTATATACCTCCTATTTTTAATGTAACACTATCAATGACTCCACACCAACATCTAAATTAAATAAACCACTATATAATTCACGATTTCATATTATTTTGGACCTTATATATATATATGAAATGTGTTTGATTGTAACTAGAGCTGGAAAATTGAGTTTTTATCTGTGGATCCCGCACCGTTTGCCGCGGGTTCGGGCCGACCAATTTGAAAAATTCAATATGCGGGTGCGGATCGAGTGAATTTTAAGTGCGGCGGATGCGGATCGACCGAATTTGAATCGCGGGTACCCACTAACCCGCAAAAATAATTATTCACTTTTTTCAAAAAAAAAAATTCGTAAAATATATATAAAATAGAATAAAATTATAAAATTTTAATTATATATATAATTTTAATTATCTTATTTCAAAATATTAAAATATAATTAAAAATATTTTATTAAATTTATATTACCCGCGGGTCACACGAGTTACCCGCAAATATATGGCGGGCGAATCATGCTGGTCAAAATTTTGAGTCAAAAAAAATTAGTCCATCCGCGGGTTAGCGGGCGGGTGGGGTTGGTTGACTCGCGAACCCATCTTTAACTGTAACAACATCTATGACCCATCGTACACCAGTAAACTAAATAAAAACATCACCGTATAATTCCCTAAGTTATATTATATACAAACATACTACTCACACGGTCATCATGTTCATTCTATGATGCAAACATGACTAAATCTTAATCTTATCATAAATTTAATCATGCATAACTATAAATTCTACATATAAACAACAAAACTCAAACTCATCCAATATTATACATGTGACTGAGATAGATAAAGGATTTCGCGACTAACATAGATAGTACAATGTATAATATTCATTTGAGACAAACAATGTCTGAGACTTGGTGATATCAAACTATCAGTATTTCTTCCTACACATATCCAAAAGTATCTCTGGATCTGACCGATGTGTAATCTGTAATCATCAGAAAATACATCCAAACTACTCATGAAATCATTTTGAAATTTAGATCTCCATGTAGTGAAAATCAAATATCGATGAGTTCAGTTTTCTTCTATTTAAACAATGAAGAGATTAGGGAGAGAATATTTACCAATTAATTTTGAAGATCAACGACTCGATGCCTATGAATCATGAATCAAAGTTTTTTTTTTTTTTTTGCGTTTCAATCTGAAAAAGAAAAACACGATTATTTTATGTCCAACAAAGATATCATATATTCTTGTGTTGTTTGCATATTAGAAATACTACATTGGACTTTGGCTTTTTAATTCAACAACGCTATTTTAACTGTTATAAGCCATTTAAACGGGAAATTTTTTTACAAACTCAATTGACTTAAGAGCTATTCTCAGAGATTTAATTTTAAAAGCCCAAATTATTTAGACAAGTTTTTACATTTATAAAATTAAATATAACATTTTTAAATAGTATAGATACCTAAAATTATTTCTCAAAAATAAATTTAAAGATTTACATTATACTTACGATTAATGAATTAAAAAGGAAAAAAAATAATTGGTTCACTATTTGGTAGATTGAAGTACTTGCAAATAAAATTAATAATTGGTACACTTTTTGATTTTAACATAATTTTACCACATTCATTTTATTATATCATTCTTTTACTAACTTGAACTTTCTGATTTACAACAATTTTGATTCAGATATGAGAACTCAATGATTCAGATATAAAAACTCAATGAAAACATTGTACTACACCGAAATGATTATAGTTCACTGTGGAAAACTCTAATACAAAAATCTAATCTATCTAATCTATTATATTAAAATAGAAGTCATGACTTTTCATTCATGTGTAATTTTTTATAAAATGGATTTTTTACTAGAGCTGATCACATTACATTTTCAATCATCATTAATCTTTATATTAAATAGAATATATTATATATTATTCAATTGTTAATAACTTTAGTATTATATAAAAGACAATAAGAAAAATACATCTCAAAATCTACTATGGATATGTACTCTAAAACCAAATGCACTATATAACGTCAAAAACTAAATCACATAACCCCTTCACCTTTTAACTTAATGTTTCATTAAGTTTTCCTTTTACAGTTCGATTCAATTCTACATATGATGATGATTGAATCTGTTTGGTTTTACTCTGATTGAATTGTATACATTTCTAGAAAAACTAACCGAGCATTAACATTTGTAAACTTTCGATCCTCTCACAAGATAAAACATTGGAATTCTACTCTTGCTGGCCTCACGGAAACAACAAGACTAACTGCAATTATTTGTCCTATCATGAACTTATTGAGATTTTGATTTTAAGCTTTCAACATTTGTTAATAATTTACAGAACACATTGAGCATTTGGAGAAGATGGATTTGGGCCATCGTTAACATCATTAATTTAAATGTACCTCGATTTAATTAAAATATGACCAATTTTTATTAAAAACAAAATTTCAATCGCTAGATTTTATATCCATCAATCAGTTACAACTATAATATCTACATAATAGAGAATATTCACAACAAAATAAAGATTACTGGCCAACGCTTATAAATAATCAAAACAATATCTACTGCCAAATATAAATTAGCTAGGTGTTTATTCCGCATATACGGACGTAAATATTTTATAGCTACTTATTTTTACATCAATTACTAATTAAAGATTATGATGGTAAATCAGTATTTTTTCATTTGAATATTTTTATGTCTTATGATTTAAAAAATATTATGTATACTATATTCATTAATAATAAATAAATTATAGAAATATGTCAATATTTTATTTTAATTATATAAAACTACAAATTTGTTTGATTAATATTTAATTATGTATTTTCTGTTTCTAATTTTTATCTTTTAATAAAAGTATGCAACTTAAAAAATACTAAAAAACCTTTTCAAACCTTTAGAATATGAATATACACCTCAATATATATTGTCAAAATTTATTATTTCTAATTTTTAAGAAAATGGTTTCTTGAATATAAAACTGGTATGCAGTTTATTTTTCAAAATTTTATTTTAATATTTGCAAATATAAGAACACAAGGAACAAATATAACTGTTTTTTTTTAAATAAATTTTGTTAAACATATTACCGCGCTTTAAAAAGGCAGGTCAAATAGTGATGCAATTTTATGTACTATTATAAAGTATATCTAAAATTTAATTAAAATTTTAAAAATATTATATGATTTTTCTGGATATTTTTCAGGTCAACTGGTGTTAGTTCACGGGGTACTGGCGAATTTTCAGATTTTATCAAACTTTTAATATACAAACATGCTTTCATTAAATCCAAAATATGCAGAAACATATCAGCTGGTAGAACTTCTAACAGACTACTACATGAAGAGTTAAATAATTTGTAAAAATATAATGCTTTTTTCGCACTATGTAAATTTATATGCATTATTAGTCCCCATCATTCTGTTTTGGTTAAGTATTTTGGTTTTTGGTGTTTTAATTATAGAAACTTAGGAAGCTTTTAGGTATTTAAAAATATTAGTTTGGTTTCAGTTTGTTTCAGTTTTTGGTTCAATTCAGTAGCAAAGCTGAGAACCGGCTAATATGTAAAAATAAAATTAGATCCAATTTAGTTTCAGTTTGATTATGGGTTTTGGGTAATTATGTATTTGTAGATAAAAAATATAGGATAATTTGGAGTTTTAGTTTAAATATCAAGTAATTCAGGTTGTTCAGATACAAATATCAGATATTGTTTTTGTTATTTTGAAAAACAACTTGGGTAATTCGGTTTATAAATAATATTTTTGGTATATTAGTTATTTAAAAATTAAATACAAATCATATTTGTAAGTATATCATTTGTATTTTTAAATTAAGGTACCTGTTTTTGATTCACTATTTGATTTATTGTTTTGTTCCAAAATATATGATTTACCCTATTATTTATGAAATTAAATTTAATTTGGCTTCTTTGTTTTCAGTTTGGTATGATTCGATACACAGTTCCAGATAAGTATATTCAAACTAAATATTATCTATATAAAATTGATTTCAAAAGAGTTTATTTGATTTCGAAAACAAACTTGCATTTTTTAAGCGCGGATCAAAATATACTTATTTTTTAAATAAACCTTGTTAGAATGTGACTGTAAGGTATAACTACAGCAACAATAATAGACTAACAGTGTTTATTCTCATTTTCACTTAATTTTTTTTTTGTCAACACTTAACTTTAGCCATTCACGCTGAAAAGATGTGGGAAACCTTTAGAGCACATCAATGAAGACGGGCCTTTTGTTGTCCTTTGTTTTGCAATCCCTGCAAGTGATAATAATTTCAAGAAAAATCAATTGTGACTATGCACGAAAAAAGCCTCCTGCATTTGTCAAAAACACATGGATTTTTATCAAAAAAAAAAAAAAACACATGGATTTATTTACATGGAAGCGAGTTGTCTTTTTTGTGGCTTGTATACATATTTTATTTTAGCTTGGCTGATCCTTTCTTTATATATAAGCAAAGTTTTTCCCCACTGTCATTGTCTCAGCCTTAGTCATCTATGCATTCACTTTCTTAGCAATTTTTTTCAAATTCAAAAAAATATTTTGTAAGTTTAAAGATAAATTAATTTTAGAAGAAATTGTAAAACGTAAAAAAAACTTGTTCCATTTACTTGTTCAATCAGTACGGTTATGATTACTCATGAATTTAAATATATTCAGATACTATATGTGGATATGGGGTTTGAGGTGTAGTTATCCACTTATCCGGTTATCTCCTCCTTCAAAATAGTAAGCTTTGGAATGTCATCTTATATATCCTTTTACCACAAGAATATTAAATTTAAAACTTTAAAAACTATATTCCTTCTGTTTCAAATTAGTTGATGTTCTAGATTTTTTCATGTTAATTAAAAATGCTGTGAAATGTTCAGTTTTACCCTTATTTAATTGTTGAGAAATAAATTTATAACATAAATTGTTCTGAAATTTGTTATAAAAAGATTGTTTTGAAATCCCAAAATAACACTTATTTTATAACAAAAAAAATTCATCTACAATGCCACTTAATATGAAACGGAAAGTAACTAAAATTATTATTAAAATATATTTATTTATTTTTCAAAACTACTGATTATTTTTTAAAATTTCAAATTATAACGTTATTTTCTATTGAAAAATATATGTTGATACTTAACAAACTTAAATTCTAAACTATTTTTTTTCTAATTTGGTTAATTATGTTATTGCATATTATGAGAAATATGAATATACAATATTATAGCTGATAATTTTACATGTTTTGTGAAATTTTACATTTGATTTCACCACCATAAGCCGCTTACGAGACGTTCAGCTATTTAACCAAGCCCTACTGGGTAAAATTGCGTGGAGAATCCTGACTAAACCAGATAGTCTACTCGCCCGTGTGGTCTATGGGAAATACTGCAATAACGAGTCATTCCTATCTATCAAAGCTTCTTCTAACTCCTCACACGGTTGGAAAGGAATCATTTGGGGCAGGGACCTACTAGTCTCTCATCTAGGGAAGGCTATTGGCGACGGGAATTCTACGAGAGTGTACAAAGACTCTTGGATAAACCCCAAAGAGAACCTACGACCCTTCGGACCGACTACTATTGATGCCCAGGATCTACTGGTATCGGACCTCCTATCTAGAGAAACGAAGGAATGGAATGTGAGTAAATTGAATAATCTCTTCCCAGAGCTGACTCACCTTATTCTGCGGATTAAGCCTAGCATCTTGGAAGCAGTGGACACCGTCATCTGGCCCCTCCAGCAATCAGGGAAGTATACCACGAAGTCAGGCTACTACTCTAGACTACAACCTGAAACGCTGTGGAACCCTCAGCCTCCTCAAACAAACCCTCTGGACTGGAAGAAACTGATTTGGATCCCCCGAATGGCTCCTAAGCTCAAGTTGTTCTTGTGGAAAGTTCTAAATGAGGGGTTACCTACCGGAGAGAATCTACAAAAAAGAGGGATGTTAACAAACACTTCATGTAAACGATGCGGTGAAAGAGAGACTATCTTGCACCTCTTTTTCCATTGCTCCTTTGCGCGAGAAGCCTGGTTACAAGTCCCCTGGGAATCGACTTTCGACTCTTCCCTTTGCCTCTCGCTCGCGGAGGCCCTTGCTTCTTCAAGGCAACGCAAGGCCCTTCCACCTGCAGGCATCTCGATAAATATCTTCCCTTGGATTATGTGGTTTATGTGGTTAAGCCGTAACCAACTAACCTTTGATCGAAGAGTCGCCTCAGCAACAGAGACTGTCTCAAAGGCTCTCCGAGCGGCAAGGGAGTGGGAACAAGCGCAACCGCCAGAGAGACCCTCCTCAACAGTTATGTCTCCACCGATCCCGAATCTCCCACCAAACACTGTCAGATGCAACTCGGACGCCTCATGGTTATCGGCCTCAAGTAAAGCGGGATCAGGCTGGCTCTTTGCAGATGAAACTGGTGAAGTTGCAAGAGGTGGGAAGATACACCACAACGTCTCCTCAGCTCTCATGGCGGAAGCCCTAGCAGCTAGAGACGCCCTCCTCCACGCCTCCTCCCTGGGAATCACTTCAATCTGGCTCCGATCAGATGCTCAAGCGCTTGTTACAGCGATCCGATCGAAACAAGGACCGACAGAGCTCCACGGCGTCCTGTCGGATATTGCTTCGATCACCTCCTCCTTCGTTTTCTGTTTTTTCTCTTTTGTTCCTCGTTCCTCAAATGGGCAAGCCGACCAAATTGCGAAAGCCCAACTTGTAACTGAACCTCTTTGCGAAGCCCATTAAGGCCTTCAATATAATCCTCTTGTTGCTCAAAAAAAAAAAAAAAAAAAAAAAAAAAGGCCGCTTACGAGATCTACACCTGACTGCGTTCATGTTTCATGTAAGTTTTGTTCCTGCATAATTCACCTGTTTTAAGATTTGAATTTCATAGTCTAAAAGTACTAACGTACGCTCCAATAAACCATGGACTGATAGAGTTTCTATGAATCCATTTATTTATGAGATCAATATAAACCGAAAACCAAACCCAGTTTAAATGGAGTTGGGTATGTATCACTATTCAGATGATCAGATCCAACCATCCTAGACCTGTAAAACAGATTGCATAATATTTCAAAACCGATTGTATCGTGTTGAAAATTATGTGCTAAAATATTTTTCAAAAATTAAAACCACTGGTACTTGACTACTTGTATATATATATATATAAATATCACTTGAATTCAAGTCAACAAAACTAACACAGGGGCATATACGTAGATTAACAAAGATCAACTTGCCTTTTTGTTTTACGTTATCCCCACTCACATGAACTCTGCATTAAAAACTGTCTCTCTCAAATCGAAAGACACAACCCAACTTTTCTCGCAAGTCGCTGTAAAGATTGATCTCCTTCCTCCTTTTTTATATACACACATCTTCCCCTCCCTTTAACATCTTTCTCTTCAAACCTTCACTTTCTCTTAACCCTCAAGAAATATATCAAAGATTGACATCAAGATTTTACAAAACAAGAACGTCGTCAACGTAACTCACATCAACATGCTCGCCGTACACCGTCCTTCCTCGGCTGTAACCGATGGAGACTCCCTCCAGGTTCCGATGATGATCGCTTCATTCCAAAAACGTTTCCCTTCTCTCTCACGCGACTCAACCGCAGCTAGTTTCCATACCCACGAGGTTGGTCCTAACCAGTGCTGCTCCGCCGTAATCCAAGAGATCTCCGCCCCTATATCCACCGTATGGTCCGTCGTACGACGCTTCGACAACCCTCAGGCTTACAAACACTTCCTCAAAAGCTGTGACGTCATAGGCGGAGACGGTGGAAACGTTGGTAGCCTCCGCCAAGTCCACGTCGTTTCCGGCCTCCCCGCCGCGAGCTCCACCGAGCGTTTAGACATCCTCGACGACGAACGTCATGTCATTAGTTTCAGCGTCGTTGGTGGAGACCACCGGTTATCGAACTACCGGTCCGTCACGACTCTTCACTCGTCTCCGATCTCGGGGACCGTCGTTGTTGAGTCTTACGTCGTTGATGTGCCTCCGGGGAACACTAAAGAAGAGACTTGCGACTTTGTTGACGTTATAGTACGGTGCAATCTTCAGTCTCTTGCTAAAATAGCTGAGAGTTCTGTGGTGGAAGGGAAGAAGAAGACGTCCATGTAATGAGTGTTTTGTTGTCCGAGTAGTTTCGTTATATGATCCGGCGTCGTTTTTCAGTTTTTAAACCGTCGTGTGATCCATGTTTTTCCGGCTTATCGTGTGAAAATGAGAATACATTCGTAAATTAATCTCTTATCCATAATGGTCTTATATAATTTTGTATTTTGTATCCATAAAGAACCGATTCTGATAACCCTATTCCGGCTTTCGCCATCCACTGGCAATAAAAAGCTAATGATATGGGAAATTGGTTGCGTCCGTTTAGGCTTAAGGTTCAAGAGTTAAAAATCAAAATGAACATAATAAATACATGCACTGATGCACACACTTTTATATTAAAGATGAACATGCTTGATGAAATAAAATACGTTTTGAACATGGTGATGAAATATAAAAGAATTGCAAGTGGACAATGAGTTGAAGGAGATAACCACACAAGCCAAGCTGTTTTTCTTTTCCACTTAATAAAAAGGAATGCAAGTTGCAAATTGTTTATTTTCACCTCCTTTCTTTATGCTTCTTTCACAATTGAATAATGCAGTTTTAAATTTATTATTATAAAAATAACAATCTAGAATAGAGAAGAGAGCAAGTTGCATGTTCTGTTACATCACGAGAGTCACGATATGTTTCGTTGGGGTTTCAAGTGATCTCTAATATAAAATACTTAAAACTGATTTGATTTGTTTTATATATTCAAGTGGTTCTTAAAGTTTAAGTCTTGCGTTTCTATCCACAAAGTTTACAAACTTCATTGTTGTATTATATTCATCCGTAATGCAATACCAAACGCTAGCCACTGCGTAATAAGTTATACAACTTTAATTCATGATAGAATAGTACTTGAAAAACTTATGATGGGGTTGAGAACTATAGTTTATACTTCAACGTATTCATATGATCATATCTTAAAAAAACATTCGTATTTTACATATTCCAAAAGTAGGTTTGAACTTTAGTTTGAGATTTCTTAGTTACATCAAAGTTAAATCGATATTGTAAACAACACAAACAAACACCGAAACGAATACGTCACTGCAAAGCCCCGTTATGAATACATTGTAGCAAATGTGGTTGTATGCTTTCATCTACTGTTCCTTGTGGTCGTCCAGTATCAACAAATATAGCATACCTTACTAATCAGAAGATACATACTTAATGCGGTCTCGAAAGTGTATATATAAAATGAATGGGAAAGAGTTGGCAGTGCAAGTGGTAGTGGGGTAGCTGCAATGTGTTGCAAGTTGGGCAAAACATATTAACTGCGATTTGCAAATTGAGTTTTTTGTAAATAAACAGATTGTGCTTTTGAGATCCCTTCTTTTTTTGAAAAAGAGCTTTTGAGATCCTTCACGCCACCGTTTCCTCTACTTTGATTGGACCTCTCCCAAGTTTCCAAAAGGGAATCGAATACGGATATGTAATGAATACTATTCACAAGGGTTAAATCGAAGGAATATATTTAATTAACAAATTGCAAAAAGATCAGTACTTTCCAGCATATTGCTATCCGTAGAACGGTGGGAGGGGGATCGGGTGATGTTTTTAAAGTGAGACAAATATGGACGTACGGCCTTGGCACTGTTTTTGGGTCGGGTTAAGGTGGGTTTATCATTAATTCCCTTTTTATTTTATCTCTAAACATTACGTAGAAGGTCCTAAAGGAATTTTGAAGATTTTTAACCCAATTTTCAACCTTATTCGTGGCAGAAAAAATTTAGATTTTTATTTTTGGTTAGACTATCTTCAATGTGTTTTGTTATTTATTATTCTAAAATAAAGTATAACTTTATGATAGAAATGAAGTTTACTCTAAATGTATTCTTCTAAAAAAAATTTTGTATAATTATAGTAAAAATATAAAATGATATTTCTTTCTCTATTTATAGAGGAAAAACATAATAATCTCTATGTTACAATAGGAAATATAAATGTGTTGGGGTATATTTGCTTATAATAGTATCTCTAACATATTTCAATAGTTTTTGTCTTTTTGAGAAAAGAAATTAGTATAAAAGGGATTTCTACAATAATTTTTGCCTCGAATACATTTATTATACTTTAGAGGAAAATAATTAAAAACTACAGTTCAAATGTTAAAATAGAAAATTTATTGGCTTTACAAATCAATTTTTTAGAACTATCTTTTTCCTGATTTGAAAATTATTTGATATAATAAATCTACAATTAAAGGTATAACCTACAATTAAAGATATAATAAATCTACAATACATCAAAAAAAACGTACAACCTGTATTATAAAGCAAAAAAAATAAAGGTACAACCTTTACTAACCAAAATCCTATATATTTTTTAAGCAGAGAAATTTCCATGATATATATTTTTAGTTGTTTTCTTTTGGGGAAATTTTATAAATACACTTTGTTTGATACCACAATTCAAGTTTACCACTAATCAAAACACATTTTCAAAAATACCACATTCATTAATATGTGAATTACTAGACTGCCATTACCTTGTGTTCAACTCATCATCGTCTCGAACAAGGAGCAGCTCTCCCTTCTCTAACAACAGACCAGCAAGTCCCTCTTCTCATCTCAGCAACCGTCACCTCCACCGGCGGCGGAATCGGCTCCCGATCTATGACTACCAGTCGCACCTTCTCCGACTATGGGCCAATCGGGTCCGAGAGCTTCTGAACGGGATCCTCTGTCCCGTACCCGTCAGAGGAAGTTCAATTATTGGGATTTCTGAAATTGATTCAGATTGCACCTGAGCGGGATAGTATCTCCGTCACCGTTCGTTTTCGACCATTGAGGTATATAAAATAGATCTGATCTTCATAATACCAGATCTATTGGAAGTTCAATTATTGGGATTTCTGAAATTGATTCAGATTGCAGCAATAGAGAGTATCAAGTAGGAGATGAAGTTGCTTGGTACCCTGATGGTGATACTATGGTCAGGCACGAGTACAGCACTTGTTCACTCTCTCACACTCTGCGAGAGAGGAGGATGTGAGTGGGTGAGAAGTACATATGCTTTATACTTTGATTCAAGACTGTAAAATGCAGTTACAATATAGGCTGGCGGCAGTATAATGTCAGCTCAATCAGGTTTTGTAGATACAGCCAAGTCTTTCCTCTGTACAGTTTTGAAATGCGGATTAATCCTTACTGTGTATAGCCACAACATACTCATCAACAGGTTCTGTCTAGCTGGCTCTATCGGAGAAGCTTTGGAGTTAGCTGGTGATATGAATATCAAGCATGGAGTGGAGCTTGATACCGTGACGTACAATATCCTTGCGTAAGGGTGTCATCTCTTGGTATGATCAAATGGGTTTGGGAGATCATTCAGCAGATGCATTGGTACACAGGGGAATGAATGGACGAGATGGAGTTCACAGAGGCAGAGAGCAACATGAATGATCTTGTCTCAGAGTACCAATAGTACCAAGATACAACTGCAGATGAAGAAGGTGAGTACGAGGATGAGGAAGAAGGAGAATACCAACAAGAGGAGGAGTAATGAGAGTCAGCGTGTGTGAACTCCTACCACCCCCTTATAAAGCATATCTCTAGTTATTTGTTTTTATTAAGGAAGGAGTACTGAGAGTAAGCGTGTGTGAACTACTCCCACCCCCTTATAAAGCCTATCTCTAGTTTTTTGTTTTTATTAAGGAAGCCTCAACTACGAGTTGCTTATTGACAAACTATGGATCTTGCTTGACTTATGGTGTGCTGTTTGTGTACTTTAATTTTGGATTATAAATTTTAACAAATAATTATTTTCATAGGGATTCTTAGAACATTCCGAATATGCAGCTGGAAACTTCGTATTCTAACAACTTCTCCATCACCAAGGCTTTATAAGAATTATAAATACTTTATAAATGTTTATAAATCATTTTTAAAGATATAAACCTTAAAAAACTCTTAAGACTTTATAAAGAATTATAAAATATTGACAAACTTTATAAAATATATTTAAAGTTGGTTGTTGGCTGTTGTTTATTCCCTCCGATACTTATAACTTACTCTTTCTGATTATAACATTAGTCTTGAGACTTAGTTCTTGATAATATTGTAACTTTTATGTTCATAAGTGTTTTTCAATATTTGATATGTTATAACACTCCCACACTTAAACACACCAGTCACCAGTGATAACTAGTCACTTAGTTCGTGATTCTACTTGCATCAACTTCAATACTTATTTATAAGGGTTTATAAAAGTAAAATAAATCATTAGAAGAACTCTAAATCATTTTATAAGTTTATAACCATTTAGAAAGTCTAATAAAATAATTTAAAAGAGTTTGTAGAATATTTTGTAAGGGGTTTAAGTATATATAAATAATTTATAAGGGTTTATAAAACATTCATAAAGTTTATAAAAACAATTTATAAATTTTATACACCAATTTATGAGAGTTTTATAAGGGTTTTAAATGGTTTATTAATCAGTTTATATCACTTTTAAAACTAAAATTAGTTTATCATAATAATAATTCAATTTAAAACGCCTAAAATTCTTATAAATCTGTGTTTTCTGATATTGTGATAATACATCCAAACAATTTATAAGCTTTTGTAAAGTAGTATTTGAATAACATATATATATAAGGGTTTATAAATATATTTGAATAACATACATATTTATAAATGTTTATAAATATCTTCACTTAGACAATTCAAAAGGGCTTATAAAGGTAAAATAAATTAGTTAGAAGAACTCTAAATCATTTAAAAGATTTATAACCATTTAGAAAGTCTACTAAAAGAATTTACAAGGGTTTGTAGAATATTTAATAAAGGGGTTTAAGGATATATAAATAATTTATAAGGATTAATAAAACACTCATAAAGTTTATAAATTTTATACACCATTTATAAATAATTTATAAGGGTTTATAAAGCATTCATAAAGTTTATACACCAATTTATGCGGGGTTTATAAGAGTTTTTAAATGGTTTATAAATCAGTTTATAACACTTTTAAAACTAAAATTAGTTTATAAATAATAATAATTCAACTTAAACCCCTGAAAATTATCTAATAAATCTGGGGTTTCTGATATTGTGATAATACATCGAAACAATTTATAAGCTTTTACAAAGTAATATGATATCACTTTAGCTTATGTGTTGTGTTTCTGTGTTGGCTGTTGTTTATTTCCTCCGAGACTTATAACTTACTCTTTCTGATTATAATATTACTCTTTATGAAAGTTTATATTCAATTTATAAGAGGTATTGTAAGAGTTGTATAAGTTTATAAATCAACTAAAAGAGTCTATAACCATTTAGAAAGCCTTGTTTTACAATTTATAATGGTTTGTATAATAATTTATAGGGGTTTATAAGGGTAAGTAAATGATTTATAAAAGTTTATAAAAATAATTTATAAACTTTATACACCATTATAAAAGATTATAAAATAATTTATAAAGGTATGTAAAATTTATGAGGCGGTGAAGCCTTGCTTGCTGTCCGCATGTGCCTAAGTATCTGCCATGCACGTATTATCATATCTTTACAAAGCATGCATGTGTTCTTTAGTTTTATCAATTTAATATTGTGTATCAAGGTGTTGGGCTTTAAGCCGAAAGGGTTTAAAGATGTTTATAAAGATCTTATATAGAATTTATAAGAGTTTATAAAAGGTTTAAATAAGTTTATAAAAAAATTATATAAGATTTTAAGGGTTTATAAAAGGTTTTAATGGGGGTTTGAAGAGTTCATATAAAGTTTATAAAAAAACATAAAGGTTTATAAAACCATTTAAATATTTATATAAATATTTATAAATGCATATAAAACCAGTTATGAACCATTTATAAATTTTGTAGTAATTTATATCATCGTATAAGGGTTTCTAAGAGTTTTTTCGTGTTCGATGGTTAAGAACATATTTATAAGAGTTGATCAAATATATATGAAATATAAATCTATTTATAAGAGTTTATAAATCTATTTATAAGAGTTTATTCAAAAGACTATAAGAATTTGATTATCTTCATAACAATTTATAAGGGTTTATAAATCAATTTAAAAGTGTTTATAAAGAAATTTAGAAGATTTTATAGAGCAAGAAAAGACAAGAAGAATGTTTTTATAACGTTTTTAAACATTAACATATAAACCATTATGAATCTTTTTATAATGTTTTTGTACATTAACATAGAAAACTTAATCAGTTAGATTATATACTTTTATATATCAGCTTAAAAACCCTTAAATTAGTTTATAAATATTAATAAATCAACTTCTAAACCCTTAAATTAGTTCATAAACATTTATAAATCAGTTTATAGATTAATTTATACAATTTATAAAAGTATGTAAAATAATATATAAGGATATCCAAACCTTTATAAAACTTAGAAAATACTAGTTTCATGAATAAATTATATAACTTATAACCCCTTATAAACTTATAACCTCTTATAAAGTATTATAAAACTCAGAAAATACTAGTTTCATGAAGAGATCATATAACTTATAACCCCTTATAAACCTTTATAAGACTTAGAACATACTAGTTTCATGAAGAGATTATATAACTTATAACCCCTTATAAACATTTATAAAACTTAGAAAATATTAGTTTCATGAAGAAATTATATAATTTATAACCCCTTATAAACTTATAACATCTTATAAACCTTTATAAAACTCAGAAAATATTAGTTTCATGAATATATTATATAACTTATAACCCCTTTATAAACTTATAACCTCTTATAAAATATTATAAAACTCAGAAAATACTAGTTTCATGAAGAGATTATATAACTTATAACCCCTTATATAAACCTTTATAAAACTTAGAAAATACTAGTTTCATGAAGAGATTATATAACTTATAACCCTTTATAAAGTATTATAAAACTCAGAAAATACTAGTTTCATGAAGAGATTATATAATTTATAACTCCTTATAAACTTATAACCCCTTATAAACCTTTATAAAACTCAGAAAATACTAGTTTCATGAATATATTATATAACTTATAACCCCTTATAAAGTATTATAAAACTTAGAAAATACTAGTTTCATGAAGAGATTATATAACTTATAACCTCTTATAAGCCTTTATAAAACTCAGAAAATACTAGTTTCAAGAAGAGATTATATAATTTATAACCCCTTATAAACTTATAACTCCTTATAAACTTATAACTCCTTATAAAGTATTATAAAACTCAGAAAATACTAGTTTCATGAAGAGATTATATAACTTATAACCCCTTATAAACTTTTATAAAACTCAGATATATTAGTTTATAAAGTATTATGTAGTTTATAACTGCTTATAAAACCCATATTTACTAGTTTCATGAAGAGATTATATAACTTATAAACCCTTATAAATCTTTATAAAACTCAAATATACAAGTTTATAAAATATTATATAAACTCAGAGATGAAAAGACTGATAAATAATAACTTATAAATGTTTATAACTGGTCCATATATCTCAGATATACTAGTTTCATGAAGAGATTACATAAGTTATAACTCCTTGTAAATTATCTTATAACTTATTAAAAAATCACTTATAAACCTTTATAAAACTCAGATATACTAGTTTATAAAGTATTATGTAGCTTATAACCCCTTATAAATAGTTTATAAAGTATTACATAGCTTATAACCCATTATAAACCTTTATAAAACTTAGATTTACTAGTTTCATGAAGAGATTATATAACTTATAACTCCTTATAAATCTTTATAAAACTCAGATATACTAGTTTCATGAAGAGATTTTATAGCTTATAACCCCTTC
Source organism: Hirschfeldia incana (assembly GCA_026261945.1). Lineage (NCBI taxonomy): Eukaryota > Viridiplantae > Streptophyta > Magnoliopsida > Brassicales > Brassicaceae > Hirschfeldia > Hirschfeldia incana. The sequence goes on from JABCMI010000007.1 coordinate 10,138,364, forward strand.
TAAAGTATTATAAAACTCAGAAAATACTAGTTTCATGAAAAGATTATATAACTTATAACCTCCTATAAACTTATAACCCCTTATAAACCTTTATAAAATTTAGAATATACTAGTTTCATGAAGAGATTATATAACTTATAATCCCCTATAAGCTTTTAACCTCTTATAAAGTATTATAAACTCAGAAAATACTAGTTTTATGAAAAAATTATATAACTTATAACCCCTTATAAATTTATAACCCCTTATAAACATTTATAAAAATATTAGTTTCATGAAGAGATTATATAACTTTATACCCCTTATATACCTTTATAAAACTCAGAAAATACTAGTTTCATGAAGAGATTATATAACTTATAACCCTTTATAAAGTATTATAAAACTCAGAAAATACTAGTTTCATGAAAATGTTATATAACTTATAACCCCTTATAAACCTTTATAAAACTCATAAAATACTAGTTTATAACTTATAACCCCTTATAAACCTTTATAAAACTCAGAAAATACTAGTTTCATGAAGAGATTTTATAACTTATAACCCCTTATAAACTTATAATCCCTTCTAAAGTATTATAAAACTCAGAAAATACTAGTTTCATGAAAAGATTATATAACGTATAACCCTTTATAAACTTATAACCCCTTATAAACATTTATAAAACTTAGAATATACTAGTTTCATGAAGAGATTATATAACTTATAATCCCTTATAAACTTATAACCTCTTATAAAGTATTATAAAACTCAGAAATACTAGTTTCATGAAAAGATTATATAACTTATAACCCTTTATAAATTTATAACCCCTTATAAACATTTATAAACTTAGAAAATATTAGTTTCATGAAGAGATTTTATAACTTTATACCCCTTATATACCTTTATAAAACTCAGATAATGCTAGTTTCATGAAGAGATTATATAACTTATAACCCTTTATAAAGTATTATAAAACTCAGAAAATACTAGTTTCATGAAAATATTATATAACTTATAACCCCTTATAAACCTTTATAAACTCAGAAAATACTAGTTTATAACTTATAACCCCTTATAAACCTTTATAAAACTCAGAAAATACTAGTTTCATGAAGAGATTTTATAACTTATAACCCCTTATAAACTTATAATCCCTTATAAAGTATTATAAAACTCAAAAAATACTAGTTTCATGAAAAGATTATATAACTTATAACCATTTATAAACTTATAACCCCTTATAATAGTATAGATATATATATGGGAATATATAATCCTATAAATGATTTATAAACCTTTATAAAATCACTTATAAGAATATACCAAGTATTTATAAGTTTTTATATAATCATTTAAATAATTTATAATGGATTATAAAACATTCATAAATTTTATAAAAATAATTTATAAAGTTTATACACCAATTTATGAAGGGTTTATAAAGGTTTTTAAATGGTTTATAAATCAGTTTATGTCACTTTTAAAACTAATATTATTATAAATCTGGATTGTATGATATTCTGATAATACATCAAAACAATTTATAAGTTTTTATAAAGTAGTATTTGAATTATATATATATATATATATATATATAATGGTTTATAAAACAAAAAAAAAGAATATCTCTGCTTAGACAATTTATAAGGGCTTATAAAGGTAAAATAAATCAGTTAGAAGAACTCTAAATCATTTAAAAAATTTATAACCATTTAAAAAGTCTAATAAAAGAATTTATAAGAGTTTGTAAAATATTTTATAAGGGGGTTTAAGGATATATACATAACTTATAAGGCTTTATAAAACATTCATAAAGTTTATGAAAACAATTTGTAAAGTTTATACATAAACTAGGGGTTGGCCCGGGCTACGCCCGGGATTTTTGTTTAATTTTTAATTTTAAATATATATATTTTATTTATATTTAACATATATATTATCTCAGTCACTGATAATCTATCTTTTTGGCATCGATTCAGTCACTGATGATCTCATTAATTTTTCAGGTTGTAGTTTCTGAAGTTCACGAAATCATCCTTACATGTATCAGCAGAGATGAGGCAGCTTTAGCTGTCGCTGATAAAGCTTTCAAGGCTGTTTATGAGAATGCATCAAGTAGTCTTCACGTCAGTGCCAACCTAGCAATTCTTGTGGCTATTCGTGATGTTTGCAAGTGTGTTGTTAAAGAGCTCACTAATGGAAACAAGGATATGTGAATTTACTTTTTACAACATATGATAAACAATAACACATGAAAGAAAAGAAAAATGAAGAGAAAAAAAGCTGAAAATAAGAGTTTACAGATTATTTATAAAAGTTTATAAAACAATTTTCAAAGTTTATTCGCAACTTATAAAGGTTTATAAATTATTTGTAAGAGTCTCTAAACCATTTATAAAAATTTATAAAACAATTAATAAAGTTTAGAACTATTTATAACAACGTTATGAAAGTTTATATACAATTTATAAAGGGTATGTATACAATTTATAAGGGGTATGTATACAATTTATAAGGTTTATGGGCTTAAGAATCAATTAGAAAATTTCGTAAATCATTTATAAGAGTATATAATAATTTATAAAGACTTATAAAAGCAATTTATAAGAGTGTATAAAATAATTTATAAGGGTTTATAAGGATATATAAATAAATAATAAGAGTTTATAAATCATTTATAACATTTTATTAAAACAGTTTATGAATTTTATAAATTTATATAAAGGTTTACAAATTATTTGTAAGAGTCTATAAACCATTTATAAAAGATTATAAATATATTTATAAACGTGTATGAATCTATATATACAGATTTATAAAAATATTATAAGAGTTTAATATTCTTCATAGCACAATTTAAATAAGAGTTAATAAATCATTTTTTATAAGAGTTTATAAATCTTTACAAAACTTTAGAAGTAAATATTCATAAAACTATTATAAGTGTCTATAATTCTATTATGTTTGTAAATTATTTATAATGGTTTATAAAACAATCAATAAGACTTTACAAGAGTTTATAAATCAGTCTATAAGGCTTTCTAAATAAATTATTAAAGTATACTTCATTTATAAGAGTTTATAAATTCAGTCTAGATGGCTTTGTAAGGATTACAAATAATTTATAAGTGTATAAGTGTATTGCTCAGAAAAATATTTGGTCTCGGTTCAGTGGCCGTAAGTAAGAAGGTCGTGGCTCGATGGTGGTTCAAGCGCTGAGTGCAGCCAGAGCAAGTGGTTGCTCAGCTTTGATAACTATGCTGGTAGACACAATCAAGACGAGGCTGCAGGTTTTATACACGGAGGAGAACGGGAGGAGACGAGCAATGACAGTGATTCAGACGGTGAAGAGCTTGATGACGGAAGGAGGTGGGTTTGGGGCTTGTTACAGAGGGCTAGGACCAAGGTGGGTCTCAATGTCAATGTCTGCAACAACCATGATCACAACATATGAGTTCTCTGTTTCTTGTGTTGAAATGAAGAAACATAATGGCAAAAAAAATGTTTTTACTCTTATAAACAAACGTAAAACAGAGCCAAGGAACAAGGAGGCTAACTAGAGCCTAAGATAACAACCAAATCACATGAAGTCTCAACTTAATCTATACTATCTTGCATGTTAGAAACTTCTTATAAGGGTTTATAAAACCATTTATAAGAACTTATAAATCATTTATAAAATTTTATAAATATATTTATAAAAGTTTTAATTTGTATATAAGGGTTTATAAAAATATTATAAGAGTTTAATATTCTTCATAGCACAATTAATAAGACTTTATAAAATCAGTCAATAAGGCTTTCTAAATAAATTATTAAAGTATAATTCATTTATAAGAGTTTATAAAATCAGTCTATAAGGCTTTGTAAGGATTACAAATAATTTATAAGTGTTTATAAATCATTTTTATAGATTTAGAAATCATTTATAAACCTTTATCAATATTTAATAGATATTTCTATAAATGATTTATAAACCCTTATATATTTATAATGGTTGATAAAAAAATTAATAAGACTTTATAAAATCAGTCTATAAGGCTTTGTAAGGATTACAAATAATTTATAAGTGTTTATAAATCATTTTTAAAGATTTATAAATTATTTATAAACCTTTATCAATATTTAATATATATTTCTATAAATGATTTATAAACCCTTATATATTTATAATGGTTTATAAAACAATTAATAAGAGTTTATAAAATCAGTTTATAAGGCTTTCTAAATAAATTATTAAAGTATAATTCATTTATAAGAGTTTATAAAATCAGTCTATAAGGCTTTTTAAGGATTACAAATAATTTATAAGTGCTTATAAATCATTTTTAAAGATTTATAAATCATTTATAAACCTTTATCAATATTTAATATAAATGTGTGTAACTTGAGAATTCATGTGAGGAATGCTAGAAAGAATGAGTATAAGGAACTAAAAAATCATTTATGAAAGTTTCTAACTGGTTTATAAGAGTTTATAATTTTTTTTTGTGAATTTTTCGTCAACAGAATGATAAGTGTTTATGAAGTAAATTATAATGGTTTATAAATTGATGGCTTATAACCCCTTATTAAATAATAAATTAATAAAGGTTTATAAAAACTTTATGAAAGTTTATATTCAATTTATAAGGGGTATTGTAAGAGTTGTATAGGTTTATAAATCAACTAAAGAGACTATAACTATTTAGAAAGCCTTATAAAACAATTTATGATGGTTTGTATAATAATTTATAAGAGTTTATAGGGGTATGTAAATGATTTATAAGAGTTTATAAAAATAATTTATAAACTTTATACACCATTATAAAAGATTATAAAACAATTTATAAAGGTATGTAAAATTTATGAAGCGGTGGAGTCTTGCTTGTTGTCCGCATGTGCTTCAGAATCTGCCTCGTATTATCATCTCTTTAAAAAGTATGCACGTGTTCTTTAGTTTTATGAATTTAATCTTGTGTATCAAAGTGTTGCGCTTTAAGCATAAAGGGTTTAAAAATGTTTATAAAGATTTTATATAGAATTTATAAGAGTTTATAAAAGGTTTAAATAAGTTTATAAAAAAAATTATATAAGATATTTAAGGGTTTATAAAAGGTTTTAATGGAGTTTATAAGAGTTTATAAATATTTATAAGGGTTTATAAATATTTATAAGGGTTTATAAATATTTATAAGGGTTTATTCAAAAGATTATAAGAATTTTCTTATCTTCATAACAATTTATAAGGGTTTATAAATCAATTTAGAAATATTTATAAATCAATTTAGAAGATTTTATTGAGCAAGAAAAGACAAGAAAAATATTTTTTATAACGTTTTTAAACATTAACATATAAACCATTATTAATATTTTTATTAAAATATAAAATTAGACTGTTAAATTGTAATAAACACCTCAAAAGAGTATGTAAATCAGTTATAAATATTTATTAGAGCTTATACATAAATACATAACATATGATATAACCAATCATTGCACCAAGAAGGATTGATTACAACAGGATCATTTGAAAAACCAACACCTCATAAGCATAAAAATTAGCAAAAGAATTTTCAATATGACCATGATTCGATACAGAAAACCTGATTACTGCCGCATCTTCTAGTCCGGTATAAAACTTTGAAATGTCCACATCAGTTTCAAACCTGCCACTCAAGGCTTTGTAAAACTGTTTTGGAAGCTGCCATTTACACTGCTCAAGAAACCCAAAGAAGCCACAAACGCTGCTCTGTTGCGTTAATGAAGCACCAAGCATAGGCCTGCAAACTTTAACCAATAACAGATATCCCTGGCCAATTCGTCTCAGCCATAAGAATGTGTCGATCACTCCAATTAAGATCAACATCTTCACAAAACTCTTCCACTGTCTGAGTACCATGACGTGTCTTATCTTGTCATTAGAACAGAAAGTTTCAGCTTGCATCATCTTCTCCTTGTTCTGTCCTCGCAGCATTAGAACCATATCATCATGTTCACTACTTCTGTAAAAGTCCTCCAATGGCATTTGAAACAAAACTCCTCTTTCTTAAGCTGCTTTTAACTCAACATCCTTGGTTAAACCTATTTCCATGTGGTTTGCCTCCCATGAACTCCAAATAAATAAACTCCAGAAGTAAACAAGATTTATAAGATGAGTCTGTGAGCTAAACTTCTCAAACAATCCCTCACAATGCTTAGCGCTGTTCCATCTAGAAGTATCTGACTATCTCCATTCAAGTTCACAAACATAACTTCTGACAGATTCAGAACTCCATGTTTCCTTAAGAAAGCGATGTTACCTGTTAATGTAAGTGTATGTGACTTAAATTTGAACTTGAATCGCGAAGACTTCAACAGCTTCTGGTTCCTATTAGTTCTCAGCCATGTTGAGGTTAACTTCTCAGTATACCTTCCAGAAGAAGTGTTACCAAGCTCGACTTCAGTGTCGATGGAGTAACTGACAGTGACACAACCAATCTCAGGAGTCTTCTCTTGGCCTTTAGATGCAACAGCCTCTTCTTGTGCATATCTTTCTTGTGCTATGTAAATACCAGTACATCTGCAACAAAACGACTAGCTCATTTGATAAATATACCGTAGAAAAACAGAAGAAATAGACAGAATGTTATGTATTTAAACCTTCTTTCATTCTCTCAATCTCCAAGTAAAGGTCCTTAAGCAACACAGCCTTGGATAACTTCTGGTTTGCCTGCAGAGAAACAAGTTAAGTTAGAAGAATGAGAGTAAGGGGTACACTAATATAGCTAACCTGATATATTGATAGTGTAAACAAGACCTCAGGTTTGTTCTTAATGTTCTTAGCACGATAGGCATAATCCAAAGTGCTTAAAGTTTCTTCCAAGGAATGAGCAGATGGTGAGATTGTAGCAATAATACAAGTCTTTGTCTTCCCTCCTAGAGAGTCTCGTAATAGCCTTGTCAGCTTACTATCCCTGCAAAGATGAATATGCACAATTACACTCAAACACACAAGAATGTCATCACAAATAGATTCATATAGTTTTAAAGACAAGGTCTAGTACCTGTAAGGTATATGTGAAGAATGTTCCACAAGCGCATTAATCACACGCCCCAATGTAAGCAAGCTCTTATTAATCTCCCCAGCTTCTCTCGCCCTACCATCCCTAGACCCCGACCGTAAAATATTTTCTGAACCCGCTAGATCCACAAGGTTAAGCTTCCCACATTTGATCAACTCCTCATCTCCCATAGACTCCTCCTTAATATGAACCGTGATGGTAAAAACAGAATGAGACCGACTGCTACGTTTATTCAACAACGTATCCGCAGTGCGTCTTTTTGATGAGCCTCGCTCAAGAAGAGCGTATATATCGTTAGCACTGTACACAACCTCTTCCTCAAGACCACGTAACACCACACATCCTTTCCCATCTTCCATCAAAGAAACATGCTTCTTCTGCTTATCCTCTGAAGAAGATCTTGAGGAGGAGTCTTCTTGAGCCAACAAGTCTGTAACTTCTTCGTTGTATAGCTCCAAGAACGTCACTTTCATACTGTAGTCTGCCTTCTGAGCCTCAAGGGTTATCGAAAATGTGCCTAACAGCTCTTGGAATCTCAGAAGTGTTACCATTGATTGAACCTCCATCTGATCATCAGATTCACCACCACTGTCTTCTGTTATTTTATTTGCAGGCTTTCTACTCAGAGGCATGTGACATAAACAAAAAGCTAGAGTTTTGGCTCATGGTGATAGACCAGGGTATGCACACAAACTACTAAGAGATGACAGACTCAAGAACTACAGAGAGCATACTTGGCCAAGAGTGACAGGAAGCAAGCGTCCGGAGGGTAGTACATGTGCCCAAAACCTCCACCAAATACATAGACTTCAAACTCAGCTTCCTTATCCCATAACTCAACACAACTGAAGCTCCTTCCTTTCTTGATCAAATAGACTTAGAAGCCACACGGGGTCACTATGTGCCACATATGATTGCATATGATTCTCCATAGTCACACTTCTTGCAATTTTAAAAGCCGGTACATACGCCACTCCTCCCAACTTCAAGTCCTTAAACTTTGTCAACGCCTCTGCTAGCTCCAAACCACAAGCTGGCCACAGCGCCTTAGTTTTTTCTCTTTTGGACCAAACTGTTAAAAGCAAAAAAAAAAAAATGGATTAGGATGAAAGTAGTTAAGCTCAAACTCTGATTCTGAAAGTTAGGTAAACCAACCACATTGGACAAATATGAGGAAAGAATCTTAGATGGAAATTTTAAGTCTTTTTAGAAACCAAATTCCAGAAAAATTAAGAAGATTTTGCGCCAAAAGTAAAGGTTAAAGGCAATGAAAATTCACAGATGACGCAGGAATTGCAGAACCAAACGGAGTAGAGAAGAAGAAGGAACGAAGGGCATTACAAGTGGTTGTAGATAAAGAGGGAGAGGTATCAACGTTAGAAGTTGAAATAGGCAATAAACCATAACCCTAAATTTGACCCAACAACCCCCCCCCCCATTTGATTCTTCTTCGCCTTCCACTGTTCTGACATTGTTCTTCTTCCACTTCTTCTTCTTGGTCTCGTTAGATTTGTTCGATTTCTCCATCACTTTGACGGAATCTAAACTCATCGACTTAAAAAAATAAAAGAGAGCAGAAGCTCTTGACCAAAGCATGAAACTGAGAGAGAAGAGAAAAGAAGAGTCCTTTCAAAATCAAAACGGGATTTAGAGAGTTCCGAGCTGAAGAAATGTTCTCGGGAAATTAATGACACAGAATCAATCACCCACATCTTGCCGGATTCTCACGAGGAAGAAGATCTATTTAATTAGTTAGGGATATAATAGTCATTTTCCTATTAAATTTTTTAAGGTAAAAGTGGTTAGTGTAAAGATGAAAAGTGGTACTCTGAAAGTGGTATTAATGACAATTTCCCTTTTCTTTTCTTTTTGAGAAACTATTTTAAAGCATCCATGGGAAGGAAAAAGTCCACAGCCGCATATTTTATTCACAGAAACTAGTTATTCTTATTTAATATAAATGATAATTAATAATATTTGTTTGAGATGTTTTCGTATATTTTGATGAGTAGCTCATGTCTGAATTAGCAATGTTCGCTGGAATATTCTGGGAGCGTAGGTTATAAGTATATATATCGTATTTGTTTTGGCAAAAAATCATATATATATGCATATACAGCAATGGAATCTTGAGGTAACTTGAAGACAACAAGTATTATGAATGTGGAAACGTCAACAACTTCACCTTACCTTTACATATTGTACAAGATTCGACCGTCTCTAACAACATTCTTTGATTATGAAAACAAAAGCAAAGAAGTAGACCAAGCTGTCGTATAGAAATACCATAATGTCCCTTTGGGCACTCTTTTATGTTATCCATTAAACTAGATCCAATGTATTCTGTTATTTTCTTAAATAGCACATTATATAATAGTAAAAATATAAAATATTATAATGCATTCTTTAAAAGTAGCATTCTCTTAAATATATAGGAAAACTGGAGTATATAGAGGAAAAATATAAATTTCTAATTTGGAAGAGGCAGTTAGATAGATGATCATTGTAAATTTGATTTAAAATGTTTATAAAAACAAAAATAGAAACAGATAAAAATACTCTTATGAAGAAAGCCAAGGGGGTGTCTGGATAATCTATTTATCGATCACCTAAAAAGTTAAAAACCAAGGCAGCTGCAAACTAGAACAAAAATGATGTACCATCTCTTTATAACAATCAAAAACTAACAGCTGCTTATTCTTCTTTGCCCCCACCAGGTATACTCGATCAAATGTTCTATCCAAAAACTTTTATGGAACTCGTTGACTAATCATCATATAATGTGAAAGTTGTTCATGACTTAATTGAAAATGACAATAGGAACAATCACAAAAAGCTGGTTGGACTAAGATCGTACGAGAAGTCAAAAGAACACTCGAGTCGTGCGTGAAACAGACCGCTACAATAAAATCCTCTCCAATTTTTTTGTAAGGATCGTTTATTCGCTTGCAAGTCCTCGATAAATAATTAAATATAAACACTACTTTAGTTAGTCTAAAATTAAAAAATAAAAATAAAAATGGACGTCAAACTGATTATATTAACCCCCGATTGGATCAAGGCCCAAGGGAAAACGCCGAAATATAGAAATATAGGGTTCGTACATGACAAGAAAGGGAAGTCAAGCCAGGACACAACATATATCTATTGACTCTAGCTATATTAGCAAAGATCATTTGCTAGTTCATTGGATGATCTATTTATATTTTATATATCTGAACTGGTAGTGCCGTCCCTCTGCAAGCTTCATTATATCACCAACGCATTGGGCTAGTCAATAAACCCATTCCATTATTCCTATTTTGTTTGTGATTCACAGACTAAAGCACAATAAGTATGCGAATTTAAATCTCAAGCTCACTTTAATTAAGCCTTCAAAGTTATCTTGGAGAGTTGGGAAAGAAATTTCCCCACTTTAATCTAGTAAAATTAATATTGATTTTCTCGCAAGTGGGCATTGCTTGAGAAACCATCAACATAAATTTTAGAATTACACCAAGAAAAACATCCAGATATATTATATATAGGCAAATTACAGCTACTGAAATTTGATTGGCCACCAAACTACAAAAACACTTCAAGAAGGCTGAAGTTCAAAGGCAAGTTAGAGATGGACACATCAATATAACCTAATACAAAACACGATAACTATAACATTAACAGCACACAACCAATGGCAAAGCAACAACTGTTGATGCTGGGAATCAGGGCGAGCTTTCACACTCTCTCCGCCCTGCTTGTAGCCGGAGTAATATTCACTGCCGTGTTTTTGTCCCGAAACGTTTTACCAAAGGAACATCTTCAAAGCGACGGTGCTCCCAACGTGGAAGACGGCAGCGACTGTAATTTGTTCGAAGGGAAATGGGTATTTGATAATGAGTCGAACCCTATTTATAAAGAAGAAGAGTGCAAGTTCATGTCTGATCAGCTGGCTTGTGAAAAGTTTGGGAGAAAAGATTCGAGTTACAAATTCTGGAGGTGGCAACCTCGCACGTGCAATCTTCCCAGGTTTATATTTCTTTCTTTATGGCAATTAGTATAAACATCTTGCATTATCTCCGCTGGTAATACACTTTTCCGTTGATAACACAAGAAAAAGTTTTTTTTTGTCTATTAATTTAGGGAAAAGAGCTGACATAATTCAATTAACATCTTCTTTTCCCCTATTTATGTATCTCAATTTGTAAATAAATTATTAGAATGATTTCATTTAACTATTTAATTGAGGTACTTGGCTGTATCATGTACGTAACAAATAAACCATTTGTGGCCATAACTCTACATCATTTAGTTCATGAGAATTAGCTTAGTGATCAGAAACAGAAATAATTAATACTTTCCCTACTCTTTTTTTGGAACTCTAATAATTTCCCTACTTTTTGTTTCTTAATTACTCCAATATTTTCCCTACTTTTTGTTGATAAAATTAATACCATTTCTAGTCCTCAGCAAAGCAAAAAAAGAAAAAGAAAAAAAACTGAATTACAAGTGGTTCGACCTTTTGGGCTCTTACTGTTTTCTATCTTTTTGGTCTGCCAATTCATCCCTCAAGTCCGGTATTATTCGTTATAACGAATTTAAATGAACGGAAATATCAATCTTATTAAAGTTGAAAAGTAGCATTTTAACTTAATCCGACTCACCTCATTATTTACAATTTGTGACACTGTAAATATATCAATTCCTAGAATTTAGTAATCAATTAGTCATCAATCTTATTAAAGTTGAAAAGTACCATTTTAACTTAATCCGACTCACCTCATTATTTACAATTTGTGACACTGTAAATATATCAATTCCTAGAATTTAGTAATCAATTAGTCATTTTCTCATTTAAAACATTAATAAAACATACAAATTTTAGCAAAAAAAAACTATAAAAGATTCCTAATGTACGAACAATACATAAATACGTACACTCTTCTTTAAACCAACATACTCTCAACCTTTTGCACCAGATTTTTATTGTAAATCGGTCAGTTAATTGTTTTGGTCTTAAAAAATAAAGATTAGTTAATGTATAAATACTAGTACTCATTCACCTTTATATACATAAAACAACCCAGCTTAATACCTAACAAACAACTACAACCTTTTTAAAAAACTTCTAAACCATTATTGTGATGGGTGCAAAATTGATATAATATTTATGTTCAAAATTGGTATAATATAGTTAATCAAAACAGAATTTGAGAATCTTTTTTTTTTTTAGTTTTCTTCCTTTCATTCTTGTGAAAATTGAACTGGATATTGACTCGGTGTAATAATTGGGTCAATGATGATCCGATACATCCGAGTTTCAATATTTAAATTTAGTTTCAATATTATATATATCATTAGTTTTTATATCCTTCTTAAAATTTTTAAATAGTATAAATTAAAAGACTAATGTGTTTAAATAAGTATTAAATTTTATGAAATTATTTTTAAATTCATAATTTATTATTTTTGTATTTAAATTTTAAGAAACTGGATTTTAATATTGAATAGGATCACCAGTTTAACGAATATGATCGATTTTAATTGGTTTATCTCAAATCATGTTATTGACACAATTCAAAACTGGTTAAAAATGATTCATTATCTGATCGGTCTGACCGGCTGATCCGGTTTATAATTAGTTATATAGTAAATATTAAAATATATATATATATATATATATATATATATATATATATATATATATATATATATCATTAATCATGATAAATAAATATTTATATTAAATTTGAAAGCAAACACCCGTCGAGCTCTAGTAAGGATTACAAACTGAGATAACTAAGTATTGTTACCAAATTGATACTAGTGTTATCATGGTTTAATCTTTCATGTACATTTCACAAAAGAAGATGTTTTTAATGTACGTAAAAAAGGTTTAGTGGGACAAAGTTGCTGGAGAGTCTAAGAAATAAGAGGATGGTGTACGTAGGAGACTCCTTGAACAGAGGCCAATGGGTTTCCATGGTGTGTATGGCTAGTTCTGTCATTACTAACCCAAAGTTGATGCATATGCACAACAATGGCTCTAACCTCATCACCTTCAAATCTCTAGTAAGTCCTCCAAAAATCATCCACACACAAATAAGTGCATTTGCACATAATTCCCTATTGCAAAATTAAATTATTAAGAAATTTTTAATAAATCGAGAAAATCCAGCCGACACTTTTTAAATTTTATCAGATATACACATGCAACGAAAAGTTTATAGTGGATGTGGATCACCAAATAATCCATGACCGTCTTTGTGAATATATAATCAGGAATATAATGCTACAATAGATTTTTATTGGGCTCCCTTGCTGGTGGAATCCAACTCGGACGATCCAACAAACCACAGGTTACCCGAACGGATAGTTCGGATACAATCGATAGAGAAACATGCAAGGCATTGGACGGAATCTGATATCATTGTCTTAAACTCTTACTTATGGTGGAGAATGCCTCATATCAAGACATTGTAAGTTTCTTTATTAATATATAGTTAGAGCCAATGATTCTCTATACATCGCTCAATAGATGGATAAGGCACTAAACGAATAAATAATAGGTGGGGGTCGTTTGAGAAACTAGATGGAATATACAAAGAAGTGGAGATGGTGAGAGTCTACGAGATGGCGTTACAAACATTATCTCAGTGGTTGGAAGTTCATGTTAACGCTAATCGTACCAAACTTTTCTTCATGTCCATGTCTCCCACCCATGAAAGGTAATCTTTGCAATATATCCATCATAATACTTTTTAATCCTAATTTCATTGTCACATAGATCCGTATCTTAATATTTTACTTTTCTTGTGACGAATTGAGACTGTTATATTGGTATTGTATGGTGAACATGTTCTTATGAAAAACATGTATGTAGGGCTGAAGAATGGGGAGGCAAAACTAATCAAAACTGTCACGGAGAATCAAGTTTAATAGATAAAGAAGGATATAATGGAAGAGGGTCGGATCCAAAGATGATGCGGGTCGTAGAAAATGTACTTGACGGTCTACAAAGGCGAGGACTGAACATGCATATGATAAACATTACACAACTATCAGAGTATAGAAAAGACGGCCACCCTTCGATATACAGAAAACAATGGGAGCAGCTGAAGGAAGATCAAGTCTTGGATCCGAGTAGTTACTCAGATTGTATACATTGGTGTTTGCCTGGAGTTCCTGATGTCTGGAATCACCTTCTTTATGCGTATATCGTTGATAACCACGACTCTACTTGATAACTCTTCTTACATCTTTTATTTTCCTTTCTTATATTCTCCACTTCAATTGTACAGCTGATTTACACATTTACACTTAACCTTCAATTAATCCTTTTACAACTTCTTCGCCTGTTTTTCTTAATTTGTCTTTTCTTGTAATAATATTGATAATTTTTCTGCGTGAGATCTAACCCATGTAACACAAATCTTGTCTTTTCTGCGGAATCCCACTCTCCCATATTCAATCGACTTCACCGTCCTTCAAGGACGTTTCAAAGCTCCACCTATAAATCTGATATGAACAGCATCACCTCAACCAAATTGAATACTAATTTCTCTATCAAGCACCATCTCCAACCATGGCGACTTCGCACCTTCTGCTTTCCCGATGAGATTCTGGGAGTCACGCAATGTCAAGAACTGTGACAAGCGGGTGTGGAACATACACCTGTTGTTTTTTGCCATACTACTGCGTGGTTCAAGCAAGAAATTTCAGGATGTTCTTTTGTAACTTGGATTGCTATGTCATCTAGTCTGCCTTCTAGAGATAGGCTGTTGTCTTGGGGTTTGACCGTCCTGGCAAGCTGTGTTTTATGTAAGGATGACACGGAATCTCATGGACATCTCTGCTTCCACTACCCTTTCGCGGTTGGATTGTGGGATAGATTCACGGGGAACCAGCTAGACATTGGCCCATCAGACTTCTCGGACTCGGAGGACTGCATGACTTATCACCGGACAGTGCAAACATCTTCAAGCTGCTACTACAACTCATCAATGTATAATGTGTTGAGAGAAATTAACTGCAAGATTTTCAGACAAACTTCCTCTTCTTCTGAGGCGATTCTCAGTATAATTGATTGATCAATGAAGGACAAGCTTCTCTCTATTCCGGCTACGTTGTCTACAGCTCCCTCTATGCTCTACTTATGATTCATTGAACCTTTCAGTCAAGGATGCTCACTCTCTATTTCTCATTTTCTTTGTTTATCCTCCTCTTCTGGCCTCAAAAGAGAATACAAAAGAAGAAAATTAGAGGTGATTTTCTCTCGGTTTGACTCGAAACGAGTCTAATCGCCATGTTTAGCGTAAACCACTTTGTGTAATCAGGTCATTAACTTAGGCTCGTATTTATTTATTTATGTTTCTTCCCGGGTTGAATCATCCCGGTTGAGTTTGAGTTCGAGGAAGTATTATATATATATATATATATATATATATATATATATATATATATATATATTCGTGTTGGCTTTGTCTCCTCCCAGTTCAATTAAATTGTTTTAGATACTTTTAAACTAATGGATCAATGTGAACAAAGCATGTCTTTCCACGCATTAAAGTAATGAACACTATTCTAAATTTTAATAGAGTGGAGATAAAACTATAAAACAAAGGAACACATATGAATCTGTCATCAATGTATTTATAAACAGAATCAGGCTGTAAAAAAACAGTTTTGCACTTTTATAATTGTCTAATCAGGAGTATAAAATTAAATAACATTAGGTTATTTTATGTCGATTAATTGTGTAAGCATGTGCTGTCTTGACCAATATTTCAGCTAAAAATTATAACTTAACAAAATGAAATTTATTACAACTTAATTAAGGACAATTACAACATGATGAAATCTTCAAAATAATTCACGTTAATATTCTTTTTCTTAAAGCACATGTATTTATCTATTAATCTCAATCTATAAATGAAACCTTTTATAAAAAATGTATAAATGAAATTTATTTGAACAATTTAAAAATGTTTAACAGCTAAATATTCTACCACAGTGAGCTGAATTTACATCAATATTGTTTTTAGGTCCAATGAGTCCATTTTAACAAATAATTAAAAAAAATACAAAGTTAAATATTATTTATAACAAAAATTTGGCACAAGTATTCACGGGTATATGATACATTGATGCCAATTTAAATATTATTCACGGGTATATGCAACTCAAAGTTGATAAAAAAAAATAACAATACCAACTCAATATCACTATGCTTCTTCTACACAACAATCATATAACTTCAAAAATGAACTCAAATCATTCATTATAAATCAACAGAAAACTCCATAAACAAATCCAAAGATATATCATCACATGTGCTGGTCAATCGTCGAGAACTAGACAACGAACTATAAACGATTTTAGCCAAAAGCACTCAAAATATATAACCGGGTATGAGCAAGCGCCTACGAGTCTCTTGCACCATTTTTCACCACTGTGTGGGCACGGAGAGGATATCCGGAGTTTTAAGGATATCTGTGATCCGACCTGTTTCCTACGAATATTTGTTTTTTTGATTCGATCTGATCTGCAATTTTTTGGATATCTGGTGTTCCAGATATCCACAAATATTCAAATTTTTGTCGGATATCCGATTCAATCCATAAAAACAATAAGAAATTAAAAGAAGAAGAAAATATGATATAAAATAATAATATTTCATTACAAATTCTTTTTAAAAGTTACATACTTTCAAATATTTTATTATCAAAATAATTAATTTAGAGAATAAAAACATTATAAAACTTATATCGAGATATAAAAGTATATGTATAATATAATTTTATAAACATGTATACATATATATGTATATAACGGATCGGATCAGATGTATGTTTCTAAAAATATTAATATTTGTGATTTGCTTCGTCTTTGACGCATATTAGATTTTTGTATTTTCTTTGATTTGTTAAGTTATAGATATTTGAATTTTCGGATCGAATCGAAACGAATAACATATCAAATCAAAATTTACAGAGATTTTGCCAATCCCTACACCAGTAAAAATATAAAAAAAAGAAATAAGAAACAGAAAATCAAAAGGAAAAGAGAAGAGAAAAAAACCTATTCTTCAAGAAAAAACGTTTTCTGAGATTACTTCTCCACATGTCTTTTCCTTAGTGGTAAAAGATTTGACACTGATCAAATTTAATTATAAAAGAAAATTATGTAAAAGTAAACTATTAATATATGAAAACCAGTTATGGGAAAACCACTTATGTTATTTCTATTTGCCCTGTACTATCGTCACAAACTAATAGCAAATGGATCAAAAACCAATTTTTAACTCACTAAAAAATAAAAGCATTTGCATTCCCTACCCACAACATTTACCATATATCCTTACCCTATTTTTCCCAAATTATTTTCCCCGCATCATCACCATTCCCCCCCCCCCCAAAAAAAAAGAGGTATCCAACTTCTTTTAGTATTTTGAACAAATTAACTCAAAAAATAAAATATACGAATCCGACAGGCAGCGCCGGAATATCACTAATATATATTTATAGATAAACTTTGATTGAAGTTGGGCCATGAATATATATATATATACTGAAAAACTTGGATTGTTCTTCAAGGTATTCCATAAAATTAGTTAATGCCTGTATTTTTCTTTGTTACCTCTTAATTACCCATTTGTAACTCTAGAATCTGAATGTGAAATATTGTTTTTAGTTATACTTATACATATTAAATTGGGAAATTCTTCTAAATACACATTTTCAAGTTTTTGTCACAAAAAGACCTTTTGTCCTAAGAAAAAAAAAGACTAAAATATTTCATTTAATAGATAAAAACTCTTATATCCTAGATATATAAATACAAATAAAAACATAAAATTAAAAATAGTAATATTTTTTATAGTTTCAGGTAATATGTTTTTTAAATTTTGAATTTTTCTTTTGAATTTTCTTTTCCAATTTTGTTTTCAAATTTTAATTTCGAAATTCAGAAAATGCTTTTGAAGCTATTTATAATTTTTTTTCATATTTTTCGTAATTATTTTTGTTTTATAAAATTTTAAATCTAAAACCAGCCCTTAACTCTAAACCTTAAGATCTATGTTAATTAACTATAGAAAAATATATATTTATCTCTTTAATAAAATATCTTAGTCATTTTGATCTTAAGAGATAATATTTGTGACAAAAAAAAATTAGGGTTATTCTATGGTATTTCTCTGTTAAATAACATGTCTACTATTGTCTAACCATTAAATATGTTAGTGCGTGTGTGTCATGATTATGTCGCAATTTATTTTGGCATTCATGGTTTTGGAACGCAAGGTTTTTTCTTGTCGACTTTCGGACACAACAGACCGGCATGTTAGCCTTTAAATCTCCTAAAGGAGAAAACCTCACAATATGAGGCAGACAGGAGTCGAACCCCTGATGCCAAGGTAGACAAGCCACTTTGCATGACCACTGGACCGTGACAACCTCGGCGGAGCGCAAGGTTAAGAGCATGTGCATCAGCGATGCGTGTTTGGAGTTCGTAAGTTTAATTTTTTATTATTTTTTTCTGTTTGATTCAAAAAAAAATTGGGTGAGGTGGTCGCCTGATATAAGGCGTGCAGCGGACCGCCACTGTGAAGAGTTGCTCCTAATCAGCCAATGTATCGAACTTTTTGTGACTCTGTGTTTTTGATTCAGTAAATATTTAAAGTTACCTTATTCTTTAAATATTTAAACTTACTTTATTTTAGCTAGTTGGGTCCTTTAAATCTACAAGGGTTTGAAAGATTTGAACAATAAAATGATCAAAAAAAGGAAATCCTGCTGGAAAGAAAAATATGGCTGATTTTTAATGGCAAACCAACATGAAGAAAAGATAACAAAAAAAAAACAATTTTTCTTTTCTCTTACAATGTAAAATGAAGCCTAAACTGAACCTTAAAAAAATTAAACTCGGGTTATGTAGCAGCAATGTATAAGTTTTTTTTTTAGCAATATCTAAGTTTGATCGTCTAGGCTGGTGAGTTTTGTTGCACATGTTACACAATCGATATATATTTATATATATGTACATACACAGAAAATATTCAAAAGTTTTTTTTTTTTTTTTTTTTTTTTTTTTTGTGAAACCAGCTTCCTTTTTAATTAAACCGAAGATTCTGAACCGGTTTGATACAACAAAAGAGCCTGTTTGGCAACAGAATCAGCTATAAAATTATCCGACCTAGGAATGAAAATAAACTTAATAGAAGAAAACTGAAGAGAAAGCAGAGAGATGTCGTTGAGGAGTGATGCGATCTCGAGATATCGCCCTCTTGATTTCACAAGTTTGATAAGAGTTTGAGAATCTGAGCGAACCACGAGTGTTGACAATCCACGAGCTAGAGCAAAGGTCATGGCGCTTCTTAGTGCCAAAGTTTCCGCCATTAGAAAGTTAATCTCTGATAATCACTGATTAGTTTTTTATTTTTAATTATGGATCAACTGCCAAAAGTTAATATTTATATTTACATACACAGAAAACATTTATAGTTTTAATTATAGATCATTCATACCCTAAAGAAATATGTGCATGAAAAGCTGTGTATGTTAAATTCTGTGCCACTAGGTAGAAGGTTGAGTAACTGCAAAGATGGCAGGACAGAATAATAAAGCCGCCCTGAAGTGACGCTCCAATAATTGTTTTGATTTCTTCCCAGAATTTCCTCCATTCTTTTTAAAGCATTTCCTCCATTATTTCTCAATCGAAAACTAAAAAAAAAAAACTAAAATTTCAGTTTTTTTTGCTTAAAAAAAATTTCAGTCTTTATAGTTCATTTTTTCCATGGCGTATATAATTTGTTTTTTTTTGAACTATATGGCGTATATAAAGTTGTGATAGAACCCTATTGATCGAGGACTGTGTGGATGATAACTATTTGGGACTATTTTAAACAAAAAGCTGATCAAATGGAGTTGAAAGTTTCATAATGAAGGTCTTTGCTAACTTTCAGGCAATTTAATTATTTTTGGATGTTTTTGTTGTGCTTACTTTTGAATGTTTATTGGTTTCTTAAAATATGGAGGCTTCCAACTAATCTGGTTCTTTAAATCTTGCTTCGTGTTAAAATTTTATAAGTTTCACAGAAACAAATTAATAATTGGCGAGAGCAAGTTAAATCTTTCGGATTTTGTAATTCTTCAGTTCAAACCTCTAAAGAATACAATAAGTGACATAAGGATATATCCAAGCATTTTAAATATGCCAATAATGACCCTAAGCTTAAAATAAACAATGAGTGTGATTGGGTATTCACAAAGTAAACTGGCGGAAACATTTGAGGTGGAAAAGAGTGGAAAGCAAAATTTTAAAATTGGAATAAAACTTTCATTTGTATAGATCATTCGCAAAAAGACACTATTATAAAGTTTCTAAAACTCTATATTTTATAGAAGTTCGAAGATTGTTTTATCCAAAAACAAAACTTTAAAATAACTTCAAAATATTTTTGAGTATTTACACTCCATACCAAAGATTTATAGTGTATTTAGCTGTATACCCATAACTGATTTTCCCCACTGTTCATTAAATGTGTTTTGACTCTGTTACCCCTACTAATATTATGTTCGGAAACATTAATAATCTTTTGATAGATTTACTTTCTTTTTATTTTTTTTATTTTGACCACATATCTTGAGCAAAATCTTTTTTTTTACTATTCCCTTGCTCGTATCTCTGCAATCCAATTCCAAACACTCTTTTGTAAAAGAAAAAAACAAAATTTCCTTCCTCTTACACTTCGAGTTCGATACGTTGTTATTGTGTGGAGTTGGGGGAAATACTACTGATTTTCAACAGATTTGATGGATTTTTCTGGTTAAGAAACCCCGCCTTCTCCCTCCTCTTCGTCGAGCTCGCGGTGACGCGTATCAACGCTCCTCATCCCTTTTCTAATCTGTGAAAAACCATAGATCTATGAAGCACCGTTCAGATCTAATGTCGTCCCCGCTAATTATTGTTTCTGCTTGCTTGTTATCTCATCCCTTTCCATCGAGGAGGAGATCTGCTCCGACGAGCATCTCCGCCATGATTTAAATTGATTTCAAAAGACTGGAGATCAGCATTCAGCACCAACACTGTACCCTTTATCTGTTCCGCTCAACCGTCCCTTCTCCTTTCCCGGCGTGATGTTTCCTTACCACTAGGTGTTTAGGTGTTGTCTTTTTTTTTGTATTATTTCATGACTTAATTACTTCTTTGTCGTACATGATATTTACATGGATATTATTTTATTTCTTGTATAATATAAAATTTGTACCAACCACAACAGTCACAATCATTTATTCCATTACCGGTTAGAAACTCCTTAATAAATTTTAGCAGTTAAATAGCTTTGATAAAAAGTGCAGTAACTTATCATTTAATTAGATAAAACATCTGAGGCTTGCTATAAATTTCTATATCTATAAAAGAAAATAATTAGCTTTGCTAAAAAGTGTAGTAGCTTATCATTCAATTATATGAAACATCTGTGGCTTGCTATAAATTTCTATATCGATAAAAGAAAATAATTAGCTTTGCTAAAAAGTGTAGTAACTTATCATTCAATTATATGAAACATCTGAGGCTTGCTATATCGATAAAAGAAAATAATTAGCTTTGCTAAAAAATATATTAAATTTGTGTGCCATATGTTAACCGGCTACATTCATTACATAGATGACAGATATGAAATTTAGCCGATTGTTATTTTATTAGTCTTGGATAAAATTTGGTCTGACCATTTCAGTCACCCTCGGTAAAATGCATTAATATTTTTTTTTTTGTAAAAAAATGCATTAATATTTCATGGAAATACATACAATTACAATGTATGTAGTCGGCTAACAATAAAACATGGTGTAATTCTGTAGTTACACGTAGGCTCAGAAATGGTTTATCTTACGTATCAGTAGATCAGTCAACTATTGATGTCACTAACGGTGGATCTAAATAACATAATATTCTTCATTTTATTTTCTTTTGAAAAATTTGTCTAAATAGAAACATGGGATTCGATGTCTGTTTATTAGAATATTTTCTTAACCGTCTAAAGTTAACATTAGCTAAATTAAATGCTGAATACACATCCTGTTATGAATATTATGTTGTGGATGTCCAGCAACCAGGCCCAAATCCATTAAAATATAGTCTAGAGTCTTGGTCCATTTATGGCCCACTATGTATTAGGCCCATTAGGGTTTCAACCTTGTAACTCCCTATATAAGGAGCACTCTTGTTATCAATGACACACGAAAACCACTCGCCGATCGGATCTCAGACGCATCCGAAATCGCAGTTTTACTAAGCGCCGTCAATTACCTCAAAACCCTAATCCTTGGTGCCGACTTCAAACCGCTGTAACTCACCAACCACGACGAACCAGACGACGAGCCACCTATCGATCTGTAGCCCTTGACGAGTAGAAGCCAACGCCGAAAGCCGTTCATCGATCGGAGCTCAGACGCGTCTGCAATCACAGTTTTACGAAGCGCCATCAGAAACACTAATCAACCAGCAACTCTTTCTCTCTTGGTGGTCCGGTTCAGATCTCTTCAAAACTAAGGTAAACTATTCTAGAACCCTAAAAGAGAAACACAAATCGAACATGGACTTAATATTAAAGGTATGACATTTAAAATATGCAAAACCCCTAAAACCCTAGATCAATAAGTCCAAACCCTCCCATGAGTAAATCAAAGCTCTTAAACCAAAAGTTTGATCTTGAGATTGTTGATCAATTAAAATCACAGCCTCACTGGCTTGTTGAATCTCGAAAACTCAATTGATCTGAATGATCAAATCAAATCCTTTAGCCTTGAAGTTGATCATTCCCTAAAACCTAATTATGATCGATTTCTTATTTGTATAAAAGGAAATCTTCTATTTTCAGAAACTTTATATAAAAAGAAATTTTATATTTTCAGTATATTTCTATAAAAGGAAACTTTATATTTTCAGTATATTTCTATAAAAGGAAACATTATAAAAGGAAAGTTTCCATTTTCAAAAAATCCTAAACAAGAAAACTTTCCATTTCTAGAAAGTTACTAAATAAGGAAAGTTTCCATTTTTATAAAACTTTCCAAATAAGGAAACTTTCCATTTCTAGAAATTTAGTAGATAAAGAAATTTTCCATTTTCTAAAACTTTCCTAATAAGGAAACTTTCTATTTTTAGAAATGTTATATTTTCAGAAATATTTCCATATTTGGAAACTTACTATTTTTAGAAACTTTCTATTTTTAGAAATGTTATATTTTCTGAAACTTTATATTTTAAGAACCTTTCCTAATAAGGAAACTTTCTATTTATAAAAACTTACTATAAAAGGAAATATTTTATAAAAAGGAAATTTCTATTTTGAGAAATACATAAGAACTATATGAATATGAACTAAGTTTCATAATTGTTTTCAACTCCCCCAAATCGTATAGTTTGTTTGTATTAGCCGTATGGCTTTATACATTGACGTAAGTGTGATTTGCTGAACATAAGTAGCCGTATGGCTTCTTGTTTGATTAATTGGCCGAAGAGCCTTGTTCAGCTGAGTGGCCTTGATTGCAAACTGGCCGTGTGGCCCCCTTATGTGTTTGCTGGCCGTGTGATCCTGATTGAATAATAGCCGTAAGGCATTGATCACGCGAAGATGGCCGTGTGATCATGAGTGGCCGAAAGGCATTGATCACACAGACAAGCCGTATGGCTTATTGTTCACATACTGGCCGAGTGCCTTTTATTTTTTGGATAGCCAATGGCATCAGAAATTGTATGTACTAACACAAATCATCTTGATATGATTTCAGATGTTGAGATTCCAACCCATGGACTATGATACCCTAGATGTCTCTGGAGAGAACTATCAAAGATGGACAATCAATATCTCGGTTATACTAAAGATAGAAGGTCTTAGTGAATGTATCATCAAGGATGATCATGAAACCGAGAATGAGAAATATATGGCATCAAGAGTAATGCGTCATCATCTCAATGTGGAACTGAGAAATCAGTACCAAAATATACAAAGCCCTCAATGCCTTTGGACAGAGTTAAAGTCCAGATACACTAAGGTGATATTACCAAAGGCAAGGCATGAGTGGATGAGCCTCAGGTTCCATGACTTTGGGTTCGTGGAAAAATATAATTATGCTCTATCCAAAGTAGCTCATATACTGATGTTTTGTGGTGAAAAGTTGACAGAGGAGGAATTACTTGAAAAGTTTTCTCCACAGCAGATCCAAAAGATCTATTCATACAACTAACCTATCGAGATAAAGGTTTCACCACATACAACGATCTGTTCTTATATTTATCTCAAAATGAACAGATGAATCAGATGAAAGATAATATGAGCGGCTATGAGGCAGATAGTGATGATGAAGAATCCATGGGAGCCACGTCCAAAGTGACATATGGAGTGGTCGGCTTGACCATTGTCTAAAGCCTTTAGACATTCTGATTTCATACTTATGATTTGGTGTTTTAAATTTTCATAGCATTAATAAAAGTTTTCTTTTATTTTCATTGATTGATGTGCTTGAAAAATTTTCTGATTGACAAATGAGAATTCGAGAAAAGTATGTCTAGACCATCACGCCTAAGGCATGGCCTTGAGGAGGCACGAAATTTATCACCTAAGACCCATTGTGTTATGAGAACGATCCAAACAACTCCACTGGCCGTGGATACCACAATAACCGTGGTCGTGGGTCCAGCCATGGCCGAGTAGTGTGTATAGGTCGTAGTGGCATTTCCAAGCCACCTTAAAATGGTTTCAATAGTAAACCAATGGGCAAAGCAAAAGGAAATGTTCATTTTCCTTATAAAATAGCCAAAGGCATATATATAAAAGAGGTCGAGACTACATTATCCCTACTGATCTAATACTATGCTAAAGATCGGTATAATAAGGCATAAAGGCCTAGGTAACCAGAATGGTTCACCAAAGAGTTAAACACTTTATGGCATGACCGGATTAGCCATCCTGGTCCAAAACATGATGCAAAGGTTTAAAATTATTAAGGCACAAAGAGTTATTCCAAAAATCTCACGTTGTGAAACATGTACACAAGGGAAACTCAGTAGGCTTCATTGTCCCAAGAAACACAAAATATAATCTGATCATGAGGGAAGTGAGGACAAAACCCGTGATCATGACCAGACTACAAAATCGTGTACCATAGTCTATGACCATGCTGGTCGTCCAAGCATTACGTTTAAGTGAGGACAAACAAACGTTTTATAGCATGTTCATGAGGGGGAGAATAGTCACTCCGTGTGGTCCATGACCATACTATAAAACCCGAACATGACAAGCCTGGCCGAAGGCCATAAGGCATTATAGCTTGGCCGTAGAAGCAATAAAACCTTTAAGATTCAGACTTCAAAAGTCTATAAGCTTGGGGACATCACAAGTATACATGTATAAAAGATAAGATACATCAGGCCATATAAAGTGAGCATAGATATTCCCGTCTAAAGATGATAAAAGGGTCATAATCCAGACATAGACCATCCTAAGAGTTTTATGAATAAAAACCACCACATACCTATGTGCCATCTAGGATGGAATACCTCATATAAGGATGAGATGAAAATCGGAAATATATGTTGGATAAGAGAACATGATCTTTCTCCCACAAATTCAATAAGACCATGAGCCAAACATAGGTGATCATATCGTGGCCAAGGTATACGGATTACATACAAGATGAATCCGGCTATCCAACATCATGGAGAAAGCTATAAGCTGGTGAATAGTAAAAGTAAATAGTAAATACAGAAATGGAATGGTTTTAACCTTCCTTGTCTTGGCAAAGATCCTCGGACCAGATATATGTATTGGACGTCCATAACCAAAGAAAGAAAAATAGCCAGACAGGCCCGAATGAATGACTAAAGTCATACCAGCTTAGCACCACTATATAAATGTCCTAGTAGAGACATAATCAAGTTGCTGTAGAAGTCTATACAAGATAGACCAGTATGTTCCATAGATAAGGAACCTCAGATAGAAAGAGAAAAGGTGCTCATAATGATAGATCCGAGTTCATAAGAGAAACCATACTAGACAATGAGATAAAGGTCGGCCGACCCTAATATACAGGTATCATACGATGTAGTCTTGCAAGCTACAAAGTATTCAATGATCCTGATAAGAATAAAATCTCAATCGATTGTATCATGTCTAGAACGCGATAGAACGCGAGGGAACAATATATAAGGTGTCGACACATACACACACTCATAAGTGATAAAGTAATAAGAGAAAGCACTTGAACATGAGAAATATGCGAGGATCACTAACCCACGTAAGAGTACTCATCATAAAGAATAGAATGGGACGTGGAGTTATAGTAAAGAATGTATAAGATGGGCGTATTGGCCAAATAAATAAGATAGACGTCATCTAACCAGTGAACAGATGAGTCTTGTGAGGAAAGAAAAATCGTGAGATGTGGAACATGAGTATATAGACAAGAGGTCGTCCATGTTCCCACATAAAAGCATTCAATGGAATGATTTGATCACACAGGGATACTCACAAGGACTAAGGAACAATTTATAAGGAGATATGCTCCTATGTGGTGGATGCTACTACAGAAAATCGAGATTGATTTTGTCTGGACACATATGAAAGAAATAATGGTGTAGTAAGCTATATATGAATCACTGATGATAATGAGAATAGAAAGGTACCAGAAAGATTAGAGAAATTTTCATATAACAGTGTCGTTCCTGAGCTGTTCATATGACTGAAATATAAGGCAACTGCGTGCAAATAATAAGACTAAGTGATGCTTAGTAGAAAGTTCTATAAGAATATTTCAGAGCAGTCCATATAGTAGTCATGAAAGAAATTCCTTGTGGTTATACTAAAAGAAAGAATGATTAAGATGATTGATTCTTGGAAAGGCTATGGAGAGACTACGATGATCTATAATAGAGATCATTAGCCGTGTATGAATGTTGGGATCTATGATCC
The DNA here is from genome assembly GCA_026261945.1 of Hirschfeldia incana. Taxonomy (NCBI): domain Eukaryota; kingdom Viridiplantae; phylum Streptophyta; class Magnoliopsida; order Brassicales; family Brassicaceae; genus Hirschfeldia; species Hirschfeldia incana. The sequence goes on from JABCMI010000007.1 coordinate 10,165,347, forward strand.
AACGTACCAAGAATAAGAATGTGATATGGTCAGAGAGAGTCCATCAGATTCATAACCAAAGAATCCATATCAACTAGGATCATGCCCGACCTAGCTCGACATTAATCATCATTTGGTCCCGACCAGTTGGTCCCGACCAGTTCGTCCCGACCAGTCCATCCCGTCCAGCTAGTTCCGACCAGTTCCTCTAGGTCTTAATCCGACCTAAAATTATCTAAGTGAGAGGAACGTCCTATTGACTCAAAAGTGACTTAGTTTTGATTAACATCAAACTATAACATAGTAGCCATTCATGAACAGATTATGGGTTTATACTAAAGAAGGTTCATGAAGAAGTTTTGGTCAAAAGTTATGAATGGGACACACATTGGACGATAGCATGATCAGAATGAATCATGAATATAAGAAAACATTTATGGTCGAGATCCATCCAAGGTAGATGGATGAAAATAACTAAGACACTCCCGTGTATAGAAAGTCCATATGTTCTGGTCAAGTACCATAGAACATATCCGACCATATTTATGTAATGGACTAGAGATCTTGGTTTATTTATACTAATCAAACAAAGAGGAGTTTGGTTGATTTTGCTAATGCAGGATATGTTTTACAAATGCCAAGATCATTGCCTTTCATGAAGCAGTCGCGAGGTCATTTGGTACAGTCCATGATCAACCCCATCCGTGTGCCAGTCAAGTACTATCATCCTGACCAAGACATGGAGTGATCAGCAGCAAAGGTGTACATCCTGACCACACCTTTATGGAGTTCCACAAGACACCTAGACGTCCAAGTATTCACAAGTTCATTCAAGGAGAATCCAGCTGATCATCCTCACCAAGGCACCACCGACCGCGACGTTCAAGAGGCTTATGCACCAGATTGGGGCGTGCATGCTTAAGGACCTATACTGAGGTCCAGATCAGGGGGAGTAGTGTGTGTTGTACTCTTTTTCCTGTCTTTGGTTTCCCTTTTACCACATTGGGTTTTGGGTTTTCCAGGAGAGGTTTTAATGAGACAACATTAAGCACACTACGAGCTCTAGACGGTTCTGGCATCCAAGGGGGAGTGTTATGAATATCATGTTGTGGATGTCCAGCAACCAGGCCCAAATCCATTAGAATATAGTCTAGAGTCTTGGCCCATTTATGGCCCACTATGTATTAGGCCCATTAGGGTTTCAACCTTGTAACTCCCTATATAAGGAGCACTCTTGTTATCAATGACACACGAAATTCCCTTACATTCACAACACATCCAATATATTTCATAATTTTAATTACAGAAAATAACATTGTTTTTGTCGAAAACCAGTAGATAGAAAACACTCTTGCTTAACCACGGTAAAACATCTGAAGAAAAATCTGTAAAATAAGAAAACTAGGAAATTCAATAGGTAGGGCTACTATTGTCATTTCGCCAATTACGTTCTCACCACGCGCTCCACTTTTTAATGTTATAGGCATATCACTAATTTCAACATTCTTTTTGGGTTTTAGACTAATTGACTCAATATTTTTGATGTTATAATATGGTCCTGATATTTATAATACTTAATTTAAATTCATAAAATTTTGTAAATAACCAAGCACATATATAAAAATATTACAACACTATTAATTAATAAAATGTTAGATTAAAATAGATAGAAATAACATAATTAATATTAAATTTCAAGCAAATACCATTTTACACCATAAAATTTCCATAATGCATACATGATCAGCTAGTGCATTTTGAAGTAAAAACAGATTCTCTTTAATTTGTAGATTACAAACTAAAAATTATTGACATTTGGTGATCTTAAAATTGTACATACACTAGATCAAAACAATAAAGTAAAAGAGGAAAACAAATATCGCTAAAATACTTACTTCCATCGATCATATTAATACTTGTAATACCTTGCGAAAAATACATCAAAACAACAACAATAACCATTTTTTGGTTACAAAAATTTTGTTTGGACAATATTTTATAGAATTTGGAGATTACTGATCAAATATACCTGACTATTAGTGTTATTGTTATATTTAAATTTGTTTGATAATTATATGTCTCCATGTAATTTTGTAAAATCTTTTTTCTTGTTAAGTTTCTTTTGTATTGTTGTTGTCTAAATCCAGTTTTAAAATATTTTAAATATTTTTTTACAGTTTTATTTAATTTTATGTTTAAAACTAAAATTTATAAAAAGTTGTTATTTTAAGAGACATATTGGTTTATGGATTAATATGATAAATGATAAAATATTTGAAAATTATAAATATGATAAATCAAATTTGAAGTTTTGAGTAGTGAAACTTAAAATATAGAGTTTCACTCCTCAAATCTTCATATTTGAAGTTTTAAAATTCTTTTTTTTTTGAGAAAAAAAGCTTCATATTTTAAGTTATAGAGTGTCTTTTGGAGATGCTCTTAAATAGAGAGAAAATTACTCTACTTAATTTTATTAGTTTCCTTCCACTTCTAGAGTAAATTGGCTGAAAACATTTTTACTTTATTGGTAAAAATAAATTAAACTCAGAGTAAATATTAAAAGTAGAGTAAAAATTTACTCCAAAAGGTACATCCAGTCAAATTCAATGTTATATGTATGTAAAAAAAATATAACAAACAGTAAATGTAATGAAACATTTTCACAATCTGTGTATCATAATCAGCTGCTTATGATTTATGCCATGGGGTTAAACTAATTTTAAATCTAGACATAACTGATATTATCAATTGTGACTTGTTGTCTTAATATTTAGAGGTGATTGTTAAAAAAACTTTTAACAATCTTGTTAGAATTTAACAACATTAATCAGTGAAATTTCCATAATTATTATTAATATTTAATCATGAAATATATCAAAGTTAACCTATCAAAACTTTTTTCACAATCTGTGTATCATAATCAGCTGCTTATGATTTATGCCATGGGGTTGAACTATTTTTAAATCTAGACATATAACTGATATTATCAATTGTGACTTGATGTCTTAATATTTAGAGGTGGTTGTTAAAAAAGCTTTAACAATCTTGTTAGAATTTAACAACATTAATCAGTGAAATTTTCATACTTATTATTAATATTTAATCGTGAAATATATCAAAGTTAACCTATCAATGATATACAAGTCCAGTTATTTTACGTAAGAGTTAGATACACATGTAACGTAGCTACGAAGATGAGAAAATCCACAATAATACTTTTGAAAAAAAATATTTCTTATAAAATATTTAACAAGTTTTGTAATATTTATTTTTTGTTTTTTTTTCGTTTTTCTCTATATATAACTAGGAATGGAACCCCTGCGATATCGCAGGGGAAATCTATATTAATAAGGATTAAATTTATCAAAATCAATCAAAACTTGTGGATCATTGACAATTTCAATTTTTGATTGATAATTAATTTGTAATTGAAACTGATGGTTCGTTATTTTATAAATTTCTTACGATTTCCAAACTTCAAAATCAGTGATCAAGAAAATCTTTCTCTCATCTAGATACTCTTCAAATTGTTGGATATATTTACTATTAATATAACCAACGACTGTGTCATACTGCAACCAAAAGAAAAAAAAAACATATAATTATAAAACATGCTATTTTTCTTAAGATAAAAACGACATACAAACAAACATTTTCATCTAGTAGAAGAAAATTAATACTAATAATTTCATTGTTCCATTTAGGATTTTTGGCCATCCAAACATGTAAAACTCTTCCTAATATTTTTTGTTGACAATGTTTCATTTGAACATCTTCTAAAAATTTGTAACCAAGTAACTTCATAAAACTATTTTTTTCACCATATTATTATCAATTAGATTATCGAAAATTTTACTTTCAGAATTGCATGAACATTGACTATTTATAGATTTTGAAAAGCTCTTTTTGAAAAGTCACATTTTTTCGATTTAAATAGTTGCATTTTTTAATAAAGAAGAGACACAACCTTTTAAATAGTCGCATCTTTTAATAAAGAAGAGACACAACCTTTTAAATAGTCGCATCTTTTAATAAAGAAGAGACATAACTTTTTATAAGAAAACAACTTTGACGAACAATCACAACTTTTCACAAGATCTGAGATTTAAACAGTTGCAACTTTTATCAGAGAAGATACACAACTTTTCAACAAACAAACGCAATTTTTCACAAAAATTAAGCTACCTATAAAAACACACACCCTTTCATTTAAACAGTTGCAACTTTTATGGAAGAAAATACACAACCTTTTAAGTAGTCGCATCTTTTCATAATGAAGAGACACATTTTTAACGAACAACCGCAATTTTTCAAAAGATTTAATCTATCTATAAAAACACACACCCTTTCAATTTAAACAGTTGCAACTTATATGGAAGAAAAGACACAACCTTTTAAGAAGTCGCATCTTTTCATAAAGAAGAGACACATTTTTTTAACGAACAATCGCAATTTTTCAAAAGATTTAAGCTACATATAAAAACACACACCCTTTCAATTTAAACAGTTGCAACTTTTAACGAAGAAGAGACACAACCATTTAAGCTAGTCGCATCTTTTCGTAAAGAAGAGACGCAACTTTTTAATGAACAATCGCAATTTTTCAAAAGATTTAAGCTACATAAAAAAACACACATCATTTTTGATTGATCATTGATTCGTAATTGAAACCGATGGTTTGTTATTTTATAATTATCTGATGATTTCCAAACTTCAAAATCAGTGATCAGTAAAATGTTTCCCTCATCTAGATACTCTTCAAATTGTTGGATATATTTACTATTAATAGAACCAACAATTGTATCATTCTGCAACAAAAAAAAACATATAATTATACAACAATCTACTTCTCAAAATATAAAAAAAAAAAACACAAAATCAAACATTTTCATCTAGTAGAAGAAAATTAAGACTAATAATTTCATTGTTCCGTTTAGGATTTTTTGCCATCCAAACACGTAAAACTCTTCCTAATATTTTTTGTTGACAACGTTTCATTTGAACATCTTCAAAAAATTTGTAACCAAGTAACTATGTAGAACTATTTTTTTCACCATTTTACTAACAATTAGATTTGCGAAAATTTTAGTGTCAGAAGTGTATAAACATAGACTATTTATAGATTTTGAAAAGCTCTCTTTGAAAAGTCACATATTTTCAATTTAAATAGTTGCATCTTTTCATAAAGAAGAGACGCAACTTTTTAACGAACAGTCGTAATTTTTCACAACATTTAAGCTAGTCGCATCTTTTCATAAAGAAGAGACGCAACTTTTTAACGAACAGTCGCAATTTTTCACAATATTTAAGCTAGTCGCATCTTTTCATAAAGAAGAGACGCAACTTTTTAACGAACAGTCGCAATTTTTCAATATAAACAGTTGTAACTTTTAACGATGAAGAGACACAACCATTTAAGTAGTCATATATTTTCGTAAAGAAGAGACACAACTTTTTAACGAACAATCGCAACTTTTTACAAGATCTGAGATACCTATAAAAACACAAACCCTTTCGAATTAATCAGGATTCCTATTATTAATAGATAAAACATTAAAATTTTACTTCTCTTTTTTTACATAAGCTACCACTATTGAAATACATTCAAACAACTCTCCAGTTAAAATCAAATATTCTCCAGCATTGTAACCCAAATCAAACGTTCCAAATTTGTAATAACATGCTAAACACGAATCAGAATTGTGAACTATACAAAAGTATAAAATATATATTTTCTTTTATAAAAAAGCTCACATTTAAGAAAGCTGTGTTCATAAGTTATATGTATATGAGCACAATTTTGTAGAGATGAACTTTATTAACCAAATAACAGTCAAGCTTAATTAGATTCACTCTTCATTTATTTATGTGGTTTTCAAAATCTTCTTAACATTAATGTATCGCTATTGATCGAGGGCTGTTGCCTATGATAATGACCTAACGAACAGCTTACCCAAATTAAATTAAATAATGTCAGACTGAGTGTTTGTAAATTCGCAGCCAATAAAAGATAGTATATAGTATATACACATATATCTATCTGGTTATCTGTTGAACAAATATATATATATATATGTGTATCTGGTTATTTTTGTATGTTTTTTTTACCTGGAAGTTCTCCATTTATTTAGACTAAAGAGGGACCCTCCTCATTTGAACGTTTAACATTCTGAGCAATCATGACCAAAGTAAATAGTATTAATTTGAAGAGTTTTTGATGTTTTAAAGTATATTATATTTTTATATTTTCGTATCATTCAAAATATATAAATTTTTTATATTAGTTTTAATTTTATTGAAAACTATATGCGACAAATAATATTTTATATTTTTTGATGATTGGTGGATTAGTTTTTGTTTATATTTTAATACTACTTCTCAAATATTCCATGTATACATCCTAAGCTACCATGCACATTTCCCCATTTGTAGCACTGCTTTCTTAATCTCAATGTAAATCGTCAAGTCGTGTTAACTGTTAACATATCAAAATTAGATCGTTACCATACACTCAAGTTTTGACCAGTTCTTTGACATTTATACAGGGTTATTTGGTTAAAAGTCATCTAGTACTTAAACAAAAAGAGCCATCCATCATAATTTTAGTTGGAAGAAATTTTGATATATTTGAGAAAAATATAGCGCATGTGTTTCAAGTTTTAAACTGTAATTAAAAGGTCAAATTCCAGGAGCCGGCCGGCATAACCAATATTCCATAAATAAATAAATTTTTCAAATGACAATTTTTTTATCACAGGCATGTTGTTAGGTATCTATTTCTTTCGACAGAATCATTAAAATTAGGCCATTTTGTAAGTTAGTTCTTTTCTGAAGAAGCACTTCGTAATTTAGGTAATTTTGTAAATTAGCTACAAATTATTTTTTTGTTAGCGCATAAATAAATTACAAATATATAGGCATGCCAGTATAATTTAGGCTTTTTAAAGTTAATTATCTTAAATTCTTAAAAAAACTATAATATATAGCCATACACTGGATTATGGATATATACAGGTTTCATTAATTGTCTCTATGTTTCAAAAAGATAGATTTTTTACCTTTTCAATGTATGATTTAATGAAAAATTGTAAGTAAAAAAATTAAGGTGTTTATTGAATTTTTATTGGGTAAAAGTTATGAAAAATTGTTATTCACAAAAAAACAATACATTTACAATCAAAATTTTATAAACTTTTTTAATATATGTGAAATCTTTTAAAAACTGATGGAGTATACGGTAAAGGTCAAATTAGTTTTGTACGGTCTTCTTGTTCGTCAATGATCGTCATCATATATTCTTTTGAAACCAAGTGAATACGTATTTGACTTCTGACCGTAGTCGGCAGGAATGCATGACAAAAAGACGAATAACAATCTAAAAAGATGTTGACAAAAAAAAAACAATCTAAAAAGATAAAGTAAAAGTCTTGGCATTCATTAATCATATTGGTAAACATTTATGGGAAAGGCCCTTCACCATTATTTAACAAGAAACTTACCTATTTGGTAACATTTTTTTTTATTCAAAAAAGAAACTTACCTATTTGGCAAGAATTGTACCTCTGATATATTATCCACCTAAATATCTAACTATTAACTCTTGCTAGTTGCTAATTGTTATGCTTATATTTTCAATAGCTTATAAATTACAGGAAACATTTGCATATTTTGAAATTAGTAATACTACTCCATCCAGTCCTAAAAAATGGTTGTTCGAAAAAAAATTGTTTCTAAAAAATGGCTGTTTTATGTTTTTTTTTGAAAAAAATACAAATTTTAAGAAAATTAATTGGTTTTATTAGATTAGTATTAGCCAAAATTTGTTGAAAATTAAAAATTACAGAAAACAATTATTTATTATAGTGATTTAATACATTTTTTTAGTATAAGTGAAAACACTAAGAAGTTAAAATTTTATCTTTTAAAAATAGATTTGAGTATTTTATACCTTATATATATGGTAACCACTATAAATATATAATTAATATTGTGAAGTCTCGTAGTTTGCAAGTGTGAATAGGGTCGGATATTTTGAATCTCGATTCAATGATATTCCGTAATATGCGCTAAATATATAATACGGATCGAGGAAATGCATTATGCGTGTACTGGTAAGATCAGCAAGTGTTAATTTTTCTTAGGGTTTAATGGACCTTCATTTTCCAATAATATGTACATCTTTCTGGGCCACTGAAAATTTCATCAAATTAGTGCAATACTAATATATTTATATATATTAACTTAAAGTCCGGGATAGTATGATAGCATGGAGTAATAGGCAGATGCATTCGTCAACATAATAATGCATTTGATGAACTAAATCTCCTTCATTTCTGTAAAATCATATGATCTGGAAAAAAAATCAAACTAACGATACGGGATGAATCACATGTGGACTGGTACAAATCTTATAAGATAACATTACTTTCCCAACAAGAAAAAAATTTTGTAAAGAACTTTCAGAAGTATTACGGAAAAGAACTTTCAGAAGTATTACGAAAAAGGATATGCAAAAAATATTGCGAAAAAGATAATGATATATAGATACATATATTTGTACTCTGTAATAAATATATTTGGTAGAATTTGCAAATGAATTAATTCACGTTCAACGAAGAGTAGGTGACATGTGTTCCTTTGAACCCAAGTTCCTTAAACTCGTAGTTTCTGTCTATAAATAACAATTTTCTTCACATTCTTCGATCCTCACTCCCATCCTCTTAGCTTCACTTTCCTCTCAAATCTCTCTAATATTTAACAACAGAGAAAGAAAGTAAAGAAGAATCTGTAAAGCTCAGGAGGGATAGCGCCATCATCATCATGACATTCACATCGATGTTAATTTTGGCGCTGTCCATCCTGAGTTTCATTGGCTCTTCTTACTATAATGGAAAAAGCTTATAAAACACCTAAAAACTTCAAAATCAAGTTCAGGGTCTCCTCTCATTTTATCTTTCTTCGTATATCGCCCACCACAAAGAAACATAAAAGTAGCTTATTTCCTTTCTTTTTTTTAGTAAAAGAAAATTGGTCTCTAAATTAAAACAAACCACGAAGAGAAAATATCTCGTCTTTGACCTCTTTCTCCGGTGCAAGTCAGCCACCGACGTGTAGTTGTCGACTGTCTCTTTTACAATTAGCGTAATTACTACCGTTTTGGTAAAAAAACATACTTTGATTAGTTAATGTCGGGCCAAACTTTATAAACCAATTATTCTGGAAAAAGGTGAAGTCCCAATTATATACAAATATTCTTACAGTTTTTGACATAAAAATAGTTTTATATTTTCTAGCCATAAGCTTCAGTATCATAAATATATATTTTTTCTTTTGCTTTCGGATTTGTTAGGTTTTACTTACTTCGTAGTGCTTGTGCCTGTGGTTGGGGCCAGGCTAAGTGGGGAACATATATGCTCTGCTGCATGAACCATGTGGATATATACAGTTACATTTATTTTCCTCATAGGTTCCCCTTTCAGTCTTTCACTTTATTTTAAATGTATACTATCATGTTGGACCTTTTCTTTTGAACAAAACAAAATCATGGTGGACCTAGTTTATATTATCATGTCGAATAAACCAAGTTGAAAATAAATAGCTGTTCTCTATATGAACAAATTCTACATTTTTCTTGCTTACAACTTGTGAAATATTTCTTTTTCAAAAAAAAAAAAACTTGTAAACTATTTAGGTTGTCATGTGAGTCCAGCGACTTTTTGCTACCAAACGTCGGGTGACCACATGTACAGTTACATCTAAGTTACTACACTATACAGTCTATAAGAGTTCATTAATAAATGGGACCTTTGATAAAACATAAAACGTTTCCAAGTATCGTGAAAAAATCATTATCATATACGGCTATGAATGGATGAAAAGCAGACAGAGATAGTCTCTATATTTGGTAGCGTTTTTTACTTTGGGGTGGGGTGGGGGGGGGGGAACGAATCTGTGAAACGTATCTTTTTTAAAAAGAAAAAAAGCTGTGAAATGTTTCTACTTATTATACTATTGGGTTGAGATAGAAGAGTTGAAAAAAGGAGAAAAAATGCATGAATACAATATATATATATCAAGAAAAAGATTAACTGATTTTTAGAAATCAAACTAACAAAAAAAAATCAAACGAACATACACAATCATTGAATTCATTCATTACTAAGCGCAAAGTATTTTTAATATAATATTATTTTATTTAATTTAGTCAAATATAAAAATTTCGAAAGTTCAATTTTCATGAAAACATAAATGTTTTAAAATTAATAATAATTCATAGAGCCGACAAAAAAAATTTCATAGAAAACTAATGCAAAAAATTTAATTTTTTTTACTATGTTGTTTTATTTTAAAAATTAACAAAAAAACAAACAAAAAACAACAGATCAATATATGAATAGTACAATTACATAAAAATAAAATTGCATCAAGTTATAAGTTTCTTAACATAATATTTTATACAAATTAAAAATTATTATCAAACATCTATATTATAAAATAATATATTTTACTTTATACATAAATTACAAATCAGAAAAAAACATAGATGAATTTTTTTTTGATAAAACCAGCACTTTGAGTTTACGTTAAACACAAGTTAAATTAAACATCTTGTCCCTAGGCGCATATCAAATTATTATTCGCTGTGCAACTATGTCCAATGATTATAATGTTAATATGTAGTATGATATTGCCATATTGGTATATATTAACGTGCATAATCAGGCATCGGAAGAGTAAATGAAGTCAAAAGGATAGGTCTTCTTCTGTACATTTTACTGGGACCGCAAGTCATGTAAAGCTGCTCTGCTTATGCTGCACGGCGTCGCAATCTCTATTTTCTTTTCTTTTATTTCTTCTAAAAGAACGCTCAGCACATTTGTCCAATTTACGATGAGAAATAAAAGGTGGCTTCAATTGTCTGCCTTACTCGTGTCCTCTATAACTTTTCTTTGATAATAAAGATTTCTATGATTCTTTAAGGCATATTAAATCCAACTTTGCTAAATGGTAAAAAAACGTTGCTGATATCTATCTATGATTCTTTAAGGCATACTAGGTAAATACCCCGCACTACGCCGCATGAGTTTTTAATAACTTTTAAAATGTTATATTTACGTTGATAAATGATATTTACAACTTCTTGATAATACTAAAATGTTTGGTTTGAGCATATGATTAGTAAATATTAATAAACTTCAGTTGTATTTTAGTAAGATGCATTTATTTTGATAACTGTTATATGTTCAGATAAAATGTTTTATATATTGTTACGAATATTTTGATTAGTTAATATCAAGCTGTTTTGGTTTGTATTTCAAAATTAGTACCGTTTTTAAGTTTTAGGATCTCTGTATATTCGTTAATTTGTTGTTTTGTTGTGAAGGTTTTTTTTTTGCAATATTTTTTATGCATTATACTATCTCTCGTGTCGAATATGTGTGTTGTATGTGATTTTATAAATTTTATAAAAGATTTTAAAAATCTTAATAAATGACATTATAAAATCTCATAAATATTTCAAATTTTAAATGATTATACAAATTATTTTTAAACCATGCATGATTTTACAAAAGATTTACATTCTATATTTATATACTTACAAAACTGATAAAAAAGTTATTTGAAAATATAAATTTTCTATAGTCTCTACAATCAATTACTATATATCATTTCGTGTTAGGTGTTTGGTTATTGATATTAGTTGGTTATATAATTACTCACTTAATCAAATTAAGATACCTTTATGAAATTTTATTTAATATGTAATTAAAGATCACTTAGATTTACCTTTTAATGCATAGTATGATTTCTTTAGAATCTGCACAAATTTAGGAGTATGCCTTGTTGTTATTATTATTATTGTTGTTATTATTATTATTATTTTGTTGGTTCTAGATCATTCCATTTTTTTCTATTTCTAATTTTGGTCAAAGATTGCATCATTTTACATTAGCTGGTTAACACATGTTTAGTAACATTTTAATTTATATACATTTTCGTTCATTTTTATTTATTCTGAATTGTTTCTCAATTAAAACTGGTTTTATTTTCTTTTGTATTAACCAGCCAGTACAAAATGTTAAATTAGTTTTGGCTTTCAAATCTGTTATTTTGGTTCAGTTCAGTTTGAAAATTGGTTTTCTTTGATAATATTTGTTTAAACATGGTTAAAGAACTTTGGGGTACGATACAGAGTTGTTGTACATAAGCTATATAATGATTATCTAATGTTATTAATGAAAACATTAAACCTCGAGTGAAAAAAATTAAACTTTAACACAGAAAACTGTTTCTGCTATTTCAGTTTAGATTTTGCGTCGTTAGTTTCTGCATTTTGGATTTTGTTTCATTGTGAAAAAGATATAAAAGATCTCTGCCTGCTAGAGAAAGCAAAGCTGATTTGCTTAATCCCTTCCTCCGTATATTCCATTCTCTTCAATTTCACATGAAGATCTTTCAAAGCATTCTCTTTATCAGATGTAATCACTCTCATCCCGTTGAGATTCTGTAACATTCCTTTAAGAATTGTACTTCCTTTTCAAGTCCGTCATGGCTCTCTGTTGAAGCTTTTAGAAGCTGTTTATCCACAGATGACTCTTTCACCAGGTCGCTATATCTTTCCTCGATGCTGAGCTCAGACTTCAGCTTCTCCTCCTCCAGAGCAGCTGTTTCTTGTCCCTTCAAATCACATTCAAAACCTGTCTTAGATATGACAGGCTGACCACAAGATCTAATTAACTAAACATAACCATTTATCAGATAATTTACACTTCAAGGTTTAACTGGAGTAAAGTCCCAATAAGAGAGACACAACATCCTAGCAAAACTACAAAAACAATAACCAAAATTGATCCATATAATGATGATTGTGACAAGGAAGCTACCTTGTCTTGGTAGTTAAGAATTTCACATGGTGTTTGTATGTATGACACCAACGATAAGGTTGTGTTCTCCAGACTCACACGAAGTGTTTCCCATTGATCAGATAAAGGATGCTCTACGTTGCTACCAGCTTTCTGACAATCTATTATCTTTGAGAATTGTGTATCTAGAGTTGAAAGAAGGCTCGTTGTGATTCCAGTTGCACCAAGAGAAGCTTTGATGTTGCTATAGTGCATATAATGCAAGTCTTCACATTGCCACCAAGTGCAGGCTGAATAATTTCAATGAGCTTACTATCTCGATTCATAATATGTGCCCTATAATCAAGAATGTCAGAAATGTGCTGAACTGTATTCTTGTTACTTGTAATCAAACGTATAAGGGTAAGAAAGTGTACCTTAGCTTTGAACTTATTATGACATTGCTAAGAATCATTAAGCTCTTCTTTATGCATTTCCTTACATCAAGCGAACTCCACCAGCGCCAGTTTTAGCAATTCACAAAGATCCAGCAAAGTCAACCAAATTCTAAATTCCATTAAAAGAATACCAGTAAGAGAACAAACAGATTCTACATAATGTGGCTTCCCAAGAAACTTCATAAGATGTTAGCCTAAGAGAAAAATATCACTCACCAAGACTAAAAAGCATCTCTAGAAGTGTTTTCGTTTCCCCTGCTCTCAATCACCTATCACACCAGAGAGATCAGATAAGAAAATTACTTAAAAAGCAGTAGAAGTTTCTGCTTATAGTTTTCAAAAACCTTAACATTCTGAAGAATGCATGGGACCTGCTACTGTGAATATTTATGTTTGTCTTGCCGAAGTGTCTATTAACTGTTAATTAAAGAAGACCATATCAATACACACCACACATAATCATATACACTGAAACAAAAATGCTTTGGCTTTGGCTTAAAAGCTTAATCACTAAACAGAACTGTCACTAACAATTTTTTTTTTTGTCACTAACAATTTTTTTTTTGTCACTAACAATTTATATCTTAAGACCAACAACAAACACTCCACACTGTAGTCGCTGATCAGATCCGATTACCTTGAAATCCTCGACGACCGGCATGAATGGTATCATTTGTAATAAGTTCCCATGAGGAAAGTAGATTCATTAAGGATAATCGATTGCATCTTGCTTTGGTGATTAGACCTTTGGAGAAGAAACGATTGACGGAGGAAGATATAGTTGTAGTGGCTCGAGAGGGATGCGCCAAACGTCAAGGCCGTTCGTGGCGACGAGCTGTGCGATTCTTGAACCCATCTGACAAGCACCCACTGGTTAGACACACTCTATGTCTTCTGTTTTCTTCTCTGATTCGCCGGCCATCGCAGGCTGCGAACTCCAAATCAAACAGATAACCTTTGCGGGTTTTGATTTCCGTAAGGTGGGATTGGTCTGTAATGAGCTACGAATAGAGGTAGGATCGATCATCGGTGTAGTTGACTCGTCTCTGGTCTCCAAATCCGCATGCACCACTACTCTATCGATGTGGAGTTTATGAAGAAAATGTTTCACCCTTTGCAGCATTTGTCAAAGAAAAAAACGACAATGACGTGTATGAACGATGTGGAGAAACAAAATGTTTTGATTGGTATTATAATTTTATTTATTTATTGACATGTAAGTCTCATAGTCTTCTAAAAGTCTGATGTGTCAAACAATGGGAAACACCTAGTCTTATTATTATGGGGATTCTTAAAGGGTACTATTATATTTCCTGAAAATTTAGTCTTGGGAGATCCAAGATAAATATTCAAAATTTGATATTGCTAATAGGTTGTGAATACATGAAAATGTATGCATAATCACGCCAGTAAAACCTAACGCATGCTAACATGAATGGAAGAAAGTAAAATATGTCTCCACTATCATGTCTGGGCAATGTTTCACAAAAAAAAAACCATGTCTTGGTTACAAGTGGAAAGGAATGTTTTTGGACTGAAGATCCTCTATTATCATCTTCGTTAATTTGTTCTCAGTTCCCTGCATTTTTGGTCCTCGTGGTCTCAATTTTTACGGGTTTGTAGCTTTGAGCTCAATGTCTAAGTTGAAACATAGACTTTGAACTGCACTGTCTCTCTAACTAGGTTAGTTAATAAAAGTGATATGAGCTACAAAAACAATGAAACGATTCACATATCTTAACGATAACCCAATTATCCGAATTACAACTAACATCTAAATTTGGTTTAGACACTCAAATTTCAGATTAGAACAGTTATGTAAATTGATAAAGCGAGTGGTGACACAAGAAGCAAAAACATACACAAGTCACACTTGCAAGGAAAGAATGCAACAACCAAAGCCAAATAAATGCCCATTAAAGGCCCATTCGTAAGTTCCACTTCAAACTCATATCATCCGACCGTTTAATCAGTTACTACAGTAGTATAGATAAAGAACATGCGGTTCTCTTTCTTCCCCCTCCGCCGAGACTTCCTGTCTTCCTCTCTCTCTCTCCGTAATGGCGGTCGTCGCGACGTTCCTCTCTCTCCCCTCCCTTCGACGAACCTCACCTTTCCAACTTCGCGATCTTCCTCGTAATCATAATCAGTCGATTCGACAAAGAATCCACCTAAAATCTCCCGCCGTAACAGCTTCTTCTAAGAACTCCTCTCCTCAAAATACACAGAACATAGTGGACTCTCCCGAACCGGATCCTGATCCTAAACCGGAAAATGGGTAAGCTTCTATATTCTTATTCCTGCTTCCTAACTTTATAAAGTTAATATCTTTTCTTATTGGTGTTAGGATTGGTAATATCGGAATGGAGATCATGTCGATTGCGTTACCGGCGGCGCTAGCTTTAGCCGCTGATCCTATCACATCACTTGTTGACACAGCTTTCGTTGGCCACATTGGTAAAAACTCTTTGAAACTTGCTTCTTGTTTGTTTTTTTTTTAACATTGCTATTGAAAAACTCTTGTTTGTTTTAATGTGGCAGGCTCTGCGGAGTTAGCTGCAGTAGGAGTCTCGGTTTCTGTTTTCAACTTGGTGTCTAAGCTCTTCAATGTTCCTTTGCTTAATGTCACTACATCGTTTGTCGCGGAAGAGCAGGCTGTTGCAGCTAAGGAGGATAGAGATTCTACTGAAACAAGTAGTGTTTTGCAATGTGCTTAGTTTAAGATTGTTTTTGTATTTTGTTTGCTGACTTTGTGATCTGTTGTTTTGTGTGTTGAAAGGGAAGAAAGTGCTGCCTTCTGTTTCGACTTCATTGGTTCTTGCAGCTGGTGTTGGTATCGCAGAGGCGATTGCTCTGTCTCTCGGATCTGATTACTTGATGGATATCATGGCTATACCTTTTGTATGTTTACTATTTGGATCACTAAAGCTATCTATCTTTGCAGTTTTGTAATTGGTTTTGTAAATTTGGTTTTAGGATTCACCGATGAGAATACCAGCAGAGGAGTTCCTAAGACTTAGAGCGTATGGTGCACCGCCTATTGTAGTTGCATTGGCTGCGCAAGGAGCTTTCCGAGGTTTCAAGGACACAACAACGCCTCTATATGCCGTTGGCAAGTATTGCAACATTCATCTTTTCTTTCATGTATATATGCATGCCTGAATATAGAATCACATTAGCTTTTTCTGATATGGTAGACTTTGTATGAACAGTTGCGGGGAACGTGCTTAATGCGATACTGGATCCAATTCTGATATTTGTTCTTGGTTTTGGTATCTCTGGTGCTGCGGCTGCTACTGTCTTATCTGAGTACGTCCAAAAATGTGGTAAACTTTTGATACTTTAATAGACTCGTGTTGTCTTTGATCCGTGGCTTATTATTGTTCTCTCACTTGTCAAAAATGTTTTCTACAGATACTTGATTGCGTTTATTCTTCTGTGGAAGTTGAATGAGAATGTGGTTTTGCTTTCTCCTCAAATCCAAGTGGGAAGAGCCAACCAGTACCTCAAATCAGGTACCTCCGCAAGGTTTCTTTAAACGATCTAAATGCAGAATGCTAGTATATGAAATGTGTTGAATGATGCTTAGGTGGGCTTCTGATTGGTAGAACGGTGGCACTGCTTGTGCCATTCACGTTGGCAACTTCGTTAGTGGCTCAGAAGGGACCTACTCAGATGGCTGGCCATCAAATCTGCTTGGAGATTTGGTTGGCTGTCTCTTTAATCACCGATGCTTTAGCCATTGCTGCACAGGTCTATCATCCTTTTGCAACTCAATAAGAGACAGCATTTATGTACAGTGTGAAAAGTATTCACTTAAATGTTCTACCCCTTGATTCAGAGTCTTCTTGCGACCAGTTTCTCACAAGGAGAGTACAAACAAGCTCGGGAAGTTCTCTTTGGAGTCCTTCAAGTTCGTATTCCGTATCTCCCTTGTTTTTTTGTGATTCTTGTTTGATATTATGAGAAAATCGCAACATTTTTTGCTGTGTTTAATTGTGAGCAGGTAGGTTTAGCAACTGGAACTGGTTTGGCTGCTGTTTTGTTCATTGGATTTGAACCATTCTCGAGCTTATTTACAACGGATTCAGAAGTTCTGAAGATTGCTTTGTCAGGGACCTTAGTAAGATCTTATCTTATACTCTCCTAAAATTTTTAAAAGGAGACTCTAAGTTTGAATGTTAACTAAGAAATGTTATTTGAATGCAGTTTGTGGCAGGATCTCAACCAGTGAATGCTATAGCGTTTGTTCTTGATGGGCTCTATTATGGAGTCTCTGACTTTGGATTTGCCGCTTACGCTATGGTCTCTCTTTCTTCTTCATCACCAGTAGGAGTCTTTGATTTCCCTTTACACCCCTCCCTACAAAAAGTCTGATTAGTTGTTGTTTTGAAACAGGTGTTTGCTGGATTCATATCTTCCTTGGTCATGCTTCTGGCTGCACCAACCTATGGCCTCGCCGGGATTTGGACGGGTTTGTTCCTCTTCATGGCGTTGCGGTTAGTTGCCGGAGCCTGGAGGTAACGAAACAAACAGACCATTCTAGTTTTTTAATTACGTCAAATTTAAGGATTGTTGCTGTCATGTTTTCAGATTGGGGACAAGAACCGGTCCATGGAAAATGTTGTGGTCAGCTCCAGAGAAGCTAGAATGAGTCCACGTTTAACATTTTTTTAGCGGTTTGAAATGTGACACTTTAAGATAACGAAAATAAAGTGAACTTACAATGTAAAAGCATAGTTAAACAGTATAGTTGAAGCTGCATGAAAACCTCTATCTAGAACCTGAAATACTCTAACTACGGATTGAATCCACCTCTTTGGAGATAACCGGACACACATCTACGTAGTGTTGCTTCCACTGCTCATCTGCTCTTCTTCTTTTCTAGAGGAGCTCTGTTTTGAACTGTTTTCATCGTTTTACACACCAAAAGAAGATAGAAATTTCGATCCGACTATGTGAATTTCCGTTGGTAGTTATGTAGCCTGAGAGAGACGTCAGACTATAAGGTGGGGACAGTTCTCTATCTATCGTCTAGGAACACGCGTGGTGCTGATACCAAATGAACTCAGCTACTGAACAAGTTAGGTTTTCTTCCCTTGATCAGGTTATCATATCTCTATTCATATTAGTTTTGGGCACAATCCACTCTAAATTGATATCTTCTTTGTTGCCAAAATGATACTTCTATGTTAGGGTTTTAGCTTACGGTGCAAGCTACCAGTCTGACGTCCACTTCCTTCTTTCTGATAAGTGTTTCCTTGGTTCTTTGTTTCAAACTGATATTTTGTGACTAAAAAAATAAAGTCCTAATGCTATCTTACAGATTTATTTGCGATTAAGACTTTGAATTTCATAATATTTTATTGTTAGGTTGAAGATGACTTGTTGGTGGCACGTATCAAAACCCTAACAATCAGTGAAGGTGGATTGTCACCTAATTATATAAAAGCTTTGGTAGCAATTCACTTTAAACAGAGAGTTTCCTTTAAAAGGTTTGGCGTATGGCACAAGTTACCAATTTGACATGTTCCATTTTTATGATATAGATTTGGTCTTCTTCCCAAACTCATAAACTTTACACAGCGGCCAAACCTTATGTGATGAAGGTAAAACTGTTTTTAGCGGTCTATAAGAAAAGATGTTAAAGATGGCGTTTTTTTGCAGGCACCTTATTTGAATTGAAAATCCCACTGCAGATATGGTTATAATCAACCCTAAAGGAGAATATTGACAAACCAACTTGAAGAAAGTCAGATCCTCAAGACCTAGCTATATCTTAATCCTGCTATATCCTATATGAAACAAACCTAAGATTGAACGCAGCAGCCAGTTTCAGGACAAGAATCTGCTCGACAAGTTAAACACATAAAATATGCTTGGCGATTTCAATTTAACTCTGGTTAGTCCACAATACACAAATTGTTCATCGGGAAGCATTTCACAGGCTATAAATATTAAAAGTTTCATTTTTTTTTTAAACCTACGTTCTGATCAGGTCTCAGATTTTCCTTTTTACCAGTGAAAAAAACAGATCTTAAAGAACCTTCTTTTATCATCTCTTGTAATATCATCTCTGTGTTGGATAGAACCTTTACGTACATATTAAGATTCAATAAACAGGTGGAACAGTCGAGAACACAAAGCTCAGATCTTGAACATGAAAGAGATGACAAAAGAAGGTTCTTTTTATAGATCAAAAGGCTGAAGAAGCCAATACGATTACCAAAAAGAGAGACAAAACATATGTAATATCATCATCTATAGTAGTTATATCAAGAACACAACAAAACAATGCAAATCTCACAACTCTTCTCGTTTATTTCTCAGATTCATAAACCCTAAAATAAACAAACGAATCATATGATGAAGATCTTTCGAAAGTAAAAAAAACAAAAAAACATTAAACCGACGCGGTAGAAGTAGATCTGAGCCGTCGATTACGAACCCGCATTGATCATCATCACCCGCGCGCGGCAATAACAGCTGGCGCTGCGGAAGAAGCGGCCCCACCAAGGAACGAAAGAAAACCAGTAGCAGCAGGCTCCTGCTCATCCAAGAAAAGATCCTCTGGCGCCCTAAACGCCCCATGCGCGCAGATCAACGCAACCCCAACCATAACCGCCGACACGAGCACAGATCCAACGTCTGTTAAGAACACCACGAAGATACTAAACAAGATCAAGCACCCGAGCGTCTCCCGATCCGAGAACGTCCTCCCGAGGACAACGATCGGCTGATCGGAGGGACGGAAGAGGTAGAGGAAGAGCCAGGAGGCGAGGAGGCAGAGGAGGAAGGCGAGGGAGAAGGGGTGAGTGACGAGGGAGAAACCGACGATGGCGGTGGCGACGGCGAGGTAGTTCACCTTGAAGTAGGAGTAGTTCTTGCGGATCCGGACGGCGGCGTCGGAGATGGATTCGGGTTTGGAGAGGGCGGAGCGGTCGGCGAGCTCGGCCCAGGGACGGCGCTGGGAGAGGCCGTTGGCGACGGTTTCGGAGATGCGGTTGATGAAGGCGCGGAAGGCGGGGGTGGCGATTGGTGGGGATTGGGATTCGAGGGAGGAGGGGGCGGCGGAGGGGACGGTTTGGGGGTTGGAGATTGGGAGGGTGGGAGGAGATGTGGAAGCCATTGTTTCTTGATTGCAGAGTTTGGCAGATCTGAGAAGAAGAAAGAATGTAAACGTGACAAGTAATTAAAGAGAGGGAAGGAGAAGAATATATATGGAAGAGGAGATTGTTGACCTTCCTCTTTCCTTCCTAGCTACGGGTCACCGACAATATACGCGTGACTATTTTTTCTTTTCTTTTTCTTCCTATCTTCTTTAATTTTCCATTTTTATTTCACTTTTATAAACTCACTATTTGAGAAAGTGTTATTTCTTTATGTAATTTTATTTGAAACTATTTATAAGAATTTATGTATTTATGCTGATTTCTATTTATAAATGCAAACGTTTCTTTGGAATTTAGTTCTTTATATTTTTAACAAATTAATCTTTATAAATCTAGTAAAATTCATTGTGAAACTCTATCTATTGATAAATTAAGTCCTATAAATTTCAGAACTAATAACATACGATTTTAAAAAGGTCAATTTGCTGAATATTCAGTACAGCTCCATTTATAAAGAATATAGCTTTGCATGAAAATATATGTCAATTTGATGCAAAAATAGACCAGGTTCTCTTTTTCAGCGCGTAAGAATTACTTAATACAACGGTTGATATCGTACTAAACTATCTTTATTAAATTGATAGTACAAAACAATTAATATATATTAACAATAAGAATGAGAGTTTCTAGAGAAATAAATAAAGTAACAAATAAAGGAGGAAGCAACGCTGGCAATGACGGTAAGAGTAAAGGAGAGAGGGAGGGAGGTAGAAAGAAAGGGAGGTAGGGAAAGAGAGGGGAAAAAAGAATAGGCAAATGAACATGTAGAGTAGAATGATGAAATGACGATGGCACCGGCAGCAGCAATAGAACTGACGGAAGATTAAACAAAAGAACATATAAAAGAGAAAGTGGCGGCAGTAATAAAGACGAAGGGACGTAGGATGGGTAGGATGGAGAGAGGGAAAAAATGAGACAAATGGTGAATACTAACTAGGGAGGGAGGTAGGAAGAGAGAGAGAGAGAGAGAGAGAGAGAGGGAAAGGAAGGAGGGATAAACGAAAGAACATGTAGAGTAGAAGGATGAAATGGCGGTGACAGCGGCAGCAACAATAGAGCTGGCGAAAGATGAAACAAAAGAACAAGTAAAGGAAGAAACGGCGGTGGTAGTAGAGACGTAAAGACGGAGGATGGAGGAAGGGAACAAATGAGACAAAGGGTGAATTTTAATTAGAATGGAATACACCAACATTATGTCTCATTTTGGACATAACATCTAACTATATTGCGTATATGTATATAGTAGTATAGATTTAACATTGAGAATATGGAAGATTATATAAAATTTATAAAATATAAGTCTGTTTTGAAAATTTTAAAATATATTAGATGTAGAAAAAAAATCTATGGTTTTATTATGTAAACTAGAAAGTTCAATAATTATTTTAATTGAAAGTAATTAAAAATAGAAGGGGGATAGGTTTTTGTAAGAAAAGAAAAAAGAAAACAAATCATTAAACCGACAATTATTATACAAATATCATAGCATTGCTCTTGTTATGTATACTAACTTCATTTAAATCCTATAATGGTTATGATCCCAAATTTCCCATTTTAAAATAACAGATAAGACTGACTTTGGTTTAGATTTCTAAATATATTAAAATTTATTAAAAAGTCATATTATGATGTAGAAAAAGGTTGATTGACAAAAAGGGTTCTTGTAAAAGATGACAGATGAATCTGCCAAAAGAGCCAAAGCAAGATCCTGAACAGTGAACACAACATTGTTGAGGTGCAGGGGAGAAACGGCTTTAAAATAATGGGGCCATGAGTAACATCTCCTGGTTGATTCTGTTTTCGAAGTTGTAGTCATGATCAAACTAGCTTGGTTAGTTTACTAATCCATTCCATTAGTTCCTGGTGTTATTTGGTTAGTCTCGTAACCCATTGTTCTATGTATCTTAAGATAAACTCTCATCATTCAGGATATAGAAGAGACTTCTTAATAGAATGCTTGTAACAAAACACGAGTAAGAAGTCAAGAACACACATCGATCATTTCTATCACCTTAAGTTCGAAGCTATCTTCTTCGTGTTCTTCTTTTTGTCCTTGCTCTGTTTCTTCAACAACATAGCGATCTTAGCAAATCTCTTTCGAGTCAGTGATCTTTTCCCATTCTCCTTCCCTTCACTCTTCTTGCTCCAAGTCTCATCGCCACTGCTACTCTTTGCCAGCATCTGACCCAACGACATTTTCTTTCCCTCGCTAGCAACATTCATCTTATCTGAATCCTCTGCTACAAGTAACTTCTTGCTGAGTATTTGCCCTATTGACATTGTTGGCTTCAAGACAGGGACAGAAGACGATGAACCAACAACAGAAACATCATCATACGTCAGATGCAGACCGTTGACATCCATCAGACGCGTTGTTCTTGGTGTTGTTGCTGTTGTCTCTCTTCTGCTCTTGAACTTGGCAGTGTTGTTCACTGACGAAGATAATCTTCTCCTCTGTCCTTTCTCTGATTGCCTGTTTCGTGAGGCCTCTTCTATTTGGTGTTTTGTAGCATTTGCAGTGTCACCTCTCTCCAGAGCTTCCCCCATTGCCTTCTTACTGGTTTCAGCTTTGTCTACTTTCTTCAGAGTACCCATCTTTGAAACATTAGCTTCTTCAACTCTAGACATTGCATCTTCCACTCGCTTCCTCGCCTCTTCCTCTGCGTCTTCAGTACTCACAGTCACAGCATTAATCTCTGCGATTGCAACAGCCTCAGAAGCTCTAGCGGCTTCCTTCATCTTTCTAGCAGCAACCAATCTTTCCTTAGCCGCTTTGATCTTCTCTCTCGTCTCTTCAATCTCAGCCACTGCTTTCACAATCTCCCCCCGTGCGTTCTCTCCTGTCTTCTTGACCTCTTGAGCTTCACGGCTAACTCTTTGAACCTCATTCATCATTCCAAACGCATCTTTCTCGCCTGTTTCACCCTTCAGAGATTTCTGCATGAGTCTCTCGCGAGTCTTCTCAAGCGCATCCTTTTCTTCTTGCAGTTGCTTGTTCAAAACCTCAACAGATTCGCGTATACCCGCGAGATCAACGTTCCTCTTGCACAGATTCATCTTTGCCTTGCTTAGATCCTTTAGCACATCACCCGCTGGGTTGATACAACCGTCAACTTCTTCTCTCAACGTCTCCTTCTGCTGCAGCTTCGAGTTGAGCTCATTAACAGTGGCTTTAGTCGCCTCAAGCTCCTTAACCACCTCAAGCGTCTCCCTTTCTTTAGCGATTAGATCGTTCTGTAGCTCAGCAGCCTGTTCCTTGAGTCTAATGATATCACCTTCCACATTTTCCTACCACCAAAAATCAAATGACTTTATCTTAAAATCAAGTATCATCATAATGTGGTTTAAGACATGAAACAGACAACATCAAACATCAGTTCCAAGTAATTCAGCAAGGAGAGAAACATTTAGTTTGTGTCGGATATCATCTTGTCGTTTTCAGACAAGAGCATTGCTAAGCACGAATACTAAATTAACAGCAGAGAAACCCTAAAAGTCACAACCTTTGGGACAAAGCTTAAAGAAAAAGAGAAACCTGAAAGGCTCCTGGGGGTTTAAAACTGTGAGAAGGTCTCCAGAAACCGAAACCGCCGAACCGATTCGCCGCCTCTCTGACTGACTCGAACGGTGTCGAAGTGTCTATCTCGACTCGGCCATTAAACGACAGATCCGAGTCAGGGTTTGAGCTCCCGGGATCAGTTACAGAGCCACGTTCTGGGGATTCGGCCATAGAAGAGAGAGTGGAAGAAGACAGATCTTCGGGAAGGAGAACAGAGAAGAGGCCAGAGTGTGAAGTTGGGAGAGAGAAGACAGACACTAGGGGTTTTTGGTTTTAGATGGAACCAAAACTATTGTTTGAGGTTGATACTGTTGTGAATGTGACTAAGACGTGTCGGAACGATACGCCACGCGACGGTCGCCTGTATATTTGTCGTATACTGTAAGAGAGAGAGGGAGAGAGAGAGAGAGGGAGAGAGAGAGAGAGGGTTGAAAAGTCATGTGTATGTTTCCGTTTGTGTTCGGTTTCGGTTTCTTTTTAGTATTGTATTTTTTTTTCTGAACACTTGCGTTGTCGCGCGTCTCTTCTTGCGTCACCCGATGGATTGTCCGAGACTAAATAGCTCGGATCAAGAAGACACGAGACAAAAGATGGTTTGGTCTCATCTTGTAAAAAAGTCCGACAAGAGTAGTTATCAAACTTTTTTTTCTTAGTTATCAAACAAAGATTAATTTTATATTGACAGGAGATGGTTGGGCCAAAAGGCCAAATATATTTTTCTCCACGAAAACAAATACCGATGAGCTTGAAGAACATATAATTGAAGGCCGATATTGCATAAGATTTTAGAGTTTACCAAGATATACCATGTGACCTTATCCGTTGGAATGAATTATTTTGACTATGCTCTATTTGTTGGAATGAACTGGTCTTGATGTAAACGGATAACTTCGATCATATAACATAATAACGTACTGACGTCGTGTCTAGCTGAATCGACAAGACTCGTGAAAGCCTCCCAGTTGAGCAACGAAAATGGTGGAACAAGTGCCCTAGCCGGCAGAAACAGCTCTGAGGCCTAGCATGTGACGATGCCTTTTATTAGACAACTATCTTCTTTTTTTTTTGTGCAACAGACAAGTATCTTCATTCTTTGATTTCCTGTCCTTCTCACCAGAATCTACCAAAACTGAGAGGCGTTCATCTAAGAAAATGTGTTTTGCTTTCAGAAAAAAAAAGCAAAAGAAATGTGTGTGAGGTTTGGCCATGCCAAATAGCCATTTCCTCACATATATAATGCGTCACATGAACTCTGTATGTAGCTTCATTGTGATTGCGGATATCATTTTCATTCGTAGAAAACACAATACTTTTAGTTGTCTGTCTTCCAATAACGAGAATGATCTATTCATCTGAACTCATGTGGTACCAGGCATGGGTTAAGTATTCCCGAATTCCTATTAACAATCCTCCATACTTCTACTGAAAGGATCCAGAAAATTAGAAAGCCTCTCGGCTCTCTTTATATGCGTATATACACATACATACCCAGTACATTCACAAAGACCCTCGTACCTTTTCTTTAACCAAAAACCTTCCGTTTAATTTTGGTTTATTTTATTTCTCTCACCTAAAAGATTATATTTAGTACTAACGTGATCTATACGTAGTGTTTTTGCCAAATATTTGTCCAACTTCTTGTTTGATTTTTCTGCCTTTTGTCCAAACACTTAAAACCAATATTTTCATTTTGTTTCTGTCTCATTTGTCTTCGATTTTATCTTGATTTGAGGATGACTAATGCAGTCTAGCTAATGTTTTATATTACCCTTTACTTGCACCTTTTTTTTGAATTTAATTTACTTGCACCTTTATTTTATGAAGCACTAGTTTTCCATTTAATCGCAATTCACTAAATTTTTACACTTTTAAGTGTTTGTTTTAAATATCGCAGTACTTGCTTAAATTTTTAATAATAGCACAAATTTTCTGTTAATGATTCAAAATATAATTTTTACCGGGAATCTTTAATTTTGAAAAATAAGAACTCAAACATATTATTTAAAAATTTCTTGGAATTCATTTAAGGTATAAACAAATAATTTTTTTTATAAACAAATAGTTTCTGCTATTATTAACGTAAAATTTGGTGCATTATATTTGAAAAGAAACTATCTTTTTATATATTTCTCTGAATTATTTAATTCTTTTTCTGCTTTGAAATCACGAAAGAAAAGAAAGGGAGAGGGAGCTAAAGTATTGATTAGGTTAACTAAGGCTGGAGTCGTATGGAACTGATACATGTGTAATTTGGTAACCAATGTTATCTCAGATTAAATTATTATGTGCATGTTATGAAAGTCGAGCTTCTGATGCTCTCTTTTTCTCGGGAAAATGAAGGACAAATCATTTACAAAACGTTGTTCACGAGTGATTTGTATTACATCGTTAAATATTAGGAAAAATAGTATTTGCGGATTAGAAAATAATCCTAGCTATATAGTTAAGAAGATTCTACAAGGAAAATAGTAGAGGCTGGTTAGCAAATGATCACATAATATTATATGACTAACAAACCTTAACACGTTGATTAAAAATTAAGTTAATTTTCAAACACAACAATGTGAATTCAGTTCTCATAAGGAATCATGTATGCCTTGAAATAGATGTACAGCTATAACTTTAAATATAGGAGTAACTGAGAACTCTCTCTTTATAGAACTATTCGTGGATATGTAAAAAAAAAATTCCAAATTAACAATGAAAATGTGTTATGGAGTTAGTTAAAACATACTAAAATATATAATTATGTGAAATATGATCACTTCAGTCTTACGGCCGATTAATCACAGCAAAAAAATGCAACCAAAGATTAATGAAAACTATACTATGTTCAAAGAACCTGAGCACCGTCAAAAGAACCTTTTATTTTGAAACTAATAATTGTTTCTCCTTCAACCACTCTAGTAAATAGATGATTTATGACATTAAAATACCTAATAGTGTAATATCACCATAGAAGAAAACACTCAAGCTTCTCTATATAATGCCCTTTTCGCTTAAGCTAATTCACCATCATCCACACTCACCACTCAAAATCAGCTTTTGTCTCACTCCTAGAAAATGAAGTTTTTCCCTTCGTTTCCTTGCAGTGCTATGAGAGCATTAATATTGGGTTGCCTTCTGCTTCAAGCATCCATCTCTAATGCTCACTTGAGGTCGGATTTTTATTTCGGGACATGCCCGCAAGTTTTCAATATCATTGGGAATGTCATCGTCGATGAATTGGCCTCCGACCCTCGTATTACCGCTAGCATCCTGCGCCTTCACTTCCATGACTGCTTTGTTAATGTAAGGACTCACTCAACTTACATTTCCATATATACAAAAAAAACTTACGTGTTCATGGGCAAACACATTACTTACCAATTACATATCGAATAAAGGGTAAAAGAATTTGTTGCATTAATATACACAATGGTCATGTAATGTAATATGGTTTTGTAGGGCTGTGATGCATCGATCCTCCTCGACAATTCCACATCATTCAGGACTGAGAAAGATGCTGCTCCAAACGCAAATTCAGCTAGAGGATTTAATGTCATAGATAGAATGAAAGCCGATCTTGAGACAGCTTGCCCTAAAACAGTGTCTTGTGCAGATGTTCTTACTATCGCTTCTCAAATATCAGTCATTTTGGTATTATATATATGTAGATACCTACCTATATTTATGAATTAATCGAAAATTGGTATGAATGTTGACGTTAGTATTCCATTTTCTTATAGTCAGGAGGTCCATGGTGGCCGGTTCCGTTGGGGAGGAGAGATAGCTTACAAGCTTTCTTCGATCTGGCTAATACAGCTCTTCCTTCTCCATTTTTCACTCTTGAAGAACTTAAAGCAAGTTTTGTTGCCGTTGGTCTAAACCTCACCTCAGATCTAGTCGCTCTTTCAGGTAAAAATTTCATGTGGGTAGTTAGATAGATTCACTTTTTTTTTGACAAACAGATAGATTCACTTTAACATCTAAATATATCTGGTAAATATTAGTTAATTAATTCACGTTTTTAATCTAATTTTAAAATTATATTTAATTTATTAGGGTTATTTAATATTCCCTCTGTTTCTAAAAAAAATAACTTGTTTTTTTTTGTTAATTTCCTACAAATTATTTTCTAGACAAGATAAATCTGACGAAACTTATCTGTTAGAAATTGTCTGGTTTTAGTATTGTATACAGTTTATATTAATTCAATAATAAACTGTAACTTGAAAATAATAAGAATTTGTTATCTATTTTAAAAATATGTGCAAAACATCAAGACATTTTTTGTTTTCAAACAAAGGGAATTCATTTTATGAAATAAAACCTGTTTTAGTATTGTAAGAAGAATTTTGTAAAACGACAAAACATAAAGGATGTAACTCAGCTTTTATTTTTGTCAAAATGTTAGGTGGTCACACATTTGGAAGAGCACAATGTCAATTTGTGACACCTCGTCTTTACAGCTTCAACGGTACCAATAGCCCAGACCCGAGTATTAACCCAACTTACCTCGCCCAACTACGTGAACTGTGCCCTCAAAACGGAACTGGCACCGTTCTGGTTAACTTGGACCCTGAGACTCCAGATGGTTTCGATAATAAATACTACACTAATCTTCGTAACGGGAGAGGTCTGATTCAGAGTGATCAAGAACTGTTTTCGACTCCTCAAGCCGACACGATTACACTAGTGGAGCAATACAGCAACAACAATACCTTGTTCTTTGAAGCATTCGCAAAAGCAATGATTCGGATGGGAGATCTTAAGCCTTCGACTGGTAATCAAAGTGAGATAAGACTGAATTGTAGGGTTGTGAACTCAAGGATCATGAGTGTGGAGAATGGGGCTGATGGTGTCGTGAGTTCGATTTGATCATGTCGAGGATATTGATATGCAAAAAAGTATAAAATGCATGGGGAATAATATATGTATTTCGACTAAATAAATGTTCTCACGAATTGTGAGACAATTATGGGTCTTTATTCTAAATGACTATGGGAACAAACAGTGCCATGACTACAAAGTTAGAGGCATTATGCAGCTTTTAAAAATATGACCTTTAAATTGGACTGAAAAAGTCAATAAATAAGTAATCTAAACAATTTAAATTATATACTTTAGTAGTATAATATCTTTACAAAAAAAACTTGGACAAACCTCTTTATAGAGATTTAGGGGGTGTATTCAAATTAACATTTGAAGTAATTTGAATTTTAACGGAGTTTTAGGCTGTAACTGGAATGACAATTTTTGGAATAAAATCATTTAGAATGGAGCATTTTATGGGATTCCGTAAATTAATTACCAGTTACTATGAATGTTTTCAAAATCCAATTCCACGCATTCCATTTTTAGAATGGAACAAAAAAATAAATCTTTTGTAAAAGCTATTCCTTTTGTTCATGATTCTAAACCTTCATGAATGAATGGAATGTGTGGAATATTTATTCCATTTATAATTTCAGTTTTTATTCCATTTTTAACATCATTCCTTGTGTTCCACAAATAATCATTCATTTTATTCATAACATTCCTATTAGGAATAACCAGTTACACCCTTAGATGATTTCAATAAGTTGCAGAGATTTAGGTGATTTTTGTTAAACCACTTTAGAATATCACCTAAAACCATGAGATTTGTGTTTCGATTTTTTTAATTAAGAAACTCCACCCAAACACCCTAAAATCACCTGATAACTTTAAAGCTCCACAACTTAAAATATTTTCAATAACAGTGGATTTCAAAGTACTTTACGAAATATCAAGTTCAATAACAGTAGATTTTAAATGAGTTTTTTTAATTCATGTTTCAATAACAGTGGATTTGTCATTTTAATACAAATCACCTAAAACTCTTAGTTGAATACACCCACTTACTTACGGATATGAAGTACATGTCCGAATTTCATTTTTCCATAAATATAAACTCTCAGATAACATGACTATAAAAACAATATGCTTCCGTTGTTCCCTTGCAGATGTTTTATTCATCGTCGCCAAACTAGCTAGTCAATGCTCTCATTTGATTAAGTAAGCATATTTTGTCGAAGCCTTTTTTTAGGAAAATGCCAAAAGAGAACAAAAAACACTATAATTGTCTCTATAGTATAAATTTATTTTTTTCTATTTTTTCCTCTTTTATCTTTTACATTTCAAAAATTTAATGAAAAAATAGTTTATGAATCCAAAAAGTTATTAAAAATAAAAACAATTAACAAAACATTAATATACACAGCCACATATTTTTATTTTTTTCAAAAAATTGATAAATAAAATTTTTAATTTACATTCTACTAAAAGTAAAATTCATGTTCTACAAAAAATGGGTTAGTAGAAAAAGAAATCTACAATAAACAAAGCCATCTACTATTTTTAGATGGAAAAATCTACTTTTTACTAAAGTTCTAAAAATGGGGAAGATGTGTTCTAGAAATTGTACAAAAGCTAATTTTTTCCAGAATATAGTTTCTACGTTTATAAAGCATTCTAAGGTTTCGACTTTTGAGAAACGAAAACTGAACTTAACACGAACGTCTACAAAAAGTACAAATTGCAAGGTATATCTTTCATGGTTCTACACATGTAGAAGGTACCTTCTACTATTTTAAAAAAAAATAAAAACTGTTTTTCCGAAAATTAAGAAAGTTTTGTTAAGAAAATATTCTAAGGATATTATAATTTCCTAAAACGTATGCTAGTCGATTTTCTGTGTCAAAATATCAAAAAAAAAATCGATTTTGCCTTTCTTCTTCATCAATTTATGTTTTTTTCTTCATAGTTTGTCTTGTGAATTCTACAAAATCTTGTTCTATGATGCATATCTATACAATATGTGGTGTATGAGAATTTGGTAGAAGCACATGATGAGTTTTTTTGGCTGATGATAAAAGGGATAGACTACTGTTATTGGAATCAAGTTTTACCTTAGAGATGTCAAAAGAATGGTTATTGAGGATTTGTATATGGATGAAGATAGCTTACCCAATTTGGCGTTGAGTTATCTACCTACTGAGTTGATCAATACATCGATCGACAGCTTCATAATTGTTTTCCTTCCTTCCCCGTTTTCCTTTTTTTTTAACTAAACTTTTAAAAATTTATGGGATTGTTATGTTTAATTATTAGGATAATATGATTAATCAAGGCTATTTTTGGGATTATAGAAAAGATTATACCATTGGGACAACTTCAAAATCAAGTTAGATTTATACTATAGAGACATCTATAATGTTTTTTTTTGTTCTCTTTTGGCAATTTTCTCTTTTTTGGGAAAATTGTTAAATAAGGTTTTTACAAAAGCTTGTTTGTCGTGAAACTACAAAACTAATTCGGATTAAAAACATTACCAAGCTAATAACAGAAGTCTAAAAAATAATAAAACTAAAACAAAAAAAAAACACAAAGACTAGTCAAACATGTACAAAACAAAAAGACTACTCAAACGCCCAATTTAAAATCAGGTGTAAGCAGGTTGATCCGAAAGCAAGAAGATGTAGGCAGCTTTGATTGGATGTTGGTAACTTGGTACATCATCAACTTTCCCTTTTCCTCTCATATCTTTCATAGTTCCAATGTATGTTATTCGCTCCTTTTTCATGAAAAGTGATACATAGATGTCACACATATACATATCCAAAATGCGTAATCTTTATGATTCAAATTTGTTTATAAATTTTGCAATAACAACTAAACATTCAAAACTATGGAGACAATTATGAAAATATCTACTATAATTGCATAAAACTAATGAAATATAAAATCTTCATATTTAGAAGACAATATATCAGTCAAAATAATGTATCATACTAGTCGTATTATTGTTATTACTAATCCGATTCAAATCCAACACAGTACATGTTTACTAAAAAAAATATTTGTAGTAGCATGTTAGTTTTGTACACACTAAGTTATTTTATAAACATATTTTTCGGACATTTAGACTTAAACCCGGTAAAGAAAACAATAGCCTAAAACACGATATGTTTAGTTGTTTGTAGTCCAATGACTAGACTAGATGGACCTGTTCTTTTGAACTCATGTAGTCCCTTGTTACCGGCAGACATGGTTAAGTATTCCTTGATTCCTATTAACAATCCTCCAGACTTCTACTGATAAAGATCCGGAAAAATGGAAAGGCTGATCTATTCTATTATTTTGAGATAAGTAGCGGACACAAAATTCCATAATAGTATACTATTTGGTATCTTTGTTGTCTCCGAATGAATTATTTGGGCAAGATTGTGAAAGTCGCTTCTGAGCCAATTTTCGCGTTATTCACGGTGGAGGACAAAATCACTACAAAACCTCTTATTCACATGTCATTTGTATTCTATCGTTAAATTTTAGGAAAATAGTATTTGCTAATTAGGAAGCAATCCCAGTATTATATGATTAGCAACTCTTAACACAAAACATTAGACTTTATAAAATTGATCGCCGGTACTACTACTGTACGTAGTTAAATCATTTCTTTGAAATATAAGTGGACACTTTCTTAGGGAGTCAGAGATCAAGAAAAACACCTTACTAGTAAAAATGTTTAACACATGATGATAGAGTGATACAATGATTTCTAGTACAGTTAACATGATGACAAATTTGAAAAAGAATATATAATTCAAATTTAATTTCAGAATCATACAATATAATTTTCGTACTATGTACAGTTTACAATTTTTGGCGTTTATTAATCATTTATCATACCCAATAATGTGATTTCCGTTCTCATAAGGCATCATGTATGCCTTGAAATCGATCTACAACTACAAATATAAGTGGGATTGAGTACTCTCTCTTTATAGAATTATACGTTGATTTGTAGTAAGTAAAAAGTCCACATCCACAATGTTCATATGGAGTTAGTCAAAACAAAAATTACACAAAATATATAATATAAGTGAAATGTGATCAACCTTACGGTTAACAGGGGAGAAGCTAGAGTAAGGGGGTGCAAGTGCACCCATAATTTTTTTAAAAGTTAATCTATTTCTTACCAAAAAATTTGTGTGCACCCACAAATAATAGATAAAGTCCAAAAAGAAACAAAACAGTTAAAGCTGTATGACAATTTAAACATAATTTAGTCAATTTAAGAAACCAGTACAATTTGAATATCAAAGCCAATATATGTTTTAAAATATTTATCTATTAAAATTTCTTATTTTCGAAAAGCTTAGCCCAATTAAGAAAACAAACATACTTTAGACTCCAAAATACTTACTTATGTTTTGGATTTGCATAAAAAATCTGCAATTACTAGTTTACCATTAAACTCCAAGAAACAAGTATTCAGTACAGTAAAAAAATTATAGAAATTTTCTTCTGAATGTACAAATCATCTAAAATAATTATCTAATTTAGTTTAGAAAATTTATTTTAATAGTTCATAACTGAAATAATGATGAACTGATTAAAATCATGTAAATATTGTGTGTATATATATGATATTATTTGAAATTGAATAACTATTTTACTTTAATATTTCTAAATTTAATAGAATATTTTAATTTAATATATTATTTAACATTTATTAAATTAATAATAGTGAACCCATTGAAATACCTGTCTGGATTCGCCCCTGTTAATAGAACCAGTAAATTTTATTCTTATAATAACTAATTATTATGTCTCCTTCGACCACGTTAGTAAATAGATAATAGATTATGTATGGCCTTAAAGCAGTACCTAGCTAATAGTGTAATACTGTAGAAGAAAACACTCAGGCTTCTATATATAATGCTCTTTCTAGGCTCAAGCCAATTCATCATCATCCACAATCACACTCAAAACTAGCACTTGTCTCACTCCTGGAAAATGGTGGTTTCTCCTTCATTCTCTGGTAGTGTTATGGGAGCCCTAATCATGGGTTGCCTTCTGCTTCAATCATCAAACTCTAATGCTAAGTTAAGGCCTGATTTCTATTTTAGAACATGTCCGCATGTTTTCGATATCATTGGGAATGTCATCGTCCGTGAAATGGGCTCCGATCCTCGTATTACCGCTAGCCTCCTTCGCCTTCACTTCCATGACTGTTTTGTTAATGTAAGGATATACTCAACTATCTATCATATACCAAGAAAAATCCACTAGGTGTTCATAGAAAAAAAAACATACAGTTTAATAAATGCTAAAAACTAGCAAAATACTAGATATATCCACCAAATGGCTACCAAAAATCTGTGGCTAAATAAATCACGATTTTTTTTTTGGGTAAGCTTAGCCATAATTTAGTCACTATATTGCCATTGAATAGCCATGATATTTTTTTTTTTGATAATTAGCCACGAAATCTTTTAGGTGAGCTAGCCATAATTTGGTCACTATGTTGTCATGGCAAATCGCACAGAGTTTATTTATGATTTTTAGTGACTATTAGTGGCTAGAATTGGCCAAAGAATGACAGTGGCAAGATATTAGCCACCAAGCTATAACTACTATTTTGAGCTAAACCGTAACCAATTTTTGTGTAGCTACAGATTTCGACAATATGGCCATAAATTTGTGGTAGCTATATCAAATATTTTTACTAGTGGAATTTGTTAAATTAATATAAACAATGGTCACGTAATGTAATATGATTTTGTAGGGCTGTGATGCCTCCATCCTGCTCGACACTTCCGATTCGTCCAGGACTGAGAAAGATGCTATTCCAAATGTAAATTCGGCTAGAGGATTTAACGTCATAGATAGAATGAAAGCCCAGATCGAGAGAGCTTGCCCAAGAACAGTATCTTGTGCAGATATCCTCACTATCGCTTCTCAAGTATCAGTCCTTTTGGTATATACTTACGTCATGCTTATAATATATATGAATTAATCGTGAGTACTGGTATATTGAAATGTGAACCTTAGTTTTTTATGTTATATAGTCGGGAGGTCCACGTTGGTCGGTTCCGTTGGGTAGGAGAGACAGCTTACAAGCTTTCTTTGATGTGGCTAATACATCTCTTCCTTCTCCATTCTTCACTCTTGATAAACTTAAAGAAAGTTTTGCTTTCGTTGGTCTAAACCGCACCTCAGATCTAGTGGCTCTATCTGGTAAAATTTCACGTTTATTTCAATATGACAATATATGATCATCCTTTTATATGTTACAAAAAAAAAGAAAGAAAATATCATCCTTTTATCTAGATACACTTTATCTTTATATAGTTAGCTAGATTCACTTAACAACTAAAGTATCTAGCAAAATATAAAGTTATTTCGCATTTTAATCTAATTTTATAATAGTAGTTAGTTTTACAAAGAAAATATTATATGTTATTTAATACTTTCTCTGTTTTTAAAAGATAAAAATGTAAAATAAAAGTGTTTATGTATTTTTAAAAAAATTATATACAATTTTTTTTAGTTAATAATGGAAATTTTTAAACTTTTAAAAAACTAGTTGTACTTATAAAATTACTACTTGTTTAAAATTGTAGAAAATAGCTTATGCAAAAAATAATGCAGTTATAATAAAAAAAATTAATATATCTTTAGTGTAGGAAACATAAAAATACATCTGTTATAAACATAGTGAGTATATATATTGTATAAATTAGAATTTATTTTGAATTATAAGATTGTAAAACGAGAAAACGTGATAATCATCATATTTGATTAAAGATAAAGAGAAAGATGGTATCTATATAAACCCTTTTTGTCAAAATTGTTAGGTGGCCACACATTTGGAAGAGCACAATGTCAATTTGTAAGACCGCGTCTCTACAATTTCAACAATACCAATGGCCCAGACCCGAGTCTTGATACAACCTACCTCACCCAACTGCGTGCATTGTGCCCTGAAAACGGAGACGGTACGGTTCTTGCCAACTTCGACCCCGTGACTCCAAATAGTTTCGATAACCAATACTACACTAATCTTCGTAACGGGAGAGGTCTGATTCAGAGTGATCAAGAACTGTTTTCGACTCCTCAAGCCGACACAATTCCACTAGTGGAGAAATACAGCAGCAACAAGTCCGTATTCCTTAAAGCATTCGTTAAAGCAATGATTCGGATGGGAGATCTTAAGCCTTTAACTGGAAACCAAGGCGAGATAAGACTGAATTGTAGGGTTGTGAACTCAAGGAGTGTGGAGAATGAGGGTGATGGTGTTGTGAGTTCGATTTGATCATGTCGGGGATATATGGATATGTAAGAAATCATAAAATGCATGGTGAAATGATATATGTATTTCGACTAAATAAATGTTCTGACGAGTTATGAACGAAATAATTATGAAATTTGGTATGAATTAATACTATTAGCTAGCTCTTGGCTGATTCTTGTGTGTGTTTTAGCAAAATTTTCTCTTGTTTCGAAGGGTATTGTAGTAGAGAGTTTGATGTCGATAGTTAAAAACACTTTGATGTTCGTTCTGCTCAAGGGTTCATCAATTCTGTGTGTTGTAGTCGATTTCTGATTGTTACATTAGCACAAATTACGGTTCGAATTTAGGAATACTGAATGTATCCTTCTGAAATTCACTTTTCCCTTCTTAGTACTCTTCATTTTTAGTGTTTGTTTTTATCTATACTACTATGTTCTCTGTATTACTATCATATAGCCCGGTTTGGTTTTATTTTATATTCCGTGAACAGTTTTCTCTTCAATGAAAAGTAAAGGATCAATAAAATATTGTTTGACGCCAAAAAAGGTTATTGCTTGATTCGATTTTCTGGATACTAAAATGTGTATGATTTTCGTAATGCTATGACTCGTCTTCTTTATACATAAGACATATCAGTTTCAAGTTTGTAGCATAGCAAATTCGTATTCTGTTTAACAGTATATCGAAGTTTGTGATACACAGCCAAACAAAAAATATGAAGAGTAGTAATTATATATCACAGTGGTAAATAATGCAACATTTAAATAGTTACCACTCAAATCATTTGAATGGACGAACAAAACAATTCAACGAACATGATTTTTTTTTTTGATTAACCAGAGGGTGATCCCAAAAGTTTTCTAGGTCTAAAAACTAATCTTCCAGAGGTCGACAGCAATTCATGTATTCTTACGATTTAATGCTAGTTCTAGTGGCCAAACGGAATCGAATCTAGAGTGGGCACTCCAGCCAGAGTTCCATTACCACTAGGCCAAAACAACTTGGTTTAAACTATCATCTATTTTGCATTGTCTTTGTTCTTTTACCAGTGTTTTGAAACTCGATCGAGATTCACAGTCGGATCGATAAACCCAATAATCCAATATGTGATTAAGTTTAAATTTAAGGAAAAAACTATAATTTAAAAATCCGAAAACTCACACATTAAAACTTGAAATTCTGTTACCGGTTAAATCACTGGTTGAACTAATATGTAACTTTTAA
The DNA here is from genome assembly GCA_026261945.1 of Hirschfeldia incana. Lineage (NCBI taxonomy): Eukaryota > Viridiplantae > Streptophyta > Magnoliopsida > Brassicales > Brassicaceae > Hirschfeldia > Hirschfeldia incana. The sequence continues at coordinate 10,202,663 of JABCMI010000007.1, forward strand.
TTATTATATTTTTGAATTTTTCAGTTATATTAACATAATATGTTTGTATGCTAATTAAGAAGATAGGTTTTTAGTCTTTACATAAAGAAAAATATCATATGGTCATGCAGCTTATTAATCTATTAACAAAACTAGTTATTGTGATTTGGTATTAGTTTATTTTTAGTATCGATAAACTATTATAATTTTATCTTTTGTTTTTATTTTATTTTGAATCTAAAATTTCATTGCATTATTCACATTAAACATTTAAATACTTAAGGATTTTAAGTTTAGATGCATCTTTTATTATATGTCATAATTCTTATCTTGTTACAAAAAGACTTAAATAGTTTAAATTATTTTTCTTTTTGATATTAATATATAAAATGAAAAAAAGTTACATATTTTCCAAGTGTTTTAAAACATAATATTTATTATGTTTTTAATAAATAATATGTTATTATATAATAAAATTAATTTATTCTACGATTGATGTTCGGTCGATCTAATAATCTAGTGATCCGGAAAGTTGTCCCGTTGAATGTTGGTATCAAAACACTGCTTTTTATTCTTCTGCCTTTTTGTACAGCTCATCCTTACCAGTACACGTTTATCGCTTTGTGTTTTTGTACAGCTCATCCTTTACAAGTAAAATTTATCGTTTTGTGTTATCATTCATACCCAAAATCAAAAACATAATCTTTTTTTTTTGTCGACAAAACAGATTCTAATTTGCATATTGCTTTGTTAAAATATGTTTCTTACTAAATTACACATATATATATATATATATATATATATATATATATATATATATATATATATATATATATATATATATATATATATATATATATTTTTTTTTTTTTCTTTCTTTCTTTCTTTTTGTAACAGGTTTTAAATGAGAGTATTGCCTAGCTATGTTTGGCGAGGATGAAGCAAACATGCAGCTAGTGTCTTACATGGTCATGTACTCATGTTATTTGAGAGTTTAAATATAGGAAATATGTAACTTGGAAACGTATTTATTTTAATGTTTTTATAAGTTATACTATTTTTTTTTGTCAACAAGTAATACTATTTTGACTAGAGAATCACTACAAACTTTCCAACCCGAAGATAATACTAAGGCTGGGCATAGATGCTCGTTACTCATCTAATACTCGTTACTTGATCCGTATTTGCCTCGTTTTTTAAGTACTCGTCGTTGTCAAGGCAAGTATTAAGTCACTACATTTTATTACTTGCAAGTACAAAGCAAGTGACAAGTATTAAAAAAAATTAACGACTCGCCTTGTTACTATTCGTTACTCGTTATATTATTAAAAAATGATAACTAAACCATAAAAGCCAAAGCACTAAACATATATTTATTTGTTGTAAGAAGTGAAGTAAACAGTATTTTCATATTAAAATATATGAATTTTGTTTTTTTATATCAAATACAAATAATTTATGTGAAGTAACTCTTATGTTTTTACCAAGTCGAGTTAATAAAATAAAATTTCATAATATTTTTTGATAGATTACTATCTATTAAATAATTTTTAAAAACTTAAAAACATATCAAAATAGTTTATATGTACTTGAAGTAGTAAATACTCGAACAAGACAAGTAACTTGCAAGTAACATATTTTTGGATAAGTACTCGAGATAACAAGTACTCGTTTTTGACAAGTCAAATACAAGTCTAAAAATTCATTACTCGTTTAAGGCAAGTCAAATATCAAGTATGCGTAAAAAAGTAAGTAATCGCCTTACACCCACCCCTAGATAAAACGCTATGATAGTGCGAAATTTGATGCTTTCTCTCTCCATCTCTATGGCAAAAATCACACCATTTTGGTGTGATTCTCTTTTTTCCTATAGTGTCACACCAAATATATGGTGTTAGCAACAACAAAACTTTTTTTTTTCAAAACTGCTTTACTTCAATATTTTTTACTAAAAATACTATTTAATTATATTTGATTATATTTCACGTATAGTATTTTTTATAATAAGATCTAATATTTTAATAAAAATAAATCTATATTTCTTTTTCTCTGAACTTTAGCATTTTTGTAATATAAAATATTAATACATATGAAAAATAAAATTTGTTTAAAAATACATAACAAGTTTAGGTTAAACACATGAAATTTAAATTAAAAATTTTAAACTGTATTTAAATTTTGTATAATGTACTCTAACTTTCCTTATGTGTTTTAATTGTTTAATGTAATTTTTTTACTAATACTATTTTAATATATGTTGTCTTCATATAATATATTTATATTTGAGTTGGAAATATTTTTTTAAAAAAGTGAATTAGAAATATGCTTTAAATTAATATTAGTTAATATCTTTTAGTTATAACATACGAAATATTTTACTACAAATTTAAAAACTAAGAGAATCTTGTTTAATAATATAATAATAAAGAATATTCCTTTTTAGTGTAATATTTGGTATTATAGTCGGAAAGACAAAAAAATAGTGCTAAAACCACACTTAAAAGTGTAAATTTGACACTAAAATTGTGTCATAGATTGGAGATGCCCTTAATAATATAATCTCAAACATAATCAAACTAAAATGAAGAAAAAGCAAAATACTAAAATCACAAAATACCAAAGTTTTATTCTGGTAAACAAACAAAAGCTAAAAACGAAAAAAAAAATATATACTCAAAAGCCCAATGTAAAATAAGTGTAAGCAGTTTGACCCAAAGAGGAAGAAGATGTAAGCAGATTTAGTTGGAGGTTGGTACTTGGTACATTATCAACTCCCCCTTTTCCTCCCATGTCCTCCATATTTCCAATGTAATATATTCCCTCTTTTTCTTGAAATTTGATATTTAGATGTCACACATTAATAAACTTGCTTACCTATCAATACAATCCATTATCAATTTATACTTAATATGAAATAACAACTAAACATTCAAAACTATTTAGAAACAACTTTGAAAATATTTATTCTAACTGCATAATATTAATAAAATATAAAATCTTCACAGTAAGACAATTTATCAGCCGAAATGATATGGCATACTAGTGCGTACTATTGTTAATGAATGACAAATATTGTATAAATTAATAATGGTGTGTCAAATTTTCATTCAGAGACCAAATAATACATGCTATAGACCAAAAAAAACACCTTTCCGTTTAAATTTTAACCCGGTAGAAAACAAATTGCTGACAAACAGAAAAAAAAGTATATACTATATGTTAATCTCAACATCATGCTCGCCGGTCTAAGTGTGTTAGCTTACACGGCAAACAAAAAACAATTTAGAAATTAATCTCACGCCGTAGCCTCTTTATTAAGCGCATTTGATTATCCAGTGGAAACAAAACAATTAGACGCAACTGTTACAATACTAAGTAACACATAATCCAACCCACTAATTGAGTTCATTAGGACTAAAAAATTAAACAAACCAGCGGTTCCACTAGCTTATGCAGAGCACGTGCCCCATACACATATGGTCCCTCCATGCATTTGTATTTTATACAGCTTTATGCTAAGGTTAGACAACTATGTGTCCTATCTTTGGGAGTATATAACCATTTCAATTTTGTAGCTATCGTGAAAAAAAAGAAAAATTATATAGTATTGTTTTTGGACCGTAGATGTTCAGTCTCATGATTGACACGCATTACCTAATGCATTAGTTTGTGGTACTATACCAAATACACTCGAACACTATAATTTATCGCTTTCTCTTAACTATACACATGCAACTTGATCTAGGTCTGTTTATTTACGAAACAAGTTAAGTATTAAACATTTTTTTTAACGTCTGATTAATTATGCTATTACAATGATGAGAATATTACATAGACGATTCTACAGCCGACAATTCTACCATCATATGAGAATTCACGCCTGACTGCACCGCTCCGAGCCGTCCTATGAAATTCATATTCGATGGTACGCCATGCACCAAGCTGTAGATCTCTTGTAACATGTTTCTTTATAATCTGCATAATTATGCATTTTCTGGGGTTTGAACCCCAGACCTCCGGATGTAGAAGCATTAATGAACCCTTAGTCAAACCACTGGACCAAGGGGGCTTCCATTAAGTATTAAACATTACGTGTGCATTTTTTTGTATCTTTCGTGGTTCGTTAGGAAAATGAGTTGGGATGTGCCGATGTGGGTTATTTACTTATTTTGAAGGTTTATTTTTACTCTTTAGATATTAATGTTTTCAGAAATTAATTTATTGTTTAGATATGTGAATCAAAGTTGTTAAAAAAAGATATGTGACCAAAACAATTTCATTAAAATTTTAGACTCTCTTATATATATATATTTTAAAATGGTTAAATAGCTGATAATTAGTAAATGATATGTAATTTTATTGTATAACAGAGAATGGAATTGTAATTAAGTAGTTAAAACTGATCATAGAAGTAAATCTTTAACCAAACAAAAATGTTAAAATAGAAAAAAAAACTGTTAAATATCAGCAAAATTTTTTTTCCTCCCTGGAGTTTGTGGATTTACATGGAACGTGTACTACTAATTCCGGACTCGAATGTCTTTTGACTTTTACGCCAGTCAATACATTCAGTGCATAGTAATAAATTTCATTTGAAGATCTTTTGTTTTCTGTCAGTTTACAGAAATGAATTTGTGTACACTGGAAAAAAATCTTTAAAAATCGAAAATATCTGAACTGGTTCAGTTTCATAACTTTAGAAAATATATAATACTATTTTGGTGAGAACTTACCACTAAATTGTCAAGGAGTTCAAAGTTTAGTTTTCATCACTTAAAATTCTGGTTTATACATAAATCATAGAATAAAACAAAATTCGATTATTTAACTAATTTTAAAAAAATGAAAATTGTTTGAAGTCTAATAAAAAAGGTGAGTTCGAATAGTTTCAACTCAATCATGAAAAACATGAGAGAATCTCATAATTAAATAAAACGTCACAGGGACCAACCTGTCAAATCAGGTTCCGTGAACTACATACACCTCGACACGTCAGCATTGATCCAATGGCGTCAAGCCTCGTCATCAAATCTCTCTATATATATCATCAACACCATCTCTCTCTCCCCATCATCATTGTAACCATCGAAGCTGTCCTCTGCCAAAACAGAGAGAAAGAGAGAGATAATAAAAAATGATGCAGTTTTTCACGGCGAAAAGATCGCTCCAGAATGCTTCCGCCTTTCTCCTGCGGCGATGCATCTCGTCGACGTCTCAGACGGCTTCCGTCAAGGACACCACCGACGAGTTTCTGGCCAGGCTCCCGGCGTTCGATTACTCTCCGCCGCCGTATTCCGGCCCCTCCGGCGATGAGATCCTTAGCAAAAGGAAGGAGTTCCTCAGCCCTTCCATGCCTGTCCTCTTCAGAAAGCCGGTAACGTTTTGGATCGTCATCGCTAATTTTTCTCGATTGATCTCGTTTTTTTGATCTATTATTGGTTATGAATCTCGTGATTTGATATTATCATCGGAATATTCTGTGGCCAATGATGGAATCCTATTAAATATAATTTATAAATTAATGTTGAATCTCTACTTTTGTTTTTATTATTTGTTTTTGATGTCACGTGGCTATGCCCGGTCTTATCCATAGCATTGGCCATGTCCGGTCTCATGCATAGCCGGATGAAACTCTAGCCATGTCTGGTCTCATGCATAGCTGAATGAAACATTCATTTTGGTTTCCAAATTTTAAAGAACAAATATACAATAATTATAGCCCTGAATTGTAAAAAATAATTATTAAGATAAATAAAAAATTTTATTTTTATTTGGAAATTGAATTAGCTTGAATTTAATTTTTATTCAAACTTAAAAATCTGATTTTATTTTTATTTTTATATTTCAGTTGAACATTGTGGATGGGAAGATGCAGTATCTATTTGATGAGAGTGGTAGGAGATACTTGGATGCCTTTGCTGGAATCGCAGTTGTGAATTGTGGACATTGTCACCCTGATGTGGTTGAGCCTGTTATCAATCAGATCAAGCGTCTCCAGCATCCTACGGTTATGTACCTTAACCATGCCATTGCGGAGTTCTCTGAAGCTCTTGCTTCCAAACTCCCTGGTGATCTCAAGGTACTACAAGAACCATTGCATGTTCTGTCTTTTTGTGTGTTTATGAATTAAAATTTAATTGCTTTATGGGGTTTGGTTTATTGGTATAGGTCGTGTTCTTCACTAACTCAGGGACAGAGGCTAATGAATTGGCACTCATGATGGCTAAGTTGTACACTGGATGTCAAGACATTGTTTCAATTCGAAACGGGTATCATGGGAACGCTGCTGGAACAATGGGGGCTACTGCTCAAAGCTTGTGGAAGTTCAATGTGGTTCAGGTACTAGAGACTTTGTTTTTGAGTTTTTTTTTTCTTGAACTATGATGAGATTACAATGTTGATCTGTGTTCTGATATTTGTTTATGTTCTTTTTGCTGCTTGAAGACTGGAACTCACCACGCTTTAAACCCGGATCCATATAGAGGTGTCTTTGGTTCTGATGGAGAGAAGTATGCAAAAGATGTGCAAGACCTCATCCAGTATGGTACAACAGGACACATTGCTGGTTTCATCTGTGAAGCTATACAGGTAGCTAGCATGTTGCTAGTGTTGAAAATCATATTACAATCAAAGATTGAATGATAATCATTAACAAATAGTATCATTGTAAATGTGAATAGGGAGTTGGAGGGATTGTGGAACTAGCCCCAGGCTACTTGTCAGCAACTTACGACATTGTGAAGAAGGCTGGAGGATTGTTCATTGCGGATGAAGTACAATCTGGATTCGCTCGCACTGGAAACTTCTGGGGATTTGAGGCTCACAATGTTGTCCCTGACATAGTTACCATGGCAAAGGTTAATAGTTGACTCTACCTCTACAATCTTGAAAGAAGCAACATAAATTGATTTGTATTTTCTTTGATGATATGTAAACAGGGAATTGGGAATGGGTTTCCTTTGGGAGCAGTTGTGACAACTCCGGAGATAGCAGGAGTGTTGACTCGCCGATGCTACTTCAACACATTTGGTGGGAATGCTGTGTCTACCACAGCAGGTCTCGCTGTTCTGAAGGTGATTGAGAAAGAGAAGCTTCAGGAGAATGCATCCATGGTCGGATCTTACCTCAAAGGAAAACTCAATCAGCTGAAAGAGAAACATGAAAGTAAATCTCTCTCTTCCTCTCTCTCTAATGTGTCCTCCTCATTAACTTTGTTCTTGAACTTGCTCAATGTGTTTATGCTTTTTTAATGTAGTTATCGGAGATGTAAGGGGAAGAGGACTGATGCTTGGAGTAGAGCTGGTAAGTGATCGCAAGCTCAAGACTCCTGCAACGGCCGAGACTCTGCACATAATGGATCAAATGAAAGGTTTGGTTGTTTTGTGTGTTTTCTCTACTCGTCTCAGCTGTTGGAATTAAACTAACATGTCTATGTAATGGATGTTGTTACAGAGTTGGGTGTGTTGGTTGGGAAAGGAGGGTACTTTGGAAACGTGTTTAGAATCACACCACCTCTCTGCTTCACTAAGGAAGACGCAGATTATCTCGTGGAAGCCATGGACTACTCAATCTCCAAGATGTGAAGGAAACAAATGAAAAGTAAAATGTCTCTTTGTGGGAGATTAATAAGTTGTGGTTAATAATGCTTGTAACTTTGCTTCTAAACAACCAAAATGATTGATGAGCCAACATCTCGTTGCTTCTCAATCACTCTTGTTTTCTTAATATAAAACGTACGTTTTCTTATATTTTAGGAGCCAAAATGTTTACATTTAACACAAATATCATAAACTCCACATTTTGACAATCCCATAAAATAAATGTTTTTTCTCTGCAACTTACGGTGTGCAAATAATCTCAATATTTATTTACCAACAAATCCAGTTATATGCACAATAATGTCTCATGGCTGGACAACACAGCCACATATATTGTCTCACCTTGCTGTGTCTGATAAACACGCTGGCGTTCCCAGTGATGACAAATAATATCACTAAGTTTTCTTCTTATTGACAAATAATATCACTAAGTTTTCTTCTTATTTACAAACATAAGAACGCATGACGAACAATGTACATAAATAATTTTTCACAATCCCATAAACATATGTTGATTGCGCAAATAATACTTCCCATATCATCCACACCAGCCCATTCATCTGCACCTCCACCACCACCACCTCCTCCTAAACCTCTTCCAAAATCACCTCCAAATGAAAGTTAAAAACAACAGTGTAATTCTTAACAGAGAAATCTTACTATACTGTGAAATTGTATCAGTGTTGACTTTAAAATGATTTCAACCACAGTTATTTCTCAAAATTAGTGCATTTGAAAATGAAAATTATATAACTTTCATATGTAAGACAACTCACTCTTTGTTTTTTTTCCTCCAAAACCATCAGCTCCTCCTCCTAAATATCCATAAAACAACAATTTTCTCCTCCAAAACCACCACATCCTCATAAATATCCACAAAACCACAATTTCTCCTCCAAAACCGCCACTACCTCTATCAATTCTAAATCTTCATGTGGTGTCATGTTAGTGTAACAACCTGGAGTTTGTTATAAATATATATATATAAAATTTCAAGCTGTCACGTTTTTGCAAGAAAGGTAAATGTGAAAATGAATCTTTTGATGATGTATTATCCTAAAGTTAAAAAGTTTGTTTGGTCTTTAAACAGACAATATTACGACATATCACCTAAAGCTATTTTAACTAATCAATCTCCTATAATTTAAGAAGGTAGATAAAAATGTTATTAATATGGTGTGTACAAGAACACAAAAACTGAAAAAACCTAATGGATCATAGATTCAATTATAATTGGGAGGGATTTGATATCCAAATGTTAAGGTATTGTAGACCTTGAAGTGTTAATTATCATAAAGAATAGAAAACTGAAAAAACATTCATACACTGAAAGATAAAAAAAGATGAAAGCAAAAAAAGTCAAGTTTAAAAATTAAAAGAAAAATAATAATAATCAAGATGAAAGGGTTGAGCCAGCGTGGGAGCACATACTGCGAAAAGTAGAAAGTGTGAACACCACTGATTGTGACAGCTTCATAAGCCGAATAGATGGAGTTCATATACTCTTTGTAACCACTAAGTCTCATGCTACAATCATCCATAGATTTCTTCTCCTCCTCAGATGCTGGCTCCTCCATGTGAAGACTACACTTGTGAGTCCTCAAGTTTAACATGACCAGGCCGTTCTTGTTCCGACTCCACAAGTATATGATGTCAGAGTTTAAAGGATGCAAAGTAATCGTTACCGAGTCCGACCAAATTACAAGAATTACTGTTGAGATTCCAAGACAGCTGCCACAACGCTGCAGGATCATCATCACAGTACTTGACCAGCTTCCATACCCTTATTGTACGGCCTTCATTGTCTTTGAAAACGGTCGAGTACACCACATATCCTTAAGAGGTTGTGATTGTTCTCCTGAAACACTGATGGCGAACAAATTGAGACATATTAGGAAAAGGTATGGTCCGGCACTCATCACCTCCGTCATAGGACACAACATAATTGGCATCAAGATTGGAACCGGACGCAGCAAGCCAGTGAAGTACACCATTCAAAGGGCCGAGTACTGTAGTCTAGACCAGATCATACGATAAACACAATGCACGTTTTGTATCTTCCATAATCCAGTTTCAGAGGAATATATCATAAAAGTGAGTGCTTTAGACAGGACACCAGAGGAAAACACCCATATTACCTTCTACCGCACGGCAACACCTTTTTGCGTCTTTGTGATGGGTCATGTATCACTGAAAAGTGTATTCTCCTGTAACCTAACCAAATCATAACCAGTGAGATGTGGAGGGAGAGAACTCGAGCCCACTGTTGAAGCAAAGGGTTTCCGACATGATACATAGGAGCTCCTTCTAGGGTTTCTGTATAAAGCAGTTCCAATCCATCTGCACTGTTCAAGACTGATGCTTTTCTAACTGGATTGTTGTTGTTGGAATTGATACGCATGATCCAAGAGCCTAAAGAATTGGTAAGACCCCATATCTCGCATCCATAGTGTCCCACGAGTTCAAGCAACAGTGTACGATTCTCGTTGTTGGTGATTGACCATGACAGGGAGGAGTCACAGGTGAAAGACTCGTAGTGATCTCTCAAGAAATCGGAATCGATTATCTACTTCCATTGCTTACAGAATGATCTGAACCTCGCGATGATTTAAGCAATCGAAGACGGCCTAGTGGTCTTGAGGGAGTTACGGCTCAAATCCCACCCCTGAGAAAGAAAATGGCCGCCGGGTGATATCGAACCTCTCACCTTGAGGAGAGTTGCAAGCTAGTTTGACCATCTAAGCTACTGACATGTTTTAAAAATTGGCTGAAATTTTTGTTACTTATCAGCGGCCGGAATCGGATGCTTCTAATGGTTATGCCAAGGGCCGCTACTGTTCTGTCCGAATTGGACCCGGATTTGAATTCTGTTGGCCACTGGAGTTATATTTAAAATATGGGTTTCCTTAACGTCTGGTGATCGAGGTGTACTCCGGCCGATAGTGTATGCTGATATGGACACTTGCCGCTAGTCTGGATCCACCTCAATGGATGCCAAGATACACCGGGTTATTCAAGAAAAAAAAGAACTATGCAATGCTCCTCAATGATAATCCAGCCACGAATATTTTCACAATCGCTTCTTCTGGAGGCAAAAGTTTACTTATTTTTTTCCCCTCCCCTTAATATATGTATGGGAAAGTCGATAAAGAACAAAAAAAAAGTTGTATTTGATAGATAGAAAAAAGTTGATAAAAATGTTTTAATAAAAAACTAAACTGAATGTTTAACCATATATAAAATCTAGTTATTTATATTTTGAATGCATAATTGGCACAAGTTTATATTGATTAATTAATAAATAAAAAGCTACACTATTATTATGGTAATATAATTAATGATGTGAATTATTGTTAAAGTGATATAATTAATGAAATTTCTAATAAGTAAAATATGAGTTAATGTAATAATGTTATATATGTTTTCAAACAATTTTAATTTAAACTATTATTCATGTTTTCAAACGGTTTTAATGTGTACTTCGGTTTTAATAATAGAGAAAATGACATAGATAACATTAAATCAAGTTTTTGTTCTCAAACTAGCACTCAAGTCACAAAGTCACAAAAATAAGTTTCATTTAAGATGTAAAAGACAATATTACCCCATTGTTATATAACTTATATTATTAATAAGAAAATAAAGTTTTCACAGAGAGTTCCGTCGTCTTCGTCGTTTTCTCCGCCATCGTATCCGTCGTCGTGGCTGTCTCCACATCGTATCTGTTATCGTCTCGGCCATCTTCTCCATCGTCGTCTCGCATCGTTGTTGTCGCTGCAGTCATCACATCATATCATCTTCCTTCAATTTGGTGTCTTGGCATCTCTGCATCTTCTAGTTTACTTCTCAGATTCTCCGGTGACTCTTCCTCTCCTTGTTAGACCAATACAATTCATAGACATGGTGTTAAGGTAAATAACTTAATATGCAATTCTTGTGGATACATTTGTTGATTTGGATGTGCAAAGTTCAGATTTTTATTGCCTACCTGTGTAGAGAGATATAAATTGGGGTTAAGTGTTTACTTTCTTATGCGTTTATGAAAATGTTAAGATGTGTTGGGACTTTCATCAAATAATTGGGGTTTAAGTGTTTACCTTCTCCTGTTTTCCTTTCAATCTCTCAGCGCAGAGTTTGATGGTTATTGTGAAGGCGAGCTTGTCAAGGTCGGTAGTGCTAGTCTTGCTCCACTAGATCAGTGCACACAATATAATGAGAGTAGATTTTTCTTTTGTCCTAAATCCATAAGATAAGACTTGCTGTTTTTCCTAATAGATCATTTATAGACAAGAAGTTAACTCTTTCTCTATTACCAAGCTTGTTTCTGTTACTAAATTCTGATGTCCTGAAGCCTTGTTGCAGGTTATGTTATCAGGTAACCAGCAACCAATCCGTACTGATATAACAGAGGCAGCAATGGAGCTAGGCTCTGAGGTTAGTGAACCACCTCCTCCTGCCTTGTGTTAATCAGAATGGTTTCTCATGTATGTGTTTTTCCTTTGGCAGAAACTTTCACTGTTGGTCACAGACTAATGTAGAGTCCAGACTTTGGAATCAAACAATACAGGCCATCTCTTAAACCTCTGAAAGTTACCGTTGAACAACCGAGCCCTGTTTCAGTTCTTGATGCAGCCTTCGACGAAGAGGATTCACCGTCTCCTATGAGGAAGATTTCACTTAGTTTTAAAGGTGAGAAAATTGCAAAAGAACTAGCAATTACAAATTCATCAATCTCACATGGATTAACTAGGTTTTGGTTTGAGTGAAATTCTCATACTTTCTTTGTTCTCTTACCAGAGGACGATGCTCTACATTCTGACGAATCTGTGTGGATAAAGAAGCATGCGGAAGTCTGTAGATCGATAATATTGCCTGAGAATACCCGGAATCCAAAGCAGCCGGACTCTGATCTCCTCAAATGCTTCTCTGAAGAAGATGCAGACTTCGAAAGCGGCGACCACACGTACATCTCGGAGATATTGTTGGCATCAGGGCTTCTAAGAGATCTTGAATACAGCATGATAAGCATTCAGCTGAGCAAAGCACGTCCTCCCATCAACCATGTTACTCTTCTTCATCCTGGAACAGAACAAGGGCAAGGGATTAAGACGTTCAGTCTGTTCTTAAGAAGTTCAGTACTGTGGAGCTCATCAACCATGGCCGCTTTACTGAGATACATGGTAGGGAATTGGAGGAGAATTTAAAGGTTTCTTTCTCTTGTTCTGTCCATTTTTGGGACGTTGGTATTGGAATCCATAAGATTTCGTAGTTTTGTTGTGTTGGTGTTGGGAGGATGATCGTATAGCTGTTGAAGCAGAAAGTGAAATGGCTCTGTGGGTAAGGGTTCTAGCTTTGATAATAGCAACTGGATTACCTTTTTCTTTCAGGTCAGTTATAGCTATTTGCCATTGGATGATAAAGAATATTGATTTAGGTAATGTTTAAAAGGTTGTACAACTGTTCATGAAAGGTAAAAGAATTTTGAATGCTGAGATGTATGTAGAGGATGAATATTTTAAGGATTTAAAGTAGAATACTAAAAAAAAAAAGAAACAAAAGAAGAAAGAACAAAAGTTGCTATCCTAATAATTTTTTTTAATTAAATATTAAATTTTCAGGAAGCCATTCCTAAACATTATAATTGCTATCCTAATTTTTTTCTTTTTTAACTACATATTAAAATTTCATGAATTTCTATCCTTTCCTAAACATTTTACATTTATCATAAGTTTGTCAATATATACATTTTTCACTTACTATCCCAACATTTTTCTTTTTTTAAATATTAAAATTTCATGAAGCTCTTCCTAAATACTTTACTTGCTATTCTAATATGTTTTCCTTTTAATTAAATATTAAATTTTCAGAAAGCCTTTCCTAAACATTTTAGTTGCTATCCTAACATTTTTCTTTTTTAACTAAATATTAATTTTTTGATGAATTTCTACCACTTCCTAAAAAAATTACCTTTATCATAAGTTTGTCAATATATACATTTTAACTTGCTATCCTAACATTTTTCCTTTTTTAATATTATTTTTTCAGGAAATCTTTTCTAAATACTTTACTTGCTATCCTAATATGTTTTATTTTTAATTAAATATTAAATTTCAGGAAGCATTTTCTAAACATTTTAGTTGCTATCCTAACATTTTTTTTAACTAAATATTAAATTTTCATGAATTCATATCCCTTCCTAAACATTTTATCTTTTTATCATAGATATGATATATATATATATATATATATGTAAGTTTGTTAATATATACATTTTTCACTTGCTATCCTAACATTTTACCTTTTTTAAAATTAAATTTTCAGGAAATTCTTCCTAATACTTTTCTAGCTATCCTAATATATTTTCTTTTTAATTAAATATTAAATTTTCAGGAAGACTTTCCTAAACATTTTAGTTGCTATCATAACATTTTTCTTTTTTTAACTAAATATTAAATTTTCATGAATTCATATCTCTTCCTAAACATTTTACATTTTATCATAAATATGATATATATATATATATATGTAAGTAAGTTTGTCAATATATACATTTCTGAAAGCCCATCCAGAAATTGCCAAATGCTTTCCAACTTTGTAATATATCATTTAGGTTTAAATAAATCTATGTGTTTGATTATAACAGATGACTCTCCTCAGTTTAGCGGCTAAACTACTACTCTTACTAAACTTAAAAGTCACATATGCTCACCTCGTTCGATTCCTCATGGAGTCTGATCATATCTTATGTTTTTTAGTTGAATAAAAAGCTTTTGGTTATATTGTTTTACTTACATCAACACACAGTTATAATTCCATTTTCTTCCTCAAAAATTCTAAATCACAATTTGACATCTTTAGTTTTTGATACCATTTCATTTCTAGTTTAAATTTTGCTAAATAGAAACACACTAATATATTAATTCTGGAAACCCATCCAAAAATTATCAAATGCTTTTCAATGTCCATAAAATGTTTTCTATTTTTTTTTTGTTTTTTTGTAAAGTCATCTAGAAAATGCACAATGTTTTATTGTCACATTTAGAAATCTGAAAAGTTTCAGTAATCAACATATATCTCCAACTGTTTTGCCTTGGTTGTTTTGGAAGATTAAGTTTCAATTCAGGATAACCATCCTGAACAAAACTGTCTAACACTCTTTACATGTTTTTGATTTTCCTCAAAAACATACTTATACAAGAAAATACACTTGTTTTATTTTTCTGGAAACTCATCCTGAAATTTCCACAAGCTATTTTAGAACATTCGTTACATGCTTTTGATTCTCTTCTGAAACATACTTATGCAAGAAAACACACTTTTTTTTTTTTGGAAATCCATCCTCAAAGTGCCACAAGTTATCCTAGACAACTTGAAACTTCTTCAATAACAACCTGAATGAAAGACTTTTTCAATGTATTTCATCTTTTTATAAAAGATTTTGCTTGCTCATTTTATTTTCTGGAAACTCATCCTAAAAATACCATAAGCTATGATAGATAGCATTTTTGTTTTACAATGATAACACATTTTAGCACTTTTCTTGACAAAATTACTGACTATGCATTTAGACATCCTGCAATTTTTTCAATAACAATCTAAATGAAAAAAAAAATGTTGTGATCATTCATTACAAACTTCTACTTGTTCAAGTAACATCAAAATTCAAAAATATAGGATAAAACAGAACGAGTGTTACATGTTCACTTCATGTAACCTTCCTGGAAATATATATATATATTCATAAACTGGTTGAAGATCTCACAACATAGCTTGCTTCGTACGTCCATCGCAGTATCATCATTTATATTGGCCATGCTCTTCCTAAAATTAACAAAGCTACATAGTTTCGCAAGCACAAGCAATCGTCTATAAATGTAAAAACAAATTCATGAGCATACCAAAGATATCAATATGCGTAAACCAAACAAGTAACCGAGAAAAAAGCTTTTCAAATTTGTTAATATCGGATTTTCTGGAAAGCTTTCCCGAAACTACACAAATCTTTCCTGAATGTTTTTCTAAACACTAGAAAACTTCACAAACACAAGAAACAAGAGACTCATAAAAAATTCAAGAGCCTACCAACAATATCAACATGCCTAAGCAGAATAAGACTCCAAGCAAAAAAGTTTTAAAACTTGTTCTCATCCAATTTTCTGGAAGGCTTTCCTGAAACTACACAAATGGTTTCTGAATTTTTTTTAAACACTAGATAGTTTCAAAGCACAAGCAACAAAAGATTAATAATGTCATAAGAAAATTCAAGTGCCTACCAAAGATCACCAAGCAAAAAAAAATCAAAATTTGTTACCATCCGATTTTCTGGAAGGCTTTCCTGAAACTATACAAATAGTTCCTGAAATTTTTCTAAACACTAGACAGTTTCACAAGCACAAACAACAAAAGACTAATAATGTCATAAGAAAATTCAAGAGCCTACTAAAGATATCACCATGCCTAAACAGAACATGACACCAAGCAATTTTTTAAAAACAAAATGTTACCATCCAATTTTCTGGAAGACTTTCCTAAAACTACACAAATAGTTCCTAATTTTTTTTCTAAACACTAGACAGTTTCACACGCACAAGCAACAAGAGACTAACAATGTCATAAATAAATTCAAGATCCTACCAAAGATATCAACATGCCTAAGCAGAATAAGACACCAAGCAATTCTTTTTAAAAAAATTTATTACTATCCGATTTTCTGGAAGGCTTTCCGGAAACTACACAAATAGTTCCTGAAATTTTTGAAAACACTAATGTTCCTGCAAAACACACTCGGGAACAAGCATAATCAATCAAGGAAACAAATCAATTTAACTTCACGAAAAGCTCATGTTTCACACTTATGCATTTTCGATGACAACTCTATCATTACCTCAGAAAGCCTAAACATTTTACAAAATCCTAAATCTGAACACAGTAATATCGTTTTACCAATCGATCTTTCATGACTCACCAAGTAGGTGAAGAAAAAACCAACCAAACTTCAAAGCCGTGTCAGTCCTAAAAGGTCGTAAAAAGTATAACAATTATATAAACTGTCTTCTTAATATGGAGCTGTACTAAAACCACTGGTAGTTAAAAGGAGCATTACCTCATGGCTCGGTAGAGAGGCCTGTAACATATAACATAAGAAAGTGGGCATCCCATCAACGCATATATTGGCAAGGAAAAATATTCTTACACCTATCATTAAAATTTTAAAAACAGCATCAGTTAAACTTCATCGAAATCCAACAAGAACTCATTACCCTTAGAAGATAAAATATAATAGTATAGTGTGAAGCTCACCTCTGCCTTTGATCCAGCAGACCATGGTTGAATTCACATGAATACCAGACACAAAACAATCCCTGAAAGCCAGCAGTAAAATACAAGCCCCCGTCAATCCCTATAGAGAAAATGCTGTGATTGATAATAAAGGTAGTACCTTTGGGCAACATTTGCCGCAGTTTGAGCATCTGATTGGCGAAGGGAGAAAAAGCACGAGGCGGCGGATTTGACGAGAGTGAAGCTGACGGCGATCGATGCAGTGGATGCACGTGCTGAGCTAAGGCTGGCGAGTCCACTCAGAGGAGTTATGAGGGAATCTGAGTTTTTTAAACTCTTCATTTCAATTCGCTTCGTCTCGATGACGGATCCGTCGTCAATATGTATGTGGCTATCATTCTCGCGACCGATGATGATTTGTCTCCGGCGTGATTAGTCTCCGGCGTCTCTGTCTCTGTCGTCGTAAGGGGAAGAAGACTACGAGAGTAGACGAGGAGAGAAGACGACAAGTCTTTTTTTGTTAGCTTTATTATTAAGTGAGGGTAGGAAAAATATTTTACTCATTAATGAATGTCATTTATGTGACTTTCTCCTTCTAGTATTATTTTGGAGACAAAAAACTTTAAAAGTGCTATTATGGACAATTGCCTTTAATAATATAGATGTATATATATTCATATTTCGAACTACATATTTTTCTGATGATTGGGAATATTTTCACCTTGTACTATTGTCTTGCTTAAATACGATTAAAATCCTTTAAATACAAGGAAGCTTTTGTATGCCTGAGTTATGCCAAGTTCACAAACATGACGTGACCGGTAACAAAACCAACAAATGAAACGGTTCGAGTACATGCCAGCTTTACAAGTTTCAGTCCCGGACCAACGAAGGCAGATTGATATGGATACAAAACAAGTTTAATATTATGTTTTGGACAACACACAAGTTCAATCCATAACAGCCACAAAATCAAATCAGAGACATTACTGCAAAACACACAAAAGGAGAAGTAAAAGAGAATCCGAAATAGCACCAGCAACATAATATAGCTTCTTTATCCGAGAAATCAAAATCCATTTAATTACAAAATCGTCACAATTATAGTGACCATTAATCATGGTAACAATTTTGTCACAATTGTGACGAAATATTAAAGTCACAAAAACGCCACACTTTGTCACAATCTAAAGTGTCACAATACGTCACAACCCACAAAGAAAATTAAAAACACAAATTGTACCAAAAACTCAACAGAATCTAAAAGAGATTGAGAAATTCAACAGCAAAATCAACATCATATCGTTCTTTATCACGTAAGATAGGCTTCACAATGCAGGAAGTCCCACAAGGTTCCAAGAACATCTCGAAGCATTTTTAAAACACAACCCTTGTCAATGTTCTGCTCCTGCAGACCAAAAAAAAGTAACAAACACTATAAGTTCCAATTCCAGTAGAGTTTCAAATATACAAGAACACAATAATGTACCTGTAACTTTGTATTCATCTCTTTAAGCATCAGAGTCACCTCCCTCTTCTCTTCCCCTGTTCCAATCCTCTCATTATATCTATCTGTCTCTCTCACCCTAAGCCTTAGAGTTCGGTTCTTGTAGACTGTAGCTTTAACATGACAAGATTCAAAGACTCTGTATGCATCCCCTGATGAAGATATACCAAACGGCCACCTTAAACCACCTTTTACATTTGGATCAACTGTAGCTGAATCAAGCAGCCCTTTGATGTCACTTATCTCTTTCTCCTGCTCATCATAGAAAGATCACCAAAGATAAGTAAAAGAGAGAAACTCGTCAAGAAAGCTTTATGTCAAAATCAACTCACGGTGAGAGAAGTGATTTTCCTTTTGGCAGATAACATTAGCCTCATGTCAAGATTCTTATCAATGCAAGATACATCAACAACCATGTGCCTTATAAGATTCAGATCGAGCTGTTTCAAATTCAAAAACAAAACACAAGCTTTCATGTAAGATACTAGAAGAGAATCCAAGTAAAATGAAGAGATGAAGTAGAGACTTGCCTTGTACAAACTGAGCCGTCCATCTTCCTTTACAGTACACTTACAGCTAATGGTTTCATTGGGACGAGTATGGTGTGATACCTAAGAATAAAAGCCAGACACAAGAAATCATAATACTTCACATGACATTCCACAGAATAGTTCTCTAAGAAAACAAAACAAGTACCTTCACAGTGTATCTTTCCTTCTCCAAGTCAATACAGAATCCATGTCTTGGTACAAGCTGAGACTTGATATGTTGTAAGTAAGAAGTTGGGACATCAGTAGAGAAGATCCTATTCCAGGGTTTTAGGGAATGTTCAGCCATTGGAGAACTAGCTTGAAGCCTGGTTTAATGATGTATGCGTTAGAGGTTAGTAAAAAGATAACTTCTGTTACCAAAGATAATGTAAGATTCAGAACACTTACCCATAGAAGAAGATTTTACCAAAGCTAGCAACCAATCTCAATACATATTGATTCTCTCCATCAATTGCAGTCTTCGCTCGCTCGTATGCCAACACAAGATCATCCAGGACCTTCTCTGCTATGAACAGACATCTAGTCCTCTCTTCTTTGTCTTCACTCTCTGCAATATTCATATAAAACCACATACAAAACTGACACAATGCATCTTCTTTTGGCAAGAGTTATCATAGCAGACACTAGTATTGTTATTTTTGTCAAAAACAAATAGCAAAAAGGTTCAGACTATATTTAAAAAAAAACAAACAGTCTCTTACCTTTCTGGTCATTGATGTTCATCAGTATTGAAGGTTTTTCTCCTTTTTTGCATTGAAGAGAATCAGAGGACAAGGGGAAAAGCTTAGCAGATGGAGGAATCTCATCTTCAATTCCATTGGTGCCAATAAGAAACCATTTGGAAATGGAATCTTGTGAGTATATTATACGGTTGCGTTTATCACTGCTACTACTGTTGAGGTGGAGGTTTTTCTTGAATTTTGTAGCAAGAGAATCTGGAACAGGAGAAGGTCTCTCTGGATCCTTCGAGTGTCGCTTGTGTGGAAGAATATAAGACATGTTTGAACCTGAAACTCCAAAAACAAGAACAAGATTTTCAAGAACAACTATTCATCGGATCAGAGAGAAAATCACATACGGAGAGGAGAAACCTTTTGTTGATCAGTGTATTCTGAAGTTCCAAGGTTCCCTTCCCCTACAGAAAGATTTTTAAAGGAGAACAGTGAACTCTAAGACCATCTTCAACCCACCTCTATTTTTATCTCTATATTTTCCTCTAAAATAAAGAAACTCTATTATAGAGGTGGATTTGCTCCAATGTATGTCTCTATAATAGAGTTCCTCTATTTATAGGGGAAAATATAGAGATTTATCATTTTCATCTCTAAATATAGAAGCATAAAGTGAAATTCCTCTATATTTTCCTCTAAAATAGAGGAACTCTATTATAGAGGTGTACATTGGAGTAAATCCACCTCTATAATAGAGATCTCTATTTTAGAGAAAAATATAGAGATGTACATTGGAGATGCTCTAAGAGACTCTTCGCTCCCTTTCTTTTTATCTTTCAATTGACTCTTCGGTTTCTTCAAAACTTAATGCAAAATTGTGTTTGGTTTCGATGGCAGGCCATCATAGTACACATGTCAGTCTCATGTCAATTCTTTCTTTATCCTTCTTTCTTCTTTTACTTTTTGATTATTGGAGTTAAAGATCCCATTACTTTTGGCTTTTGCAAGTTAAGATTATGAATAGTTGCTTCGGACCAAATAAACTAAACTGTTTTGAATGAATTGATCTTATGGATACTTATCATGGCTACACTCACACAGGTAAAGAAGTGTCATTCTTTTACAAGACTTTTGGACGTGATCACTGATCAACACATGTACAAGACAGAGTAGGTATCTTAAAAGTGTATATATTAGAATTATATTTGTTCTGATGATCAAGAATCTTTACATGCATTGTATTGTCCTGCTTGAAGCACGGCGACTTCATTTTGATCAAAGAGATGGACTCATGTTTCTACTAGAGTTTCATGATTGCTAACTGAGATCATTTCAGTGTTGTTACGTAACTTAATTTTGATCATCACGAAACTGAACAAGCGTAAGTAATTTTTAGGAGAATTATTATTGCTTATAAGCAGAACAGATTCAACATTTTAAGTCAAAGGAAGATGAAACTAATCACATCATCAGACACATTTTTAGACTTTGGATATTCTAGATAGACATAAAGCAAACAAACAAATATTACTAGAGGTCACACACGGCCGTGAAGGAGTTTGAAAAGGTTTGAGAAACCCTTGCATTTAGTAAAGCAGATCATCATAATCGTCGTACGGATCAAAGTCAGAACCGTCACTAGCATCATCCGGGAGGTCATAATAAAACTCATCTTCTGACATTATATCAACATCAGAGTAGTCATCGTCGGATGAACACACGTCGTCGTCAATAACCGTTGCACCGAACGGGTAATCACGAACCGAGTCATTAGGGGGTCTCACAACTTTGATCCTCTCGAGACACCGCTTCTCCAGATCGCCAACAAAGTCAACGTTGAAACAATGACGCAAATCAAGATGTTCCAGGTTAGGACAAGCGTCAAGAATGGCGTTTAAACCAGCGTCTGTTAATCTATCCCCAAAAATCTGGAGGTGGCGAAGTCCGGACATTGTTTCAGCGATCGCTAGAGCAACGTCATCGCTCACGTCTCGAGGACGCTTGGAACCCTCGCAGTTTTTCTTCAAGGTCTTCAGATTTGGACAAGACTGGCCTATAACTTTCAGAGCCTCTCCTGATAACGGGCAGTATGAAACCTCAAGTTCTTCGAGCAGCGGAAGTTTCGAAACTGCGTCCATGAGTCCCTTGCTTGTAATTTTATAGCCGACTTCAACTTTAAGGCGTCTCAGTTTACTTGAACTACAAGTAGTTGAGAAGATGCAAAACATGATTACAAAACATTTTCTCCTTGCATCTCAATAACCTAAAGCTAACACATTCAGGCCTAAGAAACATATAATAATGTTAGAATCAACTATCAAATGGATGTTTTCTCTAAACAACGATTCAAATAATCAACTATATACCTGAGGCTAACTCTTATAATTCTAAACCTAGGTTTAGCAAAACCTGAATGAAATCAACGCAACCACATTTCTCTAAACAATGATTCAAAGATCCAACTGAATAAACCAATGTTCTAAAAATCGCAAATTTTCTAAAAAGATTTTTTTATTTATTTTAAAATCGGTCTAAGCTTTCAAAAAATTAGTCTAGACTCCACCCACCTAAACAATAATTCTCTTCAACATTGAATTAACAGCCGCCTAGCCTTTTAAAAAATTGCATAAATACTAGTGAGGTTTTGTGTCACAGGGAGAGAAAGAGAAGAAAGAGAGAGAGAAGGAACCTATCGGCAATGTAAGTGAGGAGGGAATCAGAACCGAAGTAGGAGAACTCGATGTCAACCAAACCTCCCTGGCTACGATCAACTGTGTGCCGGCACAATCTCTCGTAGTACGGTTCTCCAAATTCTCCGGGGTTATGTATGACAATTCTGCGCCACATCGAAGGGTCTTTACAGAGGCGACGCCACGATCTGCACACTTCCTGAGCGTTATCAACTATCTCAATCGCGCCGAGCCTGGTAAGAATCGATGACGTCAGTTCCGGCGGAAGCTCCAACCAGTTTACGTGTTCTCCTTCCTTCGTTGCCGTAGGAGAAGAAGAAGAGGCCGTTCTATGCATCGAAAATGGCCAAAGGAAGTTCCAAGGTTCGTGCAGTAAAGATCTTTAGAGGAGAACACAGTGTCTTATAGTATTAGTCTTCGCCCCTTTTTATTATTCTTCAGTTTGACTCATCGGTTTCTTCATAACTTCAATGCAAATTGTGTTTGGTTTCGATGTCCAACTTAGTACGTACATATGTCACTCATGCTATTTCTTTTTTTTTACTTTTGGCTATTGCAATAAGATGGGTCATTCTTTTACAAGACTTTGGGACGTGATTATTGATCAAACATGTGTACAACAAAGCAGGAGAAATATTACAAATGTATATATTTTCATATTTCGAACTACATTTTTTTCTGATGATTGGGAGTTTTTTTACATTGTATTATTTTCTTGCATAAATAGGATTAAAATCCTTCAAATATAAGGAAGCTTTTATATGCCGGAGTCATGCCAAGTTCACAAACATGAAGTGACCGGTAACAAAACCAAAAAAAAATGAATGGTTTATTCCGCAAACGGTTTAGTACATCCGAGCTTTACAGGTTTTAGAGCCAGTCCAACTTAGGCAGATTGACATGGATACAAAACACATTTTATATTATTTTTTGGACAACACAGAAGTTCAAATCCTTGACAGGCCCCAAAAAAAACAACTTAGAAACATTTAATACGAAACACACTAAGAAGCAAAGAGAATCCGAAAAAGCACCAGCAACATCATATGATTTCTTTATCACGCAAGAGATGCATCACAATGCAAGAAGTCCCATATAGTTCCAAGAGCATCTCTAAGCATTTCTAAAACAAAGCCCCTCTCAATGTTCTGCTCCTGCACACCATAAGGGTAATAATAATCATTGTAAACCTCATTTCAATAAAAAGTTTCAAAGACGCAAGAACAACAATTTACCTGTAACTTAGTGTTGATGTCTTGAAGAATCAAAGTCACCCCTCTCTCATTGTCCCATGTTCCAAACCTCTCACTAAATCCATTAGTCTCTCTGACCCTTAACCTGAGAGTCTTGTTTTTGTATGTAGTCGCTCTAACATGACAAACCTCTAATACTCTGTATCCATTTTCAGATGAAGGTTTACCAAGCGGCCACCTTAATCTCCCTTCCACATTCGGATCTATTATCGCTAGATCAAGTATTCCTTGAACGTTACTTGTCTCTTTCTCCTGCTTATCATAGAAAGATATAATATAACCAAATCTTAATCCAAGAAACGCAATAACTATTTTATAGATAAATGTAGATTAACCAGAAACAACTCACCGTAAGAGTCATCATCTTCCTTTTGCTGGCGAGCATAAACCTCATGTCATGATTCTTTTCAATGCAGGACACATCAACAACAAAATGCCTTAGAGGATTAAGCTCAGCCTGCACAAAAAGGTCAATGGTGATATTTATATTTTCTCAGGTTCTCATCAACACTACACACAAAGAGGGCTCTCAAGACTTGCCTTGTACATACTAAGACTTCCATCTTCCTTCACGGTACATTTACATCTGATGGTTGAACGGGGACGAGTGTGATGCGAGATCTGCAAAACGTATAGTTCCTTCTCCATGTCTATACAGAACTCATGGCTTGGGATAGCCTTAGACTTTATGTTTTGTATGAAAGAAGTTGGGACATCAGTAGAGAATGTCCTATTCGTTGTTTTTTGCCAATACTTAGCTTGACTCCTTGTTTTGTGTCGAGTATATGTTTGGAAACAAAGGCTAATGAATAATGATACTTGTGAAAAGAGCAAAAGTTTAAAAGACTTGAACTTGAATTTTTTACCTACGAAAGAGAAGTTTACCAAACCTAGCAACCAATCTCAATTTAACATTGTCTGGAAGATGATCCATTCCCTTCTTAGCGTGCTCATATGCAAAGACAAGATCCTTCTCAACCTTCTCTGCTATTAACATCCACCGAGTTCTCTCTTCATCTTCACTTTCCTCAACTATCATATTTTTAATACAAAAATATTAAAATACTTAAACAAGAGACAGTGTATTTTCTTTAGGTAAGAAGGATCATGGTAGTTACAAAATGGTTACCTTTTGGGGCATTAGTGTTCATCAATACCAGATACTTATCTCCATATCTTCCACATTCAGGAGAATCTGAGGATACTGGGACAAGCTTAATAGACGGGGGAACCTCATCCTCTATTCCATTTGAACCAATAAGAAACCATTTGGAAATGGCATTTTTTGAATATGTAATAGGTTTGCCTTTAGCACTGCTACTCTTTGGGATTTCAAGAGAATCTGGAACAGGAGGAGGTCTGGTCGGATCATTTGAGTGTCTCTTATGTGGAGGAATATAAGACATGATTGAACCTGGAACTCCAAAAAAAAGAAAAAGATTTTCAAGAACAGCTATTCATCGGATCATAAAGAAGATATCGCATAAGGAGTTACCTTTTGTTGACTCAACGTCTTCTGAAGTTCCAAGGTTCCTGCAGAAAAATCTTAAAGGAGAACAGTGGCTTCTATTAAGAGACTCTTTGGTTCCTTTTATTATTCTTCAGCTGGCTCATTGGTTTCTTCATAATTAAGTTTAATGCAAATTGTGTTTGGTTTCGATGTCCCGCTTAGTACATACTATGTCACTCTCATGTCATGTCTATTTTCTTTCTTATTTTACTTTTTAATTATTAGAGATAAGATCCTTTTGCTTTAGGCTTTTGCAAGTAAAGAAGTGTTACAAGACTATGGAACGTGATCATTGATCAAACATGCGTACAAGACAGGAAAAATATTACAAATGCAGATATTTTTCATATTTCGAACTATATATTGTGATGATTCGGAATCTTTTTACAATATTGTATTGTCTTTCTTAGTTTAGGATTAAAATCCTTTATGTCATGCCAAGTTCATAAAGACGACGTGACCCGTAACAAAACCAAAATGTGAAATGGCTTAGTCCGCATACGGTTTAACACATGCGAGCTATACAAGCTTCAGACCCAAACCAACGTAGGCAGATTGATATGGATACAAAATAGAAATTATGTTATTTTCTTAACAACACATAAGTTCAATCCTTAACAGCCTCCATAAAACAACTCAGAAACGTTATTGCACAAAACACGTTAAAAGCAAAAGAGAATCCGAAATAGCACCAGCAACATCATATGGTTTCTTTATCACGCAAGAGAAGCATCGCAATGCAAGAAGTCCCATATAGTTCCAAGAGCATCTCTAAGCATTCCTAAAACACAACCTCTCTCAATGTTCTTCTCCTGCATACCATAAGGTTTAATGATCCATTATTGCCTCAAATTCAATAAATGTTTCAAAGCAAAACAGTTTACCTGTAGCTTAGTGTTGATGTCTTGAAGTACCAAAGTCACCCCCCTGTCGACTCCCCTTGTTCCAAACCTCTCATTAAATCTAACAGCCTCTCTGACCCTTAGCCTGAGAGTCTGGTTTTTGTATGTTGTCGCTCTAACGTGACAAACTTCAAATATTGTATATCCATTTACGGATGAAGGTTTACCATGCGGCCACCTTAAACCCCCTATGACATTCGAATCTACAGTCGCTGAGTCAAGTAACCCTTGAATGTTATTTTTCTCCTTCTCCTGCTTATCATAGAAAGGTAAACAAGCTAAGTCCATGAAAGGCATGACTATTCTCTAGATAAATGTAGATATCAAACTAACTCACAGTGAGAGCCATTGCTTTCCTTTTGCCGGCGAACATAAGCCTCATGTCAAGATTCTTCTCAACGCAGGACACATCAATAACCAAATGCCTTAGAGGATTCAGTTCGGCCTGCGACAAAGAGATGTTTATATGTATGTTCTCAGAAATAATATTTATCAATGAAGAGAATTCACACAGATTCTTAATACAGACACACAAAGTGCTCTCAAGACTTGCCTTGTACATACTGAGGCTTCCATCTTCCTTCACGGTACATTTACATCTGATGGTTGAATAAGGACGAGTGTAATGCGTTATCTGCACAACGTATACTTCCTTTTCCATGTCAATACAGAATCCATGGTTTGAAATAGCCTCAGACTTTATGCTTTGCATGAACGAAGTTGGGACATCCGTAGTGAATATCATATTCATGTTTTCTGGTGAATATTCAGTCGCATGACCAGCTTGACGCCTGTTTTTATGAAGTACATGTTAGAAACATGAGTTAATGATATTTGTGGTGTAGAAAATCTGAGACTAGAAATAGAAATGCTTACCTACAAAGACAACTTTGCCAAACCTGGCAACCAATCTTAATTTAGCACTATCTAAAAGATGATGATCCTCCATTCCCTTCTTGACTTGCTCATATGCTAAGACAAGATCCTTTTCAACCTTCTCAGCTATTAACATCCACCGAGTTCTCTCTTTTTCATCACTCTCCTCAGCTATCATATACAAACATATTAAAATTTAAAGATACAGTGTATCTTCTTTCGGCAAAAACGACCATGGTAGTTACAAAATAGTAAATAGTGGAACCTTTTTGGACATTAGAGTTCTTCAGCACCAAAGACGTTTCTCCATATCTGCTGCATTCAGAAGAATCTGAGGACACTGGCACAAGCTTAATAGATGGAGGAATCTCATCCTCTATTCCATTTGAATTAACGAGAAACCATTTGGAAACGGCATCTCTTGAATATGTAATAACTTTGCTTTCAGCACTGCTATTCTTGAAGTCGATATTTTTCTTGAACTTTGTTACTAGAGAATCTGGAAATGGGGTAGGTCTAATGGGATCCTTTGAGTGTCGCTTGTGCGGAGGAATATAAGACATGCCTGAACCTGAAACTCCAAGAAAAAAAGATGTTATGACTTGTCGGCTCTAGTTCAATCTTAAGTAGAAATCACATCTTAGGGAAATAATAGAAAACGAGAGCAGAGTTTTTCAGCTATTACAAGATGTATCCAATGGAGCGACGAGGTAAAGAAGTGAACTCCAAATAAGTAAGTTTTAAGGTGAGAAGAGAAAAGTTAACGTTAAACGTACATATATACTATAGTACTTAGTTAAAGACTTAAAGCAGTGATGTTCTTGCACACAATGACAGTGAACTCCAAGAGTCTCTTATCTCATTTTTTTTATCCTTCAATTGACTCCTCGGCTTCTTCAAAACATTAGCAAAACTCGTGTTAAAGCAACTTAAAACATAAAATGAATGTCCTCGCATGCAAATATTCAAATGTTTTACATAATTTTTGCAGTTGTGGAAAAAGACCGCATCCATAAGTTTGATGTATGAGTTGGTATATCTACTGCGCTGAAGCGTCACGTAGCGTGAGACGCATATATGGTATGATGGTATCGTGTCAGAATGTCCAATTATTTCTCTAGTGTGCACTAATTCCCTATAGAACACTTAACAAATTATTGATTAGTAAATTATAATGTTACTCAAAACATTTAGTTAATTAACACATAAGATCCGATACCATTGTAACTTATTTTGATGATTTAGACATTAATAACATGTACTTTATGCATGTTGCCAATTATTATTGTAGTGATTCTTGAATACTACACAGATTAGCTTTTCCGTTGT
Source organism: Hirschfeldia incana (assembly GCA_026261945.1). Taxonomy (NCBI): domain Eukaryota; kingdom Viridiplantae; phylum Streptophyta; class Magnoliopsida; order Brassicales; family Brassicaceae; genus Hirschfeldia; species Hirschfeldia incana. The sequence continues at coordinate 10,230,808 of JABCMI010000007.1, forward strand.
GTTGGTTCTTGTCTCAGGATGAGTGCACAAGCGCTCAAGTCAGGTTAGGTTATACGATTTTCTATTTAAGATATAACTTCCAATTTATATATGTATATTGTGTATTTTGTAACTAGTTTCTGGAACTTGTATTAGTTCATCTATGTATGTTGTGTTTTTTTTTGCCAATGCCAGACCATACTTCTATTGAACTTGCTTGTACCGTAGGTGTATACCGTTTTATTGGACGTATTTGTTATAGGTGCGTGGATTTTGAAGTGTATTCAATATCGAATTTGAAATAATTTGTGTTAAAATGATAAATCATTTGAAGTATAAATTAATAAGTAAAAACAAAATTTAATGTTCGTGAACTTATAATTTGAAGTATAAACTAATAAGTAAAAACAAAATCTAATGTTAGTGAACTTATAATTTTCAAAGATATCTTAAATTTTACTGTTATTAAAAATCTATACTATATAAAAGTTGAGGCTATAAGCCATTGAGAGCGTCCACATAGGATTTAAAACAATCAATGATATTATTACACATCACTGTTTTACATAATTATTTTTGAAAATTTTAATATTTTAAAAACCTGTATATTTAATTATAAAATACAAATCAATTCGATTAAGGAAAACTAACAAAAAAAAATATACATATATTAGTCCAGTATATATAACAATTTCGAAATTTAACATAAACATTTAAAAATATGTAATTAATATGAAAATTCATCATTACTATTTATTATTTTCCGAAATGTTAATATTTCTAAAAAGATATTCAAAGTAAAACTAAGTTATTATATAAACTAAAATATATATTAACACTTGACAAGTTACTTAAAATTTTAACTTTTATTGTAAAATAGAAAATCAAAATCCAAATAGTAAGTTGAGGCTATAAACTATTGAGAGCGTCCACATAAAATTTAAAACAATCAATGATATTATTACATATCATTATTTTTAAAAATAATAATATTTCAAAAAAAACTGTATATTTAATAATAAAATACAAATCAATTCGAATAAAGAAAACTAACAAAAGGAAAAAATATACATATATTAATCCAGTATTTATAACAATTTCGAAATTTAACATATTATTCATAATTAATATGACAATTAATCATTATTATTTATTATTTTCCGAAATTTTAATATTTCCAAACAAAACTCAAAGTAAAACGGAATTATTATACAAACTAAAATATGTATTAACATTTGACAAGTTACTTAAAAATTTAACTTTTATTGTAAAATAGAAAATCAAAATTCAAATAGTAAGTTGAGACTATAAGCCATTGAAAGCGTCCACATAGGATTTAAAACAATCATTGATATTACTACACATCATTATTTTACATAATGATTTTTGAAAAATATTAAAAAATTTAAAAACTTTATATTTAATAATAAAATACAAATCAATTTGAATAAGGAATACTAACAAAAGTAAAAATATACATATATTAATCCAGTATATATAACAATTTCGAAATTTAGCATGAACAATTAAGAATGTTATAATTAATATAACAATTCATAATTATTATTTATTATTTTTAAAAATGTTAATATTTCCAAAGAAAAACCTTAAAATTAAATTATTATGTAAACTAAAATATGTATTAACATTTGACAAGTTACTTAAAAGTAATTTTTTATTTTTTTAAAAAAAGACAATCAAAATAAAAATAGTAATATTAACAAAAATATTACATTTTCTATTTTGTATAATAAATCCAAATTATATTTTAGGCCAAGACAAAATAGTAAACAATTGTAAAAATAGTTAAAGTAACAAAACCATCTAAAACACTTACAATGTATAAAACAAAAAAAAACATTTAATATCATTTAAATTACATAAATTATTAGTGACTATAAGTAATCGTTATGGTATAAGCCATTTAGATTGTCTCTATCAGATTTAAAATGATCAATCGAAACATGTAAAATTATTAAAAACACATATTATATAGTAATTGAGGTTATAAGCTCTGAGAGCTTCCACCTAGGATTTAAAATGATCAATCATATTATGACAAATTATTATTTTACATAACTATTTTCAAAAATATCAATATTTCATAAATAAACTGTTTATTTCATAATAAAATACAAATCAATCTGAACAAGGAAAACTAACATAAATAAAAACATTGTACAAGTATATATAATAATTTTGAAACATCTTATATTATATAAAAGTTGAGGTAATTAGCCATTAAGAGGCTAAGAGCATCTACATAAGATTTTAAACCACCAATCTTATTACGACTAACTAGCATTTTAGATAATTATTTTCAAAAATATAAATATTTCAAAAAAAATTATTTCATAATAAAATACAGATCAATATCGAAAAAGGAAAACTAACAATATGATTTCAATAGAAATAACAAATTTAAAACAATCAATTAAAATATGACCATTCATTAATATAAGTCAATTCTATACTTTATATATATAAATTGATGATATAAGTAATTAAGGGTGTTCACATAAGATTGAAAATATTCAATTAAAATATGACAATTCTTTATTATATTTTTTTTAAAATGTAAATATTTTCAACAGAATAGAAACAAAACTATTATATTATATCTAATTAAAATAATACAAAATTTTAAAATTTTACAAGTTAGTTAAAAATACTAACTTTTATAATAAAATAAAAAAAAATTTAATATTAACAAAAGTATTACGTTAGCAAGTTTATAATAAATATAATGTACTTTTACGCCAAAATAAAATGATAACTTAATTTAAAAATGGTTACATTAATAAAAGTATTAAACACAATTTCATTGTATAAGATAAGAAATTTCATAATATCATTAAAATTACATACAATATTAGTGTTCTTATAAATAATTGTTAAAATTTCATCATATCATTAAATAATTTATTATATACAAAAAATATGGTTCTAAAACATGGATTGCCTATGAAATAACAAAATGTATGTTAAAACACTACTTTTTAAGTTATATAGCGAGCAACATAATTGGTAAAAAGTATGATAATTATATTTACAAAGTGTATTACGAATTTCTATGCATGAGAATATTTACATAACATTAAAAATATTTTTTTTATAAATTATAAACATTATAAAAACATTTCAATATATTTTATACATTTGTCAATTCAAACAATAAATACTAAGAAATATATATTTTAAAAGGAATAATTTGATAAATAAACATAAATTAAAGAACATAAAATCAAAATTTAATGCATTTTTTCATAAAAATGTTAATATAAATATCTATTTAAATAACATACAATTATTAAAAACATAAACTAATTATTAAAACAGACTCGCGCGTAGCGCGAGTATAAAATCTAGTCTATACTATATACAGGTTGAGGCTATAAGCCATTGAAAGCATCCACATAGAATTTAAAACCACCAATCAAAATATGACAAATCTTTATTTTACATAATTATTTTAAAAATGTAAATATTTCAAAAAATGTTTATTTCATAATAAAATTCAAATCAATATCGAATATGGAAAACTAACAAAAATAAAAACATTATACATATATTAAATCAATATATATATATATATATATATATATATATATATATATATATATATATATATATATATATAATTTCGAATAACTAATTTGATAATTCATCATATAATTTATTAATTTCAAAATGTATATATTTCCAAAAAAAACTAAAAGTCAAACGAAATTAGTATTATTTGACAAATTACTTAAAATGTTAACAATATTAAGATGAAACTACACCTCAAAATTTTGGCTATATTATATTGAAAATATTAACAAATAAATACATTTTATATAAGTTGAGATTATAAATTAATAAAAGTTATAGTAAAGTATGCATAAAAAATGAATCTATAAGTCACCTAAAGTATACACAATGAAATTTAAAATATCAATTACAATATTACAAATGGTTATCTTAATTTAATATATTTTTAAATGTCAATATTTCCATAATAAATTCCTCTAAATATAAGTAAATTGCTATAAAACAAAGTACACTAAAAAGGAATATTAAAATTTTATAACTTACCTTATAAGTGGTAACTATTATAGAAAATGTAAAATTTAAAACAATATAACAATAATAACATAAAACTACACCTCTTAATTATAACAAATACAAAGTATTTTTTACTCCAAAATAAAATGATAAATAAATATTAAAATAGTCAAAATAACAAAAAAAAACCATAAAACTCTATATTATACAAACAAAATGAGGGTATAGGTTATCAATAATATCCACTTAAGAATTACAAAAAATAATTACAATATGATAAATAATTTACTAATTTAGTATTTTTAAAATGTCCATATTTTTATAATACATTATTTTCAGTATAAAAAGAAAATGGTATAGAATAAGGGAAACTAAAATAGAAATATTAACACTTGAAAACTTACTTAATAAATGGTAACTCTTATAGTAAAATGTAATCATAGAAATTAAATAGTAATACTAACATGAAATTAGTCTCTTAATAATTACAAATCCAAAGTGCTTTTTCTTTCAAAATAAAATAGAAAACTAATATTTAAAATTTATAATGACAAAAACATCATAAAACTAACTTATTATATACAACTAAATTAATAGATAGGAGACTATAAACCTAGGGTTTTCTTGATGTCTTACAAGAGATGGGTTGGATTATGGCTATAAATGGTAACCAATGAATCAATATTAACAATACATTCATTAATATTCCTAAGAAATTTTAGCATTTATAAAGAATAATTTTCCTTTCCATTTTTTTCATTTATTTTTTCGTAAAAAATGTTTCTTACTAAATTTGATAAAGAATAATCATTCATCATTCTCATAGTTTCATTCGTATCCATTTTTTTCTAATCATTCATCATAGCTGCTTCGCTAATCAATTTGTTGGTGACAATTTTGGTATCTTGGAATCATGTAATCCAGAACCGATACAATTGTAATATCTATTTTGACATCTGCAATTGCGACCACTTCAACATATTCAGATCTATTGCCTACTGGATAAAAACTATATTAATTATATACAACTATATTAATATATATGAATTAATATAAAAACTATATTAATTAATATATATTCAGATCTATGTATAACCTAGGTTTTTCTTAATTTCTTATTTGAAAAAGAATTAGATTATATGACGATTCAATAGCTTTGACAATCAATTTTCCTGTGACAATTTTGGTGTATTTGGATGCAGTAGTTTGGAACCGATGCAACAGTCATATCTACTTTGACATCTGTAATTGCGACCACTTCAACATATTCGTGTCAATTGGCTACCGAGAAAAATACAAGCCAACTTTCTGAGCTTTCAAATTTAAATAAGTGTGAAAGAAAAGAGACCAGATAAAGAAATTTAGTACTCTATAAAGAAAGAAACTTAAGAAGATAACAAGAAACAACATTTATCTATCATCATATCCTCATCCCATGAGATCTCTGAGAATGCATGGACATGCAATTGTTATAGCTTCATATGAGTTAAAACAAGGTGTATAGTTTAAAGCCAGTCAATGCTATTCAATTTTTTCGTTCTGAGTACAAGACTATGAGAAGATTTGTTACATATCATGATGGTTAAAGAAAATAACAATTGAAAATGAAAAAGATGAAGAACAAAAACTCTTCCATCGATTTGGAAGTGGAGAAAACGCTATCATTCATCTAAGTTGTGTATACTTCTAATCTTTTCTATTTAACTTATAAATTCTGATTCACTGATAAAAAATTACATTTATAAAATATATTTTTAAAATAATGTTTATTTAAAAGAGTACAAAAACGCGTCAAAACAGTTAGTAGAAATTTTAATAATGCTTCTATGTTATATCAACAATAAATTAATGTCTGAACGAAAACATAAAAAAACAACACGAAGAATATTTAATATCAATTAACCAACAAAATAATATAGTAAATAAGAATGTTAATCAACAAACTAAAACCTATGAAATTTACGAACTTCTAAAAATTAAGAAAAATGTCAAGACTACAATAAAACATTTTGTTGACAGTTATCAACTACAAATAAAATGATCAAACTATGTGATAAAACCAAGACAGACAAATACTATTTATCATCATAAATTAATATTTTATATGTTCTTTAAATTTAAAAATCTTATATACTGGAATACATCAAGAAATATTATTTATCATATAAGTTTCACAACTCTAAAAATATATTTTAGAGTAAAGAAAATATTTTTAAAATTCAATCATATATATATTATGTTTTTCTATAATCTGAAAAACTATTTAAAAATGTTAATTAAAGTTCATCAAAAATAAATTATCAGTTTTTCAATCTAAATTCCAAATTATCACTTGCATTTTAAAATAATAAAAATATTTCAAGTACATTTATGCACAAAATAAATATACAACAATCACAAAACTATTTTATAACATTGTTAAATACATTAAATATTATGGAGATAGAATAATTTTTATGTTTAAGTACAAAAAAATGTATGAATATAATATTTTTAATAGTGTATTAGCAGCTTATATGAAAAAATATTTTATAAAATATTTAAAAGTAAAAGTTCATATTTAATGAAAAAGAGTTTTATACACAGTTTATACATTTATATATTAAAACTAATATAAAGCTAAAAAGTAACTATTTTAAGTAATGTGGTTTTATAAGTCATTATATGTGGTAAAAGTAAAATATATTTTAATCTATTTTCACAAAATATTAATTTATTTTGATTAATTATATTATTTAAATATTATTATATAATTAAACTAAATTATTTAAACAAACTCGCGCGTAGCGCGAATATAAAATCTAGTATTTAAATAATAATTCTTGTGGAAAATCTTGTTTTTTTATATTGTTTTGGTGGACTTTTCTTTTGACTAAAATGTTTTGGTGGACTTTCGTAGGAAAACATAGCAGTTGATGAATTTTTTGAATCGTTTATAAAATTGTAATATTTTTTACAGTTGAACTAAAATCATTTCAAATAATCTCAAATACATATACACCCTTATATTGTTATTTAAGTAAAATTGAACCAAATCAGACCAGTTACCAAACCGAACCAAATAAAGCTTGCAATGATTTTGTTACGTCATAAAGTCAGTATAAATCCGTAAACCAAGTAAATTGAAAACTAAAGTCAAACCGTAAACCGAATGTGGTTTGAGATTGCTTATAGAACATCTCTAATGTAAAATTCTATTTTTTTTTCTCCAAAAAATTAAAACCAGAAGAATAAAAGTGAATATAGTATAAAAAATACTTCAATGTTACTTCATATCTCACTCATCTCATAAACAAATAAAAAATATATTACTCTATTTATGGAGTAAACTTCATTATGAAATGAATTATAAAGTTGGATTAAACCACTATTTATTCCATATTCATTTTTATTTCATTTTGAAAAAAAAATTGATGATTTTAACAGTAGGTCCTATTTGATTTAAATTTATATATGTTTCAAATTTAGAAATAAAAGTATGTAAAATAGTTTAATATCATAAACACAAGTATAATAGAGTTAGATAATACATAATACTAAACTATATTAATTTATTAATAAATTTTGTTTTTTTTTTGTCATTAAATCTTCAAAGCAAAAAGTTCTAAACAAGAGAACCAACAAACTATATTAAATTTATTAATAAATTTTGTTTAATAAACTAAAATGATTTTAGTATAGAATCTAGTTGTATATTGTTATTTACGTAAAATCGAACCAGTTGAACAAAAAAAAAAGTAAAATCGAACAAAACTAGACCAGTTTCCGAACCGAACCAAATAAAAACTTGCAATGATTTTGTCACGTCATAAAGTTTGTGTAAAACCGTAAACCAAATAAATTGAAAACTAAAGCCAAACCGCAAACCGGATATGGTTGAGATTGATTAAACCCCATCATGCTGACGATCACTCGGCGCAAGAAAAATCAAACAAACCCTAATCAAACCAAATACGAGAGACTTCAGAATCAAAATCTCCCCCTTCTTCATCTGTCCTCTTTTATATTTAATTGATAAATGGTAAAACCAATTCCTATCTCAACAGTTGTAAGAGGAGCGTCCGCCGCAGCATCCAAATTCATCAAATCATCATCGAAACCGATCCGACCCGTATCCTCCAACAACAACACCATGGCTAGTAGTCCCGACAAAGATTCTTCTTCCGCCGCCGCCACCAGTAGCCAACGACGCAGCGTCCCGCTTTCCGCGGTGGTCTCGGATTGTGCGCAGCGGTGGTTTCAAGACACTCTCGAAGAAGCGAAAGGTGGGAACATCACTATGCAAGTTGTGTTGGGTCAGATGTATAACTCTGGCTACGGAGTCCCCAAAGATGCTCGAAAGGTTCCTTCTTTCTCAATCTCTTATCCACTTTGAAAGAAACCAAACCTCTAATTTAACGAAGTGAATTCAAATTATTAAATGTTGGTGTGTTTTTTTTTAACAGGGGAGGGTTTGGATCACGAAAGCATCAAGAGTTCGTTCTTCAGTGTGGAAAGTTATGAACAAACGACCAGGTATGTATGTATTATCACAATTCAACTTTCTGTTCTATCAACAAATGATGTTTCTTTTTTAATGTAACACTTTGATTTGATGTTGTTTTGCCTGATTTCTCAGGGTACAATGCAAGTGATTCAGATTCGGATTCTGAATAGCCATCATATATCCATTTAGCAAGATAAATCGTTTGTCGGAAGAGCTTGCTTTGTGTTCTGTTTTGTTTCATATTGTTGATGTTACAAGTTCATACCATAAACAATCTCTTCTCTTGGCGCATTTTTGGTGTTTGTTAAATTATTTTGCAACTCTTGCTTTTCATTATTTCTCTGTTTTTAAGGTTGAAAAAAAAAAGAAAAAGGGTTTAAGATAGTAGTTTTGCCACTTTTTTCTCAAGTAAATAATAGCAAAGGAGTCGAGATTTGTAATTGATTATAATTCTGTTTGGAACAAAAGTGTTAAAAAGGCTGCGAGAATAGTGAGAAATAGATATGAATAATGTAAGAAAGTAAAAGGATTAAATCAAAGGTTAAAAAGCATTATATATAAGAGTGTCTGATTCTAAATTCTTAGCGATAATAGTTTCACGGACTTGAATTTATGATTTGATTGGAAGTCGTTTATATATAGGAGTTTATGCTATACTAAGCAAAGTCTCAAGCTAATTAATAGTATCGAGTCATGTCACATTTAAAGCATGTCAACGAAAAAAAACATTAGACCGACATTTATGGTTCGTAGTAGTAACTCTCTGTAATCGCATTAGCATAAGCTTAAAGTCCATTATTGTGTACTATCTTACATGATGAAAATCTGATGGGCAAAGGAGAAATGAAACCAACTCTGAGTTAAAAAAAAAATAACGACTTCAATTTAAAGGTTTTGCTAATTAATCACACCTTAATCTCTATCTACTCATTTGCTTGAAAGGAAAGAGATGACACCTTAGCAAAGAAAAAAAGAAAGAGATGACTTTTACTACTACTAAAGCAGTCCAAGGTTCACCAAAATGATTTTAATTGTTTATGAAATTTATTTTAACATCAGGAACAGAACGTCACAACACAAAGCCGACAACCTTTTCAGAGATTAAAGCCGGCGAGCCGGCGAATTCACAGAACAAACATCTTGAAACCAACAAATAAGACAAAAACAAACACAACACCATTGCAGACAAGAAAGACAAGATTCACCCAAATGTTTTGATATCATCCCTATTTTTATCCAAATCAATTGAGCACCAACAAATAGCACGTGGCAGTCAGAAATGCATCCTAAAGAATAAAGATGTGAGAGCCGCCTCGTTCAAAGTCAAGGCCACAAGGTCTGACTAGTCTCCCCTCCCCCTTCTTCTCCACCTTCTAATATTTTCAACGGTCAAACTTTTGATCACCTTCTCAGAAACTACATTTTATTCATATGTGTGACATTTTATTTCATTTTGTGACATCAAAAAACAAAAACTAACCAATCAGAACGTTCAATATGTTTTATATATTCAGACATAAAACAAAACATATACACAAACATTTCAAAGAACCCATCACATCTTCTTCGCCCCCTTGTCCAAGCTCTCACAAGAAACACTTTCTATATATATCTGAAGCCAGTCTTTCTTAAAATAAAGAAAGCTTCAACCTTTTTTTTTTATGTATGGCTGCTTCTTCTCTCCTTCCTATAGACAATAGCAGAACAGCCAGACAAAACATGAATAGTTCTACTAATTGGTCACAACAATCGGGAAGAAGATCATCAACAGCTCTGGAAGATCTTGAAATCCCAAAGTTCGGATCTTTTGCTCCTTCTTCAGTCTCAATCTCTCCTTCCACTTGCTTCAGTCCCTCTATTTTCCTCGATTCCCCTGCTTTTGTCTCCTCCTCTGCTCACGTAAGCCTCTCTCTGTTTTTTTTTCAAAGTGTCCTTAGAAGATGAATTTAAAACTATTGATCATTTGGGTTTGGCTCTTTTCTTGAGAAAATCATTACTTTAACATCTCTCGTATCCAAGAAAATAAATTTTGATCGGATGTGATAAAGTCAACGAGTCAACGGTTTTCTTTTAGAAACAGAGTGTGTTACAGAGCTATTCTTGATTATATTCTTGGTTGTTTTTTGCAGGTTCTTGCTTCTCCAACCACAGGAGCTCTTATTACAAACGAAAGCAATCAGAAAAATGTAACCAAGGAAGAGAACAACAACAACAACATTAACTACTTCGATTTCTCATTTCAGACACAATCATCAACACTTTCTGCTCAAACAACAACATCAGCAACAAACAGTTCTATCTTTCAACCACAGGTATGTTCCTTCCTCAACAGCTCAATCTCCAAATCACTTCTTTTTTTTTCATTTCAAATATATTTAAAATGTTTTTGTGTGTTTCAGGAACAAGAGAGGAAGAACCAGCAGTCAAATCAATGGAGTCAAACTCTAAACAACAGCAGCAACCATCAAGCTGCTGTATCTTACAACGGAAGAGAGCAAAGGAAAGGAGAGGACGGTTACAACTGGAGAAAGTACGGTCAGAAACAGGTGAAAGGGAGCGAGAATCCTAGGAGCTATTACAAGTGTACTTTCCCAAGTTGTCCAACCAAGAAGAAAGTGGAGAGATCTTTGGAAGGACAGATCACAGAGATTGTCTATAAAGGAAGCCACAACCATCCTAAACCTCAGTCCACAAGAAGATCATCTTCTTCTTCTTCGACTTTTCATTCAGCTGTGTTCAACGCCAGCCTTGATCATCATGGTTCTTCCAATAACAGCTTCAGTCACTCTGATTCCCTTGCAATCCAAGATGATAATACTACTTCTGGTTCTGTTGGAGACGACGAGTTTGAGCGTGGGTCATCGGTTGTCAGCAGAGAAGAAGAATGTGGGAGTGAACCTGAAGCAAAGAGATGGTAAGAGATCATCATCATCACTTCAATTCTCTTTGAATAGAACTTGATTAACATGTTTGTTTGTTTTTGTTGTGTTATCAGGAAAGGAGAAAGTGAAACAAACGGTGGGAATGGTAATGGAAACAAGACAGTGAGGGAGCCAAGAATTGTCGTGCAGACAACAAGTGATATCGACATTCTTGACGATGGTTACAGATGGAGAAAATACGGACAGAAAGTCGTCAAAGGAAACCCAAACCCAAGGTAATAACACAAAACATAACATCTCTTCTTATCAAATATCATAACTTAGGCTCCAAGTATCTAACAATCTTGTCACTTGATGAATCTTAACAGAAGCTACTACAAGTGCACAACCATCGGTTGTCCAGTGAGGAAACATGTTGAGAGAGCATCACAAGATCTGAGAGCGGTGATCACAACCTACGAAGGGAAACATAACCACGATGTACCTGCAGCTCGTGGCAGCGGATACGCCACAAACAGGCCGGTGCAAGACCCTTCTTCAGCACCAATCAGACCAGCTGCTATATCTTGTCACTCCAGCTACACTACTTCTTCACGAGCACCATATACGCTTCAGATGCTGCAGAACAACAACAACACTAACGCAGGGCCTTTTGGTTACGCTATGAACAACAACAACCTTCAAACGCAACAAAACGAGTATGTTGGTGGTGGATTCTCTAGAGCAAAAGAAGAACCAAACGATGAGTCGTCCTCGTTTTTTGATTCCTTCCTGTCTTGAAGATAAAGGGAATCTGTTCATAGAGAGAAAGGGTTTAACTACCTACTAGTGATCCTGCAGATACATAAGACTGTAGTCTATATATTCCATAGAGAAAATTATTTCATTTGTTTTTTTTTCTTACATGGCTCATGTCAGAGCTTTCACACGCCTGTAATGTTATACTACTACTATCTTTAGTCTTCTTGTGTACCATAGAACTAGAAAAAATGGAATAAAGCCAATCAATTTCTCACAAGTTTTCACTTCCTAAATAATCTGATGATCGTTTGATTCCATGGTTACAATGTGATAGCATCTACTATAAACGATTATTGATGCCCTTTATAGCTTCCAAATTATCAATAAACAACATACACACAGTGACAGAGCAGTTATATGCGCACACACACACATAAAAAGAATGACATTTACACGTATCACAAAGATCAACACCAAGAAGCAGAGGAGAGCCTTAAGCAGCAGCTTCAGACAAAAGAATGAGTAGTGGAGAGTTTGTAACCGGAGAAGAGAGCTGAGAGAGCTAAAGAGACAAAAGCGAGTACAGCCATTGCGATAGCAGAAGCAGCAGAGTCAGTAAAAATATTATCTTGACCTTCTCTGAATCTGTTAGTCAACGGAATCGCAGAGGAAGCAGCTGATATGAGAAGATACGCCACAATCTACAATCACACACATCAAAATTTGCATCAAAATATCGTAACTTTAAAACTTTACATTTGATTATCAGCTTTCTCTACATTACCTGGTCGCCGGAGAAGTCGACCAAGATCGATGTCCGGCGATCAAAGAAGTCTCTACTCGAGAGATGTACGAACGTCTGCCACGAAGTGTATAGCGTTGATAAGATCGAGATGGCTGCTACGTATCTGTACTCTTCGTACTCGTCGAAGTTTCTACCTGGTCCGTGTTTGTTGGAGACCATGATTAGGAAGGCGAGGAGGGAGAAGATGAGAGATAGTCCTCTGGCGATCGGTGATGCTTTCTTGATCGTGTCCTCTCTTTTCCATCTCTGAGTGATCGCGGAAAACGTCGACGTTTCAGTGGCCGGCGTCGCAGCAGCCTCGACGACGTCGGAAGGTTCGACCGGTTTCTGGTTATCGGGACTCGTCGTCATGCCCGGTTTGAGCGGGAGAAGCTGTGATTGGAATCGGTTATGAGAAGAATCGGGAAGATAAGGAGGTGACTTCGAGATTCGGTTTTGGAAAGGTTATTAAATGAGGAAAGCGCGTGAGTGTGATTAGCAAGGCCCACGCCGCGTAACCACCAAACATTCTTGCAAGTTACATATGGGTTCCAAATTTTCCAATACGAGACAGGGATGTCTGAGGTTTTTATTGGACGACTTAAATAAATATCAATACTATTAAAATACAAGGGGCTTTTTTGAGACCATCCTAAAGTTTTAAAGTATTTACAATGAAATGCCACTGATTTTATTTTAGTCTAAGTTTTTATTTAAATATTTTATTCTAAAAAGAAATAACTGTATTTATTTAGAGAAATTGGTTGTAACAACCAACGATTTTCCGAATTCCATTCAAAAACCACTCATTAATAACACATCGATTAAAAAAATACTTACCTATATTTTCTCCCCTATGCTAACGAATGTTACCATAATCTAAATGGTAAGAGAATTTGGATCATTATCATTTAATACAAGTAAAATTGGCTGCACATTTATTTATATGAAAACTTAATTCATCATTTAATACAAGTAAATCTGTACTGCTATTTTTATATATAAACCAAATAAATTATCTCATTAAAAAGGTATAATGAATTTAACAGGTTTAAGATTTAAAAATAAAAAAAAAGATGTGAGTTTAAACAAGACGGGTTTGTTTGTTTTACTAATTGTGTATAGAAATGCTATAATATATATTTTAATATCGGTATAATATCTTTAACAATTAACATATACGATAACAGTTAAAATATAGAGTTTAAAGAATAAAAACTTTAGTTAATTTATTAAATTTTATATAATATTATCATTTATGAAATGCTTATTAATTTTCTTAAACAGATTATCTATTGTTTATTTTTGGGGGGTTTACAAGATCACCCGCTGTCTGGTCATTGAGCACTGGCAGAATTTTAAGTGTCTAAGTTGAATTACATTTTGGAGATGTTTGGAAACAAGTATAGTATTCTAAATGAAAATTGTTTCGAAACATAAATAATAGTATTACATCAATTGTATTTCCATATTTCAGTTAGCTTAATAATTTTATTAATTATATTACCTTAACAATAATACACATCATTAATTATATCACCATAATAATAATAGTGCAGATTTTTATTTATTAGCTATTAAATTAGATTTTTTGTGCCAATTAGAAAATCAAAAATGTAAATAACTAAGTTTTATATATAAGGTTAAATGTTTGATTTAGTGAAAAAAAATTATTTTAGTTTCACCTGATGAAAAATAACGTAATCAAATACATTATTCAAAGCCATATTTTTATGAATAAAATAATAACTTAAATAGAAAAATAATAATGTGCTACATTTATTGTCACTTAAATTTTCATTTAATATAATTATTTTATGAAATAAACAGTATTTTATCAGTATATAAAATCAGTTAAGCATGAACATCTATATACTATTAAAACATAATATTTCTTATGAATATGACCCTGATTTTTTCAATTAATTACAAATATTGTTTGTATTTTTTTGTCAGTGGTATTTGCAACCAATAGAAGTCATTATTTTACAATTACATTAAATAGCATTTAATTATTTAGTTCTTAGTCTTTTTACAAAAATTATTTCTTAAATATTTGCACCATATCTTTCCAGAAAATCTTTCACTTTATTAATTATTTGAAAACATATATTAAATGAAACCTCAAAATAAAATCAAGTTGAAATAACAAATGATTAAATCAACAAAATCATAATACGGGTCTAAATTATCTCAACTTTTTAAAAAAATAGTTTTATTTAAAATAAAAACTAAATCACATAAATTAAATTTAATACAATTATAGAAAATTTTTTGAAATGCACAAAAAATACATAGAGTGCTGAAGATATAAAATAATCTATTTAAATTAAAACAATCAGTGTAAAATAAGTTTAACTTTCATATTACGGATTAGAATTATCTAGAGTCTTCAAAAATTTAGTCATATTTAAAATAACAAAAATAAATCATATAAGTAAATTTTAGATAAATTTCATAACAACTTAAAATATATAATTTATCAGAAATCATAATTTTTATTACGTAAATTAATTTTTCCAAACAAAAATATACCCGCCCTTTTTAAGGGCGGGTCAAAATCTAGTTTATCATTGATTTTGCTTTTTTTTTTGAGTTATTGTCAGTTTCGAGTTCAAATATTTCACTAGAGGGGAAGGCAACAAAACCATCAATCAGAGCGTCTAAATTAAAAGAACATAATTTTGAAAAAAAATAGTTGATATTTAATATTTATAAACAACATTTTTTTTTGATAAATTTTACTTGATGAGCATTATCAGTTTGAATAATGTTTATTATATACTTCTCAAAAATATTTATAAAAAAAATAAGTGAATCTATTTTTAATTATTGATAGTGAATTTTAAATTTAAATTATAGAAGAAAAAAAAATTAAAACCATTACTAAAATTAACCGTAAACAGATTTCTTTTTAATCTAATTTTATCCTTTTATGTCTTGCAACTAATCCCAAATGTTCTTCTCCGCAAAACTTAAAACCCTAATTAAATATTATTCTTATGCTACCATTTCGACAGGTAATTTTTTTTTAAAAAGTTAAAACTGATAAAGAACTACTTATAGTTTATCATATCACTAGTATTCTCTCCCGTGCATATATGCACGGGCATTATTATATGTACATATATTTTTTAATATAATATGTAAATATTACAACAATAAAATTATTGTAGGGTTAAAAAAAATTACTGCCTATATTTTACAATAGTTCATTGTAGACCCAAAAATATAAAGGTAAAATATTGATTTCTCTTTTTCCAATCCAACAAAATATTAGTATTAGATATGAATTTCAGGCTCTTGTAAAAAAGATGCTGACCATATTTTGTAGAATATCTGACGTTATCTTTTGTAGTTTTTAGTTCTTCTCTATGTATTTATCTGTAACATTATATACAAAAATAAAAACATATGTGTATGTTACTCCTAAAGTAAACAAAAATAACATCTCTATATAATTTTAAAACGTATATAAAATAAGAAAAACTAACCTGAGATCAAGTCTTCATCTAGCAAGTATACATGAGATTCCTTCTGGTTTCATCTACCATTTAAGTCCCGCCTTTTTTTCCATTCTAGTTTTTCAACCCATTATCTTTTCTTCTGTTTCTCTTGTGGTGCTTCTAGAGTTTATCAGAGAGCCTTATAAATCCGTAAGGTGAGCTTCCTATCTTTCTCAAATTATCACCACTCCAACCAATAAAAATTTGCAAGCATATCAAGAATCAATCTAGTCAGTTTTTAAAACGGCAGGGACATAATTTATGATGTTCACCTTTTTATCATAATATTGCAGAAATATGTAGTTTTTGCCAACATACAAAAAAGAAAAGGGAAAGGAAAAAAGCATAATTAAGTATATTAGAAAAGAAAAAGGTTCATGAAAAAATCAACATGGCATAAATAATGATTTGAATATTAAACTGTTTAGATGTATTTTACTAATTAGTCTCACCAACCTGGATTTTAACCTCCATCTTCCAACTTTGAAAATATGTCTTTTTTGAAGAGTATTGTTAATTTGTTATGCAACTGTTTCGCCATGTCATCCCAGAAAAAGAACTGTACTCTTGACAGTGTTCATACAATCGTTAGAAATCAAGTCATCTGTGTTGTTAGAAATTGAAGTTTCATCAAACTCTCATAGAAAACAAAACAGAGTGTTTGCATGTTAAGAAGAATCTATAGCATCATGACTCGTGAGTCAAACATTATAAAGAGAAAGCTAACGGTTAGAGATCATGAAGTAGTGGAAGAGATATTCTAGATTTTTTATTTTATCTATTTTCTAAAGGAAAAAAAGCAAAAAAATAGATAAACGATTTTTTTTCAAAAAATCTTTGTATTTATATTTTTTTTAAAATTAAATTTTAAATCAGTGCCATGTGTCAAATTATTATTGCTCAAGCGACTTGCACATTAGTATATAAGGGATAAGATATGCTATATAAGTTGAATATGTTATTAATTAAGACATCTATGGTCAAAAGATTTGGTCGTATATGTTAGCATATGATTTTGCAGTAAACAATGCAAGAAGATCTATATTTTTAATAATATGTGACTTAAATAACTCATTTTTATAGTAAAAAGTTATGGAATCTGATTTCTTATGAACGTTTAAGATTTTTTATATTGTTTTCTGATTTTTATATAATATATACTAAAGCATATTATTAAATTTCGCTTGAGGCAATTTAAAATTTTAAACCAGCACTAACTGAAGCAATATAGAAGTGTCTGCGAATTGAAACCCAATCCCCACTATTTACAAACCAAGTTTGTTCTACTCAAATTTATTGATAAGAACAAACAGAATAAAAACCAAGTATAAACACAGGTTTGTACCCAAGATGAAGATTAACAAGATGTAATTAGTGTTGGTTTTCATTCTATTTATGGGAGCTTATCCCACTAATTAGTAGAGAGGTAAAATTCTCTCCGTGTAAATCTTTTTGAGAAGTTTCATCTATTTTTTAAAGGCTTTCCTAATAAATTGAAGTTGATGAAGATATTACACTTTCATAAAATAAAATCAAATTCGGTGAAAACCACCAAAATCATCGGAATATAAGTTATCATAACAACAATAAAAACCTCTTGAAAAAGAAAAAAAATACATGCAAAATACATATTCAATCATATACCAAAGTATGTTAGAATTATTAAATACTAGGTATGGATCCGTACGTTGCACGGGTTTGACTGATGTTTTAATTTAATGAAAAATACATAAAAGTAAAAAAATTAGAGTTATTCTAGAATTTTGCATATATTAATTGAAACTTATTTAAGGAATATAATTTTTTTTTTCAGTAAGTTTGGTTGGTATTTATGTTATAGTTATCATAATGCATAAGAACAACTCTAATGGAAGTATTTAGAAGAGTTTTTATCATTTAATAAAAAGAAAAAACATAATTAAATAGGAAATATAGTATAAAAAGTTATCAACTCGCCACTCTTAAGGATCTGTTTAAATTTACAAAGACAATTGCTATACTACTAACAATATTAATTTTTTGGAAAATTAAATTTAACAAACAATATAATATATTTTTTTCTTTAGAATCTGTAACATTTTCCAACTGATAATCATGCTTTAAGTAATTATTATCAGTTTTTTATTTAGGGCTAGAGAAAAAAACAGATCTGAAAATTCAAATCAAACTCAATCATGAAGAAATATGAGTTACAGTGAAATACTATGAATTGAAAATTGAATCAAGCTGATTTAATTGATGATAATGTCATACACATTCTTATGCTCTTAATTTAATATTTTTATTAACTTTCAAAGTTAATATCATTTATATACTTTTTGCATTGGTCTGTTCACGTTTAAAGTATCTCTAATCTAACTCTATATATATTTTCTTATAATATTGAAACTTTGTGTTAAGCGATGAGTTTCACATGACTCTATTATAAAATTACCTACTTTAAGAAAAAAATGTAGTGAAAATTATTGAAGTTTCTATATTTAGAGACAAAAGTAGCACATCTCTGTATTTTCTTACAAAATAGAGAAATTATATTACAAATCTTAAATTGAATCAAATCCACCAATATAATATTAATTTCTCTTATTTTATGTAAAATATAAAAATGATAATTCAGATTAATTGTAAAAAATCTTTGTTCTTTAACCAATAGAAAACATTGGATCAACATTTTTATCATGTAATTTAGAGATAATAAAATTATTGATACCTTATGAAGTTTGTTACTTCTTTGATTCTTTTAGCCACAAATATATGTGCATGATGAAGACCATATTTTTGAATCTCGATTGTGCGAATAATATTTATGAAAATAACTTGCTAATTACAGTTTTATGGTGATAAATGTTAAAATAAACAATAAATTGTATTACTTATGATGTAATAGAGCTGGAGAAGAGAATTAAAACATTTTTGTAATTTCATTTCAAATATACAATATTCTCTATCAAATCCATCATTTGGATTCTCGATTTCTCTAGATAATCTTCATTAAATATATAATAACTATGAGAATCATTTCTTTTGTTTTGAAACCGAAAAATAATTTAGTTTTAAAATCTAATAATAGATCAATATGTATTAATATATTTATTTATGTGTAACCATTTATCGATAAAATATTAATCAATATAAATATAAATCAATGTATTGATAGTATTAAACATTTTTTTGTTAATTTTTGTTACTATGAGAAACATTACATAAAAAATGTATACCCAACACTTTTACCTACTTTATATGGATTAACGTCTAGTTAAACTATCATGTGTTAATATATAAAATTCATGTTAGACGGTGTTCTTTCCATAAAATCTCTTATAAGTTTTCTCTCTAACAAATTGATAATTCACTTACTCTAGAATTCGAAACATAGACATTATAGTGTTGCAAAACATTAACCCTTCGTTAAATTACTTGACCAAGAAGACTTACATTGAAAATTAGTTATTTCTAGGAAGATTACTTTAACAATTCTCTATTGTTTAGGATTTTTTTAAAAACTAATTTTTTATAATTGGTTTCTTTACAGTTTTTAAAAAAAAATATTTAATTTGAAAGGAAATTAAACGTTAAATGATGTTTGTATTATGTATTATCTATTGAATAGTTATTTATATGGAAATATTTTGATTCTTACAGTTTTTTTTGTTAAATAGTTTTTGAAAAAGGAAAACTAACTTTTTAAATTCTTTTTTTACAACTCTCTTTGGTTTAGTATTTGCTTAACATGAAATACTATAAAATATTTTTAAAACATTATTTTTTAATATTTAATTTGCAAGGAAGTTAATCTTAAAATAGTGTCTTGTATTTTGTAAACGCACATGCAAAAAAAAATACTATATATTAAATGGTTATTTATATGAAAATATTTTGATTTTTTACAGTTTTTGTTAAAGACCTTTTGTAAAAGGAAAACTAATCTTATAATATAAAGCTTGGTTTTTCAAACTTATTAAGCTTTGGTTTTAAATATCTTTTTGTTCTTAAATAGTTCTTTATATGGAAATATTTTGATCTTTTACATATTTTTGTTAAGAACCTTTTTAAAAAGAAAAACTAACTTTTAAAATTATTTTCTTTAATTTTTTTAATGAAAATATGTATTTAACATATGTCACAATCTTATTATATATATTTGACATGTATTAAAATAATGTTAATTATTAACTTTGAAAAACCAAGCTTTATGTAATAAAATTAATATAAATAACTTTTCAAATAGAAAACATTGTACACAACCTTGAATGATATTTTCTTATATAATAAGCAAATTATATTTAATAATAAAACAATATAAGATTTTTTAAAAATTGAAATAAAAATATTTATCTTCTCATCAAGTAGGAGAAAATTTATTCCTAGAAGCTTATTATTTTTGCTTAAATTTCCTGCTTCCCACTTTCTAGTAAGATGTACCACGGTTCGACGGTAATGACGTTTTTTATTTAACTGATCTAGTTTTATTATATAAAGCGTAACACGATTGTGACACATGTCAAGTTATTATTTAAGATTGTGACATATGTCTAAACAAAATTTTCCCATAAAACATATTTAAAAGGATAATTATTATCTAATATATTTTTTCAATAAAGGAAAATTAGCAATATGAAAGTAGAAATATTTTTGAAATGATTTTTTTCAATTATATTTTCTTTATTATAAAGGACAATTAACATAAAATAGTTTTTTCCATTTTTTTAGGTTTATATTTTAAAAGAGATGTTTACAATTCGGTTTTGGAATAATTCTTAAAAAATCGTTTAATTTTAATAAAAATTATTAAAAATATTTTTATTATAGTAAGTTTCTTTTTTCGTTTTGAAATTTTTATTCAAAAAAATCGTTTAATGTTAATAATAATTTTAATTTTAATAATAATTTTAATAATAATTTTTGATTTTTTTAGGTTTATATTTCAAAATCGATAGTTACAATTTGGTTTTGGAATAGGTTTTGTTAAAACTAAAATTACTATGAATTTTTGAAATTTCATTTTATTTTCGTTTTGAAATTTATATTATTTTTTTTTTGTTTTGACATTTTTATTTTTAAAATTGTTTATTTTAATAATAACTTAAAAAGTTTATAATAAGATAAGATTTTTTATTTTTTTGTTTAAATTTTTTTAATTAGGATTTTAATAAAGGAAAATTACTATTATGAGAGTTTACAATTCGGTTTTGGAATAGTTCTTGAAAAATCGTTTAATTTTAATAAAAATTATTAAAAATCTTTTTATTATAATAAGTTTCTATTTTTCGTTTTGAAATTTTTATTCCAAAAAATCGTTAAATTTTATTAATAATTTTAATTTTAATAATAATTTTAATAATAATTTTTATTTTTTAGGTTTATATTTTAAAAAGGATAGTTACAATTTGGTTTTGGAATAGGTTTTGTTAAAACTAAAATTACTATGAATTTTTGAATTTTCGTTTTATTTTCGTTTTGAAATTTATATTATTTTTTTTTGTTTTGACATTTTTATTTTAAAAATCGTTTATTTTAATAATAACTTAAAAAGTTTATAATAAGATAAGATTTTTTATTTTTTTGTTTAACTTTTTTAATTAGGATTTAATAAATGAAAATTACTATTATGAGAGTTTACAATTCGGTTTTGGAATAGTTCTTGAAAAATCGTTTAATTTTAATAGAAAATATTAAAAATCTTTTTATTATAATAAGTTTTTTTTTTCGTTTTGAAATTTCTATTCAAAAAAAAATCGTCTAATTTTAATAATAATTTTAATAATAATTTTTATTTTTTTTAGGTTTATATTTTAAAAAGGATAGTTACAATTTGGTTTTGGAATAGGTTTTGTTAAAACTAAAATTACTATGAATATTTGAAATTTCGTTTTATTTTCGTTTTGAAATTTATATTATTTTTTTTGTTTTTACATTTTTATTTTAAACGTCGTTTATTTTAATAATAATATAAGACTTCTTATTTTTTTGTTTAACTTTTTTTAATTAGGATTTTAATAAAGGAAAATTACTATTATGAGAGTAGAAATTTTTTAAAGAAAAAATATGTTTTATAGGATAATTTTGTTTAGACACATGTCACAATCTTAAATAATAACTTGACATGTGTCGCAATCGTGTTAATTAGTAACTTTGAAAACTACGCTTTATATAATAAGATGACCCTGAAATGGAAACGAAAAGTTGAAGAAAAACCAAAAATATCTGATATACAGACAGAAATAATAGTACAACAAAAAATTATGAAGAGAGCCAGAGAATTGATTTTGGTTTCAAGTTAAATAAGAAAGCTTTTTTTTTTAAAAAAAAAAAGAAAGCTCGTCTCTCTTTTTCTTAAAAAAGTTTTGAGAAAAAAACTTATGTTCACATCTATATATAATGGTAGTTCATCTACTGTGCATTTTCTCCTTCCGCATTTCAAAAGTTTATAGAATAAAATAAAGTATAACTCGACTTCAGTTGTGATGAAATGTAAGATGATCTTTTCAAGCTAACATATCTTTGTTCGACATGCCAATTGCCAATGTGTTAACTAATTTTTTGGTCGGTTTACAATTGAGAATATAACATTTGAAGTATATGATAATACTTTTATAAGATAGACCCGTTAAATTAATGTTTGTAAGAAAACTTTCATGTAAATATTATCATCTTGCAATTCATAAATTTATGGAATAAAATAATGTATTACTCGACATTAGTTGTGATGTTGTAAAAGATGGGTTTTTTCAAACTCATGTGTCTTTGTATATCACACCAAGATGGTCGGGTTTCAATTAAAAGTTTAATATTTTGTATGTGATCAATGTTATGGTATTTTTGTGTATGGTCGTTTTAGTACTACGGAACACAAGAAGACCAATAGGCAATCAATACTTATAAGATAGTTTAATTTTGTAAAGAAAATCTCATAACATAAAATAGCAAAATGCAAAGAACATACTCAAATGTTTCTTCTAATTCCCAAAGACAATCAACAACGATAAATATTACAAACGGTTGACTTGCCCCTTGACAAAAACAAAGGTCCAAGTTTTCAAACACACATAGTCACACATACATGTAAAAAACTACAGATTTAGATAAATCTTATTCAAATTCGCTCCAATATGAATAACTTAAATGATTTTTTTTGGTGTTTAAATATACTCATAAAACAAAGAAAAAAATTGAATCCCAGTTCATAATCTTCATTTTTTCTGCTTGTCATTCTTCATGTACAAAGAGCTCCAATGTAAACAGAACATGTTCACCATAATACTTCTCGAATCCTCAATGAATTTTAATAGTTAATTGATTCTCTTGTTCAACTGTTAAATCATACGAGCGGGATAGTCGAAAAATTCGAGTAAACTGGTTTTGCGTGGTTTCACCATTTTACGGTTTGTCAGGAACCCTATTAACCGGTTGGTTAATCAAACGACGTAGCTTTTGCCTAAGCTCATCAGCCCAAACTATCCCAACATCTCTTTGCTTGTTCTTCATCTCCACCATCACTAACTCATCCGTTAGTCTCCTAACTTTAACTACAATATTAGCTACTCCCTGTGGCCCTTCCAGCTTCACCGCTCTCTCCTTCTTCTTTGCAATCCTCAGATTCATCTTCTTTGCAACATCTTCAACCTTAGTCATAATCTCCATTGGATTCTCATCAGAAACAAACTGATCACAGTGATCCGGTGTCACGAAGTTTCCAAACAAACCTGCCAGGTTAGCCGTGGATGAAGATGCAATCAGCTCGAAGGCGTTCAGTTTCTTTCCGCTTTCTTCTAGGTCATAGTCATCCGCTTGAATTCCTATCATCTCACTCGGATCTACTCCGTGGTTGAACCATGGATCCTTTAGAATCTCCTCAACTGTGATCCGCTTCTCCGGATCAGGCTCCAAGAGACGGCTGAGGAGATGTCGAAGACCGGAAGAAGTCCACTCCGGCATTCTGTATTGCGCCATCCGGATTTTCCGGTACAATCCGGAGATGTTGGGATCTCTAAACGGCAAGTAACCTGCATTGAGAAGGAACAAAACGACCCCGCACGACCATATATCGGACTTGGAACCATCGTAGCCTTTCTTCGTGAGAAGCTCCGGCGCCACGTAAGCCGGAGTTCCACAGAGAGTATGGAGCATCCCGTCGGCCTTGATCTGCTCCTTCATCGCACTCAAACCAAAGTCCGAGACCTTGAGGTCCCGCTTCTCGTCGAGTAGGAGATTCTCCGGTTTCAAATCGCGGTGGAAAACGCCTCTCGCGTGGCAGTACCTCACGGCGGAGATCAGCTGGCGGAAATACTTCCGGCTGAGACTCTCCGTAAAACGGTTGCTGGAGACTCTGGAGAAGAGCTCCCCGCCTTGGGCTAGCTCCATGACGAAGTAGATCTTCGTCTTGGTGGCGAGGACTTCGGAGAGGAGGACGATGTGAGGGTGACGGAGGCGGCGCATGACGGATATCTCTCTCTTGACGTGCGCCGTGAGACCGTCTTTCAAACGCTTCTTTTGGACGACTTTGATCGCGACGCTTTGGCCTTTGTTGTGAAGATCCTCTGCTTCGTAGACTTTGGCAAACGCACCGCTGCCGAGATGCTTCTTGATGTCGTATTTACCGAATAACGCTGATTTGTTGTCATCTCCGTCGATGTTGACGATGATGGAGTCGGAAGAGTCTTCTTCGGCCATTTAACAAATAAACGCAAAACATAAACAGTAATACAAATTGAAAAGATATGTGCGCGGTTCCTCTACTTATTGAAACTCATCAACTTACCACCTAAGCTAATTTAAAATGGTTTTAATATTCATTTGACTTTTTATGGATAGATAAAAATAAAGAAATAAAAATCATCATTTAGGACAATTTCAATGCTATAATTTTTTTGAGATATTACAATTCAAATTATGTTACGAATATACTAACTAGGTCCTACCTTATCGAAACACTTACTGCATAGTCATTTTTAGGATAGAGTTAGTTTTATATCCAAAATAAATATTTAATTATTTTAATTCAAGGAACGTCTTTTCATGATTCTTCCCAATATTTGGTTCATGTTCTTTTTTGTGTTAATATGTAAGGTCAACGAAAATATTCCAATTCCAGCGGGATTTAATTTGAGATTTATATTATATCTGTAGGAGCTGGTAAAAAGTATATATATATATATATATATGGGAAAGTAATTTAAACAAAAAAAAATATATGGAAAAGTAACTTACATCATTGACAAAAAAAATTATAGTAATTATTAAAAAGAAAAACAATCTGTTTTTTTAATAATATCAAAAAAGCAACGTGGATTGCCGCTAGTACGCTACTGTCGTTGAATACTAAGCACTATTATTATATGGGTTCAGCTTCACGACTGGTTTAAAGGTTTAGATTATTAAGTTGGTTTGGAGTATCTAGGAAAAAGTCGGATCAAATTTGATAAGTGCGTATGAAGGAGGTATACTTTGTTCTTCTTAAAACAAATGACACTGATGAAGATGATGAAATTCGTTGTTTCAAGTAAATTTATATATTCATGTTTAATTTTTCTTTTATAAAACCAAGTAGATCAGATGATTGATGAAAATATTCTCGTGCCAAGATGTAGTCAAGATCATTCATCTTGATCTCAAAAACCCCTTAAGATTTGTATGCTTTGTTCTTACAAGCTAACAGAGTCGGATCCCAAGTAAACCGGACAAAAACCTTAGTTTCAATATGTGAACTAGCTCACGGCTCTTGCAATTCGAAAACAAAGAAAGAAGCTCATGACTCTTGCAAAATGCAAAATTCAAATATAGCTCCCAGTTATAATAAAACATTACATTAAACCACCCTCTAATTACTGAAGCGGTGCATCTCTAACTGCCTTCAAGGCTTGCATTTTCTTTTGGATAAATTTAAATTTTTACTCAGAAAAAAATAAAAAAAAATAAAATTTAAATGTGAGTGAAAAAATATTGACAACTATATTTGAATACTGTTTGAACTTCTATGTCCGCATAAAATAATTACTTTTTGATAGCTGGAAAATGAATTTAGATAAGGATTAATAAGAGATGAAGTTGGATTCGTGGATCCAAGTCGTTGGTGCGTGGAGTAAAATCAGACTAATACCCTTTTAGTGTTTGAAAAAGCCAAATTAATCCTTAAATAGACGTGAACTTGTTAAAAAAATTATGTCGTATTTAGAAAAGAAGTGATAAAAGATAAGAAGTCAAAAACTCGACAAAGTAAACAATTACAGACAAACTCTTTGGTTTTGGAACTCAGTAAAGAAACACTTGCTCGTTTTATAGTTTATAGTTTATAGTTTATAGTTATAATACATTTCGTAACGGTATTTGCTATCTATTTACAGCTTAATGTAATACAACTTTTTTTTCATATTTAATGACTATCTAACGTGAAAGTTTATACCTACAACTAGTAAAGTCAATTTGGCAAGTTCATTTGCGCCTACGTTTTTGTTAAATTCAGTGGTAGCTGTTAGGATTTAGTTAGAAGCCCATAGTCGTCATCATGACTCATGAGAGTAAAAACACGTATATATGTTAGTATGAAACAATTGCAAGTTTCTTACATAAAAATAAAGTTATAAGATAGATGTTATAAATATTTACCATGTTTTTAGATAAAAATAAACACATCTAGCATGATGACTCTGTTGATTATAGTCTTATAGACTTATAGTTGAGTAGTTTGGTAGCTGCTAACATCATTTGAGAAACTCATACGGTAGAATGTAGTAAATTTGGACATCATTGAGTCATTGGCTATAACATCACGCCCGTCGGACCATCCCGTAACATCCAACCATCAAACCGTTTTTGTAACATCATATAGACATGTCATTTCGGTTTTACCATTTCAGTCACTGGATAAATAACATCCGGGCGTCATCCCGGAGTATGATCTGCCATAAAACCCCGTCATTGAATCATCATAACGATAGACATGGCTGGTGGGTCAACTTTTCTAATTGTGCCCCTATCCATGATGGAAACATCAATTCTTTATAAGAGAAAAAATGCATCACCATCATATTTTTATAATTTCATTTATTGATCTTAAAAAAATACAACACCATCATATTTTTTTGGGTCCAATTATTTATTATTTATCGATCATAAAGAAATACATTCTTCCGTTAGTCACCACAAATAATAATGACATGCTTCAGAGAGAAACTGCTTCAACGCCGTACTCGTGCACGTACGCAAGCCCCCGAATGAACCATCACAATCACCCCACTGTCACCCTTAATCAAGAAAGTTTCTTCTTTGTCAAACATAACATCTTCTCTTAATAAACATTTTGAAGAAGCAAAGTATGGAACATGCCGTTTCTAAAACAAAATAAATTTAGTGGATAATAACAAAATTTATTAAAAACCTATATGTTCTAATGAGTTCAGTTAATCTTGAGGGATTTGAATTGCTATTTTCTCAAATGTTTAGTTACGAAATTACATTAATCCTTCTTTTTGTATGAAAATAATAAGCCAAACCCAAAAGAAGGGAGGAACAACGTATTCAAGAACATACACAAAGACGCTCTCTCGCATTTCTGATGTTGATCAATATGACTCCAACTGTCCAAACTAATACATTGACATTTAAAAAGAAAAAAAAAACTTTTGGTTGGTATTTTTTTTCTTCATTTTCTTTATGTCACATTGTATTGTGTTTACATATACATCAGAAGCTTCGACCTAATAAATAAACACACCTACCAGTCCCTCATTATCCAAGATTAGTACGCTTGTCTCACACGAAAAGTAATACATATGGACATTCTAAGTGGTTGTATGAGATCCATAAATAAAAAAAGATTGGAAGAAAAAGAGTAAAAAGTAACCCAGCGACTATCTGATGGGTTAAGGACACCGTTTTGGAAGTTGTAGCCATAGAAGTATGTGATAAGAAAGAGACAAGCACTTGAGCTCTACAGAGAAGGAAGTGTGCGAGCCATACGCATCTGGATGATATATGATTTCTCCTTTCCGACATTTGAATTCTCCTTGTAGTTTCATGTATCTATATCACAAACATTATATCATATAACAAGCTTTTGATTTGATAAAAAAAAAAGCTTTTGATTTAGGTAGAGCATATGTATATACATAGTGTTCATGCATACCTCAAGTTGGCGACCAAAAGTGACAAGTATAGTGTCGGGATCAGCACTGAATCATCATAGTGCTGCTGGGTCAACTTTTCTAATTTCGCCTCTATCGATGATGGAAACATCAATCGTTCGAGAAAAGAAATACATCATCATCATTTTTATTTTATTATTATTGATCTTCTCATCGTTAGCGTCATCACTAATAAATACATCTGCAGCTGCTTCAAAGAGATCTTCAACGCGTACTCGTGTGCAGACGCAAGCCGTCGTATGTACCATCACAATCGCACCACAGTCACCCTTAATGAGGAATTTTCTTCTTTGTCAAACATATCATATTGTCTTAATTTCTTCTTCTTCTTTTTTTTTTTTAATCACAAGGTATGAGATAGGACGTTTCTAAAACAAAAATACAGGTGAACCTCTATAAATTAATACTCGATAAATTAATTAATTTAACGGTCTTAACTTGAATCGGTTCAAATTTTAACACAAATCTGTAAAATAATAAGATTTTTTTTAAAAAAAAAAATCTATGTAAATATATAATCCCATTAAAATCATAAATTAATAATTTATATAGATACATATTTTATATAAGTAAAAACCTAATACTGTATTATTTTTTCATATTCTTAATGAAAATATCTTTATATTTTCTTAACTTTTGATATATTTTTTATGAGATTTATTAATATTACATCTAAACCATAAATACGTTCTGTGCAATATATATTATATACACCAAATAATATACAAAAATAATATAAATGTCAAATTTCATAAAATCAAATGTTTTTCTTATTTTCGGATAAATAAATCTTAAAATAAGAAATCTAAATTAGGAAACTTTGTCAATTAATATCTTTATAAATTAATAAAATTTCAAAGTTCCAACATTATTAATTGATAGAGGTTTTAATGTATATTCGGTGGATTTATGATAAAAACACATCATTACATACTAAAATCTTCCAATGAGTTCAATTCATTATGAAAGATTTCTATTGCAGATTTCTCAAAATGCACACATTAGCAAAAGTTGCATTCAAAATCTCAAAATCGAATTTGATTTTTTTTTTCAAAATCTAAATATACAAACCCAATCTAATATAATCAAACCTAAAATATCGAAAATCCAAAATATCTGATCCAAGTCCGAACATGAATAGATATCCAAACTCCTAAACCCTAGAAGAGAGAACAACATATTCAAGAAGACACAACGCCATATGCTTTCTACTGAAGGCAGAATGCTTAGACAAATATTTGGGGTTTCTGATGTTGATCAATACGACTCCACTTGTTCAAACTAAAAGAAAAAAAAAAGCCAAATAATTCTACATTGTCATGTGAAAAAACTTTTTTGTTGTCTTTTTATAGTGTTTCCGTCGCCTTTTGCGTTGTGTTTTACACATACAACCGGAGCCTCGACCTAATACATAAACACACTTACCAGTACGTACATCATCAAACATTGAAACGTACGCATGTATCCTACAAAGAGGAGATTTTAAGTGGCCATATAGGTTCCATAAATCCATAAAGATTGGAAGAGAAATAGTAGGAGTAACGCAGTGAAAATCTGATGGGTTAAAGAGAGGGTTTTGGAAGTTGTTGCAATAGAAGCATGTGATAAGAAAAGAGACATGCACTTGAGCTCTACGGAGAAGGAAGTGCGAGAGCCATATGCATCTGGATGATAAATAATTTCTCCTTTCCGACATTTGAATTCTCCTAAGCTCCATTCCTAGTTTCATATTTTATATCACAAACATTGTATCATATAACAAGCTTTTATTTAGGCAATTGACATATGTATATAGTGTTCACACAAACCTCAAGCTGCCGACCAAAAGTGACAAGAATAGTGTCGGGATCAGCGTGGAAAGAAAGTGGGCCTTTCCCTGAGTTAACACGGAACTCGCAGTTCTTAGCAGGAAGGTGAAGGCTGAGTGTGTATTGAAGCATTTCTTCGGTCGTCTCTTTGGGCAAAGGAGGGCTTTGCTCTGTTACGTTTTCATGATTATACCTGTAAACTCTGAGTACTGATTCTCCTCTTTGTATCCTCTTATCAGTCTGCCTCCTTGAATTTTCCACCATTATTTGCCCTAGTTTCCTTGCTACACCTTCAAGTTTATCAGCTACATTTTCCATTTCTTCACTGCAATAAGTCCAACAAAGATCTAAAGATTAATTTTATCTACATTCTCAACCACTTCCTCACTCATAAATCATACATTTTAGGGTTTCAAGTATACGGTATCGATTCGAACCCAGCCTCAAACTATAAAATGAATCATTCTGTAACGACCCGTTACCCGGCCCAATAAACTCAGCCCAACAAGTTGTTGGCCCAGCGCAGGAAACCCTAGGTGAGCAACTATATAAACAAGTCTAGCTCATTATTTTATTCAGAAAAGTCTAAGCCGTCGAATCTCTGCAGAAACCGAGCCGTCGTTGAGATTTAGTGACGAACCGAGCCAGCCACCGTCGCCTGAGATCCGATCCGTCACGTCACCACCGTTAACCGCCGAAGGTAACCCCGGAAAACCGCCATAGCATTAGTTTTATTTTCGTTCGATTCGTAAATCGTCGATATCTCTCTAACCGTGTGGTGTTTCGCAAATCCAAGACCACCACCGTGTTCGTGACGTCGAGACGAGTCCGGAGCAGGAAGATCAGCCCGAGCGCCTCCGCGACGCGCCCACACGCGCGGGGAGAAGCCAGGGGCGTCGAGTGCACGCGCCGCCGGAGCCGCCGTCTCCGCCGACCGTTCGCCGGAGCAACCGTGACCAGCCGCCGTCCGTCCGCCGCCGGGAAGCCGCCGCCGCATCGCCGCCGCGCCTCCGCCGCCGCCGGTGAAATTCCGGTAAGCCGCCGCCGTCTTTGGTCCAACCGGTTGGTTATCTTCAATTGGAAATTGATTGCGGTTTGGTTTGGTTAATTGCGGTTACTGGAATTGATTTTGGTTAAGGATTAAACCGGATTTAATTGATTTGATTTTGGTTTAATTGAAATCGAATCCAGTTAAGGAAAACCGGATGGTTTAATTCGATTTCAATTCGGTTAAGGGTTGACCGGCTTGGGTCAGTGTTGACCGGGTTGACCCTTTGACCAGCGGGTTGACTTTTTGACCAGATTTCCGGTTATCCGTTTTGGACCGTTCGAAGGGCGTTCTGACTCGATTTTTCGCCCTGATTTCAGATTTGGAGTCTGTTTGAGGAGTTGGAGTTCATATCTACTACATTTCCACATTTGCTAAGGTGAGGGTCTACTCCGTAATTCCCGTACCAGTGTAGAATTCTTTCTATCGTAGTTTAGATTTCGAAGCATGAATTGAGTCTGTTTGAGTCGTGTTTGCTAGTTAGTTCATTTATTGTAAACCGGAATTAGGGGTCTAGAGGATTCAACTATTGTTTGGATTGTGTGATGCTGAGTTGAGATATATATATATATATATATATATGTACGTACATAGTTATGAGTAGGGACTATGTGCGAGGGCGGGGGTTCAGGGATGCCTGGACTAGCGACGCCACTGTTGGGCGGGGGCTCAGAGACGTCTGGGCTAGCGACGCAGCTTGTGTGGGGCGTAGTGCAGAGACGTTTGCATTGACGCAGCTTTGTTGGGCGGGGGTACAGAGACATACTGTACTAGCGACGCAGCGTATGTATATCCGTATGAGGAGATGCGGGGTGTGTGGTCTAGCTATGCACTATCAGCGCATTGTATGTGATGTGTGATGCCTTAGGCGTCTTGTTTGTTCATGTTAGAGCTAAACTTCTATAGTGGGAGTTCTATTTACTCAAGTCAGTGTGTTGCGTGGGTAGCATCCCATACCTCACTGAACGATTCCCCTGTCGTTCATCCCTTTTTCTTTCCCCCTTTCAGGTGAGACTGACGAGCAGGAGTGATTGCTATGAGATTGGTGCTTTTGGGAGTTTTATTTATCTATTTTCCAGACTTGCGGTTTTATGTTTTATCGATACTTTCGGGATTTATTTTATTACTTGGATTTTATGTTATTTATTTTGGATTATGATGTTGAATTTATTTGTGAGGAGTAATAAATGGAGATTTTAAGACATTATTATTTATTATATTATTTTGAGAAGTACGGGTGTTACACATTCACTAGGCTACCATCAGAGCCGGTTTTAGAGATGGAATTTTCGTCTTGACCCTCAAATTTTAAGGAATTATAACAGAACCAACATTTATATTTATTAGGATTAATCCAAAATATTTATGGTATCATTCTCATAAATCTCAAATCCGGTTTGACTACCATGAATTAGTTTCTAGGTTAATTGATTTTACTTGTGCTTTAAGCAAATGCTAAAGGTCTTCAAACAAAACCATATTCATCTAGCAAAAGAAATGTGTTACATTTCCTTAATTATACTGCGTAATACCATTCACCTCTAATACTTCATCTATCAGAGATCTCTTCATAGTAATAAACACTAAACACAACCAAACAAAATGTGAAGCAATTAACACTAAACACAACCAAAATAGGTTCACGAGACCCAATAACGGCCCAGTAACGGCCCAATACCTGAAGCAGCGGTATCTTTCCGGTCCGATATACTCCCGCGCCCATTCCATCCGCTCTTTCCACGACCGAACCCAAGCGATCTCATCTCTGTTTCCGACAACACTCCGACGAAACCCCGTCTCTCTCCCCTCCAAAACTCCAAACACCCTACCCGATTCCCTCACAAGCGATCGCATCTCCTCTCCCGATATCCCATGGCAGCTCAGACGAAACGCTCCAAACTCCCTCGCCGATCGAACCAACCGATCCACAGATCCTTCTCTCCTCGACGACGTCAACAGCCGGAAATCAATCTCCGCCGGGATCAGATGTCGCGAACAAGAAGATTCACCGCCGGAATGAGATTCGGGGAGCGCGAGGTTTGGAACCTGGATCGATCTCTCTATGATCTCGGCGAGGATGTCGTTAGCAGCGGAACGTGATCCTCTGGCTCTAGGGATGGGAGACGGAGGAGGTGGTGGTGGAGACAATGAAGATGTTTTTAATTGGCTCCTGGTTCTCATCAGAGCCATTGGTGAGGAAGAGAGAAGGATCCGAGTTTTTTTTTTGGCGGTTTTGATTCTAAAATCCTTCCCAAGGAAAACAAAAATGGAGAAGACTTGATGGCACATTCGGTTTCAATTTAATTGTTTGTTTTTCGTTTCCTAGAGAACGTGAGGGTCCATAACTGAATTCAAATGAAGTACAAAATGTATATTCTAAATGATTATGATATGTTTTATGAATGATGATGATGATGAAATGATTCTCTGACTTTGTTTCCGCAGTAAAGATTCCGGATGTCAGAAAGCTTCGAGGATGAGAAGATGTTAGGCCAAGATATATGGGCCGATTTAAATGTTGACCCAATCCACTTGTGGAATTAGCGAATCAGTTATCCAGGACAATACATAGATAACAACTTTGAGAAAATTAGGAAGAGACAAATAGCTGTGAACTTGTACTCCGGAGTCATGGTCCACTGAAGAGAAAACCTAAAGGTTTCTACGTAAGGGTTAATTTCATTTTTTGGATTAGTATAAGTTTGGCTGAAATATAGAACTCTAATAAAATAGAGGTTATATTACAAATTTATCTTGATCATTCAAGTTTTTGGAAAACATGGTACTTAATTAGCGTTGTTTACAGGTTGCTTATTATCAAAGGCGCATACTACATTTGAAGTAATCAGTCTCTACAAATCCTTATAAAACTAAAATCTATCTCAAAAACATTATAGTCTTTTTTCCACATAATGACGAACCATCTACGTTGATAATGTTTAAATATGTTATTTATGCGTGCAGCTAGAAAATTGTGTTCAATACTAATCTATATTATAATAGGAGAGTTTACTCTCTCCCTATGCGACACGTCAGCAGTTTTTGTGGGTTCCACCCATTAATATTTTTCTTAAGCCGAGTGGGCTTTACCATTAGATTGGGCCCGTCAGCACATCTTTCTCATAATAGGTCATAGCAAAGACAAAAAAAAATACTTGTCGTGACTCTCCTTCTTCTTCTCTCCTCAATCTCATCGATGTCTCAGACCAACAAATGTATCGTTTCAGATTGCGAAAATATTCATCCACATATAGCTTCATATCTAATTATTAGATGCAGAAATGTATATCAGAGGTCCACTTAAGCTGTTCCAGAACCTTTTTTGTTTGCTTAAGCTTCGAGCCGTTTCAAAAACTTCTCAATCTAATCCTATATAAATACTATCTCATCAGTAGAT
This sequence comes from Hirschfeldia incana, assembly GCA_026261945.1. NCBI lineage: Eukaryota > Viridiplantae > Streptophyta > Magnoliopsida > Brassicales > Brassicaceae > Hirschfeldia > Hirschfeldia incana. The sequence continues at coordinate 10,265,626 of JABCMI010000007.1, forward strand.
TGTGTAGGAAGAAGAACTCAATCGAGTATTTATCATGCTAAGAAGTGTTGCACAAGTCGTAGAAGAGCAAGATTCTTCATGAGGTAATCACGAGATTTATCTCTTTGCTGAATTAATGATTATGTTACTTGAAATCTTCTACCTGGTATGATTAAGTGCTTGAATTTAGTGAACTGATCTCTTGATTGCCACTGATTCATTCTGTTTGTTAACTCGGGATTTCTATTTCTGGATGATGTTTGTGAGTCGAAAGGCCAAATTGATATTTCATGTTGTTTTATTTCTGAAGTTACTCGATGCTGACAAGTTTGGTAATTCTCCACCCTTTATTTCAGGTCAAGATCCTGTAGTCCCTAAATCATCCTAAGTACTCAAGTTCTGCATGGTAAAGACTTAGAGATTATCTAGACAAGTATATGGCTCTCTATCTGACTTAATTGTTATTTTTGTGCTCAGTTACGAAGTTTCTTCTCACATGTGGTTAGTCCTGGAATATTGTGTTTGAGGTGATCACAGTACATTATTACACCATGTATTGATTGTTCTTATTGATGGTCGTTAACAGGTTTTGTGATATTCACTTATTTTGCAGGAATCTAAGCTTCCAAAAGATTGAGTTTATGGTCGTGTTTATGGTGTTGTTGTAGCCTAGCTGTAATATCCTAACAATTTTATGCTTCGTTCAAAACAAGAGAAGCAAACTTTTAAAATTGAATTATTTATTTTGTTTCATATAAACACATATTTGAAACATTTATCATTTCAGTTAGTGGTTGATTAAGTCATGAAGAGAAAGAGGAAAACAAAATACAAAAAAGGAGTAAAAAAACTGGAAAAAGGAATGACGATGTTGAGCATAACACTCAGACACCATCCATGGCGCTATTAAGGATAAAAAGGTTGTAAAGGTGAAAGACCATTGGCACCTTCAGAAGAAGACATGGATGCAAACAGTGTGGTAAGTGGCTATGTTTCCTAACAACCGTGCTCAATTTTCTTCTTATCTGAAAACAGACACGAACCCACTAATAGGTGCATAATTTTTGAATTATTACTTTGCCTTCATTGTGATTATGTGATATATGATGGGGCCATGAAAGTTAGTTCCTTGTCATAAATGTGGTGTTGTCACAGTTCAAATTGAAAGATATTCTATTTTTTCCCAGCTACAAATTTATTAACGATGCAATGAACACACTCTGTTCTATGTTACAGAGCAGATGAGGATGTTCATTCTATCTGTAAGAGTTTGTGTTTAAACACACTCTAAAGAGTTTGCAAGAATAAATTTTTGTGCTCAAACAAGAAATCTAAATATTGCTTAAAATTTGCGGGTGTTACACGATGACCTATGGATTGTTGATGATTTTTCTGTGTTATAGCTGTGGCAGCAACTTCATGTCACTACGAAGACCTTTCTTCCCAGCGACTCAAGAAACACGGACAATTAAGTGTTGTGGTGTCCTAGGAGCCTGTTAAAGTTATTGTCATGCAAATCCAATGGTCATACAAACAGCAGATGAAGACATTCAAACTCAGGGTCTGTTTACACATGAGTGGAAATACTTCTGAATCCACACTTTCAAAGCTTTTTACAAGACATGTCAATCAAATGATGTAGGAAAATAGAGTTTTGAGTATGAGAACAAGAGGGATAATAGAGAATTGGCTGAATATTTCTGTTTATTGATTTCCTGTGTGTACATCATATATATATATATATATATATATCCCTACTTGCAATTATTTAAGCGTGTTAAATAAATGAGTAGATGTGGTCAAACACATTTTCTGAAGCCACTATCGAGAGTTTCATATTCACCACTTCCATTTCCTTAATTGGTAGCTTTTCACCTCTAGGTTCAACAAATGCAACCTTCCTTGGCGAAAAAATTATGCAAGTCTATCTATACTTTCCCACTAACTATGGATGATTTAGCTACTCTATGACATAGGCAACCTTGACTTTACTGCAAAAAAGTTCAGTTACAGCAAATAGGTTCTGTTGCAACCAAAATTCAATACAGCTAGGAAACATTGTGAACATTTAGATGGCAATGTAGAAATAAGAACATACTAGCAAGAAATGTAAAAAATGTTCACAATCATAAAATATGCGAGTCAGCTTCATGAGATACTCATTACTTAGTAAACGATTTATATTTTCAAATGTTTAATACAAAACATTTCAGGAGTGATGCAGAAAATCAAAAATTACTAAAAAGAAAGCTTCAGATTCCAAGCAAATGACCCCGCGCTTGTGCGGGGTTGACGATTCCTAGTATACTATTAAAAGCCAGTTGAATAAAATGCTAGACAAGAGTTTAAATTCACCAAAGCACAATATTATTAGCCTTTTTTTTTATTATAACATCTTAATCTATCTATTAATAATAGGAATCCTGATTAATTCTAAAGAGTGTGTATTTTTATAGGTATCTCAAATCTTGTGAAAAGTTGCGGCTGTTCGCTAAACAGTTGTGTCTCTTCTTTATGAAAAGACACGACTACTTAAATGGTTGTGATTCTTCTTCGATAAAAGTTGCAACTGTTTAAATTGAAAGGGTGTGTGTTTTTATAAGCAGCTTAAATCTTGCAAAAAAATTGCGACTGTTCGTTAAAAAGTTGCGTCTCTTCTTTATGAAAAGATGCGACTAACTTAAATGTTGTGAAAAATTGCGACTGTTTGTTAAAAAGTTGCGTCTCTTCTTTATGAAAAGATGCGAGTAGCTTTAATGTTGTGAAAAATTGCGACTGTTCGTTAAAAAATTGTATATCTTCTTTATGAAAAGATGCGACTACTTAAATTGAAAATATGTGACTTTTCAAAAAAAGATTTTCAAAATCTATAAATAGTCTATGTTTATACACTTCTGACACTAAAATTTTTCGCTACTCTAATTGTTATTAAAATGGTGAAAAAAAATATTTCTACGAAGTTACTTGATTACAAATTTTTTGAAGATGTTCAAATGAAACGTTGTCAACAAAAAATATTAGGAAGAGTTTTACGTGTTTGGATGACCAAAAATCCTAAACGAAACAATGAAATTATTAGTCTTAATTTTCTTCTACTAGATGAAAATGTTTGATTTTATGTCTTTTTTATATTTTGAGGAGTAGATAGTTGTATAATTATATGTTTTATTTTGTTGCAGAATGATACGATTGTTGGTTCTATTAATAGTAAATATATCCAACAATTTGAAGAGTATTTAGATAAGGAAAACATTTTACTGATCACTGATTTTGAAGTTTGGAAATCGTCAGAAAATTATAAAATAACAAACCATAGGTTTCAATTACGAATCAATGATCAATCAAAAATTGAGATTATCAATGATCCACAAGTTTTGATTGATTTTGAGAAATTTGAATTTCTTAACTATGATCAATTTCGATTGTTAGCCAATTCAAATAAACAATTTAACGGTTGGTTTTATAAATTTTCAATAAATATGTTTGTATTATTTTATTAAGTAATGTTTATATCATATAACAGATGTAATAGGTGTTATAGAAGAAAGAGGGCTCTTGAATATAGATGATATGAATTCAAAAGTAGTTATCGACATTATAATAGAATGGTGAGTATTGACACTTTTTTAAGGAAATTAGTATTTTATAATAATATTGACATGAAAAATTAATGTTTTCATTAATAAATTGCAGTGGGAGTAAAGTACGTCTCACTATCTGGGGTGAACACGTTACTAATTATATAAAGGGAATAGGCCAAAAAAATCCAAAAGGTTTAATCTAACACTATTAAAAGCCGCTAATAAAGAGCAAAGAAGGTGTCCACGTAGATAATTAAATCGTCCAATGAGAAACTGATTTTTATTCACGTCACGCGAGGGTTTGGGCTGTTTACTTTCTTGATCCGTACAATGTAAAATTTGGCCCAAAACCACAAATCCAAAAAAAACCTACAACAATTACGATGAATCTCTTCTGCCTCTCCTATCTTAGTCGTTTCAGCTTCTTCATCTGATCGTCGATCAATCGACACACTAATCCATCCCTATGTCTTTATAGATTAAACATTTCAAAGTCTCTTATGCTCTTTTACCAAAAAGAAAAAGTCTCTTAAGTTCCCACGAACAGGCGCTGTAATATTACCGTTGACCCTTTGTGTTCTCAGATTTTGCAAGGTCGGGAATCGGTATGTGAAAAGAAGTGTCAAGCTTATGGGGTCGGTCTACTTCTTCTTTACGCTAAGGTACCTCTGGCAATTTTCAAAAACAAACGGTTCCCTTTTCCTGATTTATAGGTAGCGGTAGATTAATTATTCTATGGGTTCATGGTGTTTTTCAGCTTATGCTTTCAATGCAGGCTCGGATTGCAAATCTTCAACGAGTCATATGATTATGAACTGACGTGATCAATTCAGAAGCCAAGCTAATCCCATGAGATCTTCCCGTAAAGGTCAATACCTATGGCAAGACAACTTATTTTACTTTCTAATTTATATCATCATATAATTCAAGAATTAAAAGCTCATGTTGGAGAAAACAACTATAAATGAAATTGTTGGTGTTTATCTATCCTTGCAGGCCCAGATTACAAACTTTTAAAAGAACGTTGTTCAAGTAGATGTCAAAGGTACCTCCTTTTCATTAATTTTTTTTATTAACACTGCCAATTAAAAGTTTAGCGCCAATTCAATTACTGTCAACATGCCACTGGAAGCTTATAATAAGCCACAAATAAAATTTATATTGAGAGTTAAAAGAGATGAATTCATTCTTGGATTTTGCAGGTCTTGGTGCCACCACATCCTTTTGTCAAACTCTTGGGGACTGGGTCTTTGTCCTGAGAAACGACCAAACTCCTACAGCTATTTCAGTGAGTATATATAATTTTGACTTCTTGGTTTGTGCAGATACAACCATTGTTAGGTTGTGCGATTGAGTTCACATATGAGTATTCAGGAACATGTTTTCAGTTTGCTAGAGTAAAGTATCTGTCTTTCTTTGGAAGCTGAATTCTTTTGAGATTGTTTCAGGGAATGCAATAGCTGAAATAGGGAGACTATTGATGTTCGAAGCATCTCGAGTGTGGCTGGTACGTCCTGTTTGATACATCTCTCTTTTATTATGTTTGCTTATTTTTCTTGATTTTACACTCTGTGATGGTGATGAAGCCAATGGTTGTTGGAGAAATCATGACTCCAGTGGGTGCTGCTTCTGTTGAATGAATTGAGTAAATTAGTTTTGCTTCTGTTGTGCGAGCGTGTCTAACGTCGTAAAGCATATTAAAGTGGTGTTTGTTAGTTTAAAACGTTTGTTTTGTTTAATCTGTTCATATACATAATTGCGTGTTTTATTTTAGCTGTGTTCATTCAGTAACAAGTGTTTAAAAGATATTGTGTCTTTTTTTTTTCTTCAGACAAATGGGTCCCAGTTTCGGATATTTGTAAGCACCATTTTCTTTGTACAACAAAGATGGTACGCGGCATATTTTCGAAGTTTCATCTGGTCTTGAGTCTCTTGACCCTCTTTTCTTTGGAGAAGGTCAGATCCTTGAAACAAATCGTTAAAGTTGGTCAAGGAGTACATGGCTTTGGGAGGAATATCAGCGGTCTGTTTATAGTCGTTGGGAAGCGTGTCAGAACATAGGCAAACATCGCAGTTGGGTCTGTGTCCGTCAGCTCAGCCGCAGTCTTATCCCAAAAACATGATTTTCTAGAGGCCCAAGTAGGTATTCCTAAGTGATGTACACAAAAAGAGCCAAGTTGATTATCAGCCATTGTCATCTCAGCTAAGCTTCGTTTCAGGGGAAGGCGTAACAGAGATCAACAATGGCAGACAATAGTGAGTGCAACTAACTTTAGTTCAATTCAGTTCCATGATCTACTCTTTAACGCAGAGGATCTCTGCATACAAGGATTTGATGAAAAAGTGGAAACTCACAATGGGTTTATCTCCTTTGCATTGACCTTTTTCGAACCTTCCGGTCATGGCGAATTCCCAAATCCATCTATCCGAATTGAAGCCGGGCCGTAGTAAGCAGGTTGTGGTCACACATTTGCTTTGGTTTTGGGGATCTAGAATGTTAAAAGAGGAGGAAAGCTAATTGGGTTTGACATGGTGTTCGTCGCAGATAAGGTTAGTAACTGATCTTTTGTTCCTTATGTGTGTAAGTTGTGATTGTCTTGAACAAAAAAAAGAGTTGTATTTGTAACGAAGATATCCGATTGTAATGAATGTTTATAAGCAGATGTATACAAAAAGTTGTATCGGTAATGAATGTTTATAAGCAGTTGTCATACAAGAACTTTCAAGTAATCCATAGACGCGAAAAAGAGCAGCCTAACTCAGCAAAACATCATCAGCAAGCAAAAGAGTATCAGTTTATGAGACACAATAATCAGCTTTTGTCTCAGGGAGTCACGAGCTTCACTTTGTTTAAAGCTCCCAAGAGTACAGATCCTTCTGTCCGATCCGAGGGTCGTGAAAAGCTTTTCCATTTAAAAACAGAAATTGTATATACATCCAGTTGTCATGTCGGTATTCTAATTTATATATATATTGTTAAAGATACAGAGGAACAATGATCACATAGTCTAATGTATATTGTTAGAGCTACAGAGAAACAAATATTATGTTCATGTCTCAACTCAACCAATACTTAAATTATTAGAAGTGCACATTTTCTCATGTTAATACTTCAGCATCTCCAGATTCTAAGAAAAAGGTAATTTTAAAGGAGTTTCTAATAATGCAAGTTCATGTCTCATGTTAATACTTCGGCATCTCAAAATTCTAACAAAAAAATATAAATATAATATTTATATAACTTATATAATACATTATTTTTTAAAAATATATGTATATCTATATGCCTATGACGAATCAGAACGGAAATTCGTTCTAAAAAATATTAGTATTTGTGATTTGATTCGTTTCTTACAGATATTGCATATTAACATTTGTTTTGCTTCGTATAGTTATCGATATTCGAACCAAATCGAAATGAATAATGAATCGAATTAAACTTTACGAATATTTTGTCGGGCCCTAATCGTACCTTTGTAACTATCAATCTATAGTGACACAATTTCTAGCACTAATAAAGACTTCAGAGAAATGCATAAATACCATTATTACTAGAAGTAACTACTTCTAACCAGGTCAAGAAATCTGAAATCCATCAATAGACCAAAGAGAACAAGGGATGAGTGGGAAACAAAGAGTAGAAAAGTCCGAAGTTGCAGTTGTGGAGAAAAGAATGATAAATGCAATATTAAGGTGGACTACTCATAAAAAGAAAGCCGAAATATGTACCCTTTTGTGTTCTTCTTCTGACTCTAAAGGTCAAAGTTCTTATGGAAGTAGAGGAAATTGATAAGGATAATGTGAGATCTGAGTTGAGGTTGGTCTCATCTTCTACATGTCTTTGTGTTTTATGATGCTCTTCGCATAAATCTTACGCCATTCTAACATGTAATACATTTTTAACTGATTTTTTATTTATTAATATTATTCATCTATTCTTTCTCTCAACTCTTTTAATGTATAATCTTTTCAAATTAGCTCTTAAATTTAACTTCAATTTTTTTTTCAAAAAAAAACTTCAGTTTATTGAAATCCATCCATTTTTAGTTTTTTTTTTGTAAGAATACCAAACACATTAATAAATGGAATGTATTGATTTAATAGGAAAATATATTTTCTTCCTATATTAATTCGTCTGTATGATGTTATTAGTTGAGTTTACTGCTAACATACAATCATTACGAGTAATAATTTATCGTTTGGGCAAACAAAAAACCCTATTTCTGAGTTAGTAGTGCTTTTAGTTCGCAGTGCAATTTTTATCATATACTGTTTGAAACCTAAAAACTAATATATATTAAATAATACATTATGTAATACTGCTTTTCTGAAGAGAAAAAAACTGTATTAAATAATATATTAACACTATTTTCCGAAAATAGTCAAACAATGTAATAAATTTTCTAAACAACAGATTTACATTTTCAAGTCACTGAAAATCTTAGATTATATAATTTATTTTTTGTATTATTGACATACTATTATACTATAAAATCATATACATCACATGTAAATTATATTCTAAATTATATATTTTATTCAACAAATCAATCTAAACTGTTTGACCAAATAGAACATATATATAACAAATTCAATGCCATAATCCGCGCGTAGCGCGGAAAAAGATTCTAGTTATTATAGTAACGAGTGTCAATCCTAAATTATATTCAGGTAAATTGAATTGTATTTTTGATTTTATTGAATACAGAAAAGACTTTGATATTACTAACTAACAACACTGTAGGGTACTTATATTTGAATACAACATCCGCTTCGAAAATTAAATTTGATGACTCAATAAATGCCATCGATGATTTCAAACAAAGGTACATTTATATTTTTATTAATAATCACTAAATTAAACTTGTAGATATAATTAATACATATAAAAATAAATTAGAACACTCCCGAAAATAGAAGACAATATTCTTAATGGACGAAGTTCTGTGAACTTAAGTCAACATACATTTATCACAATCTTCAAACTTCTTGATATTCTTTCAGAAGAATTTGAACATGTATAAATAAATACAATTATATGGTAAAAATTCAGCCTCCACAAAATACTAATCTATTTTAAAATCGTTTTACCAAAAATACTCTTAAAATATAAAAATTATAGGATAGAGTATTTAGGTGTCATGCGAAGGTTATCGATATATGTTCTAGAAGTGGTTGGAATTACATTTCTTGTGATAAGTGTAAAAAGAAACTTAAGAAAGATGGAGACACACTTGTATGTGATAGTTGTCCTCAACAAGATATAACTGGATCATTAAGGTAATGTTTATAAATATATAGTAAATATCTGTAAATTCAAATTTTATTTGTTTTTAATATATAAAAATTGTATTTACAAGGTATCGGGTAGAGTTAATTGTTGACGATGGCTCAGATACGGCATCTTTTGTAATGTTCAACAAAGATTTAACAAGAATTATAAAGAAATCACCAATAGAGTTAGTTCAACATATTGTAAGTATTTTATTTTTGATTTTTCATCTATTTTATTTTATAATTCATATAAAGTAATAAATTCAATTTATAGGAAACCACCAATGACGTTGATACGGAAGATGAAGCTGTAATGTCGTTTTTAAATGAAAATCTTGTTGGTGAAGAATTTATTTTTACTATAAGAATAAATTCATATAATTTTAGATCCACTTCTTCTGGTATAACAATCGTTGAGACTCATCATAAAAGAGACTGTACCACCAACAGTGTAATTGACATTATTTTTATTACTCAAATTCTGTTTAAATTTTTGTTTCTGTAATTTGATTTTTTTTTATTTTCCATATGTGTATATGTAGGAAAATATAAATAAGAATGAAGACCATAATGATATTGACTGTAAAGGAGGAGGAATCAGACGAGAACGTGAAGAAGATTAGAAGTGGAAAATTGAAAGAAGTCTCGAGTAAAAATCCTACGAGAAGAAATCTGAGCACAAAGGAAACAAAATGAAAGACAATTAATTTAGTGAAATCAGAGTTACAAAAAGTTAACGCAAGTGCTGAACGGCCAAGAAGAAACAAAAAAAAATAAAGTAGATGATTCTTACACATGGAAGTGAAGTTACAAATGAAATAAAAACCTACATTGTTATCAGCAATTTATAAAATACTATTTGTTAAGAATATATTACACATTTTTTTCTTATGTTACCGAAATAAAAACAATTTATTTCCAAATATTAGTGTAAAGCTTCAAGTTCGAGAACAAAATATTCCTCTTCTCGACATTGTATGATTCTTTACATTTTTTTTGTTACTTTTGCTTGATAATAATAATATTATTAATTACGTAGTTACAACTCTTTTAATGGTCAGACTTGAGTATCCCTAAAATACATAACAACTGGAAAATAATATAAATTAATTTATATAATTATCAATAAGTTTCCAATAACATACAACAAGTCTCTAGAATTGAAATACTGAAAAGAAATTGTAGTTTTGAAATACAGAATCATTCTATTTAAAGCTACTCTTAAAACAACTTCATTCTATCTACTCAAAGGTATCAACAGATTCATTATCTTCAAGCTTGGAATTTGGTTTCATGACCACCTTACTGACGAGGATGGCACTATCGTGGACTTCCTCTGCATTACAATCTGAGTAAAGGAGCCTCCTCTGGTTGCTTGAACCACCAAATTCACACGATTCTTTCTTACAGCCAGGGTAGGGGAATGGAACTATCCTCCTCATCTTCCTCCCGCTTGCGCTTGACACCCCAAACACCTTTTATGGTTGGATTTTGAACGATAAATTCATCACCGAGATCAACAGGAAATCGTTTCTCCATAGGATTATACACTGGTTCCTTTTTCACAAATACAGGCCACTCTGCATACGTTGGGGAGTAATATGATATGTTTTTTTTTTGAAAAAAGTAATATGAAATGTTAGGATGGATATTATGTAATTAAATAGAAAGGTCGAACGCAACGGCGCATCGTCATCCGAGTTCGTGCGTTTCCCGAGAAGAAAATATATTAAATTAATCAAAGATTTGTGAACTCCGGTCGCAACGTCTCGTGGGGAAGAGGCGGGGTTGTTACTGTTTTGCGGGCCCCACGCCACGTGGTGGCCCGCAAGTGGTCCGCTTTTTTTTTTTTTTTTTTTTTTTATAAGTAAAACATAAAAAATTAAAAAAGAATAATAATAAAATATGGAAATGACGAACTCGAAACGCGTATTACCATTGCATATGCTCTTATTACCATAACTCTTCTTGTTAATGAGATTCTCAAGACCTGTAAGAGGATTATAATGATCATCTTCATAGCAGTCTTCAGGCTGAGTAATAGCATCCGTTGGACTCCATTTGTGCTCCACTGGTAACTCTGGTTTTCCAAGTTTTGCTTTCAGATATCGCAATGTCTCAGCAATCTTATCACGATCAATAGGAGGTATGTAAGAATTGGGTACAGATGCACCACTAGAAGATCCCACACACATGCCTGCCCCAGTAAACGCAGTTGTAAAATCTTGGTTCTTGTCGTCCATGACAAAACCAGTTACACCTCTTTCGATGCCATCATCTATTTTTTTGTTTGCATCATTTGTAACGTACAAGGACATTCCTTCTCTTCATGTGTCATCATTCCACATAAACTGCAGAAGTTTGCAAGTCGGTAATAACGAAAGGAGAGCATGGAAATCTCACCTGCACCAAATTGGCATTTACGTTTAAAACGTAGTGGGTTGTCAACATTCCAATTTACCAAAGCCCAAACATAATCCGTAACGTTGCTTGCGTCGTCAAAGTCAATAACAAGAACTTGAGCAAACTTGTCTTCAATGAAGTGGATAATTGGCTTTGATAGATATTGAGGAGGTATCCCCTTTATCTGTACCCAAAACTGGACCATTTTTAAGTTTTCTTTTGTGTCGGTGGCTTCCAGACGTTTAGTAACTATCATCCAATCAGCAAAGGACCAAGGCCCTCCTTGCAAGACACTGGTAAGCGCCTCCTCTGTTGGGAACACGAACTGAAACATGTTGGTATCAATCATCCGACCAATGACCAAATCAGGGAAACCCCAAATGGAAGCCATCTGGTTTACCAACTGTTTCATGCTCTGTTTTCCAGGGTTAACGAGAACCCCTACAATTGAGAAGCGATTTGAATGCATAGCTTGTGCGCACAAGGCTGGAGGCAAGATAATGGGGTCTTCATCCCCCCCTAAATCGATTTCTTGCATAAGTCGGCGTTTATACTCATCTTCAGTAACCAATAGATCTAAAAACAGGTATGGTGTGAAAATGGAAGTATATATAGGTTGCGATCATGGCAGTTCGGTTTTGAGTATTTAGTTAACCGCGTAATAATAAGATGTAAATATTTTAAAACCAACCGTCGTGACTTTTTGTTTGTAAAACTAAATCGACCATCGGAGAAGGACTCTCTGTAAAATATACTTAAAACAAGGGACTTGAAAAAAGGAGAGCATAACTTTTATTCAAACGACGGGACTTTTTTTCCACAGAGGAACATTATTTACTATTTAGTACTTTTATTATAATGTTTATATATTTATATAATTCGTATTTGAACCAAATTTGACGAAAAGGAATTATATACCGCCGAACCAACACAACTTTTCATAGTCTTATATACACCCCTACCAGTTTTGCCAATAACGTGTTCCATAACTATATATGAACAGAAATGTTCAGTTGTTATAAGATTATTATTGCGCCTCGAGAATTAATTTATTCCATTACTTTTAATTCGTGGAATGTGCAACCAAGTCCGGCGTCTTTGGTTGCAATTGAAGCCTTGACTAAGATTTTCTACATAAAAGAACAAGACAACGAAGAAACAAATGAAATGTGTGTTATATGCCAAGATTGTCCCATCTGTCGTTTTGAATTACCGTATTAATACAGTAAATGATTACATTATGATTTTCATTTACGTAAAAGTTGAACTTTACAAGAACAGACTTAGTTATTTTAATTTTGAAAACTCTCTGTAACATATGCTTATGTTTAAATTAAGATGAACGATAGAGGTTTCCATTTTTTAAATTCTCTTTGCTGATGCTACATGATGTATTTATCATGAGGTATGGCACATTATCTACAAAGTTTATGAATGTAATACTTATTAATTGAACGTGAATATATATATATATATATACCCAAAAAGGAAAAAAAGTAATGCACTAATCAGAAGAGAGTGCGTGGAGATAAACTTAATTGAGATTAAATAATGATATCTTCTAGATTTCAGAATTGTTGATGGAAAAAAAAAGGAAATTGCCAAGAACATTCTTTTCTTAACTAATGCCATTTTTTCTGAGTCTCTCGAGTGTTACGCGTGACGCAGACCATGAGGTGATTTTCTTTCTCTTTCCACCCCTTTCACTTGCTTATGCAGCAAGTTATTAATGGGCATTTCTGTCTTTGCTCACCCAATCTCGTTCCTTAATCCTCTATATATAAGTACAAAAGCAATACAAGTACACATAATCACACAGACAAACTAAAACTCCAACCCTAGAAAAACACACACACACACGTGACAAACCCTAGAAGTTAAATCAGTCGGTTCAATATAAAATGGTAGCAAGAAGTGAGAATCTTGATCAGACGGTAGGAGACACCGAGGCTACCTGTCTGATGCTGTTATCGAGAGAAGGTGAAAGCGGCAGAGAAAGAGGAAACTCTCGCGTTTTCAGATGCAAGACTTGCATGAAAGAGTTCTCATCGTTCCAAGCTTTAGGAGGGCATCGGGCAAGCCACAAGAAGCCAGTACTTAACAGCATCAGTGACGAACAGTCGTCATCGCTTTCTTCAGGATCTGTCACTAAAAAGAACAAAAAGCCGTCGTCGCATACTTGTCCCATATGTGGCTTGAAGTTTCCGATGGGACAAGCTCTTGGCGGTCACATGACGAGAATAGAACGATAAAGAAAGCGGCGCGTTGGTTACACGCTCTTTTTTTGCCGGAGGCGACGTTTACGACTTTGAAGAAGGCGAGCAGTGGGAAGCGAGTGGCGTGTTTTGGTATGGCCTATGGGATTGGACCCGATGGATTGTGTGATCAATTTGAAGTTGGAGTTGGGAAGAACAATCTTTTGATCTACTATTGTAGTTCTTGTTAGTTGTTTTTTTTGGTTATACATGTTATAGTAGTATCTTGCATATAGTCTTATATGACTTTATAGTCTTATCTTACCGATCGATGTGAACATATATTTTGATTTTACAATCCAATATTTCTTTTCTTGTTGGCTCAATTGTTTATAGTTGAAGCCTTAAAGAGTTTGAGATATGGTGAAGGTTTAAGCTATTAGTTAAATTACAGTGTTGGAAACTACAATTTAATTAGTCTGGCAAGGTTAGTTGTTATGTTACTAGTGTGGTGCAACAAACATGAGAAGTAATTGAGTAATTTACCAAAGAATCTAGAGTTTAACTGTTTGGTGGAATCAAAAGCTTGAAATAGTTATGGTGTAACTTCAGAATTACATTGGTACGGTATTTTGTTTTTAAAGTTCGAGTGTAATAAATAGTTGACTTATAAGAGTTGAGTGTCTTCAAAATTTTTTGATAACTATTTAGTTCCTCTATAAATACAATTTAATACTCAGTTTTAAAAATCAACCGAGGCCAGTATTTAGTCATGGGCAGATGTATGTAGCTTTGTCTAGAGTAACTACTTCAGAAGGTTTAAAAATTTGCCAAAGTCAGGAGAGCAGCAATAAAAAGTGTTCAGTTGGTAATATTGTTTACAAGGAAGTATTTAATAATCTTTCAAATATTATTTACAAACTTAAGACTTTTTCACAGTGATTACTACATTTGTATGTCTGTTCGGTCTGTAATTTTTATAAATTCATATAAATTATTCTATGAATCTGGATTTCTTCTTAAGTACAGTTATATTCTTTATGTAATATAATATAAAAATATACATTTCATTATTAGTTCCTTGCATCTACTACCACTAAATACAAATGTTTAAAGTCTAAGTATCTCACACATTTTAAGAAAACTTTAAAACAGTATTTCTTCTTTGTTTTTACAAACACAAGTATAGTGTGACAAATAAAATTAAAAGTTCAATCATTTAAAAAAATTGTTTATTATATATTCAAGAAAAAAATACATTTTTCACTACAACAAATATGGCTTTTTATAGCATACAGATAACGCTATTATATGGTATACATAGCGGTTTCATAAATGCTATGGAATCAGCCGCTATAATAGAGTACCTATATACGATAGCGTTTTACGAGGACGCTATCGTAGAGTAGCCTATAATAGCGTTACGGTTTCGTTGTGTAAAGAGTATTTATTACACACTATTTGTGCTATAGAAAATTATATAACAGCTCTTACATTGTGCTGTATTAAACCTATTAATAGCTATTAGTTTGTGTTGTTGTAAATTATTTAATAACTTTATTATTTTGCTATATATTTTTGTAAAATAGCTATATTCTGTAGCCATCAATTTCATTATAGTAGCTTTACATTGGTGCTATTTGATGATGTGTCGCAGCTGTGGTATTGAGTTATGTATATTTGATTTATAGCTTCTATTTTGTGATATCAAGTCACTCTATCATGACTTATTTTATATGCTGTTTCGTGCAATAAAATAGCTTTTCGAAGTACAATAACTGGTTCTGTATAAATACACCAAATGCTCATAAAGAAGTCAACCAAGTCTGAAATTTAAATTCTCCATAATAGAAATACCATGTCATAATTAAGTTCAAAAGTAAGAACACAAGTGTCATTTGCACTAAGTACCATAAGTTTATAAGTTCATAAGTTCTAAAGCAATGAAAGTAGAATACCATACTGGTCTTATTCCTCCTCACACGATGACAACTTTGTCTTCAGGCCATGCTATAGTGGTACCAATAGCATCCTCCATACACTCGATTGCAGATGTAGGCCTCCAAACCATGGCATCATCCACCTTGACTACATCAACCCACACACGAACTGCATTTTTTCCCAACGGAACAAAATGCACTAACTGTTCCGGGTTGTTCGAAGACCAGCGTCCTTCTGCAACAACAACTTTCTGACCGGTAATGTCCAGCAGTTTGCACTTCTGACCTTCTTTCACAATCTGTGTATGAGAACGATGTCCATTAGTGTAAGACATAGGAAACCATTACCAACTTTATTAGTTATATCAACACAACCTACACTACTTACCTTTTGAGAGCTTGAAGGAGTTTGTGGCACTGGTTTAGAAATCTTAGCAGGAGCCGGTGGAGTGTGTAGTTGTGAGTGCCTAAGAGGAGATGATGTAGCTGGTGACTCAGTGTCTAAATTGTCGAATATAACTCTGCTGACAGGCCATGCTACATACGTCTTCAAACAATCAACAAGGTTTGAGTGTTTTTCCGTTGGCCTCCAAAGAAAAGTCTGAGGTACTGTCACCGCATCTACATACACTTTCACAGCATTTGGTCCAAGAGGAAGGCCATCCACCAAGGCTTTGGGATCACGACTCTCCCAACGACCTTCAGCAACAGTTTCTTCATCGTTTGTTAACCAATGTAGAAGTTTGCACTTGTTCTTCTCTACTGTCTCAGGGCTCTGTCAAACCAATAAATCCAACATATGAAAAACATTACTTGATTACTAGATTTTATAAAACTGAAATGTAGACAGCAAACTGAGATGAGGACTGAAAACCTTACTTTACCAAGTATGTCATCTGTATCGATTTCCTCCTCAAGAACAAGAACAGAATCTTGAGGCCACGCCACTGTTTCTCCTACAGCCTGACCAATAGTGTAAATTTTCGGCGCCGGTCTCCAAAGAAATGCATCTACTTCAAAAGCCGTCTCAACTACCACCTTAACTGAATTAGGGCCCAATGGCACATTGTTCACAAACTCCATTTCATCACAAGACAGATAACGACCCTCGGCTACTTTGCATTCCTTGTCACACCAATCATATAGGATACACTTAGGCTGTGGTGTCCTATTATTCGTCACACTCTACAAAGATTAATCAACACAACTGTTACATTCCATTCAAGCTAGTTTCTCATAATACTATTTCCACTAGTACTTACTCTTGGTGCTGAATTCTCACCCTGTTCCGAGTCTGGCCGCTGGAAATCCAACATAATAATAAGGTTATCATTTTTAAAGAAGACAATAACCAATGGAGTGTTGTTCTGAAAAAACTTACTCGACTATTCATTTTAGCAAGAGCCTCTTGCAATTCTTGGACCTGCTGCATCAAATGATTTTGTGTCTGTTGCATTTGAGTCACATACTTGTTCTTCACTTCAAAAAAAGCCAGTTTGCTCACACTCATTCCTCTACCCATAGCCCTCAATCGTCCAGGATTGTCAGGTCCCAAAATTTGAGTAAGAATATCGTCTTTTGGGTTTGATGATGATGATCCATGATGCTCAGACCTAATAAACTCATTTGCCTTTTCCTGTCACATGTTCGAATTTTTAGTATGATTTTTAACTATAATTTTAAACATCACAAAGAATAAGAGAGAACAAATTAAAAGTTACTATTTTCTCAGCTGCATCTGTGTTTACTGCAGTACCATCCTTTTTAGTACGCGACTTCACCCACACATTCAGTCTCGTCACTTCATCAGGAACAGAGCTCTCTTTTTTCTGCATAATGATTCAGGTTAAGGATGAAGGAACAAAACAATTTTAAAAAAAAAAAGAGAGACAAATACACTAATCAGTCTCGTTCATCGGAAATATATATATACTTACTAGATCTTCTGCCAATCTAACCATTCCTTTTCGGCTACATGTGTGAGGGATCTGCTTACGTCTTCTTTCCTTGTACGACTCCCTAACAGCCTATATAGAAGTGTTAGCAAGCAGATGTAGGATAATATAACTAGTAAAAATGTCATACCTTGAACTCTTTACTAGTCTTCTCTTTCACAAACTTCCTCCACTCTGCAAGTTGAATATTATCCGGCTTCAACTTCAAACGCTCTGTGTGATTCTCCGCATTCAGAATCTGATTAACCAAGCGTGATTTAGAGGCCCTCCATATGCATCCCATCTGTTTCATAACTGCCGCTTTCTCGTACTCCCCATCCAGTTCAAAACGTAACTACAAGAACAATAAGAGTTGTAAGGCAGATAGCGAAAAATAATTGACAGTGGCAACAGAAACAAATTACCTTAACAGACTTCCATAGAACAGTTTTCCGGTCCTCGCCAATTTTTCTCCAATCATCTATCACCACAGGAACATGTTCCCTTACCAAGGGACCTAAGTAAGAAGATAGCTTAACTGATCCTTCTCCACAAGGTTCTCCAAACTCGGTGAAATCCACTTTAATTCGTGCATTAGGATCTCTCGCAATGTCTTTCATCCTCGTTGCTCCTCTACGTTTCTTAGACCGGGGCTGTACCATATTAGTATCCTCATCAGCCATCTTTGCACCTTCGGCGTCTTTGTTGGGTTCTTCTCCAGGAGCCGTAGCATCTTCAGAATCTTTGTTGAGTTCTTCTCCACCATCTGCAGCAGCTTCAGAATCTATGATGGGTTCTTCTACAGCAGCATTAGCACGTCCTGCATCTTGGTTGAGTTCTTCTCCTTCGTCATTAGCACCTCGTGGTTCATCAACCTGTTGCTGTGTCGGGTTGTCTTTATATAGAGGCAGTGATTCCTCAATCCCATGGTAAGTTGTGGCGATGAATTGAGGTTCATCATCTTGTGGTTGGCTTTTCCTTTTCCTGGATGCCTTTCTCCCTTTACCACCAGCCATGAAAATCCTACAATAAAACTCAAGAGAAACTCAACAATTAATTAGCTCATCCTGCAACCAACTCAAACATGAATCCTAAATAGTTAATCAATGCAATCAATCATTTATTCCATAATAGATAATCAACCAAAAAATGTAATGCAAACCCAAGAATTCTTAATCATAGAAATCAAACATATATTCCTTCACTATCAGCTCTGACATAATCAGCTTCCTCTGATATGTCTTCTATACTCATATCCATTTCCGAAGGCAATAGACCTACTTCTGGCTGTAACTCATTCACTTTCTCATCACTGTATCTTCTAGTTGGACCCTTCATTACTACATACCAACTCGAATCATCATTTTCTCTTGAGTAAAATATCTGTCTCGCCTGAGATGCTAAAATGAAAGGATCCTTTCCAAAGGATATGTGGCTGTGATTAAAATTAACCAGCGTAAATCCGTCCTCTACCTTTACACCGTTACCTTTAACTGCCCATTCACACCTGAATATTGGCACGTAGAAGGCATTGTAATCCAGTAGAATAATATCAACTACTCTTCCATAGTAGGATACAACGTCTACCACCTGCGATGTGTCCCTTGCACTTGATCTACACATTGCTGTTGCCTCATAATAAACCCCACTATTCTGACTTAGCCTATGCACTTCCTTCGTATGAAACCGTAGGCCATTGACAATGTAGCCTGTGTAAGATCTGGCTATACTACGAGGTCCATAAGCCAGCCACTTCAGTGTCTCTTCCTCAGCAGATGAATCAATAGGTTTCTATAATTTATTTTAAAAATAGGTCAGTTAAAGTACATGGGTATAAATTCGAATAAATAAACATTTCAAGAACTAAGAGACCTGTTGCTTTAGCCAACCCGCGAATTTTTCAGTGTGCATACGCCATAAATAAGTTGCATCCTGTTGACATCTACTATTTGACTCTTGTAGATGCTGTAAATGAGCACTTGCATATGAAAAAAACAAACCTCAGTACAAAGAATCTAAAATAAGTTTCAATGAATAATATTGTTAGTAGTAAGAGAAACTTACTCAACGAATGGATCCACCATAGCCGTATTTTGTATTACAGCAAGATGAGCTATTTTCAACTCTGATGCAGATAATTGGAATGAGCGAGCAGCTGATATAGGACGACCTTCAAGGATGGAATGGCTCTCGTACTCAGTGTTTCTGTCCTCTTTCTCTTCTACATTTGTGGTAGTCTTCAAGAAAGCCGAGCAGAACTTCATGCACTCGTCTGCAAGATAAGACTCAGCTATACACCCCTCTGGTCGTGATGTGTTTCTTACATAATCTTTCAAAACTTTCATGAACCTGATAATAGTGAAAATACCAATTATATTAGTAATTCGAACTAGAAGATAAAATTATATTTTTATACAAGAAGACATACCTTTCAAAAGGATACATCCATCGGAAATGGACAGGACCACCAAGTCGAGCTTCTCTGCCTAGATGCACACACAAGTGTACCATGATGTCGAAGAAACTGGGTGGCCAAAATCTTTCAAAAATGCAGAGAGTCTCCACGATTTCTGATTCCATTTTCTGGAGTTGTTCCATATCGATTACTCGTTGGCATAGAAGGTTGAAGAAAGCGCATAAACGGAGAATGGCTACCCTAGGACCCTTAGGTAATAAGCCCCTGATTGCTACTGGCAGCAGTTGTTGCATTAGGACGTGATAATCATGTGATTTGAGTCCCATCACCTTACACTCCTCTAATGATACACAGCTAGATATATTAGCACAGTAGCCATCAGGACCTTTAAAATCATAGAGCCGCTTACAGAAGATTTGTTTCTCTGACTTTGATAAAGACCATGGAGCTGGTGGAAGTAATGTCCTTTTACCCTGAGCTTTTGGATGCAAATCCTTCCTGATACCAAGACTTTCAAGATCCTTTCTAGCCTTTAGACCATCCTTTGAATTGCCACAGTGTAACAATGTCCCAATCAAGCTTGCAGCCACATTCCTCTCTACATGCATAACGTCTACATTATGCCGAACAGGGAGCTCCTTCTCATGTCAAAGCAAATAAAGATAAATATCAGAACAACTCTTATAGACTTAAACATTTAGTAAATAAAAATTTTAAACATACCTCCCAATAAGGCAATGAGAAAAAAATGGAACGTTTTTTCCATCTAGACAGTTCCTCTTCGTCTTTGTCTCCTACATCTTCATCCTCATCAGATCCACTTACTTCCTCCTCGTTATCAGATGGAATGTCAACTCGAGGAGCCCTCTTTTTCCCAGACTGTTTTCTATTACCAAAAACATTCTTGTAATTTCTCAACAGAAATGAGACATTCCTGCCTGTGAGTATCCTTCCTTTCGTCCCATGTTCTTTTTTCCCATCAAACCAAGCCTTCTTTCCTCTAAAACTATGCAACGGAGGCAAACTTTTCCGGTGGCCCATAAATACAAACTTCCTACTATTCTTCAGCCACAAACTATCTGTGTGCTTCCCGCATATAGGACAACCCATTTTACCCTTCACTTTACAACCAGCCAGATTTCCGTAAGCCGGGAAATCACTAATAGTCCAAAGAAGCATTGCCTTAAGGGTAAACGTAGTCTTACTAACTGCATCGTATGTTGACTCGCCTAATGACCACAAATGATTTAAATCTTCTATCAAGGGCTCTAAGTAAACATCTATACTATTACCCGGTTGATGTGGTCCTGGAATCAGCAGACTGAGCATTATGTTCTCCTCCTTCATACATAAGTCAGGAGCCATGTTGTAATTCACCAGTAACACAGGCCAACAACTGTATCGGCTGTTCTTCATACTGAAGGGATTAAATCCATCTGTTGAAAGCCCAAGTCGCAAGTTCCTCTCCTCCACTGCAAACGACGGATACTTGTCATCCATTGACTGCCAAGTAACAGAGTCTACTGGATGGCGCAGTTTCCCATCTGTGCTCTTGTTATTGAAATGCCATCGTAAATCCATTGCCACTTTCTCCGATCTGAACATCCTTTTCAGACGAGGTATTACTGGAAAGTATCTCAAAACCTTCTGTGGAACACCCTTCTTGATTTCACCAGTATGCATGTTGGTCTTCCATCTAGACGCTTTGCATGTTGGGCAACTCTCAGCTGTCTTCAGCTTCTTTCTAAATAAGCAGCAGTCGTTAACACAAGCATGAATCTTTTGATATCCCATATCAAAAGTTTTCAAAAACTTCTTGACATCATAAGTTGATGTGTGCAGCACATTGTCTTCAGGTAACATATTTGGCAATGTTTGCAGCAAGTCATCAAAGCTCTTGTCTGACCACCCATTCTGAGATTTAATCCTAAACAGTGAAACCACAGCTGATAATTTGCTATGACTCGAACACGTCGGATACAAGGGGGTCTCAGCCTCTGCAAGTTTTGCTAAGAACTCATCTTCTTTCCTGTCCTCACCCTCAACTGACTCACGTAACTGTGACCCCCTATTTGCTAAATCCTCATCTAGACAGTTTGCAGCTTCATATAAACTAAGAATCTCAGCATTCCAGCATCTATCTCTGACATCCACTACATCAACAGAGCTATCATCTCCATGGTGAAACCATTCCGACCGTACCTTGTAAGCATCATCCATTCCATTTATAACCAAATGAGAGACAACCTCCTCACTTGTATGGCGATACAGATTAAGACATCGGCCGCATGGACATACAATCTTCCCATTAACTCCTAACTTATCAGTAACACCTTTGACAAAACCTCGGGCAGCTCTCTCGTATGCAGGATCAACTCTTAAGTTCATGAAAAAAAAAAAAGTTATGACTATAATTTTTGAAATGTATAAGCTGAACACTTAAAGAAATGTACATACCTACTTAAATGCACCCACGACTTGTCCAACATTATTATAACCCTTGCCATAGTTCAAACAAAGGTACATGGATCAAGCAATAACAAGAATATAAATTTTGATTCAACGTCTAAACCGCAAACAACAAGATCAATGTGTACAAAGTCTACAAAACAATTATAATCTGAGAATAAGTGATCGATGTATCTAACCTCGATAGAATGTAGAAGCTGCAAGCTTGTGAAGACACGAACCCGCACCTGCAAAAAAAAAAATTTACTGATTAATGGAAACAAATATGAACCCAAAACCTAACTAATCACAATTTTAGTCAATCGAATCTACAACCTATTTACTTGAACAACTTCAATCGAATCTAAGACATTGATCAGAACTTGACTCACTTATAATTTCAGAACTTCAATCAATTGAAGTAAAGAACTCACTCTTAAATTAGGATGAGATGGTAGCGGTTAGAGATGGAGGTGTTGATGGTAGCGGTGAGAGATGGTAGCGGTGAGAGATCGAGGCGGAGATGGTGGAGAGAGGTTGTGGAGAGGAAGGTTTGGGGAGCGATGGAGTCGGCCGGAGATGGAGGAGAGAGGATGTGGACAGGAAGGGAAGATTGGGTAAACGAGCCGGAGATGGAGGAGAGAGATGATGTGGAGAGGAAGGGATGGAAGTACGATGGTGTCGGAGATGGTGGAGAGACGATGTGGAGAGGACGGGATCGAAGACGATGGAGTCGGAGATGGTGGAGAGGTAGGGAAGACGGTGAATCGAGTGGGAGATGGTGGACAGAGCTTTGAGCTTGATGGAGGCAGAGCTTTGAGCTCGATGGAGGTTGAGAGAAAGGGTCGACGGAGATGACGATGGAATTGAAACCCTTTCTTTTTTTTTTTTTTAATGCTATAAAAAGTTGATGTTCTTAAAACATACCGCCTAAATCCATTTTTCACTAAGTATTGGCGCTAATTTGGTGATTAGTGAGGTTTTTTTTTCTCTGTTTATTGATTTTACGGCATAGCATAAGTAAAATGCTATAACTTTGCTTCCCAAACTTCCAATTACCTTTCTATAGCAGTTAGGAAAATTGTGCTATTGTAATCTGCTATAAATACTTATATTTGTTGTAGTGTTTTTTAAAAAAAATAATGATCATACTTAAGCACTTGTCCTTTGATTTAGTATAATTGGATAGAGTTTAAAATCCATTTTTCATCTGATAACTGTTCTAGAAAATTCTTTCGTCTATATATATATATAACTAAAAAGCATGTCACTGCGATTCCTTACAACATGTTTTCCGCAGCCAAACTAATTAGGATAGAATTAACTTTGGCTTACTCTTCTTTTCTCTGATTTTGGAACCGGTTAATTCTGATGTTGTGGTGTATGATTAGTTTTGTGGTATCATTGCTTCAAACAACTTCACTTTAAAATACAAACTTTCAAATAAAGCTGCAAAAAAAAATAGTTTACCATTGATATTTAACAACATATTTTTTTTATAAAACGAGCTGCCGCGCGACATCGCGCGGGTACAATTCCTAGTTTTATTAATAGCAATTGAGGTTTAAAAAAATATCAGAATCGAAACATACAACAAATACATTTTTATGAGGAACATGATAATATAAAAGTAATAACACGATGCTTCCTAACTTACTTTACAGGATAGACTGATTCGCTAACTTTCCTATCTTTGTTCTTGGTCTTATATGATCTTGTGTTCGACTATCACCCATTGTGATTCATCGCCTTTTATCACTCAATAGATCAAGAGAAACGATCAAATCTGTTACATCGTTGCCTATTCCATACACTCCCGCTGCAGGAGATAACATGATTTGTTGTGTTCCTTATCCGTACCATAACTAATTCCTCATAATGACACTGATAACCACATAACTTTGTTGTCTTCCACTTCGTGTCTTCACATACGAAGGCCCTTTTTCCTCTTGTTATCAAATAAAGATGAAACACATCGCTTTGATGTAATGGAGTCACCATCACCAATGTCAAATTGTCAAAAGAGCATGATGTCTGGAACTGTTCCCATGGCCATGGCGGTTTAAGATTTCTCTTTCTGTTCCATAGAACTCGTACTCCTTTCAAGACATTCGCAGGAGGTAATAAACCATTGTGCCTAATAAGCCACAGAAACAGACCAACAACGCAGAACCACCAAGTTTTGGTTGTCGGGAGATCATACTCAACAATTATGGAGATAATATACTCACCAATTAGGGAGAAACTAGACTCGCCAAAGATCTGCTCCAAATCATGTAACCGCCCGATGAACCAATGGATAAACAGGAAATTGTTTGCCAAAGACATCAATCGCCGGCAGGATGAGGAGACATGGTGTGACGATGAAACTCGTCGCTTGATTCGATAACAAGTCGACGACAGTGATTTCAGTGAAATCATACTTATTTATATAATGTAAACTAGGATAAAAGAAAACAGAAATATAAAAAGAAAACGGTGGCCGTAGCCACCGCGGAAGAACAATTTTTTTAGACCAGAAAAGTCGCTTCTTTGATCGCCTTCAACGAGAGAGAAAGCAGTTTAGAAATTGTTCATGTATTTCACAATATTTTTTTTTTTTTTTTGTAAAAGGCTTTCATATTAAAATGCATAAGTAATACAAATATGAGTTTTCACTCATAAGTCTGATAAAGTTTGCATCAAGAAAAGGGTAAAAAACACTACCCTAGAGAAAGATCCACAAATGAATCCTAACATGAAAGAATAAAAAAGACCAAACTAGTGGAAATGGTTTCCTCGGCCGCGTCGATCTTTTTTACCCCTTCCACCAACATGTGTCCATTCCATGTCTTGAAACTTTTGAGCTGGTTTTATTGGTCTTCCTCCTCTAGTTAAGTTGTAACTAGAAGTCTCTCCAACCACTTCTAAACCAGTATCTTTCCCATAGGCCGGCTCCATGTGGAAATGATTATGGTTGTGAGTGAGAGGCGAGTGAGGACCAATTGCTTGCTCATTGCCAGAAGCGTGAGAGGCTTCCAAAATGTTAACTTGTGATGGAATTTCTTCCATAATTTGTGACTGAGAGGGAGCAGCGATTGTGGCTGCTAACATAGCTAAAGTATTATCAATCTTTGCGCTAGAGGTAGAGTGTACCTCATGCGAATGTGCGAGCAGAGCAGATTTTGCATCCTGGGTATCAGTAGTAACAGAAGTGTTCTTTGGAGTCTCATGTGCTCGGTGGGCAGAAGGTGATTGCACGTTCGGTTCCAAGTTGTTGACATGTGTACTAGGAGAGTATTGCAGCAACGGATTTATATTCACCGTTGGGATCTCTTCATTGGTATCATGAGTTTCTTTTGTAACAGCAGGAGTTCCAAGTGGCTTAGGGGGAAGCAAACACCTCTTTTCTTTATGGCCAAGTGCTCCACATCTTTCACAAGCGCTAGGAATCCAAGAGTACTCCACATCTACCAAGTAAATATTGCCTTTTATCATCAAGCGCAATAAGCTTTGGGAATGGTTTATCTAACTCAACCTCAACTAAGATTTTAGCTTCGCCCATATTTGTTGGATCTAGACGAGGCTTATGCGTAAGCATTGGCTCTCCCAAACCAGATGCTATGTGACTGATACCTAATCTAGAGAAGCAAGAGTCCGGAATATTCTTAAGTGTTACCCACACTGGTAATGTAGAAATCTCCGGGGTCTTAAAAGAGTTTACGGGACTCCAAGGGGCCACAAATAAGAAAAAAGCAATATTATTACTATTCTCTTAAAAAATATTTTTATTCTTGATGAAGTGCAAAAAAATATGTTGAGTATGACATTATTCTAGTATGTGTTAAGAAGTTTCTAATTATACTTTTCACGATTACACTTTTCACGATTACGATTTTGTTTCTCAGAAGTAAATAATTATTAAGTGAAATTTAATGTTGAACAGATTATACGTTACGTGTCACGATCAATAAAAACATCTGTATATTTTTTTTTGGAATAAAAAAAATGTTCATGTTTTACTTGGCTGATCAGTTCGAGTATTATATTGAAAATAAATATCTTGATTAATGTTTTGGGATTAATAAAATTTACATGTTTTCGGAAAAACAATATAAGTTATGTATTCTGTTGATAATTCTCTCAACTAAAATTAAATGTCAAATTAAATAGACCACATGTCCTACATAAATACTAGTTTAAAAGAAACTACCAACTCTTAATCGCATTCACATACGTATCATATACTCTCATTGTCCTATATAACACCCATTCCCCCAAACTCTTTTCATCACTTACTATTTACACACAAATCTGATTTTTGCAAACCATCAAAAAGTTTCATAAAACAAATTAAAGAGGGAGAAATGGCTGGTCTAATGAAGTTGGCATGCTTTGTCTTGGCCTGCATGATTGTGGCGGGTCCAATCACAGCGAACGCAGCTCTGAACTGTGGCACCGTGATCAACACCGTGACACCGTGCATAGGGTACTTGACCAGAGGTACGTCACTACTCAGTGCGTGCTGCAGCGGCGTTACTAATATAAAAAGTCTGGTCCGTACACCCTTGGACCGTCAGATAGCTTGCCGTTGCCTTAAAGATGCCGCTAATGCTTTCCCTTCTCTAAACACTGCCCGTGCGGCTGGACTACCTAATGCATGTGGAGTAACTCTTCCTTACAAAATCAGCAAAAGCACCAACTGTGCCCTGTATGTGGACTCCAATCTCTCTTTTAAAAAAAAATTAAAGTGTACTTTTAAAACAAGAAGTGTATATATATATATATATATATATATATATATATATATATATATATATATAAAGATTATTATTATTAGTATATAGCTTATATTTTTGTATTAACAGTGTCATGCTATAGGTTTAGACCAAAAAGAAAATGTCATACCAAGGTTTTTCTAATCATGATTTTGTATTAACAGTGTCATATATGTTATACTAATTAAGGTTAAGACAAAAAAGAAAATCTCATACTAAGGTTTTTCTACTCATGATTTTTGAAATCTTCCGTTTTAGCAAAGAACTTGGGATGAAAACCTAAATCTGTACGTCAGTCTTTGGTTTGATTATTGTCATAAACTAAGTTGTCACTTGTTTAACTAGACGTTATAAAGCCAAATTTTAGGTAAAATTCGAAGTTAGAGTTAATGGTCAGTATCAATCATGTGGAACCTGCTTGGATTTCAGTCCAGACATAACCACAGCTTTTATTTATTTATTTATAAAGATGTGGATATTTTGATGTTTTTATCTTAACTATGCTGTGTTTATTTGTATGTGGCTGTAGCGTGGGCTGAGTGATGGTCGCATGAACCTCAACCGGACGTTTCAAACACTGTATAATGGATGAAAATACTACTAAATAAGATGTTCAAATGGTTATTTTCTCTCTAAATCTTAAATTTCCTGTAATAATGTTGTGCCATTCCCTACTTTGTAAAAATACAATAAATTTTAATTTAAACGCTAATAAGACATATGTTTTACTATAAGTTTTTCCAATTGTGAATCAAAGAAATGTTGTCTCTTTCTAAAGAATGTATTATTGACATCTTTATTCCAAATAGAAAAGAGGATGATATCACTTTTTTGTTAGAGAAAAGGAAAACCCGAAACAAACTGTATAACGACTCCGCCCTCTGTTGAAAAAAACGGCACCGGCCCAATAGGGACACAGTAAGCCCATTATTGCCGCAGGGAGTAACATCAAATCGACTCAGGTACAAGATCCAAACCGTTGATTCCCCCAAGTTTTAACCGAAACCGTTGATCGCTTCCGTATCAGCTATATAAAGAAACACAAAACACCACACTGCACATCTCTATCTTCTCCGCGCGACCAGAACTAAGTTCCGCCGAACAAATCTCGTTAACCCTATTTTTGGTCCTTATCCCATTCTTCTTCATTCTCTACCTCCTTGCAAAAGAAAGCTGAGCGCTCTGCTCAGGATTCGAAGTGACGATGGAAAGTGAGTTAATCGCATTGTTCGAGGCGGCGAAGAAGGCTGCGGATGCGGCGGCTGTCGACGGTGTTACCTCCTCAAGCCCGGAAGTTTCTCAGTCTCTCGACGCCCTTGAACAGCTCAAGACGTTTCCCGTCACGTACAACACACTCGTCGCCACTCAGGTGCGTCTGCCTCTTTAACCCTAATTAGGTTTGATTGATTTTGAATGAATTTAGCAAAACGGATTTTAGGGTTTTTCTGGGTATTGTTTGCTTAATCGCGTAGCATTGAAAAGGTTAAAACTTTAATCGTTGTTGATGATAAAGATATACTTTTTTTTTGTTTGATTGTAGGTAGGGAAGAAGCTGAGGTCTCTGTCAAAACATCCTGTTGAGGAGATTAAAAGCGTAGCTACTGATCTGCTTGAGACATGGAAGAGAGTTGTCATTGAAGAGACATCATCCAAGGCTAAGAAAACCGAAAGCACAAACGGTTGCAAAGAGGTTAAGTTGGAGAGGAAGGATGCTGAGAAGGGTTCGAACAACCCCGCGCCTGTGAAAGTCCAGAAGCTTCAGAGAGGTGATTCAGCTAAGAGTATCAAGGTAGAGAGAAAGGAACCAGAGAAGAAGGTTGTGAAGGTAGAGAGAAAGGAACCAGAGAAGAAGGCTGTTACCAGTCTGAAGGTAGAGAAGAAGGAACCAGTCAGTACCGGAGGCAAGATGGATCATCGTGGTCAGACTACTGTCAAGGATGAAAAGGTCTCTAAAGAAACGCTATCAAGTGTGAAGGTACCTAATGGTGCTCCGAAGCTGACTTCAATGGTCAAATGCAATGACCCTGTGCGTGACAAGATCCGTGAGCTGCTTGTGGACGCCATGTCCAAGGTCCATGGAGAGTCTGATGAGTACGATAGAGCGAGAGTAGTTGGATGTGATCCAATCCGCGTTGCTGTTTCAGTTGAATCTCATATGTTTGAGAAACTGGGCCGGTCAACGGGAGCTCAGAAGGTCAAGTACAGATCTATAATGTTCAACCTGAGGGACAGTAACAATCCTGATTTAAGGAGGAGAGTTCTCACAGGGGAAGTGTCACCAGAGAAACTCATCACACTGTCTGGTGAAGAGATGGCGAGCGACAAGAGGAAACAAGAGACCAACCAGATCAAAGAGAAGTTCCTGTTCGATTGTGAGCGTGGCCAGGCACCAAAAGCAAGTACTGACCAGTTCAAGTGCGGGCGGTGTGGTCAGCGCAAATGCACTTACTATCAGATGCAGACAAGGAGTGCTGATGAGCCGATGACGACTTATGTTACATGTGTTAACTGCGACAACCACTGGAAGTTCTGTTGAGGTGAGAAGATATATGTGTCTTCGTGTCAAGACATAGATGCCCTGATACATTTATCAAGAGCTTTCTTGTCTATGTGCCGGCATTCTGAGAATGTTCTGGCTCTGATGTTTGTTTAAGGATACCAGTTCAGTGTCTTAGAGATTAGTCAGTAGAGGAGTTTACTAATTTAGCTGTTTGTTAGGTTTTTATCTCTTCTGCTTCTTTTATTCAAAATTGTCAGACTCTTCAACTTTCTTGCAAATTTTATCAAAGTTTTGAAATCTGTTATTGTCTTGTAATGGAATTGGGTCTAAATGTTGCATCAATTCAAATTGGTTCTGATCCATCTACACTCCAAAAGATATGTACTGATGAAAACAGAGAATGTTGGTGCATAGACAAGCTAAAGTTCTAACTGCATTAGACTATCATTGCCCCTGTGAACACACAATTTTACTTAAAAGAACGTTCTTACATTCTCTCTATCAGGACACAGCTGAAGATGTAAGTCAAGAATCTATAAGATGAATGGCAAACAATGAATGCATGACTTCTAGCGAAACATGTCCCATTCGTCATCATCGTCAAAATCTCTCTTCTTCCGACTTGATCTACTACTTCTCCTTCGCCGTCTTCTATCAGATGAACTTTCAAGGTCCTCAACATCAGAGTATTCACTACCAAACTGAGTATCCCAGAGTCCCTGTTGTCAAAAGTCTTTCTTCAATCATCCATTCAAGACTAATGTAAATGGAAAAGTCCAAGCTACGCCATTACAAGATCAATACCTTTGTCAACCTCTGTTTTCTAAAAGATGCATCTTCGTCAACCACAACTATGTCTTCTAAGACCTCGATTACGTCCTCAACATCTAATCTGTATGTACTAACCTGCATCATCACATACCGGACTCACAAATATTGTGGTGCTATTCCTAGATTAGATACTTGTGCTAGTATCTCATATCTACCTAATCTATCAACTTGGATGTCCTGAAGAGGGAAAAGTGAATAAGTTACCCACCAAGCTTGATGGTATGATGGTAACTCCAAAAGAATCAAGCTCAAGCGATTCAACTACTCCAGAGTTAATATTGAATGAGTAGCCTCGAACCTGAAAAAACAATAGTGTGCTAATAAACAAGACAATGACAGAGACACTGAAGAGGATGTAGGAAGAGTATAAACACCTTTCCAATGTTACGCCCTCCTGGTGTCACTACTCTGTAACCTACCTAAACAAAAAAGGTGATGGTAATTTAAATGTTAGACTTGCTTTAAAGGTTGAGGGCTTCGCAAGACAACAGTGAGATGAATCAATACCAGTGTTTCAAGTGGGACCATTTTGAACTCAGTGTCCAGTACAGCATCATCCTTCACAAGAACAACATCACCCACCTACAGAGATGTTAACATATAAACTTGAGGCTGTAACACACACATTGAGAATAATAAAGGAAGTTCAATGTAGCAGACAGACACCAGTAGAAGTAGTACCCGAGTAATGTCTGTGAGCAAGAACCTCTCAGAATCTCCAGAGAGCAAGCTGGGTTTAACATCCACCACCAAAACCAACCACTGAAAAAAATTGACAAAACAGAGGCTCTCAAAAGACACAGACTTTGAATAGTGAATGTGGACTTTGAGTCAACAAAGAACTTACAGAAGTAGTGTCAACCCAGAGCTGAGAGATATATCCTAAACTCAGAGCTGATTGCATACTAATAACCTGCTTAGCTACAAGGTTGGATCTCGTCAACGTCTGTTTGAATCCTTTCGAGCCTATGTTGATCAGATTGTCTTGATTCACTTGCTGAATCAAACCACCATCTTTAGGAGATTCCGCACTATCGTTTTCCAGGAAAACCAAATGAGAAGAATCAACTACATCTTCTTCTTCACTGGGTAGTGATGAACTCGAGCAAGCTACGAACTTGCGGCTTGGTTTCTCCTTAAACTTTAATTTCTGGAGAAAGGCAGAGTCTTGAGCACCAAAACAAGATGCTGCTTGTGATGAGGAAAGAGTCTTCTTGATTTCATGGATTGAGAGGTGACTCCTCCTCCTTTGTGAGCTAGTGATGATCGAATGGTGAATCTGTCTATAACTGTATGAAGTGGGTCTCATCACTGGTGGAGCATCGAGGGAGTGAAGAGAAAGGAGGAAGGAAGATGAGCAGCAGTTGCACATAGCCCCAGCCACAGAGAAGAAGAACTCAATACTCTCTTCTGTCTGTCTAGGCAAAGGAAGATTGGTTTGATTGCTTGAATTAACCGTGGGGTATTCTAACTGAAAAATGATCGAACCGAAAATATTAGAACCAAACCGGTATCAGGATGGTTCAATTTTCTTTTTGATATCCCATAACACCTAAATCAAACCAGATTTAAACCAAGAACTGAATAAATATACAAAAATAATTGTCTTTTTTTTGTTAAGGTGTAAAAAAGTATTCTTCAAAAATAATTTTTCTTTTTGTCAACACTTCAAATATAGTTTATATATCTAAAAGAATTAATTTCATTTAAGTTTTACTAACTAATTAAATTATTTATCAATTAAAATATCCAAAAATATTTTTATTTAAATAGCTAAATTATTTGATAATTTTTCGAACATGTTAAATTATTTATTATTTAGCCTGAAAAATAAAAATTGTTTGACATTTTTATTATAATTTTCAGAAACTAACCAGAAATTAAAATCAAATATGACTTTAGAACCACAATTTTTTTTTAAAGATTTTAGGCACTTTGTTATTTAAAAACCAAACCGAATAAAAAAATTAATAATAAATTAATTAGCTTTTAATAAATAAATAAATGATTACTTTTTATATTCATAAATTGTTCGCTCCGACTAAAAAGAAAAAGAACAAAGAAGCTCTTTTTTTTTTTTTTCATTTTTCCGTTTTGTCTTTTTCCTCGTCCGAAAATCTCAAAAAAAGGATTTGCAAAGTTTTCGTGTGGAATTAGCACTCGCTTCCCTCGTTTCACCCATCACCTCCCCGTAATCGCAAAGCATTAGCATTTTCTCGCCTTCAATTTTGAGTAAAGCTTCAATCTTTCCTTCTCTCTCAATCTGCATTCAGATCTGACTCCGATGACAGAAACTTTAGAGATTCTTGATATGTTTTTTTTTTTGATTCAATCTTTTTGTGTAACTGATAACGTTTTATCAGGTAATATGGATAATGAGAAGAAGAAGAAGAGAAACAAGAAAAAGAAGAACAACAACAAACGTGCAGACGGTGATGCTACTATACCTACCGGTGTAGCCACCACCTCCGAGGATGGGAATCATAACGGAGGAGACGCTGACATTGCTGAAATCAACCAAGTACCTGATTCCAATGAGTTGCAACCATCATCATCATCTCAACAGATAGTCGATGTAAGTTTCCCAATATCATCTTAGATCCAAGGAACATAGATTGATTTGATTAGGAAAATTTGATTGTTTTTTTTTAGTGTATATGTCAATGCAGTTGGATGTTGTTGACCTTTGTTTGTGCCACATTGTATTGGTTTATTGACTGCAAATTGTTTCATCTGTTGGGAAGATATCCTATTTTATTTTCTTGTGGGTGTTTTCTTATTGCAATGTGTCTACTTGTTTGTATTTAGATGGTAGACAAAATATATATATATATATGTGTGTGTGTGATAGTGTATAAATCTTCTTATTTCAAGCAGGCCGATGATTCTGGTGTAGTTGTTGTTGACAACACTTCTCCTCCTCCAACTAGTGAGGTGAGATTGAGATTTCCCATCCTTCTTGTATTTTTTTTTTGCAAATATGGTTTCCTTATTAGTTGTTACCATGAAGAGACACTCTTCATTTCTATCTTTTGGCTTGAATCTCTGAACTAGTTTGTACTGCTGTTGTAGGCTTTGCTGGAAGAAACAATCAAACAGTTACGTGATGAGATTGGATCCCACCTTCAGAAACAGGTGATTTTTTCTCTAATCGAAAACCTTTTCTTGTTGGTCTTAAAGCAACCTATCTACCACCTTAGTCATTGGTTCTTTCCTCGTTGGACTAGTTATATATGAATTGCCATCTTTTCATAGGCTGTTTTTGAAGAAACTGTTGGACGCTTGGAAACTGAGAATGAAGCTCACATACAGAAAGATGTTAGTCAAGAATACAATATAGCCCTTTGTCATTATTTTGATGTTTTCCTGCAAGCTGAAAGGTGAAACTCACATGTTGTTTCACAGGCAATGTTAGAAGAAAGGCTTGAGCATTTAAGAACAGAGAAAGAGGTTAGCTAAGAATACTGTAAAGCCTTTGTCGTTACGTCGATGTTTGCCTGTTCCATCCGCAAGCTGAAGGTTGAAACCAACATGCAGGCACTGCTAGAAGAAAGGCTCTTGCATCTAACAACAGAAAGTGAAGCTCACATACAGAAAGGGGTTAGTTAAGAATACAGTAAAGCCTTTGTCATTACTTTGCTTGTTTCCCTGCTTCATCTGCAAGCTGAACATGGTGTTTCACAGGTACTGTTAGAAGAAAGGCTTGAGCATATGAGAACAGAATGTGAAGCTCACATACAGAAAGAGGTTAGTGAAGAAATACGCTCTTAGGTTTGCTATTTTCCTGCATTCTCAACAAGCTAAAGGTTACAATAACATGTTGCTATACAGGCGCTATTAGAAGAAAGGCTACTGCATTTGAGTACAGAGAATGAAGCTTACATACAAAAAGAGGTTAGTGAAGAAATTGCATAAATCCATATCCACAGATTAGCTGCTGCATTGTTTGCAAGCTTAAGGCCAACATAACATGTTGTTTCACAGGCACTGCTAGAAGAAAGGCTCTTGCAGCTGAGAACAGAGAATGAAGCTTACATACAAAAAGAGGTTAATGAAGAAATGTCATAAATCCATATCCACTTATTTACTATTTCGCTGCATTATCTGCAAGCTTAAGGTCAAAATAACAAGGTGTTTCACAGGCACTGTTAGAAGAAAGGCTCTTGCATTTGAGAAATGAGAATGAAGCTCTCAAACAAAACGAGGTTAATGAAGATATATCATAAATCCATATCCACTTATTTACTATTTCGCTGCATTATCTGCAAGCTTAATGTCAAAATAACAAGGTGTTTCACAGGCACTGTTAGAAGAAAGGCTCTTGCATTTGAGAAATGAGAATGAAGCTCTCAAACAAAACGAGGTTAGTGAAGAAAATAGCGTACAGCTGTATGGATATCTTATGTTATTTTATTCCTGGATCATCTACAAGCGGAAGGTCAAAGTAACATTGTGTTTATGCAGGACAAGTTGGAGGAGAGACTTGTTCAGTATAAAACAAAGAACGACGTGCTCGTTCATGAAATGGTGAGACATCTTCAACCCTGGGGACGTTCCTTTAGTGCTTAGATTACAGTTCATATGGAGCAACATGCTATGTCACATGTGTAGTTCTGACATTTGTAAAAAAATGGCAGTCTAGTACAGAAGTCAAAATGAGAGAGTTGCTTGATGAAAGATCTACCTTCTCTCAGAAAGAGGTATGTTTCTGTTCATTGGAAGATATCACTTGCATCTTCTTCAGTTATAATACATTCTCTTGCCATATAAGTGTAATCAATATTACATGATGTCAATCAGGCTAGCCTAGAAAAGAAACTTCAACAATTTCAACATGATGAAGAATTTTCCGTAGCAGCTGCGGAGGTAACTCTATCTGACTCTAGAAAGCGCATTTTTTTAAGTAAAGTGTCTTAAGAGTTAGAATAAGATGGCCATGGTATACTCATCATAAACATTCAAACCTGCAGAAGTCATCAAGAGAAATGATTTCAAGCCTGAACAGTGAAATTGGAACACTACGAGCACAGGTATGTGGCTCATTGAATTGCGTCTTAACGTGTTACCGTAGCATCTTATGTGAAAGTTTGGTTCCATAACTCATGAAGAACAGGAAGCTGCTAGTGCTAAGCATAAAACTGCATAGGTTTAGTCTGATATGAAGATTAAAACAAAGTTTGGCAGGTAATGAAGCTGGAAGAGTCTAGGAGTAATCTTCAGGAGCAGAACAAAAGTCTTGTCGAAACTGTATCCAATCTTCAAGTCCAACGTGAAAACCATGAAAATAGTGTGAAGGTTAGGCTCTGAATACTCCCAAATTGCAAAGTTCTTTGTTCCAGAACATTAATGTGAGACTATAATGCCTTTCCAATGAAGTTCTCAGAAAAAATGTATGAAAAGGTTTCTGATGGTTTGGTACAGGTTGCTTCTGAGGAAGAATTAAACTCACAGATTGATGCAGCTTGTACTCTAGTTGAAAAGCTTATCACTGAAAATGCTGAACTTGTTGAGAAGGTGAGGTGTACTGATGTATTATTTTACTGAGTTACCTTGTTGGTTGATTGAGAATCTCAGTGGTTACTGTTATTACAACATTGTCAGGTGAATGAGTTGTGCATTCAGCTAAACCAATCGCAGCATGCTTTTGCTTCACCACCTGAGAGTCTAGCAATTGAAGTACAGAAGTCTGATGCCTTAGAAGAAATACCCATTCACGACGAGTTGATTAGAATTGATGACTCTGGGGACAAAGAAACTGCACTGTTAGATAGAAACTTACCAGAAGAGACAGTGCCAGTTTCTGTGAACCCGAATGGGGAAATAGATGTTGAATCACAAGTTGCAGTAGCTGGAGAAGAAGAAGAAGCAAGTGGTGGTGTGCCTCTGGTGGACGCTCCATTGATAGGTGCGCCGTTCAGGCTCGTTTCGTTTGTAGCAAGATACGTGAGTGGTGCAGATTTGGCGGAAAAGAAACAGTTTTCGTAAAACCCAAACAACACATTGTGGAGGCAGAGAAGATCCATCAAGTTCTGTATCTCTCTTCTCTTATACTAATCATTTACTCAGTGGGATTGTTGATTAGTTCATTTTCTTTTATTTTGCACAACACATAACAGGACACAAATGTTTATTGTAATTTTTTGGTAGGATAATGATGGTGGTGTGGTGATGATGAACTGAGTACATCATGTCGTCCGTTGTTGTCTTTTTATTCCTTAACATTCAAAAACTATGAGAGTTTCAAACATTAGTTATTAAGCCATCTTGAGCAAAGACATGAATCCTCATGGAAACAGCATACTCATGATCTTTACCCATATGTGCATTAGACACACTATTTACACAGAAAATCATCAAAAAAAACACAGATCAATACTATGTTACGAGATTACAATCTAATCAAAAATAATGTCAAGTCCAGAATCAAATGTCATTTCCTAAGAATTAAAATGTATGCGCGACTTGCAAGGCTTTTCTTCCTAGAATTAGAACTCGCAAGAAGTTCTCTAGCAAATTGCCTCTCTTCATTCTTATTTAGCACATTCCTCAATACTTGTTTACAAATTCACACAATTTCTTGTGGTTAACTGTCTGTGCCTCACTTCCACTATCCCGGTTAGTTTGATAGCATGGGTGTCTAGAACAACTCCACTGTTACTTTCGAAACCGACCTTGCTGAATCCACGGCTTGTGAATGTGCCTGCAACGGTAACAATGTTTCAACCATAATGTCTGATATAAATACTGGTATTAACCTTTTAAAGGATGGATCATAGAAGATCACTAACTAAACCTTCCGTTGTTACTGAGAAAATGCGATAAGCTTCTCTTCCTGTCTGTTTGTTAAAGCTACTTTTTGGAGATCTTGTAATAACATGTTAGTCTCAGAAGCAAAACCCTTGAAAACCTACAAGCGACGGCAAAGGAAGGAGACTGACTCAGAACACACATGCCAATGATAGTTAAAGTGCTACACTTACGCTCTCAAGTTCATGTGAATGTTTGGAAACTTCCCAAATGTTGACTGAGAGTTTCCATCTACCTTCACAGCTATGTTATCAAGAGATCCGATGCCAGAACCATACACTGCCTTCAGTTTTGAAAGTCCCTCACGGAGTTCTTCAGTAGCCTTTACACGAAAAACCAAAGAGTGAAAGGCAAGGATAGGTCAATGAAAACAAAGACAAACAAAAAAACAAAACTCACCTCAGATTTTGTAGATACAAAGGACTCCATGTCTTCCTCCCTCCATGTGTTTTAGTTGAACCTCTTGTTGAGTCTCACAGAAGAAGCCACAGTCTCATGCAATAGCTAAAGCTGCTGTGTGATTTGTGACTGAAACCTTTGGAAGAGACATTTGTTTTCATCCTAGATTTTTTCCTTTCTTTCTACACAACAAAATATATATAACATTTTATGATCCAGTAGTGAACATCTATCAACAGAATTGATA
Organism: Hirschfeldia incana; assembly: GCA_026261945.1. Taxonomy (NCBI): domain Eukaryota; kingdom Viridiplantae; phylum Streptophyta; class Magnoliopsida; order Brassicales; family Brassicaceae; genus Hirschfeldia; species Hirschfeldia incana. The sequence continues at coordinate 10,303,337 of JABCMI010000007.1, forward strand.
AATCCCGTTTTTCTCGCTCGCAGCATATAAACCTCTACGAAAATATATGATAATTATTAAGCAGATGCAAAATTAAATGCGAATGAATGTTATAACACAGAGTAAGGCATGACTTATATTAGAAAACTTTACAAGAAGAATATATGATAATTATTAAGCAGATGCAAAATCAAATGCGAAGTAATGTCATATCAATCAATCAATGGCATGTTGTTAGTCAAGAGAATTTCAACGGATACTACGACTCACGTGAGGAAAGGGGTCATGGCGTGCTTTGTGATCACGTTTTTTGGGAGTCTCCGGCATTTCAGAAACATCCCAGAACCTCAAACTCTCGTCACCTGCTGCTGAAGCAACGGTACAGCCATCAGGACTCTGTGCCATGTACTGAACGGTTGAAGTATGGCCAGTGAGCTCAGCAATTTTCAGCAAGGACGGGTACTTCAAAAGTGCAAGGTGGTTCCCATGTGAGCAAAGCAACTCTCTTTCTTTCTTGCTCCAGAACAGAGCACACACTTGAGATCCAGTGTTAACAGAGTTCAAGCAAGCTCCGGTGTGTGTGTTCCAGAACTTGATCGACCCATCTCCTCCACCACCACCAGTTGCAAGTAAACTCGATTGGAAAGGGCACCAAGCAAGAGCTTTGACGGCCCATGTATGTTCCTCAAGCCTGTGCAACCATTGCGTGGTGGTGGTTGATGATCTCGAAGCATCCCATACGTGTACAAGACTGTCGCTGCCACCACTAGCTAGCTGCGTTCCAGAAGCTGACCACTTGAGCCCACAAACCTCTCCAGTGTGACCTCTGTAAGTCGAGACAACATGCCTGATCCTGACATCGGTGTTGACAATCTTGCCGTCCATTCCTCCAGTTGTGAGGATGTGATCGTTCCTCCACGCAAGTGATCCTACTCCAAAGTGGTGGTGGAGACCCTTCAAAGTTTTGATCTTGCGGCAGGATGAAGAATCCCAGAGCTGTATTTGAGAGTTGTTGAGGCCAAGTGCAAGGAAGGAAGCATCAGGCGACCAGCTTACGCTTGTGATGGGTCCTTTGGACTCCTCAATGGTCACGAGCTCCGATACAGAGCCGGTAGAAGCATCCCAGAGGTAAAGAGTGTGGCACAGGGCAATGGCTAAGACGTTGTGAGAACCCCAGTCAAGCAGGTTTAGGCAGAAGTCATCAATAATATCAAAAGCGTCCAACTTTTCCCGACAAGAAGGAGGAATTCGTCGTTGTTGGGGGTGAGGAGGAAGAGGAGGAGAAGAGTAATGATGGAGAGGAGGTTGAGGTTTGTTCCTGAAGGCGAGAATACGGGTGCGGTTGAGATTCAGAGCTTCCGCCAAACCTTTCCTGTAAGCGTCTTGGGAGACTGAAATCAACACAGCCGCTTCTTCTGTTTTTTTGCCGTCTCTTAGGGCTTCGGTGATCGCGTGATGAGCAAAGTCGAAGTCCATGGCTGATCTGTTCGGTATGAATCTGTCCAGATTTTCCTTGTTGCCCATCTTCGTTACCTAAACAAAACCAACACACAGCACACACAATACGATAATAAAACCCTAAAACCTATTAACAATTCTCAAATCCTAAAAGGAATTCTCGATTCTCAATTCTCAATTCTCATATTCTAGGGTCATTCAAATCCTAAAACGAATTCTCAATCCTCAATTCCTAAAATGAATTCTCAATTCTCAAACCCTAGAACCCTAAAACCTATTAAACAATTTTCAAATCCTAAAACGAATTCTCGATTCTCGATTCTCAATTCTAGGTTCCTTCAAATCCTGAAACGAATTCCTAAAATAAATTCTCAATTCTCAAACCCTAAAACCCTATTAACAATTCTCAAATCAAATGTGAGCAGAGAGAAAACAGAGATAGCGCGCAGAAGAAGAGGGAAGCAACTAGCTATTGATGAAAAAAAATAATAGTCACTCGGACGAATTTATAGACGAGAAAACAGAGATAGCGCGCAGAAGAAGAGAGAACCAACTAACGATTGATGAAAAAAAATGTCGTTCAGATGAATTTATAGACGGGCCGGGCCTTTTTTTTAGTCTGGGTATCGGTTCGGATAATAAACGGTTTTAACCGGAACCGATCGGGTACCCGATTAAACCAAGTTTTATGTTTAAAAAAATCTCAGATTTATATCTACGCGTTGTCGAACCCGGGCCTGGAAGGCAAAGTGCTATGTTTAATACCACTACGCTACTTCAACTTCATTCCACTTTACTACATATTATTAATATATATACAGTTCCGATTCATTTTTCCTTGAAAATATTAAAAAAAATCTTTTATTTTGTAAATATATATATATACATGATTCACATAATAAACGGGTATCCGGAACCGATCTGAAACCCAAACGGAAATCTGTTAAGTATCCATTGGGTATATAATTCATTTATTCGAAAATTCAGACCCGATCGGATCTTACCCAAATCCGACCCGAATATCCGAGAAGTCCGAGCCATCCAGAACTTATCTAAAAATATTCGACCCTAAACCAAACCAATTATTTACAAGTATCTTTTGGATCTAAATTTGTTTTATCCGAACAGACCCGGACTCGAAAAAAAACTGATCCGAAAAGACCCGATCTTGATAGAACCGATCCGGTAAAAACCGATTTGTCCCTGACTTAAAAACATGTATATCCAAAATTATGATTTTGGTGTTATATATATATATATATATATATATATATATATATATATATATTATTTATGATTTAGTTGAAATTTCATTTGTTAATAATATTTATTATTATTTTGTAACATTTTAAAGTGATATGAAGTTTTAAAGTTAGAGTTTAAAAATGTTTTATTTTGATTATTAATAGTTTAATTTAAGTTATTTTGTAAAATTTTAGATACATATGACAATTATTGACTAAATTTTTTATTGAGTTTGGGTATGTCATGTTTTTCGGATTTAAATACCCGAACCCGATCCGAACCCGACTCACGTGGCAGTTTCAACGGATACGACTCACGTGAGAAAATGGCTCAGGGGCTACTTTCTTTTCAGGTTTTTCGGCAGTCTCTGGCATTCTTGAAACTTGAAACTGAGTTCTTGAAAACTCAATGATTTCATTGATCTGTTAATACAAAACATCTACTGTAAGTGCCAAATATTATCAAAAACAGATTTATACCATTTCAGATATACTCTATTACCATCTACTCATAAATAATGTCAAATCGAGAAATATAAGATAGATATGGTAGTTTTGGAAAGTAAAACGTAGAAGATTTGTAGCGTCTAGACCTTAGGGTATCTTAAAATCAACATGAAATGATGTGAACTCTTACATTTTATACATTTTGGAAATGTGCAAGATGTGAATCTCTCTTTTTCTAAGATATGAGAGCACCTATAAGTTGAGCATCTTAAAATTAGATTATAAGATTTGGTTTTGTACCTCGCAAATTTCTATATTATGTGGAAATTTATGGTTTATAGCTTAGTTAAGAAACATGGTTACCTTATGACCCTTTTTTGTCAATACCACTGTTGACTGTTCTAAACTAAAACGCATTGGCAGCAGACAAACATCTATCATTTAACTATATTACGCACACGTGCTTAATGGAATCTAAACAAATATTTTCATCGTTCAGAAAAAAATCCAAATGTTTTTGAAAAAAATCGTTTCAAAAATATAATTGTGTTTATTAAACTTTATTGGTTAAAATTTATTGGAAATAGTTGACTACAAAAATTATACATTTGAAACTAAATTTTAAGTGTAGAAATTCTAAAACACATATTCATAAAACGAAATGAGATTAATTATTTTATAGATTCAGAGACAGCTTTAAGCCAAGTAAAGCAAGTGTAAACTCGAGGACTTAAATGAATATATGAATCTTATAAAAAAAAAAAAAAAAAAAGAATATATGAATCTTATGACCGGTTCTTCTGTATATATCTAAAGTTATTGTATATACATTAGGTTTTAGTGACTGAAAATAAATATTTTTTAAATATTAGAAATACGGAAATACAATTTAAAAAAATTGATTTAGCTATCTATATTACCAAAACGAACTTATTTTTTTTTAGAATACATCTATTTAGAATTTCAAAGTTAAGCATGTTTGGTTTGGAATAGTGTAAAGATAGAAAATTTATTAAGAAGTGATTCGCAATATCTTGTGAACGGAGTCAAATTCCGAGAAAAATTCACATTGTTATTGCATGGTTAAGTAAATAAGATTTTTGGGTCTTGGAAAAATTAACGCATCACCCATTAAACGGATGCGGCCGATGGGCTGATAGACATAGATAACTTATTAGCCGGGGGTTATAAAAAGATTACACAAAAATATAGTTTAAGAATATTGACGCCATCTAGGATAGTCTCAAACAGACTATCTCAAACATAGAGTAATCAAGACGGTGATCTACGACAATAACGTGCGTCAAATAAAACTGTGAGTGAGGTGTTAAATGTTATACTCTTCGTGACAATAAAATCAAAACGTTATATCACTCTTGGGACGTGTCATGTAAGTGGTGTTTTAATTACTTTTTTTGGTTCAAAATGGAAGCATCCCTCAGCACAATTAAAGAAGTATAAAGAGATGGAAAAGAAGGTACTGCGAGTGGCATTCAAATCTATGAGAATTCAAAGGCAAAGAATGACATGAAAATATATATATCCAGAGGAGCGCTAATGAGTTGAGCTCATTGGTTATTCTTTTTAAAATTTTAATATTGAAGCAACAACTCCTTAACGGATTTGTCAATGTAGTAGTGTTGACAACTCTTAGCTCCATTAGTTGTTGTCCTTTACATTTTCCATTAGACTATACTACTAATGTGTCATCCACTTTTTTTGTTGACAAAAGCTAATGACAATCTAATCCTTGTCAGCATCCAATCCATCATGTAAGTCTTTTTTGGTCGGTCCATTTATTGGTTGGTTTGACAAATTTGTGCCCAACCCTTATTAGTTTTCTTGATAATTTTCCACAATACCCTCTTATTGGCTCTAGCAAATATTCATGTAATACTGTATATATATAACTATGAAAACACAAGACACATTAAACAAGTTGAACCAAAACCAGATGACCGTTCAAACTACCATCAGGCATATTCTCAAGAAAACTCAAATGAAACCCTAAAACTTTGGTATCTAGTTGACGACCATGCATGGAAAGTGCTTTAAGTAGGTTTATCATATTATATATAAAGATTAGTGAGCTCCTCCACATAGTGATGTATACTGACTAAAAGATATAATGCCACTTTGTCAAATGCGAATGATGTATTATCATTAGTACTAAATAGTAGAGGATGATGTGCAAGGTATGTGAAAGTGTTAGAATAAAAATAGTGGCGCATATACAGATTGTGTGCAGTGGCGGATCCACTATGCACAATGGGGTGTCAGGTGACACCCCTTAAATCTCTATAAAATTTTGTTACGTGAGCAATTATTCAAAAACTCTTTAGCTTTTACATACCTCATAAGTTAGCAGTTGTGGCAAAATCCGTAGGTTGACCCCCCATAAACCCGAGTTCGATTCCACCTTGACACCTAATTTTTTTGTAGTAAAATTTTGACACCCCATAATAAAATTCTTGGGTCCGCCACTGATTGTGTGTTAGTGAACTCGTGCGCTTGCTAGTTTTGACCCCATTTACATAGTTTATATTACTTTTACATACCTCATAAGTTGAGAGACTTAGTGGATGAAGTTAACCAGTATCTTCTACCTAACCAAAGCTCTTTAAATACTACTCTTTAACTAACATCTCTTCTCACCACTACAATATTCTAATTAAGACTAAGCTTTCTCCTCTTATTAGTCTTCTTTTTCACCATTGATATCAATACAACAAAACTTATCTAGTATCAAAAGAACGTCTTCTTATTGTGTATTCTCCACTGCTTTTCTTTTGTTTATTCTCCAATTATATCAGAAGAATCAAGAGCAATGGAGGAATACAAGAGAGTTAAGTTGCTTCTCATCTTTCTAACAGTTTCCTCAGTGGCAACCAGTGCAAGTCCATGGCTGCCGATGGACGGAAACTATCCAGGTAGCTATTGCTTAAGCTGGAGACTAGCAATAGAAACCAATAACGTACGTGCTTGGCGCACCGTTCCTGTTCAATGTATGCGTTATGTAGAGGTATATATGCTAGCTGGTCAATATGATAGAGACGTTCAGTTGATTGTGGAACAAATTAGGGTTTATCTCAATGAGATAGTCCTTCCTGGTGATGGTATGGATGCATGGATCTTCGATGTTGATGATACTTGCTTCTCAAACGTCTTTTACTACCGGCTCAAGAGATACGGGTACACACAATTTATTTCCCTTCCCTCATTACGACTACGTTTGACCAATAAGGCTAACACTAGTATAGAAATTAGTCATGATAGGTTTGTGACTAAATTTAAAAAAAAAAACTCATCACGAAAATGTCAAAATAATTACAAAATGAAAATACAGACACCGTAAAACGAGACGAGACCGTGACTAGTTACGTCACGTCTCCATCAAAAATAGACCGTCACTAGAAAATACCCTGGTACTGGTAGCTCAACTCGGTGTACGTATCTAGAAACATTTTTATATTAAGGCTAACTTAACATGTTCTGATTCTTAGAGCTAATCTTAACATGCAGATGTGACCCTTATGATCCAACTGGATTTAGATCATGGGCGATGAAAGGAGAATCTCCAGCAATACAACCTGTTCTTGAATTGTTTAATGAATTGATAGAAACAGGCTTCAAAGTGATCCTAGTAACCGGAAGAGATGAAGAAACTCTTGGCCAGGCAACACAAGAAAATTTGCATAATCAAGGCTTCACTGGTTATGAAAGGTTGATTATGAGGTAAAGACAGCTTTACTTATTTTTTAATGATTTTTTTTCATAACACAAAAAGAATAAAAGTTGGTCTTTCGTAATGGACAAATATTATACTTTCAGAACGCCAGAGAACAAAAAACACAGCGCAACAATATACAAAACAGCAATCAGAAAGCAAGTGGTGGAAGAAGGTTACAGGATATGGGGAAACGTAGGAGACCAGTGGAGTGACTTACAAGGAGAATACTCAGGAAACCGCACCTTCAAGCTTCCTAACCCTATGTATTTTGTTCCATAAGAGTTTTACAATGAACCATTTTCTACCAATCAATTACAAGATCATACACAAAGGGTACACCCCGACTTTTCATGTGTCAGTCCAGTTTGAACTTCCGTGAATCATAGTAACAACATATTTTCAAATCCCTTCTCAATCTACATGTTTTTCCCACTTTGGAACCACAATAAAGTCATGCTCAAAGGTTATACAGCATAGACAATAAAAAGAATAAGAATATGTAGAAAAAATGAATATATATAGTGTTTGAAAATAAATAAGCAAAGTTTTTTACATAAAAGTTTCCAAAATCAAACAATAAGAATCAATCCAATAAATGTTTTTTTTTTCGTTTTTACAATAAGAATTTTCAGTGCACGCCCGTTACCCTCCACATGCACCTCATTTCCCTACATATATATTTTATATATTTCAACGTTTTTTTTCATCTCTTCTTTTTTTAATAATCTGTAATGAATCTCTGATGTAGTCTCATAAAGACGAATAAACAAATAAATAAGGAAAGCCACATGATCGCTCACCGGAGAGAGACCATAGGGAGGCCTTGACCACCACCATTGCAGTCATTACTGGGCCAAACCAACACATGAGTGTTTTTGTATGCAGACAATGTACCTTTTGGTTGAAGAATAAACCATTTTAAACGCTCCCTTTAGCATCCTGTCTTGGGGCGTTTACCACTTGAGTTAAAAGGCGAAACGCTTCCACCACCGCTTGGTCCTGGACTCTCTTCCCTCAAGCTGTTCGAGTTTATCAACGCTAGTTCCCTCAGCTGCTGTCTCTTTATAAAATCTTGTGACTCGTCCTTCATTACAACCCCCACAAACAAAAAAATACAAAATGTTATGCTAAACTGTTATTTACATTACTGGAAAGTAGAATCCTATGTTTTCATATTATGCTTGCGTTGAAAATATTTTTTATTGTTCATTCGTTGAAAACAATGTATAAAAGATCAAAGCACAAAACAGTTATGCTTTTTGGCGTTTGGGATTACACCAATTGCTGCTTTGACTGGTATGGCAGTGGTCACACATGTCTGCATAATTGAATAGTAACCGCAAACTCCAAAGAGTGTGTACTAAAATACAAACGTTGAGACAAAATAAAACAAGTGGCCCTATAATAATAAGTTTTTAGTGTCTCAAGACTCTCTCAACGGTGCAAAACAGCTAAGGAAGAACCTAAAAGAAAAACGTGGCCTTTCAATCTAATACCTCCAAAGGAAGACGATACTACTATCTTAACTGCCTTGTACTGATTATACTATAACAACTAACAGAAGTAAATTTGAAAAAAAGAAAAAAAGTGGAGAAGAGATGTGTGTGTTTACCACAGGCTTAAGTAACTCTTCTATAATCTCTTGAGCTTGTCGCAGACGTATCTCCACGATACTGGCTGGAAGATCTGCTTCTATTAAGATGTGAAGCTGCTCATTCAGGTGTTCATATCCCGGTCTTCCCCTTAGCTTATCTTCCTACATTTCATCATCAAACAAGAAATATACAACAGGGAGAGAGTCAATAAAATCCTCATTGAAAGCATAAGACATGTGATAGTGTTTGATAAAGTTCCACATGTTTCATGGATCTCTCACCTTTTCAGGATCCTTGATTGAACCTTTCCCTCTGATGAACACGCGGCAGCCTGTAGTAGCTTCAACGCGCTTTAAGGAGTTGCCTCTAGGACCGAGAAGTCGACCAACAAAATTGAACTGATGGAAACAGAGGAAAAGCATTGAAAGAAGTTCAGAAACAATACTGTGAAGTTCTTTGCATAAAAATATACTCACATTAGGATAGCTATCTACTGGGATCTCAAGACGCAGTATCCTTTTGACGGTGTATGAGCTGGGGCTGCCTGGTGCACTTTGCCAATCCATTGTCATTCCAGGTGGTCCACTAAGCCTCTGTAAGAAACAGAGTGTTTAAGACAATCTTTGGGTGAAGCATTGTCAAAGAAAGAAGCTTAAACTAGATAACTCTTAGTACACACTACACAGGCTTAAACTAAGAGATTGTGAATAAAAAGGTGAAACCTTTAAGTATATAGAGGTTAAAACAGATCAACAACTATAATTACTCAGGATGTTGAGATTAAAGGGTAGAATGATAATAGTACCTCCTGAGAGAGGCCGTTCCAGCCACCACCACCTAAGCCGGTGTTAGAAACGTTAGAGATAAGATTAGAAGAAGCCATGGGACTTGGACTTCTGTGTCTGAGTCTATCAAAATCTCCAAATCCTTGGTTAGACATCATTCCAGAGACTCTGAACATCTCTGCACATCCAAGAAAAGCCCTTTTAAATGAAACAAAAACCAAACACAAGGCAGTTGCCACTACTAAGGTTATATTACTAAGTCAAGTGTTAAACTTTATTGACTGAATCAGACCATTTGAGAAAAAAAAAATCAATTGATTAATTCAATCTGACCATTCAACTTGATATCACTCTAGATTGACTGATTTGAAACACAAAACCTATGACTTAAAAACTCATCTCAATCTGGTGGGAAAGAAGATAAGAGCTGAATATACATAAACACTTGAGATCAGAATCAAGATCAAGATTGAAATAAAGGAGAAACCTTGATTCAGCAGGCGGCTGCATATAGGCAAGACTTGAGTAAAAGGTATAAGCTTTTGATGTTCGGCGAGAAGCTCCGTTAAGTACTGAGAGCTGCTCAAGACAAGAATGAAAGAACAATCAGATCGGTTTATTAAAAACAAAAAAAAACAAAACATGTTTTTTTCGAAGAGACATATATACCTGTCGATCTCAGGAGGAGTGCTTCTAATCTGAGGAGAAGCAGCTCTAGCCGGAGAGGAGAAGTAAGAGGAGTTGTTGTTGTTGTATAATCCCGACATGAGTTCTGATGCTCTGTTTCTTCAGAAGAAGCGTGTGTACAAGAGCTATAGAAGTAATCGTTGAAACGAAAATGAAAAAGAAAAAAAAAAGTAGAGAGAGAGAGAGAGAACTCAGAGAAGACACCAAATGTGAATCCTGCAGAAAGAGGCCTGACTTTTTATTTAATGTTTTTTTTGTTTTCTTCCTTTTTCTTAATATTATTTCTTTTTATTTTAGGGAAAAAATATTTTTGTCAAAATTAAATTAGAAATTAGGTGACAGCGTGGATCTCTCTGTTGAAAATTTTTAATATGATTTTCGTGATTTTCATCGGCGCCTTTTGATTATTAAATTAAAAAGGCAAATTAAATAAATAATTGTTTTTTGAGAAGATTGATTAAAAAGACTTAGGGAAGAACTTTGGTCTGTGTTTGGTGACTACGTAGATCGTGTTGTCAACCATGCAATCGATGATCGGAGCTGTCTTTTGGGCTGTATTATTTCCTTTTATATTAATTGAACAATAAGTGCTGATAAATGTGCTCCTCCAATACCTCCCACTTTTATTTATGTATGGTGGTTGTTTGAGATTGGTCTCTCTTGTATGTTCAATGAGTCTTCTTCTCCAAGTTACATATTTTATTGTACTTTTTCCAACTATAAAATGTAGTCAATGATGTCAAACTAATCCCAGTGTTTTTCTTTTCACTTTTTATATACATATGATATATCATGGTCAACTATTTTCATCTTTTGTTTGCCGATGCTGCAATGTGACTCGTGACATTGTGAGAATAGAGTATTAAATTGAATAGTTTTCAAAAAGATCATGTGTTTTTGGCATTTTTATCCATTTTCCCTAAAAATGTGTATAATTTGAAGTAATTTTCAAAACATCAAGAAGTTTCGGGAAGTTGTTCCAAGTTTTTGTTAGGCCCTAAAAGTAGTGCAAGTAGATTCTCGTTTTGGGTTTTTTTTTCTGTGTTTCCTGGTTCTGTATTCTGGGCTTTATCAAGTTGTCACTTTATGAATTGGAGGGTTTTAGCCATGGACTTGAATTAGTAATTCAGCTGAGAAAAACACAACAAAGACCCCCTAGATATAACCATTTAGCCAAAAGTTTAGATACAGAATATGACGTTGGGTCTTTTTGCACACATGAACAAGGCCAAGGCCGGCAATTGACATCAGACACCAAACCAAATCTCTTTTTTTGATCAAACGTAACTATTTAACACTAATCTAATCACCACCACAAATACTTAAAACATAAATTTTCTTTCGAAACATAGCAAAATGCGCAATAAATCACCTAAATGTGACTAAAAATGATTTTATTTCTTTAAAAAAGGACCCTGCAAAGAAGAGTTCAAAGTCCAAAGGAGCGGGAAGCGAAACGCCACGTGGAACGATCTCGGTTCAAGACAACGTTAACATTAAACCGAATCAGGCGCTTTAATCATAAAGAGGGCTTAGGGTTTATAAACACACAGACCAAGACCAAAAAAGATCATCACTTTCATCCATCGCCTACTCCTAACAAAAAATGGAGAAATACGAGAAGCTCGAGAAGGTAGGCGAAGGAACATACGGCAAAGTCTACAAAGCCATCGAGAAAGACACCGGAAAGCTCGTCGCTTTAAAGAAAACCCGCCTAGAGATGGACGAAGAAGGCATACCCCCAACAGCCCTCCGCGAGATCTCCCTCCTCCAGATGCTCTCTCAATCGATCTACATCGTCCGCCTCCTCTGCGTCGAACACCTCCTCCACCAATCAAAACACCCATCTCCTGAAACCCCGACCCACTCTCAAAAATCAAACCTTTACCTCGTCTTCGAGTACCTCGACACCGATCTCAAGAAGTTCGTCGATTCCTACAGAAAGGGTCCGAACCCTAGACCGCTCGAGGCCGATCTCGTTCAGAGGTTTATGTTCCAGCTTTGCAAAGGCGTGGCGCATTGTCATAGCCACGGCGTGCTTCACCGTGATCTCAAACCGCAGAACCTGCTTCTTGATAAGGAGAGAGGGGTTTTGAAGATTGCTGATTTGGGCCTTGGACGGGCTTTTACTGTTCCGTTGAAGTCTTATACTCATGAGATTGTGACGCTTTGGTATAGAGCTCCTGAGGTTTTGCTTGGATCTACTCATTACTCTACTGGTGTTGATATGTGGTCTGTTGGATGCATCTTTGGTTAGTACTAGTCTACATCCACTTACTTTGACCATGTGGTGTCTGTTTACCTTATTGGTGTTTTGTTACCTTGCAGCGGAGATGATTAGGAGGCAAGCTCTTTTCCCTGGTGACTCTGAGTTTCAGCAGTTGCTTCATATCTTCAGGTATTTTGATGTCACTCACTGATACATTGGTCATGAACTGATTTAGGATTATATTTGCCAATGTAATGTCTGAACTGTTTTCTTTAAATATGGTTCTTGGAGATTGCTAGGAACACCAACGGAGAAGCAATGGCCTGGTGTGATGACTCTGCGTGACTGGCATGTGTATCCAAAGTGGGAGCCGCAAGATTTGTCACGTGCTGTTCCTTCTCTATCCCCTGAAGGAGTTGATCTTCTCACGGTATGCTCTGTCTTCTATATATAGGTCCCTGGTGATCTTTGTGTGTTTTTAGGTTATTTCTGTTGGGTTTCCTAGTTGGTGTCTATGTGTTTGAGTGTGAGATTTAAAGTTTTGAAGCTTTGAACAAAATGTAGAGTATGTTGAGGTACAATCCAGCGGAAAGGATTTCAGCGAAAGCAGCTCTTGACCATCCTTACTTTGACAGCCTTGACAAATCTCAGTTCTGAAGTTGAACTTGTCTGATGATCGAAACTCCCTCGTAGCCGTCTGGCAAATTGCAATCTCGTGTCGTGTTACTGATGATCAGGCTTCTGCTTGGAGTCTGGAAGTTGATTGCTCAGCATCATCTTGGTGATTTTATTTTTTTTCTGGTGTCTCGTGTATTGTGTGTGTGTTTGAGGATGCAATGCGTTCTGCAAGAGTGAACTTTTTTTTCTTTTCTTAAAATGGCCAATTTTGTTTGCCGATATGAACAAACTTATCACGCAGATGAGTTCATTCAACGTTCTAGACTAGAACTAACTAATTGTTGATTAGATGGCAGATTGCATCCCAAGAGAGATGAATCCAAATGCTCTGATCACTTTTCCCAAGCAAATGAATCATATTCGTACATAAATGGGAGCTGGGTCCCCCAAATGGTTCTTCTTTACAAACACAACTGCTGCTTAAATATTATAAAGTTTACAAATGACATTACACATATTTTTGTAACAAAATGGCAAGAAACAGAGAGATCGATCTCCATTGCTATTCTACACAAACAATGATGATTAGATTCAATTAGACCAGACATGGAGAAAGCCATGTCTGTTTCTGGTGTATATTTCATTGTGTCATTCTCGTCACATAATAGAGCATCTATGTCAATGTCTTCCAAAGCCTCAGCCTCTTCCAAAAACACATATCTCATCTGCAAGTCTTTCAATCCAGTCAAATTATCAAAAGACTTGGCGGCTGAAAAGTGGTGAAGAAGGAGCTTAGTGAGAAGACAAGCGCTGTGTATATGTGTTGCCTCTCAATCTAGACAAGCTCTCACTGATAGGCACTATCTGAATCAGAATCGGTTATGGACATAACTAAATGAAACAAGAGTTAATATATAGTCATAGACCCTTAATTTGTTAAAAACAAATATATATATATATTTTTTAAGTAACTGTCTTTGGTTCCAGAATCTTAGCTTTTCTTGAATGTAACTCATCTATGCAGAAACTATTTCATGTATTTTTCGAAATAATTTTATATATATTTGATTGATTGATCCTAGTTCACGATAGACTTAAGATACATTAAAACATTTTTAGCAAACCTCTTAAAGTTTTGCAATGATTTTATAACGACTTGTTTCTTGCATAAAACGTTTGTCATAAAGAAGTAACAAATTATCTCTCTGTTTTATTCTTGATAAGTCAATATCCAACTCATGATCATCACTTTTCACGTGCAAGAAAATACAAGTTATCATGCAGTGTTCAAAATATTCTAAAATCAACGGTTTATGTTGATTTAGTCTCACTGATTTGGCTGGTTGAACCGTTCTAAATAGCTTTATTATTTGTTTAAATACTTTCATAATTGATGGTTATCAGCCTTAACCACGCCTCTTTTTTGTTGAACCTTCCATGAATAAAATACAGCGTTAATCGACTTCATTTATGTATAGTATAAGCTAAAACCAAAAACTGAAAACAAAGTTGTTTCTATTCATGTGTAACATATATAAGAACACACATGCATAAATTACATAACAAAAAGGGAACTACTATATACTTACAAAAGGTTGAAAAATCAATAAGATCTAAACATTTGGTCGAGAATGATGGTCAATGCCATGGCCACACGAGGCTCCATATCCGATTCAACTATAAGTTTAAACACATCTTTTCCAAAGGAACCTCCTCCAACCATTGCATCTTTCTTCTTGATCTCTGCCGTTTTCTTATTGTTCCTCCTCACGTCCACTATTTTGCAGCTTTTCTGACCGTACGACCCTTCAACCTCGTATAATACTGTCTTCTTTGCGCAAACCCACGCCAAGTTCCTCTTGTTTGTTAGTATGCTAACGTTTTTCTTTGCTGTAAATATTGGATCTCTTTGTGTTTCTCCGTCGTATACCGCCCAGCAATCTCCAAGGCTCAGCTTCTGATCAAATAAATCAAGAAAAAAAGGAAAATTCAACACTAGTTTTATAATAAGGATTCATCACCAATGTTAAATTGGTCTAGTGGCTAAAACTTTTGGATTATAAGAACTACCTTGCGGCGGATGGAGAGGAGAGGTAAGCCCGAAGCGTCCATAAGGACGATATTGTCTCTAGGAGAATTCATGTAGTTGTCAACCCTAAAGACAAGGTTTCCATTAGAGTTGTAAACTGTGAATCCATCGCAGTTGAAGAGAAGAGACTTCTTCCACACCGTTAAAACTACAGCTGCTTTACTATCACACAAGCTTTCCTCGTAAGTGTTTGAGAACTTTGGGTGAATTTTTGTCATTTTTCTTCTTGATTCTCTGTGTTTCTGTCTTTTCTTTGTGTGTGTTTGATGATTCTTGTTGGAGAAGATGAGTTGATGTTTTGTTTGATGAAGGTGGTTGCGTGTTTATATATACAAATGTAGAAAGAGAGAATATGGTGCACAAATAAAAAGATTGGTCTCATCTTCTTGTATTCCACTAGAGGTATCATTTTCAGTCTATTACTATAAGATATCTAGTCATTTAACTAATTTATTCCCTTATATAATCAAATATTATTGTACCGGTTTTAGTTTCACCTAAACTCCAACGAAAATATTATATTATAGGAACATTGTATGTTTATTCCTGATCTGACCAATTAGGCCTGGGCCTTTTTAACTTAACCCGAAGTACCGACCCTAACCCGAACCGGAAAAACCGAAACCGAATCCGAACTGTTTTACAAAAATATCCGAACGGAACTTATGAACTTACTACTTTGGACTATGGTTATAATCCGAACCGAACCGAAATCTGAATTAGGATCCGAAGATATCCGAAATTGGTTAAATATGTTAATATTTTTATATATTTTAAGGTGATTTAGATATTTTAGAGTATCCAAAATACATTTGTAGTTTGTTTATTTGTTATTTTTATTACTTTTTAGTTAATTTATATAGTTTAACTAATTTTTAATTATATTTGTAAATAATTTATATATTTTGAGAAATATATTGTCAACTTTTGAGGTTTTGAAAAAAATATTTTTAGACGATTTTGAACATTGGTTAGATCCGATCCGAACCGAATCCGAAAGGAACCGAACCGAACCCGATCTGATAATTAGTAAAAACCGAATGGTATTTATGAGCATTGAACCGAAAATCCGAAAATCCGAATCAATCGATCCGAAACCGAATGGGCCACCGAAGGCCCAGGCCTATGACCAATACTGGCCCTACAAAATAGCATACTAGTCTCATGTTGAATATAAGCCTAACGCCAAGAGTAAGGAAAAAAACATCACACATTAACCTTAGATCAAACTCTTGAGATAGATAATTTTATAGGAGTAACACAGGACTAATCAATTACTGTTTGGCTTGTTTTATTAACTTGTTTTTTGATGTTTGATATCCTCTCGACTATATATATTGTTGTGCACCTTTTAGACTAAAAAAAATATTTTATTATTTTCATTATATATTATTTTCACTTATATAAATAGAGAATATTATTGTCTCATTAATTTACAGAAAGAAAAAAAGAATCTACAGCAAGGAAAAACTATACGGGCCATAATCTATCGTCTTTCCAGTGCTCTTTTTATAATGGAAAAGGAGAGTTTATATGCGAAATATTCTTCATTTTCTTATATATTTCTGCAGGATTATCGCTTTATTCTCCAAAACTGAACACAAAGTAATATTTGATATACCCTAGTAGTCTATATGATAAACTGATAGTCAATATGTATTCTTGATCCAAAACCAAGTATAGTTAATATTGGCTCTTTAAGGCCAATTATGTATCAAATATCAGATAATGTATTTTTATAAAATGAAGCTCTTGAGTTATTACCATGGGACATTCTAAGCCAAGGGAAACCATGATCTAGTGGAGCTGTGGAGGATAAGTACGGTTGGAAAGCAAAGTTAAGATATTATACAATAAAAACCAATTCAAAGTTTCAAACATGGTCATAAAATAAAATTAGTTAAGAAATGAAGTTTTGAACCAATCCTTGGTTTTAATATGATATGATGAAAGGAAGACCAGTATATCATCTCATCATTATAAATAATTAAGCTTAAGAAGAAAGTTTGTAAATGTTCAAAAAAAAAAAAAAAAAAAAAAAAAAAAAAAAAAAAAGAAAGTTTGTGGCTGAGAAGCGTTTAGCGGTGGGAAGAGAAAAGAAAAAACCATTCCCAACAAAATTCCACTAATTCTTTTGATTAAAACTTTGATATTATTAAAATATCCTTTGTGATATTTTTCCACGTCCGTTGGTAATAATGAATGTTCCACTTACGTTGACCTCCCGTATTTATATTCCTTTCGTTATCTATCGTTTGTTTATAGACAAAAAGATTGTGGTTTCTGCGGCATATGTACACAAAAAGTGATTATGACCTTTGAGAGGTAAGACGCGTCCCACTTTCACCCAAAAACAATGGATTGAAAATTACGTGCTGCACTTTGAAGAATATGTTCTCTTGCTTTCTCTTTGGTGCACTGCAGATGTAGTACAGCCTAACTGTTCTTCCTACCAAATCTGATTCCTCACTATGTATAGTGTCTATATCAAATTATTAATCCATCATCTTCGTTATAATGTGTGTTTTGTATGTTCATTTTGCATACCTCGTACGTCATCATTAAATGGGTATTATGTGAATGAAGCTTTTTAAAGTAAAACCTTAAATAAACTTTTGGTTTCATTGGATGAATCTATTTACACACATATGCGAATTTATCGTAAATGGTTATCACCAAGGGAAAGAGGTGTCTTTGATAATTCTGAACCAGTTCACCAAAAATACCATTTTCATAAGTAAAGTTCCAAGATTCAAAACCCTAAACAAAATCTATCAGCAAACGCTGCATCCGAACCCATGTATGTTTGACACATACGTGGATGACTTCTGCCTAGAAGTAAAAGGCCAACCAAAATCGAATATAAACTGGTTTTCCACGAAATTAATTTCAGCAGAGCGTATGAAGTAGATGGTCCAAGTTAAAGAAAAACAAATAAAAGTAGTTTTTTTGATGAATTGGTGAGACAGTCGTGTGACTTTATAATTAATAGAATGGCCATTTAACTAGGTGAATGGCCATTTTATAAATAATATAGACGTGGTAGAATGACTAATAATTTGTATAAACTAGGTGATGACCATTTAGTGGACAAGTTAGTTGAAAAGGACTATTCAGGTAAACATAAAATGCATATCTATCATCATCCTCAAACCTATCTTTCTTTCTTTTTTTCCCCCATGCATTTGGAAATACGTGCATCCTCTCTCATATGTAGTATAAAATATTTGGCTGATATCTTTTCACTAAAAAACTGTTTCAATCTCAACATCCTATGAAAAAAAAATCTATACCACGGTTTAATTAAATCAACAAAAGGGTAGATGCATGATTCAAAACTGTTTTGTGTATCAATAGCAGTGTAAATCACATATTCACTTACTGAGTAATTTAAGCTCGTTCTTAAAAATTGATTTCAAACTCAAATGTTATCACTATTCAAACATATATAATAATGTGATACCATTCATTTCAAAGCGCTGTCTTTCAAGGAGAAAACTAACCGTTTGGATTATTTTTTGAAGACTCCATAAACTTTAGTAGTGTTGCATATTATCTCGAGATTATATATGTGATTAAGTGAATGCTTCGTAGGCAAATTATAAAATTAATTTTGCTTCACGAAGATAATAATCTTTATCACTTCCTCATCTGTGTAAAGCGTAAACTGGTGCACTGAGAAATAGATAAAATTCTCATTACTTTCTATCAAGTCAAAAGCAAAGAAAGAACAAGTGACACATGACACAAATGGGAAAATAACACGAGGAAAAGAATGGCATACCTAGTTGCCGAAAACCATATACAACATCGAAGTGTTTTTTCACATACTCTTTTTAAAAAAAATCATATATCAAAGCTGATTTTCAATCATCTTGATCACGTCTCTTAAAAATCAAATTCTATCACGTTTAAAACCCACTTCTGCTTGCTCTCTTCCCTTCAGCATTTCTCACTGCAATGCATTCGGGTTTATTTACCCACCAAAAATGAGATCTCTGCTTAACCACCAACTCTAAATCTTTTCTTTGCGTGTGTGGCCTGCTTCTACAGCATTGGCCCCGTGTAGCTTCCACTTACTCTCTCACATCAAGGATTCACGTTACAGTCACTCAAGAACCGATCTTCTCGATTCAGATGATTTCTCCAAAAGCTTTTGTACTGAGAGATTCCCAGCTCTAGCCACGGCTTCATGTTCCCATTGTAGTGCAATGTGGCTGCGTTTTTTATCGTTTGGGTATTGATGTAGTAGTCATAACCAAGCCCTGATACAGCCCATTTGTCGTCAAGTGCATAAACTTTGTCTTGAAACGTAAGCAAGCTTGCTTGCAATGCAACTGCTTCTTTCGATTCACCTCCACCACTCATCTGCTGCACATAGAATAGAAAGCAATCGCTCATAAGCATACAACATCACCTCATATCTCTTTTAGGTTTTTCAGAAAACTGACCTGCTTGTAAAATTTCTGGTAGGTTTCTGAAACTCCCAGTTCCCTCCATCTAGCAAGATCAATGACATTCAATCCAGACATCCATAGACAAGCATTAGCATCAACAATTCCTCCCTTGAGACTCTTGAGCTGACCCAATCTCACAGAGCACTCCTTCACTGCGCCATTCACTTGTCCTTCCATATCAATCTCCCAAAGAGGAGACAAGTCTCGCTGGACTACAACATCATGATCCAGAACCACAACTTTTTTCAACTTGTGAAATATCTTCGGGAGGAGATAGTGAGACTCAGAGAACATGGATAAGTAGTGTGTTCGATTCCCTTGTGACGCCAAATTGTCACCGCTGAGGAAGGAGACACGGAACTCCGCAGGCAAAGACAGCTTTACATCAGAATTGTCCAGCTCGAGTTTTTCAATGTTCAATACTTGAATAGCCGCTTGTTTGCACGGATTCCTGATAAACCATTGTTTCATCGCAAAGTAGTTCTGCTCGTTTGTCAATACGTGGAAAACAAAGTTTTTACTTTCCTGAAACATCAACAACCAACCAAGAATTAGATAAAGGTTATATGACTGCATGAAACAAAAACAAAAAGTAAAGGAAACTGGATTTAATACCATACCTTTGCGTGTAAAACCGTTGAGTTGATCACAACGGAAGATGCAAGTATATTGTCGGAGATGATAACAAAGTGAAGCAATGAGGGATCTAAATATTTCTCACTATCCTCAGTATCAACAGAGCCTGACTTGAAATACTCCACAGTTAGTCTCATTGACAAGCAATGGAGACTCTTAGGCATTGTATGTACTGCAAGCTGGTAGAGGAACACACTCTGTTTCATGTGGAAACTAGCTTCATCCTCAGTCAAATCCAGGATCTGTCTCAGTTTCTTGTCAACATTGTTACAGTCGACTGGAAAAGACTTTGCCTTTGAAATTACAGCCTCCATCTTCTCAAACTTTATATCAAGCCTGACATCATCATAAAACCATTATAGGAAATCAACATATGATTCTATACATAAAACCTATCACCTCAAAGAGAACAAACATAATCTCCAAACATCTAGTACATCAATTCTTTTGTTGGTTTAATATATTGGCACAGATGAGGCTTCAAAATAAGAGTATTTACTGCACACTGAACAAATCTATAGCAAAGAATGTTTGAAAGCAAGTAAACCACTTAGAAAACAGGACGCCCACACAAGGCTAACTGCTACCTATGAGGACTCATTTGACTAGCATCCAACTCTACGGACTAACTATCAGTACAAACATGCATAAACCCAAAGTGGTAAAGAACTTACTGTGGTGGAAGATCAGCATCTGTTGAACTAACAATAAGAATACGCTCAAAATCTTGGATATTCTGTTTCATATCTCGAGTCAACTGGCTTTGAGAAGGCATTTTAGCAATACTTGGATAATATGCCCTAGCCACAAATAGGAGGTCCTTCATATGCTTCACCTTAGCATCTTTCATGGCTTCCTTATTTTCCTCTCTCCAGAGGCAGTAGCTCCCATATTTCACTTGACAAGTTCTCTGAGTTTCATCAGCATTTACTATTGCCCCCTGAGCACCTTTGTTCAAGTCTTCGGTTTTTGTTTTCTGTCACAGAATAAGGTTAGTTTAAGACGATTGGTGAGAGAGAGAAAAAAAGACAAGTAGAGAAACCACGTAATCCATTTGTACATTTGCAGGGCTTGGGTTGGCAACAACAGCTGGGGACACTGGTAATCCTGAGGATTAATTGAGGACAAGACGTAAATTAGGAGAAAAAAAGAATACTTGGAGTGGAATTTCAAGAAAGTGGAACTTGTATAGTACACCTCTGTTTTTAGAATCACTGATGCTTGTCCTATTCATATCTCTGTAACCTTCGGTAATCTCCGTTTTCTAGTATGTAAAACAAGAAAAAAAAATGCGGTTAGTAAAAAAAAGGTTACAGACACAGCTCACCACAGAACCAATTCTTTACCTCGCCCAACACAGGTTGAGTGAGATACATAAAGCAACATAATTCATGTATGTATTTCAACTTTACAGTCACATGAGGTAGTCAAAAAAAGTTACTCAATTCATGTAATTTTGTACCCCTTAAGCAACATCACACAAAAGAATGTAAGATACAACAAGTGACTGACTAACTACAGCCTCTTCAGCTCTAGTCTGTTTGTCTGTTTGTTTGCTGGGGCAAAAAAAGTTTTAAGATTCACTAATTAACTACAGTGCATTAAATCAAGCAGGAAGTCTACTTTTATTCTTCTTAATATTAGCATTCTTCAATACGAAGATGGAAAACATTAATGCAAAGAACCACGACTGAATATATTCTTCAATGGTGAAAAATCAAACATAATACAGACCAGATCTGAACTGACTACTGAGTGGTGTCAACTTGAGAGCAGTGGGTGAGACAATGAAGGGTTCCAGCCATTATGGAGATTTAATTCTACAGGTATAGAAGAAGATCTACGCTTTTATTAAAGAAAAGAACTAGCACAGAAATGGAATAAGTCAATGCCTTCACTCTACATAAACACCAAGAACTACGACTGAACTCATTCTTCAAAGTTGGAAAATCAAACATATACAGACCAGATCTGAGCTGAACTAGAGAGTCAGTGGGTAAGACAATGAAGGGTTCCAACCATTATAAGAGGTTTAGTTCTACAGGTACAGGAAAAGATGTAATCTTTTTTTGCTAAAACAATAACAACAACTAATCTTATACTATAACACAGAAATATAGCAAGACGATGCCTTCAATGAATCTAGAGTGAAACAAGTGGAACTCAGAAAGGAAGGGATGGACCAACCTTGGGAAGCACAGGATTGATTTTCTGGAGAACCTGATCGACTTTCTTAGACAGATCTGTCTGCAAAAAACAGCGAGGAAGGGAGATCACAAAACCAGCAAACACCAATTGAATCGAATCATCAATGAAAATAGAAAGTTATCAAATACCTGTGAATGTTTGGTAGCATTGATTCTGCTTCTCTCGAACTGGATTCAAAAGAAAGATTACTTCCACAAATCAAGAAACCAATTAAAGAAACGTAAATGCTTACAGGAGAAGAAGGCTGGACAGTGACGATTCCTGAAGAAGATAAAGAGTGAATTATGAGAACAGATCTGAAACAGATAGATCTGAGTGTGAGGGAAGGAGGAGAAAGTACCTGGAGAGTGAAAGCTGTTGTGAAGGCCTAGCAAGAAAGCGAGTGGAACCAGCATTGATAGGATAACAAGAACCAACACTCCAATCACCAGCACTTTCCACCGCCGTTTTCCTCCTCCTCCTCCGCCGCCACCGACTCCTCCTCCTCCGCCTTTCATATTTCCAGATTAGATTGAATCAATGATGCCTTTCGCATTGGATCCGAGAAAACGTCGGCAAACGAATTGTTTCTCTCTATCTCCTCGTGAGCACTCTCTCAATCCACGCACTCTCGTTGAACGATGCTAATCTCTCTCTTCCCTCGCTTCACACACACACACACACTCACTCTAGCTTTCTTGCTCTAAGTGCTTAGCCCGATCGCATCGTCCCTTTCCTTTTTGCTACTTGGAGGAGGAAGGGAGAGAGAGATACATACTTCGCACGTGTGGAACTGTCTCAGCCGTTTGATTATTCCATCCCACTGTCTCCAGATCATAACACGTGTCTTTCTTCACACGGTGGTGGTGACTTATTTTCATTTTTTTTATATTTTATTATTATTATTTCTAGTCTCCCCGACAAAACCAAAACTCCGGGAGGCCTCATCACCGTCAACGCCATTGGAGACGCCCATGCACTTTGTAATCTATATCCTCTTCTTCTTCCCCAAGGGATGAGTTTTTTTCTTTTTTCTAAGATTTAAATATAATAAGGAGATGAGTTGAGGCGATCAAATCATGCAGGTTTTAAGCTTTTATTTTTATTACTCTCAAATGCATTTGTTTAAAGTTCTCTTTTCTGGTTACTGTGTTTCTACATTGGCCGTGTAGGTTTCGTTTGTGTGAAATATGAATGTAATGAAGGAGATGAGTTAAGACGATTAAGTTATGAACTTATGGAAGATTTTAACTTTTTTTATAAATTATCAATGTTAAAATGCATTTGTCTAAGCTACTCTTATCTGGTTACTTTGTTTTTACGTTGGTCTTGCAATGATTTTTTTTTCTGTGTTAATGTGATGCAGATGCAGTGACTGTTCTTATCATTTTTGAGCATATTATTAATCGCGAGAAGCTCTGGCCTTAAGCTCCATTATAGTGCCTCCTCCTCTCATCCTCCATCTCATGTTAACTGTCTCCCTTGCTGTTTGTTCCACAATGGCTTTATCCGAACTTCCTTCTGCAATCTTTGTTACACACCTCATTTTCTCTGTTTATAATGTATTCCTGCGTATGCATCATACAGAGACTGAACAGAAGACTGCGGTTAATTGATGGCAAAGCTAAATCGGAACAAAGATTATCAATGAGGTGTTGAAGATGAGAAAGGATGTTGGAAAGTTTTTTTTTTTTTGATAATCAGGATGTTGGAAAAGTTCCTGGTCTTGCGGTTGTTTTGGTTGGCCAACAAAGAAAGTCGCAAACTTATGTGCAGAACAAAATTAAAGCTTATGAAGAAATTGGTATTAAATCTGTTTTGGCTGACCTCCCTTGAGGATTGTAGTGAAGGACAGATTATCAGTATATGCTGAAAACACTCGATGATGACACATCCATTCACGGGGTTTTTGTGCAGCTTCCTTTGCCCCAGGTATGTTTCATATTGTTTAATATATGAATCATGACATTGTGATGGGTGATGATGATAGTGTTGTTGATGCCAGAGATTTGTTCTATGTTAGGAGGTAAAGTTTTCATGTCTACTTTGTTCTCGTGGAACATGGACCCTCCGAACTACACTTTTCTCTTTGTGGTTGCGTTAATTGTTGGTAGGTGGAGCATATAATTCATATGTTATGCTATTGAGAATCTGAATCATCTTATCTGTCGATATTTTTTTCAGGAAAACTTTTTTGTAAGTTAACTGTTTTTTATTTGTTTTCAGTATAGGTACCATCATTTAGTGAGTTGTTGGAGAAAGATGTTTTTTTTGGGCAAATGGAGAAAGATGTTGATGGTTTCCATCCATAAAATATGAGTACCATCATTTAGTGAGTTGTTGGAGAAAGATGTTTTTTTTGGGCAAATGGAGAAAGATGTTGATGGTTTCCATCCATAAAATATGAGTACCATCATTTAGTGAGTTTAGGGAGCCGCTACTTATATCCTGCACCCCTACTGGCTGCGTGGAGCTGTTGATCAGAGCAGGTGTTGAACTAGCAGGATAAAATGCTTGTGATGATTACTGATTAGAGGACGCAACATCGTTGGTCTGCCAATGTCTTTATTACTGATATTGTTGTAGTTACTGCAGTAGGGTTCTTATGCATGAGCATTTCTCTGTTTTGAGTATTAACTATGCGTATGCGTTTATGTCTTTGCTAACATTCTTGGGTAGAGATATGACGCTAGAGTAAGCACGGTGCATGCATTTTCAAAAGAATCCAGAGCACATTACCAGGAAAGCTGATATTGTGGTTGCAGCCGCGGGTGTACCTGATATAGTTCGTCGAAGTTGGCTGAAGCCTGTAGCAATTTAAATACAAATTCAAATTATTCAATTTGTCTCAACATTTATTTCTTTTTATTTATTCTGATCTGATATGCTTAAGCAGAAAAAAATAACTAAAAAGAAAAGCATGATAAAGAGTAGAATAACTTTTGTTTTAACAAAGTGGAATAACTTCTTCGGTCTCTTTCATTAGTTTTCGGATCCATACTTGTGGCATCCTTGGTATGTAAAAATCTATCAAGACTCCTCTATTGTTTCACTAGCTGCTACTAGTTTCAATTTAACAAATAAAGAGCGGCTTACTAGTTTCACTTTATCGAAGTTCTTTTACTTGAATATATACTAGATTCTGACCGGTCATTTCAATGACATATACTTTTTTATTGTTTTTTTTCAATATAAATATTGATAAATTTTTATTTTAATTATATAAACTATGACATGATTAAGTTTCAATTATGTGAATTTGTTATAGTGTGTACATTATGACAAAATTTAAAATGCGTTACACAGCCGTTTTATGTTTGTAAATAAGTTAAACAATGGTTGTATCCAAAATTTGTATTTCGACTATTATATAATTTTTTTAAAATTAAAATTATATAAAATATTGCTAAACATATAAAGTGGCTAATAATATTTTTGTTTAAGTTTTATGCTCGTGTAGTTACAAAATTCCAATTTAAATATCAATCTTTTAAAATTATTGTAGACTTTAATTTATGTTACTAATATTAATATGGAATATAAAATTGATTATATAAAAATATAAATCATTTAATTAGTTAACAAATTTTGATCATATCAAATTTATTTAGAAACATGAGCTAGAATAAAAAATACCCATAAAACCAAAAGACAACAACACTATTGATGATGTTTTTAAGTTAGTCATATCATTAAAAGTATTTTTGTAAAATTTGAACATTTCATTAATGAGAATAATCTCTTTTTAATAGTATCGATGCTACGTTTTAACTCTCAGTGAATCATGCTTTGCAGGCTTACACTGGGATCTAATTAAATGTAATTGAGTACATGGGCAGCTCCATTACCCATAGCACTTTACAATAACCAGGTTAGTGCTCTTGCCTAACCTCCCATCTCTCCTCACGGGGGCCCATTCCTTAGCTTAGTCCCACACAAAGTGATCATTAGGTCTGAATATGATTTAATTTGTTGAATCTATCACTACAAGAAAACACATTTATTATAAGGGTCATATTCCTTGTTATTTCGTTGTAATGGAAAGATTACAACGAATTAACAAGGAATAGCGTTTCGTAGTTAAACGTCCGTCGTAATGCAGGATTCGTCGTAACTTTCATGTAACATTTACGACGAAACAAATTCGTTGTAAAAGCGAAAGAGAATATTTCGTTGTAAAATCGTCTTTAAATACTTGTACAATTTACTACGAATTTACAAGTCTTTCAATGTAAAGTCCTTGTAATATTTACAACGAATTTACTAGTATTTCCTTGTAAAATCCTTGTAATGATTACAAGGATTTTACAAGTATTTCCTTGTAAACTCCTTGTAAACATTACAAGGAATTTACATCTCATTGTCATTTTATTATAATATTATGAAATATTTAAAATAACAAAAATATAAATTATAATGAAATATTGAAAATCAAAATACTTTTAAAAAATATATAAATGTCATGAATAATATTCAAATTTCTTACAGAAAACAAAAAAAATATTAAAAAATAAAAAGCTAAGGGAGGACAATGTCAAATTAGTTGTTGGGGGTGTTTCTTCCTGGAAAGTCTCGTACTTCATCTGGAAACTCGTGTACTTCATATATGGGTTACGCCTCGAAGAGTAGGGCGAAGTCATCCTTTCGGCTTCATTGACGAAGCTTATTCCTACCGTCAGTTCCTTCTTTTAGGAGCCACCTTGAAAAAAAACAAATTAATATAATTAATTACATAAAATTATAAGAAAATAAAATATTTAATTTAAGAAAAAAACTAATCAGTCCTTTAAATACTTCAACCTAATATTTGAATATATGTATGTTACCTAAAATTACCACCTAAACTAACCACCTAATCTAATTATCTAAACTAACCACCTAAACTAACTACCTAAACCAACCAACTAGACTAGCCACCTAAACCTAAGTTAATATTTAAAAAAAAAACAGACCTTTGAGAGAAGGAGAGGAGGAGTGGTTTGAGAGGAATGAAGGAGGTTCATTCCTCATTCATGTTTTGAGTTTATATAAGAAAACAACATTCCTCATAAAGTCGTTGTAATTTTACAAGGAATCTACCAGGCCCGCGTTTTTAGCGTTACGAGGAATTTACCAGGCCCGCGTTTTTAGCGTTACGAGGAATTTACCAGGCCCGTGTTTTTAATGTTACAATGAATTTACAAGGAAGATTTACGACGAATTTACAAGGAAAAATTTACAACGACTTTACAAGGAAAGCTTTACAACGAAATTACAAGGAAGTCATTACAACGTATGAAACCTCGGAAATCAAATCCCTAAACCCCAAATTCACTTATCTATTTATACCATACTCTTTTACCCCATCATCCCATTTATCACATTGTTTTCTTAAACCCTAAACTCTAACTGAATCCTTAAAATGCAAGTTATAGATATTATAATCAAACAATCACTTGATATCAAATAATCAAATTATTCCGTAATCTTTAAACCGAGGGTATGAAATGAAGTTCACTTGCTTGGTTTGAGAACACTTACAACGAAATCAGTTTGGTAAAACAGCTTAAACACGTTTTCACCAAAAAAACTGGTAACATGTTTAGTCATAAAATCCTTGTAAAGTTACAACAAATTTACAAGGAAAGCATTACAACGAATTTACAAAGAAAGCATTACAACGAATTTACAAGGACACATATATTACGACGAAACTACCAGGTCCGCGTTTTTAGAGTTACAACGAATTTGCGAGGAAGCATTACAACGAATTTACAAAGAAATCTTTACAACGAATTTACAAGGAAGTCATTACAACGAATTTACAAGGAAACATGTATTACAAGGAATATACCAGGTCCGTGTTTTCTATTACGACGAATTTACTAGGACTATATCTTAATCCCTGAAAATCAAATCCCTAAACCCCAAAGTCTCTTACCTATAACACCATATCCCTTTTACCCCATTCTTCCATTTATCATATTTTCTCTTAAACCCTAAACTCCAATTAAATCCTTAAAAGCCAACAAATAATTATTATAATCAAACAATATACACATGCATTAATTCTTAAACTGATTTATATATTTTTAAAAAAATATTTAAAACATATATATTACATCATTTTGAATCATTCGAGTTTTCATCAATATCAGTACAAATGATCATCATCGCTTGCATCGAACTCGTCTTCACCTTCTCCATCTGTTATGTTGTCGAAAATATCTTCATATTGACACTTATCCGGATCAATAAAAAAAGATGTCATCAGTTTGTTGTTAAGACACATCTACTTCAGTGATACACGCTTCTTCTTGCCAAGGTGATTATTCTCTAGCAACTACTCATCCATGAGGTGTAACTTTGATAACAGCTAATCAAGTTATTCCAAAATCTCTATACCAAGTGTATCAGTTTGGTAATGCATGCTTAACACACATTTTCACAAAAGATAATGTTAATATGTTTTGTCGTAAAAGCCTTGTAAATTTACAAGGACATTACAACGAAATTTCTCTTTCCTTGTAAAATCGACGTAAATTTACATCGAAATTACAATGAAACCTTTTCCTTGTAACTTTACTATGATTTTACGACGAAATTCAGTTTCGTCGTAACATCGTAGTAATTTTCTCGTAAATTTACAAGGAATATATTTCCTCGTAATTTTTCCTTGTTATAGACATGTTTTCTTGTAGTGTATATATGTATATGGTATGTGTACTTCTACTGATATGAAAACTAGACGCATAAGTTTAGGCATGAAAACTAGAACTTCCATGTTGGATATTTCGCCATGCTATCTGAATCAAAATCTTACAAAGAAAAGGGTCTGGTCTCTAAATCTTAATAGTTCGATCAGAAATAAAGATGATAACCATAAACCAGGCTTTATGATATTTCAACAAGAACGATTATGACATTATGAGTTTCTGATATCGTAACTTTGTGACTTTGTGACATTATGAGTTTATGCGTTTGTGACTTTATGAGTTTATGAGTTTTCCGTTGAAGTTAGTTTGCTCACAAGTCTCCCACGTTTCTGTTAGTGATGGGATTAGCACATGCCCATTAAAAATTAAGCCCAAAACCAGACTCGGTCCGCTAAACAATAATTAATGATTTCGATAGTAAACAAAACATATTTTACAATAAATAGAAGAAGTTAGGTTGTCAGGACACGGAAAAAAGTACAGAAAATGTAGAAAAGGGAGACCTCACTCCTAAAACTACCATCTACACTTGGAGATCGTCTACTAAATCATACATCAGAAGTCTTTGACGACCTGATTCACTTAGAGCAGAGCAGTTCGTCCTATACGACCACCACCAAATTAGAGAGATACTTGTTTAGACATTCTGTATAGACGAACATTTCTTGTTCTTGTAATCGACCGATTATTAATATGAAAATCTCCACCCATCTGACCAGATATGGATACAATAATTGGCGGCCCCACCGTGGGGCTCGCGACCAAAAAGCATCCGACATGTGACAGAAATAGACGAGAAGAAAAAGAAGTTTACAGCTTGTGAGTGGTATACACGACCCACATGCGTTGACTATAAGACATTAGCATGTGTCTTTGTTTATGAGTTACTCGATAAGAAGCAGCGTACAACAAAATGGTGTGGGAGAAGGAGAAGATCGTCGGAAGCTGCTTGATCGGAGGAGCCACGTTCGCCGTCGGAGCTTCCTTCCTCAGCCTCTTCCTCAAAGGCGAGCTTCCCTTAGGCTTAGGGCTAGGTGGTCCACGTCTGGTCTCGCCGTGGAAATGCTTCAGAAGACGCAAACCAGTTCGCGTCTACATGGACGGCTGCTTCGACATGATGCACTACGGCCACTGCAATGCGCTGCGCCAAGCGCGTGCTCTCGGCGACCAGTTGGTCGTCGGAGTCGTCAGCGACGAGGAGATCATAGCTAACAAGGGACCTCCCGTTACGCCTCTCCACGAAAGGTCCGTGTCCTTTCTCGATCTCGTGTATCTAAAAATCGACTTTATGTTTTTTGCTGTGTGTGTTTTAGGATGATAATGGTGAAGGCTGTGAAGTGGGTGGATGAGGTTATACCGGACGCACCTTACGCGATCACTGAGGAGTTCATGAAGAGGTTGTTTGATGAGTATCAGATTGATTACATTATTCATGGGGATGATCCTTGCGTTCTCCCTGATGGAACTGATGCTTATGCGCTTGCTAAGAAGGCTGGGAGGTATAAGCAGATTAAGCGTACTGAAGGAGTTTCCAGCACTGATATCGTTGGTAAAATAAACATACATTCAATTGTTGCTTATGTTATTAAGTGTTCATGATAGGTTTGACTAAATCATTATAACTTTGTTCGAGTTCTCTCTGCAGGTCGTATGCTTCTCTGTGTAAGATCGAACAGTCAGAGCCATTCGTCTCTACAGAGGCAGTTTAGCCATGGGCATAATAGCCCGAGGTTTGAAGACGGTGCTTCTTCTGCTGGTACTCGCGTCTCCCATTTTCTTCCAACTTCCCGCAGGATCGTTCAGTTCTCCAATGGCAAGGTAAAGAGTCTTCTTTTTATCTGTGTTTCTACCATGTTTATCTCAGTCCGGTAGATAACTTACATCATTAGTTGTGTATATCTATATGTTGCTTTTTTTTTGTGCAACCTATATGTTTCTTAATGACCCATGATTTCTAATAGCTATGCTAGTGGTTCTTTCTTCTTTTTCTCAGTTGTTTTTAAATTGTTAAAAATAACGTGTAGCAGGCAGCTTTCGTTATCACTGTGTGAACACTGTCTGGTGGCTCTTTTTTTTGATAAAAAAAAGGGTTAAATCCGGGCCAATAATGGAACTAAGCTTAACCCCGGATTAGAGGTGTAGCCCACGACAAATCCTCTCCCAAATATTCATACGGACGAATCTGCAGCGGTGTGGCCACTTAAAAGTATTTGCCGCGGGGATTCGAACCCGGAAATATTGGAAATGTCACCCTCAATCCAAAATCCGTCCTATCACTAGTCCACCTAGAAGTGGTTATGTCCGGTGGCTCTTACCTTTTGAAAACATAATTAGTTCAACAACCCTTTCTATGACCATTTCACCTATCATTGGATACTTTTTATGTGCATTGTCAATATTTTTCCAGTTTTTTTTAAATCCAGACCGAACCGACAGTTGGACCAGATTGAACCATGAACCGGACAATAATCCGGGTTGGATTTATGTCAAAACTAACTAAAGTTGAACCGGTTAAAAAAAAATTCATATCGAACTGTTAAAAACTCGGAAACCGGTGACCCATTGAATCAGTCAAACTCTAGTTCGTCTATAAATTTTATTAATAAAATAATTAACTTTTCTTATTTTAAAATAAAAGTAGAATTTAAGATTAATAAAGTACCATTTCTCGTCTTTTTCTTTTGATATCTTTACAACTCACAAACCACAAGATTCAAAAAGTTTAATTTCATGTCAAAATATTGTTTTTGTCTAGTTCTCACTTTTTAAATTTATTTTATGACCACTTGTGTTGAAGGCTTTAATAACTGAAATATTTACGTTTTTGAAATTTTTATGATTTATAAAAGAAAAAAAAAACACTTGTTTTATTTCAGAATATATATTTTTAACTAATATATATACATATATATAATTTTTTCAAAGGTGATGAAAATTTAAAGTGATAAGAAATTAAAGATCTGGAGAATAAATTTTAAATGTACTTTTCATATGGATTATTTCTGTTACATTTTAATTGTTATTTTTTAAGTCTTTCTAAACATTATGGCTATTGAAACATTTTTGTTTGATATGATCCATATTTGTAAGAATGTGCATATTATTTACAAAACACCATTAAATTCAGTTTAATCTAATCAAACCTAATCGAACCCGGTTTTGAAACCGGTCAAATAACAATGATCCATTACCTAAAATATTTCCTATTCGCTTGTCAGTCCGGTCCCCATTGAGCGACAGAAGGTCGCTTCATATCTTCTTTTATATCGCCTATGTCAATTTATGCCCGCTAGATTCAACTTAAGATTATATTCCTTGATTTATTCACCTTTATTCTTCTCATTTTGTACCTGGGGTTGATCAAAACTACATGCTTATGGTGACAGGGGCCAGGGCCTGATGCACGCATAATTTACATGGATGGTGCTTTTGATCTTTTCCATGCTGGCCATGTTGAGGTACATTAAGTTAATTTGGGCCAGACAAACATTACTGAATGACCCTCCAGTGTCTTATTCTGCCAATGTTATTGATTCTTTGTCTTGATTATTTATTTCTTACAGATTCTTAGGTGTGCTCGAGAGCTTGGAGACTTTCTTCTTGTTGGAATCCATGATGACCTGACTATCAGGTTAGAAAGAAAATGCTTATCTTTGGCGGTTAGCTTTATAGTGATTGTTATTTCCTGTCCTGGCAATTATTATGGTAGCTAATCAATATAGTTGGTGATGTTAGTTTTTAGGGATAAGTAATTATTACTTACTGTTCTCCTCCGTCCTGGATAAGATTTGCATAATTGCATCTGGGCTTAAATTCATTGGACCAAATTGTGCTTGTTATACGTTGATGTGCAGAGGTAAAAGAGGAGCGCAATACCCAATCATGAATCTCCATGAAAGAAGCTTAAGTGTTTTGGCATGCCGCTATGTAGACGAGGTGATAATTGGTGCTCCATGGGTAGTGTCAAAAGATACGGTGAGCTTCTCTGCTCTTTTACTTAAATAATAACCCAAATGGCTTTCATAAAAAGCTATTTTTTTTTACTGTGATTTGGTTATTGCAGATCACGACATTTAACATTTGGAAAGTGGTTCATGGGAGTGATTTTGTAAAGGTAAAACAAGATTTATATAAAAGGTAAAATACAAAGAGCTGGATTTTCTCAAGATTCTTGTTTCTCGATTTGACAGGAGAAAGATAATCCGTATGCAGTACCAAAAAGCATGGGCATATTCCAAGTACTAAAAAGCCCTCTTGATACCTCAACTTCCACCATAATCAAGAGGATTGTAGCAAACCACGAAGCTTATCAGGCAAGTTTCCTTTCTTTCTAATCTATCTTCTTGCTGCTTCACTCTGACCAACGTCTCACCCAATGTCTTCCTGTGTGAATACAGAAACGTAATTTGAAAAAGGAAGCTAGTGAGAAGAAGTACTACGAGCAGAAGTCTTTTGTGACCGGCGACTGATTGGGATCAGAAGCTATCTTCAGGATGTGAATCCCTTCTATCTTACCTTGCATTATTACATTTTGTTCTCTAGTTCACACTTTACGTAAAAGAGGGCATTGATGGCTTTACTACCAATTGCTTCTGTGTTTTCTTCAATTTTTGGGATGTTTCATTATGTTTTTACTTTAGTTTAATCAAAAGATAATGATATAAAACTTGAATTTTATTCGCCATATAGGCACTTAATCGTGACTCTGTCTATCAAAGTATCAATGTAGAGCACTGAGAAACAAGCTCCAGAGCTCCCCACATAGGTGCATCATTCTGTTTTTAACACACAAAGAAACACTCAAATCTCTATTAGCAGATATTTTTGCAGGTGATTCAGATCATCTATGTTCAAACATAGATCGTGTATGCGACTTACAAGATAAATAACATTTGTCGTGTAACGTAATGCAGTGAGTCTGTTCTTGTCATTTGGAGATATGTAATTAATCGCGAGGAAAGCTTTGGCCTTTGCGCGTAATAAACCTATATTATTCGTTTGACAACAGAGAGAAGTGCATTGCTCAAGCTACCATTTTAGTGTCTCCTCCTCTCGTCAACTCTCTCTCTTGCTGTTTTGTTCCATAATGGCTTTTATCTTCTCTTCATGAACGAATTGACTTTCTCTTTATTGCACACCTCTTTTCTCTATTTATAATGTATGTGTGATTTATACAGAGACTGAGCAAATGACTCTGGTAATTGATGGCAAAGCTATCTCAGAGGAAATCAGAACAAAGACTATTAGTGTAGTGTGGAAGATGAGAGAGGATGTTGGGAAAGTCCCTGGTACGTTTCAGATTTTGTAATATGAATCATGACATTTGATGGGGGATGATGATAGTGTTGTTGATGTCAAAGTTTAGTTCTATGTTAGGAGGTCAAGTTTCTATGCTTCACTTTGTTTTTCAATACCTTTTCTACAAGTTCTATATTCTTTTTTCTAGTCATTTTTTAATTCTACCAGCCTCATAGAACATGGACCCTCCTGCATAGAAAAATGTTCTCTTTAAGATTTGTCTTATTGTTGGTTGGTGGAGCATATAGTTCATATGTTGTGCAATTGAGAATCAGAATCATCTTATCTGAGGATATATTTTCCAGGTGGTGTCCAGCATCTTGATGAAGCAAAGATCTTGTATATGGTGAGATTGGAGAACGATGTTGACCGGCTTCATCCATTAAGTATGGGAAATCTCTCCATGAGAGGGAGGGAGCCGCTATTTGTATCTTGCAACCGGCGTGTGTAGTTGTTGATCAGAGCAGGTGTTGATCTAGCAGGAAAAAAATGCTGCCGTGATTGGAAGAGCAACATTGTTGGTCTAACAATGTCTTTACTAATGCATGTACTATGTTTTTTTCTAGTAAATGTGATAGGGTTCTTATGCTTGATTGAGCATTTTGGATTAAGTATTAACTATGCGTTTATGTCATGTCTTTTGCTGACATTCGTGAGTAGATGTATGTCGCTACAGCAAGCACGGTGCATGCTTTTGAAAAAGATACAGAGCAAATTACCAGGGAAGCTGATACTGTGGTTGCAACGGTAACTGGTGTTTGCTACTATGCAATACTTTGGATGCTGCCAAGCATATATCCATCTGATAAATGGTGTCTTATAACTAAAATTTTGTTTTAACAACAGAGAGGAGTCAGAGATTCCATGTTTTTGGGGGTTTGATCATCAAATTCACAATCCCTTTAAATGTGAATGATCATGTTGTTGCATGCTATGGTTTCTGATATAAAGCTCTTTTATCACTGTGTATCATATACTCATGAACATCAAGGTCAATAAAACCTCGCCGAGGATATATTAATAATGCTTTGCTGTAGTGTCTGCTTTTTAGATACAGTCCATTGTTTTTGTTTCATTGACTTTTACAAGGTGGGTAGCTAGCTATATGATGCATATGATATGATGTGAGAGACGATGTTAGTTGGTGAAGTGCTCATTGGTAGTTGCATCTTACATCAAGGATGATGGATGAGAGAAGCAAGAGGTGTGACACGAAGATCACGAAGGTAATGTTTGCTTGCAATATCTTCAAGTGTTCATAAAGTGTGGGTGTGGAATATTATTAACACATCATCTTCCTCCCATTCGGTTTGCGGTTTTACAAATACAAATTAAGTTCATCAAATACAAAAATCTACCAAAAAATACAAAATTGCAAAAAATGATATAATAGAAAAATTTTTAGAACAAAATTCATCTATATTTATTGTGTTAATTTATTAAATTATAATCTTCAATAATGTTTTGGGATTAATAATAGTAATTTCTGTTATTAATTAAATTTTGAAAATAAAATTTATAAATTCATCATTGTCCAAAAAAGTTGTTTTATTTCTTTTTATTTATTGTGATATGAAAATTTAAACAAACAAAAAGAAACTAAAAAGAAAAGCATAATAAAAAGTGGAATAACTTTAAAAGACCTAAAGAGGAAGAAACATTTCAGAAGTCTGAAAAAAGCAAATTCTAGACGTAAAAAACTGTTGTGCACAAAAAGAAAGAAGAAGAAAAAAGATGAACAAGAAATAATAGTTTTCTTTAAGTAATCTTGATACTAATTTATAATTAAAAATATAAATGTTCAATTTCATAAAAACAAACTTAATTAAAAAAGAGGAACATTACAACTTAAAAACCAGCTTAACAAACCAAGCCAAACCATCCAATTTAAATTCGGTTAAGGTGGTTTGGTCCAGCTCTAGAACAAAAGAAAAAGAAAGAATAAAGAAAAACGATTCCGAATCCGCCGAATCTCCTCTTTCAAACAATCTCCGAGAGAGAGCGTCTCCCAATGCGAAGGAAACACAAACGCTCAAAGATCTGAGAGACTGAGAGAGAAACAAAAATGGTGTGGGAGAAGGAGAAGATCGTCGGAAGCTGCTTGATCGGAGGAGCTACGTTCGCCGTCGGAGCTTCCTTCCTCCACCTCTTCCTCAAAGGCGAGATTCCCTTAGGCCTAGGCCTAGTAGGTCCACGCCTCGTCTACCCGTGGAAATGCTTCAGAAAACGGAAACCAGTCCGCGTCTACATGGACGGCTGCTTCGACATGATGCACTACGGCCACTGCAACGCGCTGCGCCAAGCGCGTGCTCTCGGCGACGAATTGGTCGTCGGCGTCGTCAGCGACGAGGAGATCGTAGCTAACAAAGGACCTCCCGTTACGCCTCTTCACGAGAGGTTATCTCTCTCTCGATCGATCTCGATCTCAATTTCGCTTTATGTTTATTGGTTTATGATACCGGTTTAATGGTTTAATTAGATTATCTGGTTAACATCAATTGTATAGCTGACTATATATATAAATACATGTAAATGTCCATTTTAATCAATAAGATAGCTTTTACGTAATAATGTTTGTTCTGATTTTGGTTTGCTGTGTGTGTGTTAGGATGATAATGGTGAAGGCTGTCAAGTGGGTGGATGAGGTTATACCGGATGCACCTTACGCAATCACTGAGGAGTTCATGAAGAGGTTGTTTGATGAGTATCAGATTGATTACATTATCCATGGGGATGATCCTTGCGTTCTTCCTGATGGGACTGATGCTTATGCGCTTGCTAAGAAGGCTGGGAGGTATAAGCAGATTAAGCGCACTGAAGGAGTTTCCAGCACTGATATCGTTGGTATAAACTTGCATCCAATTGTTTCTTAGATGAAAAGGTTTCGTCTTTTAATCTGTTAGGGGGAGATACGAGTTGCATCATGTTTATGTAGCTGAGTGTTAATGATAGCTTAGTCTCCCTGTTCTTTTAAATGTGTAATCACATCTAAAGGTTTCGTTTTTTAATCTGTTAAGGGGAGCTACGAGCTGCATTTATGTTATTACGTGTTCATGATAGCGTGGACTCTCTGATCTTTGAAGATGTGTAATCATTGTCAAGTTTTTAACTTTGTTTGAGTTTCTGCAGGTCGTATGCTTCTATGTGTAAGATCGAACAGTCAGAGTCACTCATCTCTGCAAAGGCAGTTTAGCCATGGGCATAATAGCCCGAGGTTTGAGGACGGTGCTTCCTCTGCTGGTACTCGCGTCTCCCATTTTCTCCCTACTTCCCGCAGGATCGTTCAGTTCTCCAATGGCAAGGTGTGCCATTCTTAAAGAGCATTGTTTTCTTTGTGTTTCTACCTGTTTTTTTCATACTCAGGTAGATAACTTACCTCTATATGTTGCTTAGTGATATAGTAGGTTGAACAGGTGCATGACTCATGATTTCTAATAGCTTTGCAAGTGGTTCTTGCATCGTTTTGTCAGTTGCATTATTGTTAAAGATAACGTGTAGCAGCTTTCGTCATCACTGTGTGAACACTGTCTGGTGGTTTACTCTCGGTTCTTACTTTCTGAAAACATAATTAGTTCAACCTTTTCTATGACTATTTCACCTATCATTAGATACTTTTTGTGTGTTCATATATATTTTTCCTATTTGAGTGACAAAAAGGTCGCTTCACATCTTCTTTATATCGCCTATGTCAATTTGTGCTCGCTAGATTTAACTTAAGATTATATTCCTTGATTGATTCACCTTTATTCTTCTCATTTTGTGTCTGGGGTTGATCAAAACTACATGCTTATGGTGACAGGGGCCAGGGCCTGATGCACGCATAATTTACATAGATGGTGCTTTTGATCTTTTCCACGCTGGCCATGTTGAGGTATATTAAGTTAATTTGGTCCAGACAAACACTACTGAGCGACCCTCCAGTTTTATTCTGCCAATGTTGTTGATTTTTGTTCTTGATTATTTAATTCGTGCAGATTCTCAGGCGTGCTCGAGAGCTTGGAGACTTTCTTCTTGTTGGAATCCATAATGACCTGACTGTCAGGTTAGAAAATGCTCATCTTTAGCAGTTAGCTTTATAGTGATTGTCTTTTCCTATCCTGGCAATTGTTCATGGTGGCTAATCAATATATTTGGTGATGTGAGTATTGACCAAATAATTTGGTGATGTGAGTATTGACCAAATAATTTGGTGATGTTAGTTTTAGGCATAAGTAAATACGCAATGTCCAACTCCTGGATTGGATTTGCATAATTGCATCTCTTTTTTAATTCGTTGGGACCAAATTGTGCTTGTTATGACGTGCAGTGGTAAAAGAGGAGCGCAACACCCAATAATGAATCTCCATGAAAGAAGCTTAAGTGTTTTGGCATGCCGCTATGTAGACGAGGTGATAATTGGTGCGCCATGGGAAGTGTCAAAAGATACGGTCAGCTTCTCTGCTCTGTACTTAATTAATAACCCAAATGGCTTTCGTGAAAAGCTAATTTATGACAGTGATTTGGATATTGCAGATCACGACATTTAACATTTGGAAAGTGGTTCATGGGACAGTAGCGGAGAGCGATGATTTTCAAAAGGTAAAAACAAGATTTATATATAAGGTAGAATACAAAGAGCTGGATTTTCTCAAGATTCTTGTTGAATGATTCGACAGGAGGAAGATAATCCGTATGCAGTACCAAAAAGTATGGGAATATTCGAAGTACTAGAAAGCCCTCTTGATATCTCAACTTCCACCATAATCAAGAGGATTGTAGGAAACCATGAAGCTTATCAGGCAAGTTTCCTGTCTTCTTTCTAATCTATCTTCTTGTTGATTCACTCTGACCAACGTCTCAGTCAATGTCTTTCTGGTGGGAGTACAGAAACGTAATTTGAAAAAGGAAGCTAGTGAGAAGAAGTACTACGAGCAGAAGTCTTTTGTGACCGGCGACTGATTGGGATCAGAAGCTATATATGTTTTGGATGACAAAACCATCTTCAGGATGTGAATCCCTTATGTCTTTGTAGTGGGCTATAGTACCTTGCATATTACATTTTGTTCTCTAGTTCACACTTCAGATAAAAGAGAGCATTGATAGTTTTAGTACCAATTACTTTTTTGTGCTTTCTTCAAATTTTGGTATGTTTCATTATGTTTTTACTCTAGTTTAATCGAAGTACAATTCTATAAACTTGAATTTTATTAGCATACAGGCACTTAATCGTGACTCTGTCTATACAAGTATCAATTGAGTTAGAGCACTTTGGTTTGTTAAGACTTCAAGAGTCTCTCAATAATGATTCTTTTATGCTTAAAAATCTGAAGCAAACCAGGCAGAACTAGTTATAGTATTGTTTCAATCAAGACTACTGAAGAAAGAGTCTTGCACTTAGCATGGCTCCTTGTCAGGCATTGCAGTTATCTTCTGTTGGAAATAACTGAGAAACAAGCTCCAGAGCTCCCCACATAGGTGCATCATTCTTTTTTAGACCCACAAAGAAACAACAAAAACTCTCTTAGCAATTTCTTTTTTCCAGGTGATTCAGATTATCTATATGTTCAAACATAGAATGCGTATGCGACTTACCAGATAAACGATATCAAAGGCCTCACGGTAGCTTTCAAGACTCTTCTCAATGTTATCATTCCTGGAAAAGAAATAAAAATAGTGAGAGGAGATAAAGAAACAGAGCAACAAAAGATACAAAAGAAAAGAAAAAACTTACAGGAAACCAATAGATATTCGAGACTCGTAATTCAAACCATCAGACATCCTCAGATCCCCCAAATGATCACCTAGAAGCAAAACATTTCTTCTTTGTTTCACGTACGCATTCTCTTCGTCTTCCTCACCATTGTCAACACCGAGGTTGTCGTGAAGTGGAGCAGCCATGTCTAAAGCGTGTTCGTTCTTGTTTAGCACGTGAATCAGCTTTCCTGTTAATATGTTATGAGGTAAAGAAACTGCACTTTATGGCTTGCAACAACATATACATCTCAAATGCTTAGTCGTTTCCTTATAATTATTTGATTGACAACAAAGTAGAACATGTGTCTAACTAACATACACCAAATGTATACCTTTAAAAGACACAAGCCGACCATCATCATCGAAAACCATCCTGTTCGACACAATCTTTACATTCTTGAATGTTCTATGAAGTTTCTGCCTCAAAACCTGTAGTAAAAATAAGCACATTCATTATAGAGGAAACAGAAAGAGAAGACAAGTCTCTTTTGGTAACAGAGTCTTGAGCGAGAGCCACCTCTTCAATAACATCAGCAAGTCCTGCTGAAAAAATCAAAACTGGGATCTCCTTTTCCTGAACCAGATGGAAAATGTAGTTTGGATTAGCTTGTTCTTTCACCACTATAACAGCAACCATGAGTTTTTGATTCTTTTACCTCCAAAAACTCAAATAGTTCAACCACACCATCTCTAAAAGCTAAGGAGGAACTAGCAACAGATTGCTTGATTGCATCATATGTTAAACCTCCCTCAATGAGAAGATCATGAGTTTTACTCCACCTAGTACAAAATATGTTTTTGCAATTAGAGCATGAAAACACAATGACAATGTGATTGATAAGAAGAGTATACCATTCTTCCATGAGTTTGGTTTTCTCTTCAAGGGGAATGACAGGAGAGAACTCAAGAGGATGATAGTGTTCATATAATGCTTCCCTCTTCGCATCAAAATCTGCGTTGCCTTGCTGCAAGATGCCATGACTGCCTTACAAAACAGAGTTGGGTTTTCAGCTTTTGACTGATGAGTAGAGAAATAAGATTAAATGTGAGATGATGAACATACTCTGGCCTCGAATTCCATTGACTCTGTATCTCGTTAAAGTCCCATCAAAGTCTGCAATCACCTAACGCACAGACCCAATACAACACAGACGTTATAGCTTTGTGAAAGAAGAAAACTTTGACCCTAGAGAGAGAGATAGAGAGAGAGAAAGACCTGAAATTTGGAAGGACCCGCGTCACGGATTAGGGTTATTTTATCAGTTAGAGCTCGAGGGTGATCAATCACAGTGTTTGCAGAGAGATCAAACTGTTCCATTGGATGTCTGGACAGAGAGCAATTCTGTGAGAACAAAAAGAAAAGGAGGAAGCTTTTAGCTTTTTACGGATAATGTTTGATTTATTACAATAGAGAGTGAGAGAGATAGAGACTGACGCCGCGGCTGAAGCAGCAAGATGATGAACGTGTGAGCTTGTGGCGGAATAAAGAAAGACGAACTGTCGGCGCGTGAAGGCGCGTGCAGCAGGTTATTAAACGCATCAGAGATGCTCTCGGCGAGGAATCAAAGGCCTCCCTCACTACTACTCTCTTTATTAATTCAGAGAGGCTAATAAACAAAGATTTGACCTTGACCCAAATAACATCTTCCTTAAAAAAGTTGCTACCTTTTGTATTCTTTCTTTAGTACTAAACAAAACAGAGTTCTTGCTCTCTTAAAAAATTTGTAACCTTTTGCCTTCCTTCTTCAGTACAAGATACAAAACAAGAGTTTTTGCTCTAAACATCTCCTACAAACAGTAGTAACCTTTTGTGTTCAATCTTAATTCAACACAAAAAATCAGCTTTTTTGCCCTCCTTATGAAAAATGGTAACCTTTTTTATTCTTTCTTCAGTACAACACACAAAACAGAGTTCTAAGCATCTCCTTAAAATTTGTAACCTTTTGTATTCCTTACTTCAATACAACACATAAAAACAGAGTTCTTGCTCTGAGCATCTCCTGAAAAAGTGGTAACCTTTTTGTATTCCAATCTTCAACAATGTTTCAACACAACACCTAAAACAGACTTCTTGCTGTAAACATCTCACTGTACAACAACTTTCTAAACATTTCTTTGGTTCCTTCCTAACTCTTTTAACAATGTTTCCATAATCCAACCAAACAAATAAGGAAAAGAAGCGTTACAACAGATGAGAGCGCTAGCAGAGACTACTAACTAAATGACAAACAAGTGAAAGATTTAGAGAGGCTTGAAGTAGAGGTGATGATCAGAGAATAGAACCCTGTACGCTAGCCTGCATCTGCACTTCAATCGTATCACAAACCCATCTCCAGATCTCTCTATCCTCATCCCTTCTCCACAATCTTCCTCTTCCTCTTCCTCCTCTTCCTCGTGCTGCTGCGTATGAAATGAAGTTCACCATTTATCACTTGAAGTCACTAAAATGATAAGCATAAGATACAAAAAAAGCAAAACCTCATAAGCATCGTAGTTAGTCTCTTCTCGGTTGATCTCTTCATAAGTATCATACTTAGTCTCCTCTCCATTGATCTCCTCATACGAATCATACTTAGTCTCTTCGTGATTGCTAACCATCTTCATCCTCTGTTTCTTGTTAAGCAAGCAACCAAATTGAAGTTTCTTTTATTAGTTATTAAAACAAGAAAGAGAGTCAAAAGTTCTTGATCATACAACAAACCAACAACCTCTGTTTCAAGACTCTCGGAAGAAGAAGGCTGGTTCTCAGGAACAGGGATTTCTTGGGGACAATGGACTTGGCTGGCCGTGAGATACGGGTACTGGGTCGGGTGGTCGTTTGAGGTTTCCGGGTAAGTGGAGCTGAGAGGAGGAGAGGTGATAAAGATTGGGTCTTGGAGGGAGATTCTCCTGCGTTTGGGCTGATCGGACTCGTCTGAAACAGGGGAGGAGCGTTTCAAGGGGCTGATGTCAGGAGGAGAAGCGGCGGAGAAGAAGGAGCGAGAGTAGTCGTAAGGTGGTGGGGAGGTGAGGCGGAGGAGAGAGAGGTCGATGTCGTTGATGTTCAGGTTGTTACGTTCTTGAAACTCGTT
This sequence comes from Hirschfeldia incana, assembly GCA_026261945.1. Lineage (NCBI taxonomy): Eukaryota > Viridiplantae > Streptophyta > Magnoliopsida > Brassicales > Brassicaceae > Hirschfeldia > Hirschfeldia incana. Next base: position 10,346,255 of record JABCMI010000007.1, read on the forward strand.
TCCCATCAGCATCATCATCATCTTCTTGCTTTCTTTCTCGAGTTCTCTTTCTTTGCTCTCTCTCTCTCTCTCTCTCCCTCTCTCTCTCTAAGTTTACCGAGAACGAAATTAAGTGGGAGTTTGTTGTGATAATACAAGCTCTAAGTATATATACAATATACATACAAAGATGCGTTTGGAGAATCCTATTGAGATGAATATTAAAAAAAACTATAGAGCCCAACAACATCTCAAAAAGCATGTAGTGTATATTATCAATCAGTTATATTTTTGAAAAAAATATATTATGAAGTTTAATAGCATGAAACTAAACCATGTAACTAACTTCTTTTTGTGATTTTTGATTAATTAATAAAATGCTAACATGCTACAAGAGCTATAGTGATGTCTCAATTAACTTACGAACCAATGAATTTTTATATAAAAGAGTTACATTTTTTTGACAACTATAAAAGAGTTACATAATTGCATGAACAAGAAGAATTACTCTGTTAGCTTACAAAAAAAAGAGAGGAATTACTCTGTTCATACCTAAAGAAATTTGTTTATGACAATGGGAATCTATTTGTCCTTGAGCTTTTTTGGGATTCTTTATAAATATTAATTAAGTATATAAAAATCTTTTCTATAATATTTTAATAAAATTTTGAAATAATAATATAATACTATATAAAATCATAAACAAATATTTTTTTTAAAAAATTATATAATGTTATATTTGATGTTTAAATATTATCTATAGTATTATTGCTTGTTTAATTTTTTGGAGAATTTCGATCTTTTTTCAAACTTTTTTTTATTTTTAATATATGGTTCATTCAGTCAAAAATTATTTAAACGATTATACAACTGATAATTCTGCATAATTCATAATTCTTCATGCATAATCTGAATTCCAAAACTGTTACTGTAAAAGTACTAATAAATCTTTAATGAAAACTTCTACTAAACTTAAGGGGACATTCCTTATATCTAATTAGTTTTAACTCTAAAGTTGGTGGGTATTTTGTTTACAAAAAAAAAGTTGGTGGTATTTTGAAGAAAACAAAATATATAATAGTACTTTTTTTAGAGAATTGACCGTTAAAGAGAGAAACGAGAGAAGAGAGAGAAAGTAAATCGGGTTTCTTTTCTGACCGACGACGGTGGCTCCGCCAGTCACGTTGTCGGCCGGGATCTCTTGAGTTTCGTTTTTCAGTTGTGACCTCAGTTTGGATATCTTTTGTCCTTGGCGGTTCATCTTCTTTTCGGTGGTCGTTCGGCTCAAGTTTCCGTTGTGGCTCCTGTTACGATAAAAGAGGATGGTCGGCTAAAGTTTCCGCGTCGTCTTTCTCTTCGGCTGACGGCGGCTCTGTCTTTTTATTTTTGTCATGTCCCCGATCCTGGATAGGACCGGCCGGACGGACTGTGGTGCATGGAGATGCACCAGTAAGGTCATATGACCTAAATACATGTGTGTCTTGACCTAGAAGTAAGGTTAAGGACATCAGGAAGCTAAGGTATAGCTAATCCAAGAAGGATACAAGTGTAAAGGAGCTACACGAAGTGTATCACAGCTGGGTGATGCGAGCAAGAAGCTCAACCAGCTGGACTGAGCTCACTGGAGCTCAAGAAGAGTGTGTCAGCTCCCTGAGCTGGATGGACTAGCTCACTCAGCTGGGTCAGCTGGGGATCGGCTCAACTCAGCTGGACTGAGTGATCAAGTCTTGGGCGGTTGGGCCGGGTCCGGACCGTGACCGGACCATGTGGACGACCCGTGTGTACCGATGGACCGGTGGGCACTTGGGATCGGACCAGGGGCTTGGGCAACCAGCCTAGGCTGATATGTGACGTGTCTAGGGGCAGTTAGGACTGTCAAGGACGTCTGGAAACTGCCATAGGCGAATGGGTGTGATCTGGACCATTGATTAAATCAATGGCCAGGATTGAAACCGAAGGGATGCAATGGTTAGAAGTGGCCATTCCTTTTCTATAAAAAGGAAGGCAAGTCCGTGCCTTTGCAGGCACGCTAGGGACCCTTCTTCCTCCCTGAAAAACAAAGAAAAATACAGAGAAAAGGTTAGAAGGTTGGATTAAACAATCCAAACCAGAGAGAGATGTGAAGGCAGCAAGGGGGGCAGATTTGAGGGCAATCAAGAGGGGAGTTGAGAACGACCCTCTGGTGAGTTCTGATTATTGTTGGCCACGCCCTGGGCTTCCTCTACATCCATAGAAGACACGCAAATAGCCAGGAGAGAAGATGGATGGCCGGATTCCACTTCCAATGGCAGAGACAGCCTTGAAGGCAGATGTGTGTGGAAATGCAGTTTCATGGGAAACAAAGGGGGAACTGATGAACGACCTTTGGATGATGATTGATCATGGATGATCACGTATAAGGCTCCCTCTGTGTCCTGGGAACACACGCAAGTGGTTAGAAGAGAAGGGAGAAGGCTGGACTCCACTCTCAAAGGCATGAACAGCCTTGAAGGCGGATGCAGTGCAGAAACTGTTTCCATGGAAGTCTGATTAGAAGAGATGATGGGTGCGACCCTGACTGGATCTTATCAATACTGGAAGTATGTGATAAGGGATTGATGGAGGCGTGCTTGGGAAGAGCATGGTCGGCCTGATAAGGTAACAGGTGTGGACTGAAGACCATTGGACATAGTTTGGTACACTATGGGCTGATCTGGTCTTGCAGTTACACCTTACTCTGTTTATACATTTATTATTCATCTTATTTATTCTATCTATGATTGAGATTGATGATTATACATAGAGGCACTGAACCTTGGCCTTGGCCGGTTCATAATCCTCCATGGCCTTGGTTTGGCAGCTAAGTCCGGATCTTATACTTCCTGATAGATTTATGAAGAACCGACTTTGGATTATTCTTAGTGGTGATTTATCATGAATTATCATGTATTTTAATTGGTATTTAGGGATTGATTTGAGGTAGTCACCCTATGGCCGGTTTGACTAAATTCAGGCGAGATCTAAATGATCGAGGCCGGTTCTGTGGATTCTGATTATGGGAATCTCTTAGTTGAGAATTATCAAGAGTTTACATGAATTTTAATTGATTTTTGGAGCAGGTTTGCTTGGGGTCGAAATTGCACGTGAGGGCATATTGGGGTCAGATCCTTGTGTTAGGTTATCTGATCATATGTTTGTGTGCTGGGATACATTTCTCACTTATGATGTCGTTCATAAGGAATGCTAGTTATCAACCTTGGTGTTGGGAGATATGTACAAGGCATTGGCTGAGAGCCATGAGAAGAGTATTGCCAATACTAAGTGGTGTAGACCATTAGTATTGTGCTGGTGCGTTTATAACAAGGAAGGCCGTGTGTGATCTGATCATGGGCAAGGATGGACGACCTGATCCTTGGATGATGGATCAAGGTGTCTGATCTGGTTGATCAAAGGATGCACAGGTTGTAAGAGCAACACTAATCAGGTTCAGTGGAACATAGTTCCATGACTGATTAGGAAGTATGAAGACTCATCAGTTCTGAGTCATGTGGGGTGGTTGGTTGATTGACTTGGGATCTGATGGGCATTGTTAGTCCTTGTGAGGACTAGGTATCATTAGTCCTTAAGGGGACGTGGCCTGGTTAAGTCCATGAGAGGACTTGGTCTGATTAGTCCATGAAAGGACCTGGTATTATATCTTACAAAGTGTAAGGATAAGGGGTGAAGCATGGGCTGAGATGCGCCTGATGCTTACCAATGTTTATTGAAGACTTCCCAGAGGTTACTTGGTCAGTGGGGATGGTTGGCTGAATGACTAAGTAATCAAGGGAAGATGTTATGTAGGTATAAGGAAGCTGGACGAGTGGAAGGGGAGCTGGGCAAGGCTACCTTGCAGCTCGGTCAGCTGAGAGGAAGTTGCTGGAACCTCAATTGAAGTGGTTCAGCTCAGCTAGCTGGATGAGCTAGCTGGACAAGCTGGAGCAGCTAGTTCAAGTGAGTGAGCTTGTGGAGCTGAATGAGCTAGCTGGGTCATCTGAGGCAAAGAGCTAACAAGCTCCGTGGATGTGGCAAAGGTATGATCTAGCAATGTTGTTTAGATCTAGATAGAATGGCTTAGGGGAATGGAACCTCTGATTGTATGACTTGGTCTAGGTTCAGGATCGACCTTGGAGCTAGCTGGCAGTTGTGTTACTGACCAGTAGCTGAGGTGAACTGACCAGCAAGTGTTAGATTGGTTATAGACCAATGATTGGTAGATATTATTCCGCTGTGCATAAGTTGCAAGGATTTAGGTTATGAATTGACTAGGATAGTCTTGAGCTAAGATCTGAGTTAGCCCTCACCTATGGGTGATGATTTAAATAAAGGGCCAAATTTTAGAGGTTCGGTCCGGGTATGGACCGAGCGACGTGAGACTGCGACCGCGGCCTACTCGACCGGGATCGGGTCTTACAATTTGGTATCAGAGCATGCTTGATTCTAGGATTGTTGGGTTGTGGTTATTCACCCACACATCCAGACAAGTGGATGCTGTTGAGGTACTTGGCTTGTTTTGTTGCCGACTCCGCTGGAGAAGGTTAACAATGGAGCTGGATTGCTTGTAGGTCAGCTCAGTCTAGCTGAGGTATGGATGGGATGAGCTGAACTGCAGCTGTAAGTGGACTACCTGAGTGTGCTGGAGCACATGGCTCAGCTGAGAACTAAGTATTTCTCAGGTAGTGTAGATATTATTGAGGCGGATGAGTGGAAGAGCCGGTTGGTTCACAACTTCAGCTCAACTCACTGTTCAAAGATATTATGTTCCAAACCGAAATTATTCCTGAAAGCTGAGATAACTTGGAGTCCTTTGCTGTGGTGAGCCAAGAGAGGTTGAGGCAAGATTGGGTGTCATGCTTGAGAACATGGAAGTTCCAAGATGAGCCAGCTTAGCCAAGATACACTCTCCAAGGGCAAGAACCTGAAAACAGAAAGGTTAGTGTATCTAGTTATTTGGAAGTGATAGATGGATTGGACATTGGATGAAATGCAAGAACTTGGTAAGGAAGACCTGGACCAGGGAATTAACATGGACCAGAGAGTGGCTTAGGTTGAAATAAACGTGCAGCACTCTACTGAGGTTAAGTGTTATTCCTTGTGGCTGTTCCAAGAACAAGTGAGCATATGCAGTGTTCATATTAGTCTAAGGGAGACGCTGGCTTGTTATTACATGAGTGGGCTTGTGATCAGATGGATCAGCTTGGACTCAGTGTATGTCAAGGTAGGATTCCTTAAGATTGAGTGAACGGAATGGAATAATTCCAAGAGGAATTGGAAACACGATGTTAAGTATTTTAGTATGATGAGGATTTGGGTATATTATAAACACTTTGTGAATGGTCGCGACATTCATTGAAGTGTGACACTTTGGAAAATGGTATGGGACATTTTCCAAACGTGTTATCAAACCGAGATCCTACTCATCTAAGTACTTGATGATCGGAGGTTGGGGCTTGACCAGTATGGCAAGTGACACTGAAAGTGGACCAGGTTCGGTATGCAATCGAGTCCAGGGAAGGACCAGGGTTGGCTTACTCGAATGAGCCCAAATGAGATCTAGTCTGGAGTGACTATGATCTGAATATTGATGGCGTGGAAACGCACACACTTTCTGACATTGGAGCAGAAAGGATTGGTTCCAGATGGGAACATGGGATTGTCTTGTCATAGTGTATGCACCTTGTGGGCAGGTGATGGATTCACTAGGGCTGGATAGAGACATCCTGGTATTGATCACGGACAGGGAGATGCCTGTAGATCTGATTGTTGTCCTCCTTGAGAATCACGAGGTGATTAGGCATGGACTGATTTGGAAAATATCGGGCCACCCTTAACTGTCACCGGGGAATGGTGCAGTTTGAGATTGGGTGTGGAAGTTCGGTTTGGTTCCAAGGTATTTGTTCGACTCCTTGAATAGAGTGGTGCCAGCAGTCCGAGCGAAACGGATGCTTGAGAATGGTTGAGAGGTCTATATGACTACCATCACCACTAGGAGGGCGTGGGGGGTGGTGACCCGGACGGGATTTCGCTGGTCAGTGAGCTCAATGATGTGTTTCGGGCGCTGCAGGGCTTTCCCCCTGTTAGGGCTGACCCGTTCATAGTAGAACTGGAACCAGGGACGGCCCCAATGTCCAAAAAGCCATACCGCATAGCTCCTGCCCAGATGGCCGAGCTTGATTCGACAAAGTCCGGAAAGGGACCTGGGTCGCAGCACAACCAAGTCGGAGTTTGACCTACGGTTGGAATAAAGTTGATCAAGTCCAGTGAGGGATGAAGATCACAGCACAACCAAGTCGGAGGTTGACCTGAGGTTGGAATGAGACGGTTGAGTCCTGGAGTGGACCAGAACCGCAATATGATCAAGTCCGGTAATGGACGAGGATCAGTGCACGACCTACTCGGAGTTGGACCTATGGTCGGAATGCACGGTCGAGTCCCTGAGTGGACCAGGACTGGAATATGATCGCGTCTTAAGGGACCAGGATCAATTATGACAGAGTCCAGTGATGGACAAATGTCAAGTTGTGGCGGGTTAGTCTAGTATGGACTAAGATCGCAATATGGCCAAGCTGAGAGAGGCTGTTGCTGGTTTAGAAAACAGAACGATCTGTTAGGACTCATGGTAAAGTGAGCAGCCTAAAGACGAGAACATGTTCGCTAGGATTGGACTGGTGCATCGAGTGGCTTATAGATTGGTGAATCTACTAATACTTGAGTTTGCAGTATGTTCCTAGGGATTGAATTTGATCTAGTCATGGACTAAGATCTGAAAGAGAATAAAGTCTAGCAAAGATGACATTCTAATGAGAGATATGGACTTGGTGTCTTATAGGGCCGCAACCTGAGTGTTGAGCCAGTGGCACAAGTTATGTCTTGGCATGGATCACTTGATAAGATTTTGGGTTAACTTCTATCAAGTGGGGGAGATTGTGTAGTGATGATCAAGACGTGATCAGTGAGAAGGAGCATTGAGGGAGATGCAACGAATTGGTTTGGTAGAACCAAACGAGCATGCTCCATGTTCCGGATGCAGAGAGTTCAGTTGGAACTTTTGTCTTGAGACTAGACATAAGCACCACCGGATTCGAGGACGAATCAATTGTTAGTGGGGGAGACTTGTCATGTCCCCGATCCTGGATAGGACCGGCCGGACGGACTGTGGTGCATGGAGATGCACCAGTAAGGTCATATGACCTAAATACATGTGTGTCTTGACCTAGAAGTAAGGTTAAGGACATCAGGAAGCTAAGGTATAGCTAATCCAAGAAGGATACAAGTGTAAAGGAGCTACACGAAGTGTATCACAGCTGGGTGATGCGAGCAAGAAGCTCAACCAGCTGGACTGAGCTCACTGGAGCTCAAGAAGAGTGTGTCAGCTCCCTGAGCTGGATGGACTAGCTCACTCAGCTGGGTCAGCTGGGGATCAGCTCAACTCAGCTGGACTGAGTGATCAAGTCTTGGGCGGTTGGGCCGGGTCCGGACCGTGACCGGACCATGTGGACGACCCGTGTGTACCGATGGACCGGTGGGCACTTGGGATCGGACCAGGGGCTTGGGCAACCAGCCTAGGCTGATATGTGACGTGTCTAGGGGCAGTTAGGACTGTCAAGGACGTCTGGAAACTGCCATAGGCGAATGGGTGTGATCTGGACCATTGATTAAATCAATGGCCAGGATTGAAACCAAAGGGATGCAATGGTTAGAAGTGGCCATTCCTTTTCTATAAAAAGGAAGGCAAGTCCGTGCCTTTGCAGGCACGCCAGGGACCCTTCTTCCTCCCTGAAACACAAAGAAAAACACAGAGAAAAGGTTAGAAGGTCGGATTAAACAATCCAAACCAGAGAGAGATGTGAAGGCAGCAAGGGGGGCAGATTTGAGGGCAATCAAGAGGGGAGTTGAGAACGACCCTCTGGTGAGTTCTGATTATTGTTGGCCACGCCCTGGGCTTCCTCTACATCCATAGAAGACACGCAAATAGCCAGGAGAGAAGATGGATGGCCGGATTCCACTTCCAATGGCAGAGACAGCCTTGAAGGCAGATGTGTGTGGAAATGCAGTTTCATGGGAAACAAAGAGGGAACTGATGAACGACCTTTGGATGATGATTGATCATGGATGATCACGTCTAAGGCTCCCTCTGTGTCCTGGGAACACACGCAAGTGGTTAGAAGAGAAGGGAGAAGGCTGGACTCCACTCTCAAAGGCATGAACAACCTTGAAGGCGGATGCAGTGCAGAAACTGTTTCCATGGAAGTCTGATTAGAAGAGATGATGGGTGCGACCCTGACTGGATCTTATCAATACTGGAAGTATGTGATAAGGGATTGATGGAGGCGTGCTTGGGAAGAGCATGGTCGGCCTGATAAGGTAACAGGTGTGGACTGAAGACCATTGGACATAGTTTGGTACACTATGGGCTGATCTGGTCTTGCAGTTACACCTTACTCTGTTTATACATTTATTATTCATCTTATTTATTCTATCTATGATTGAGATTGATGATTATACATAGAGGCACTGAACCTTGGCCTTGGCCGGTTCATAATCCTCCATGGCCTTGGTTTGGCAGCTAAGTCCGGATCTTATACTTCCTGATAGATTTATGAAGAACCGACTTTGGATTATTCTTAGTGGTGATTTATCATGAATTATCATGTATTTTAATTGGTATTTAGGGATTGATTTGAGGTAGTCACCCTATGGCCGGTTTGACTAAATTCAGGCGAGATCTAAATGATCGAGGCCGGTTCTGTGGATTCTGATTATGGGAATCTCTTAGTTGAGAATTATCAAGAGTTTACATGAATTTTAATTGATTTTTGGAGCAGGTTTGCTTGGGGTCGAAATTGCACGTGAGGGCATATTGGGGTCAGATCCTTGTGTTAGGTTATCTGATCATATGTTTGTGTGCTGGGATACATTTCTCACTTATGATGTCGTTCATAAGGAATGCTAGTTATCAACCTTGGTGTTGGGAGATATGTACAAGGCATTGGCTGAGAGCCATGAGAAGAGTATTGCCAATACTAAGTGGTGTAGACCATTAGTATTGTGCTGGTGCGTTTATAACAAGGAAGGCCGTGTGTGATCTGATCATGGGCAAGGATGGACGACCTGATCCTTGGATGATGGATCAAAGTGTCTGATCTGGTTGATCAAAGGATGCACAGGTTGTAAGAGCAACACTAATCAGGTTCAGTGGAACATAGTTCCATGACTGATTAGGAAGTATGAAGACTCATCAGTTCTGAGTCATGTGGGGTGGTTGGTTGATTGACTTGGGATCTGATGGGCATTGTTAGTCCTTGTGAGGACTAGGTATCATTAGTCCTTAAGGGGACGTGGCCTGGTTAAGTCCATGAGAGGACTTGGTCTGATTAGTCCATGAAAGGACCTGGTATTATATCTTACAAAGTGTAAGGATAAGGGGTGAAGCATGGGCTGAGATGCGCCTGATGCTTACCAATGTTTATTGAAGACTTCCCAGAGGTTACTTGGTCAGTGGGGATGGTTGGCTGAATGACTAAGTAATCAAGGGAAGATGTTATGTAGGTATAAGGAAGCTGGACGAGTGGAAGGGGAGCTGGGCAAGGCTACCTTGCAGCTCGGTCAGCTGAGAGGAAGTTGCTGGAACCTCAATTGAAGTGGTTCAGCTCAGCTAGCTGGATGAGCTAGCTGGACAAGCTGGAGCAGCTAGTTCAAGTGAGTGAGCTTGTGGAGCTGAATGAGCTAGCTGGGTCATCTGAGGCAAAGAGCTAACAAGCTCCGTGGATGTGGCAAAGGTATGATCTAGCAATGTTGTTTAGATCTAGATAGAATGGCTTAGGGGAATGGAACCTCTGATTGTATGACTTGGTCTAGGTTCAGGATCGACCTTGGAGCTAGCTGGCAGTTGTGTTACTGACCAGTAGCTGAGGTGAACTGACCAGCAAGTGTTAGATTGGTTATAGACCAATGATTGGTAGATATTATTCCGCTGTGCATAAGTTGCAAGGATCTAGGCTATGAATTGACTAGGATAGTCTTGAGCTAAGATCTGAGTTAGCCCTCACTTATGGGTGATGATTTAAATAAAGGGCCAAATTTTAGAGGTTCGGTCCGGGTATGGACCGAGCGACGTGAGACTGCGACCGCGGCCTACTCGGCCGGAATCGGGTCTTACAATTTTCGTTTTTTTTGTGTGGTTTTTCGATCTGCGCTCTGTACTCCTACGGTTTGTTTCCGCCGAGAATAGAGGCGCAGATGGAAGAAGTTTAAAGGGCGAGTGGTGATTTGTAGTCGGTAGAGTAGTGAAGCTCTCCGACGGTAAGTGAAGTTGGTTTCACGCGAAGTTTTATTCTCGGTGTCAGCGTTGTTTAGTGGTGGAGGAGATCTCGCAGGAGCGATTGAATCTCTCCAATCTAGGAAACACGTGAGTCAAAACATTTGCGGTGAAAAAGAGATTGAGTGGTTGGCCTCCAGAAATCTCTGGTGGTACGGTCAGGAGATTGGAAGTGAGTTTTTTGCGGCCACAGCATTTTTGCTTCTAGAATTTTTTTTGTTTGGGTTTTTGAGCCATGCTATATGTTGACCTGGGTGTGTTGGCTCCGTTTTGTTTGTGGGCATCAACTATTTCGTAACTCTGCTGGTCTAGGCTCGTTTATTTTAATAATATTTAGACGGAAAAAAGAAAAGAATTGACGATTTGAAATCAGTAACCCCACTAACCAGTACCAAAACAGACACGACCGATATATGCAAACCGGATGAGTGTCGTCGTAGGCGTCCACCGTTTAGCTCCTCCTCCACTTCCGGTAACCCTTTCTCTGCCTCTCAGTCCATACTTTTCTCGCTGACTATACATCGTCATCCTCTCTGTTCCCACCAGCTTTCTCCCCTTACTCCACGCGCCAAGTCCTTCGGTGTCTCCTCTCTCAGCATCGCCGCCAATCTTAACCGCACTCAATCCATAGTCCACCGTAGCCACCGACTGGTTACCTCCTTTAGTCAAAGTGTTAGTCTTTCCCCTCCTTTTATGTCTTCTTTAATCGTCTTGTTAAGCAAAATCCATTGAGAATGTGTGCGTGCATCTTTAGGCTTCCCATAAACCTGATGATGCTGAACCTGAACCTGAACCTTCTGTTGGTGAAGGTATATTCTTACCTTTACTCTCTAGTTGATGATACATTCAGTCTGGCTTGGATCCGAAGTCTGTGCCTTTTCTTATCTGCTGTGTCTTTCTTTGTGTTTTGTTGTTGTTAATTTGAGTTTTTGACACTGTCTTCTCTTCTTTCTCTAGGAGAATCGTTGGATAATAATGCGACACCCTGGAAGAACCCCTTCGTTTCAAAAGAGTATGTGATTTACTTTAAGTCCTTTGTTTTGTTACATGCCTTCCTTTATGGCAGTTTTGAGTGAGAATGTGGGCTGTTGCGTACCATGTTGACAAGTACTTCTTACTTTCATATCTTTTCTTCAAGACTCAACAGAGGACTCAGTATGTTTTTATGCCTCTTGTTTGCCTACATGCGCTTATTAGGTACAAAGTGGGGAGTATTGTAGCTTTGGTCCTTCTTTATGTGATAGATTTTGGTTCAAAATTTTGCCTCACTCAGCTACTTGGCTGTTCCCCTTATGTGGTCATCTTGAGAGTTTCATTACTATTTATTATATGGTCTATTCAAATCTTAGCTAAAATCATTTCGATTCTGCTCTGTGTGATTGAAATCTGCATTGCAAGGAAGGATTTGGGGTAAATTAATATAAGCTTAACGCTCATCCCTTTCTTTATGAAGATCTTGTGCTGTGATAACTGCAGGCTTCTCATGAAATTGAAGAGATATGGATTATCTGGAGTATTGTCTTACGGTTTACTTAATACAGTCTATTACAGCATAGCTTTCCTCTTGGTGTGGTAAGCAGAACATACTTTTTGAGCGTGTCCTCTGCATAAAGATTACATGAACCTTGTAGATTTATCATGGAACCTTACTTTTGATCTCTCATTTTCTCTCTATGCAAGTCTGATATGTTTGAGTACGTAGATGGCTTCAGTTTTCTCTTATCATTGGTGTGTGCGCCACATTTTATAAGTAGCCACTGCTGACATTGATAGATTTGACTAGGCAGTCTTTAGTTTTCTTATTTTTTGCTCCATCATAACATATACTTGAGCGAGAACAGTGACAGTTTGTGTATATATGTATAGGTTTTATGTCGCCCCATCACCTGGGAAAATGGGTTATCTCGCCGCAGCTGAGAGGTATGGAATAATCTCCAGCATAATTTCATAGCGTTATAGGGACCCTAGTGAAGGACTCGTGTTGCATGCAGATTTCTTAAAGTGATGGCCATGGTCTGGGCTGGAAGCCAAGTTACTAAGCTCGTCAGAATAGGAGGGTAAGTTGCTGGTATTAGTTTCTTACTCAAAGATTGTACTTAGTTTGTTATGATATTGTACACATGAAACGTGTTTGATGGATTGCAGTGCAGTGGCACTTGCACCTATTGTTGATAGAGGACTGTCTTGGTTTACAGTAAAATACAAGTTTGAAAGTCAGGGGAAAGTGAGCCATCCAAAATTGCTCTAAGTAATACATATATAGATGATGATGAATAGTGATCTAATCTGTGGATGCATTGTGATTTTCGACAGGCTTTCGGCGCAATGGTTGGGATATGTCTTGGTCTGGCTTTGATGCTATTTCTTGTTGTGACGCTGCTCTGGGCCTAGCTCAGAGTAATTGCTGTATTTGGAAGAGTTTTTGCTTTTACAACATTTTTGTTTTTGGTTTATAACAATATTATATACTTGACAAGTATCGTGGATATGATCTGCAGTGAAATTATGCATTACTCTAAAGAAGATGCTTTTTATATTCCCGGATGAAGAAGAAATGTATGTAAACTCAAATAATTAAGAAAAGTTTCAAATGTGTGATCTCGTACCATATCTGAGAGTTGCATCAGCAAGAACTGGTTATTCAATGTGGGTTTTTTTTAATTTTATGACATTGTTGTAATTACAATTGTGAAGTAGCCAGATAGACAGTCTCCTTGAAGAAGAAGCTTCTTTTTATCATAGAGAGCACAAATACATAGATAAATGAGGAGGAGGTACATCCATTAGCAGCAGCTTTATGGTGCGAATCAAGACGATGCCATGGTGGGATTGCTGGTCTCGTTAATAGTTGGGGCGACACCGCCTCTCATGGCCTTCACGTACGCTATGTATTCACTATAGTGCATCCTGAATAATGTAGTCTGGTAACGTGATAGATGGATTCTCCTACGAACCGATTCAGTCATTTCACCGTCGTACCCTGCTTTAAGCACCAATAAGTCTATTGCCTCTATCTTTGTCCAGCCTGCAGAACGATATTATATAGATAGATATATATGAGCATACCGAGAGATCAATGCTGCAGTTTTACAACGTTTGATACAAAACAAAGGGCGGGAGTTCTCAGGTCTAAAACTCAAAACATATAAATTCCTAAGTTTGTATCATCAACATGGTACCTTCATTAACTGGCACCTCAGGCATGTATGTGGCGCTTCGCTTAATGTTAGCTACAGGGTCACTGAACTCAATGTTTATACCATGCTTTCCCACCTTCATAACCAAATCAGGGAAAGTGTTATATCAGAGGAGATCCACAAAAATAAGTAAGTCTAGGGATGTGACATCAGTAGAAGAAGGTTTATCAGAAGTGATCATTGAAAAAAGCATAGCATGCACTACTTGTTTGGTCGACATGAATTAACTGAAGATAAATTACCTCCCAATCAAGATAATCCTCTGGAGTTTCATAATCAGTCACGATAGAGACAGTACACTGCAGAGACGGCAGTTCTCCGGGTTGTATTGGTGGGAACCTATGATCCCTCAGGGCACTGTAATATTACAATAACAAGTGAATTCACAACCAATGTTATTGACCAAAAAAGGTAAAACAGATATTGGAGAGGAAATCCACATTAGACATGTGCTATTTCACTTATTGTCAATTAGTTTTATGAGAGATCATAAAACTAATCATGGTATCAAAGCGAATCTACACTCTAACACATTCATCCGGAAAGTGATCCGATTAGTTTAAGGAAAACTCAATTTATCATGGATTTCCAATTGGTAATTAGTACACTGACAAAAACCCTTTAAATAATAATTTAATATTTTTAAAAATCAATTTCTCGATGTGGGATACAAGTAACAACACGCACATCTTGGTTGCACTTGGCCAACGAACAAAAACAATGTCAGATGAGTAGTAAGTAGCTAAGTACCCGTTCAAGGCATATTCCTTGATGCTACTGCTCAAGCGGTGTGCTTCTAGAGGAGTACCTACACATCCACGCAATCGAAATCGGGGCTCACCACCATTCTCTGCTTTCTTCCAGGTGACAAAACATGGACTACAAGAAAGAAAAAAAAACAACACTGGACTATCAGTAAGGAATGATCATGTGTTTCAGGATACACTAATCATCCATATATTCAAGTATTCGACATATTAGACCCTGAAAGACAAAAGGCAAAAAAGAGCTGAATATAGGACACAACATCCATTAATACACGATTAGGTGTACGTGACACGAATTTATGTGGAAAAGGTACCTGCTTTTGTGTGTACGATAAACAAGACTAAAAGTCAAACTTGCATGTCACAACATAATAAACCAAAATTAAAAATTAATGAACAAGAGTGTGTTCAGAACAGAACTAGAAGCTAAGTCGAGCTGGAGATTCATGGGAAGAAAGGGACAAACTTTCACAAAACGCATATTTGAGAGAATCAAACATAATAACACACAAAAAAGAGTTTAATGAAGTTACTGATTGGCGTCTTCAAAGGCAGGTGGAGGTGTGTCTTCTTTGCTGTAGTGAGAGACCAAAGTGTCGAAACAGTATACAGCCATCTCTCTGTTTGCCATTTTTGCTTTAAAAGACAGAACCGCAGACAACAACAACAAAAAATAAACTTTTGTAGCAAAAATCTATGAAGTTGTCAAATACTAAAAACCGAATGCAATTTTAAATATCTAATAACGAGTTACACAAAGCATAGCATATACCTCAGAGAGAAAAAAGAAGTATGGAATTTTGAGATCGGACAAGGAAACTGAATCTAATAACGAGTTCGGTTTAAGGTTTTGAGCGCATTGACTTTTTTTTCTTCGGCTTGTCTGTCTTTTTCTCAAGAAGGTGATACAGCTCACTTCCTCGATTAGTTTAAAGGTTTTGTACTTTTATTCTTCTTTTTTATCATCTGTTTAGATTAATATAAATCTAGTTGGGATAAAATAGAATTTACATTGGAGGTACTGGGACACTTTTATTCTTCCCAAGCACAAGCAGTGCAGTTACGTTTCTAATCCGCGATTTACGAACGCTCAAACTTAGCATGGAGAGTCAAACTTAAACCAGCTCAGTGGTCAAAAACTCTTGTTGCTATTTCTCTTAGCATATCTCAGAATTGCAGGCTTGCACCAGGGAGAACAAGTAGAAATGGTTATTCAAAGTTGGTTTCTTTGATTTAATAACAATGTTGTAATACAATTGTGAAGCAGCCAAATAGATAGTCTCCTTGAAGAAGAAAGCTTCTTTTAATCAGAGAGAGCACACAAATACAAAAGATAAATGAGGAGGGGGTACACCAATTAGCAGCAGCTTTACGGTGCAAATCAAGACAAGGCTATGGAGGGCTTGCTAGTACCGTTAATAGCCGGGGCAACACCGCCTCTCGTGGCCTTGACGTACGAAAGATATTCGCTATAATGCATGCTGAATAATGTACTCTGGTAACGTGTTAGATGGATTCTCCTACGCACTGACTCAATTATTTCACCGTTGTATCCTGCTTTACGCACCAGCGAATCTATTGCCTCTATCTTCGTCCAGCCTGCGGAAAGATACGTAGCAGTAAGATTTGATGTATAAAAGGTTTCAGGTTTTTATCCAACAGAGCGCTGGAGTTATCAGTTGTAACAAAACGTACAAAAATACTAAGCAAACCTAAGTTTGTATAATCAAAAATGGTGTACCTTCATGAGCTGGAACCTCAGGCAAATAAGTGGCGTTGCGCCTTGTATTAGTCACAGGTTCAGTGAACTCAATGATTATACCATGCTTCCCCACCTTCATTACTCAAAACCAGACAATTTTTATAAGACATCACAAGAATCAACAAAACTAAGTGAGTGGGAGTAAAATATGAGGGATGTGACATCAGATGTGCGGATTGAATAGCATGTGTCCTGCACTACTTGTTTAGCGACCATATTCTTGAATTCTTTTTTTAGAAGGAGGTGGTTGACATGAAGTAATATAAGGAATGAAGGTCAAAATACCTCCCAATCAAGATAATCCTCTGCAGTTTCATAATCAGTCAGGACAGAGACCGTACATTGCAGAAACGGCAGTTCTTTGGACTGTATTGGTGGGAACCTACGATCCCTCAGGGCACTGTAATGTTACATAACACAAAACAAAAAAAAGTGCATTTAACAACCAATTGACATTTAAGGAATTATAAAGCAAAACAGACTAAAGAACATATGGTTCTTTGCATTTCGACGAGGAAGAGGAGTAAAGTACCTGGTCAAGGCATAATCCTTGAAGCCACTGATCAAGCGGCGTGCTTCCAGTGTACCAATGCATCCACGCAACCGAGGCTCCCCACCATTCACTATTTTCTTCCACGTGACAAACAATGGACTACAAGAAAAGAAAAAAACAAACACTGGAGTATGAGCTAAGTTTGATTTCTGCAACTGAACAGCAAAAAAAAAGAAAAGAAGGAGAAAGTTTCACTACAGAACACAACATTCTGCATGCAAGAGCTGAAGACAAATGTCTTTTAGCGAAATCCAAACCAAGTGACGATATAATAACAAGTATGATATTAAGGACTCCAAGAACAGAACTAAGTCAAGTGGGAGACTGATGGTAAGAAAGGGATAAACTTTCACAAAACGCATACTTGAGAGAGAGAGAAACAGAACTTGCATGTCATAACTTAACAAACACAAAAGGAGTTTAAAGAAAGTAACTGATTGGCGTCTTCAAAGGCAGGTGGTGGAGTGTCATCGTTGTTGTAGTGAGAGACCAAAGTGTCGAAACAGTACACTGCCATCTCTCTCTTCGCCATCTTTTGCTTTAAAACACAGAGAACCGCAGACCAAGAAAAAAAAAAAACCAAACTTTTGTAAATATTTTTCTGTTTGAGATCGGACAAGGAAACTAGAAAAGCATTGAGATCTATGAGAAGAATTGAAATTAAGCGGATAGTTAATCAATCGAGAGCATTATGATAAAGAGGAGAAAACCTGAAGGAATCGAAGAAGAAGAAGATGGCGTGGTGAGATAGCAGCGTGTACGTTTAAGCTTTTGAGTTAATAACTCTGTGTTTTTTCTTTGGTTCGTGTGTCTTTTTCTCAAAAACGTGATACATCTCCCCTACCTCGATTAATTAAAGGCTTTCTGTGATTTTATATAAAATAAAGATTTGTTGATATTATTAACACTTTATCACTGATTTGTTGATATATACGTTTTGATATCTATACGATTATTTAGAAAATTTATAAGATAACATTTTTATTCGTACTCTCACATTAAAAAATTTCTATTACGTTTAATGACCTAATTAATTTATAATATAACTTTCAGTGTAAATTAAAAACAAATTTCATTGGTTTGATAATTATCAATATCCAAAAAATAACTTAATATTGCTACCCAATATTTTAAATTATTAAATTTTTATTGCTATTTTTATAGCTAATTATTTTACATATTTTTAACTAATAAAATTTCAATAAACGTAATTGTTATTTTGGAAATTTATAATTTATCATTATATAATATGAAAAATGTTTTTTCTGAAACATTTTTCTAAAATGTAGATTTTCAAAAAGAATGAAATAATAAATGTTTCCAAAAGAATATTTTTTTAGTCGTGATGCAAAAGCTTCTGTCTATCACTTTCTTTTAAAAGACTTCTACAACTCATGATATAAGTCTCAACCATAATTGGAAAACGTTTTGTATAAACTCCAGCAAAATAATAAAAAATACTCTTCAAAACAGTTGATATTTTGCAGTTTTGATCTCTCATCACATATATAAATTTTTAATGCTAATTAATTGGAATATTTTCTTTTTGAGCAACAATTTTAACTGGAATATCTTGTGTATCATAACAAGTTTAGATTAACGATTTTCCAAATCATATTAAACGTGATCAAATTATAATAGGGGAATTTTGCAAATATGATCTAAAACTTGAAGGTAAATGTCAGAGGCTGCTATACTTGTTCAGGCTCCGTGAGCCAGACAAGTGAGACAACGACAAGCTCCTCACTCACTCACACTTCAAGACTTTTGAGAACTCCCCTTGTCGTCAAGTTCTTCCAACACAGCCCACAATTTTGGATCCGAATAGCTCTCAATCAGAAACGCCGGTTTTGCTTGCATCAGCATGCTTGCCGGATTACCTGTAGTAAGACCAACCACAGGCATTCCAGCAGCAACTCCAGCTTTAATCCCAGAGACCGAGTCCTCGAACACTAGCGTATGCTCCTTTGACAGGTTAAGCACTTCAAGAGCCTTCAAGTAAGGCCCCGGGTGCGGTTTGGGGTACTCACATTCGGATCCAAGAATCACTGCCTGGAAGAAATCAGTCAGACCAAGTTTTGATATCATGAGCTCTGCGTTTTCTTTTGGAGCGTTTGTGACAGCAGCTCGTTTCAGTCCACGTTCCTCGATCCATTTGGTTAGCTTTATAAGCCCGTCAAGTGGCTTAATCTTCTCTGCTACAAGTCTAACCAAATCAAATCAAGAAATAAAAAAAACAAAAGTTAATCCTAACTTAGCTCAAACTTTAAAAGAAGCGTAGAGAAGTTTTAAGACTTACTTGCGGTAAAGAGCTTCCTTTTCCTCACAAAATGTTAACCCTCTAGCAACATCATCAGGGAAGAGAGTTAGAGCAATCTCAGAGTTGTGTTTGCCACCAATGTTATCAATAAAGAACTTCTCGTCGATTGGTACACCATTGTTAAAACCAATCTGTGAATAACACAAGAATCAAACTTTGAAACAGTAAGTAATATATATAGTAAGGTCCCAAAAACATGTTTTGTAAGGTACCAAGACATGATATGATTCAAACAAAAAAAAAAAGAGTTAACCTTTTGGAGGAGTTGCTGGAAGGCGATAAGGTGGATTGGATCAGAATCACAGAGTGTTCCATCAACATCAAAGAGAATGGCTTCTAAAGGAGCAAGATGTGAGAGCGATGGTTTGCTGCTTCACAACGTAACAAGACAGATATCAAAACTATGAGATTTTATCAAAAGGATAAAACTTTATGATACCCATTACGATTATGTTTACTGCTACGATATTAACAAAGGATTAGCTGCGAGTTCCATTGATCTTGGAGATCGTGTAGCATATACATAACAGAGATTGTATGAATCGTTAAATGAAAAAGATGATCGGAGAATTAGAGTGTTACCTCTCGGAAGAGTTAAGATCGGAGAAGCCATTCATTGTGATGGAAACTGAGAAAGAAAAACGAATCTAATTGGGAAGAAAGGAGTGGTTTTTGAGCGACGATGGAAAAAGCAGAGTGAAGAGGGGAAAATGGGATCTTTAATGGTCCGCCAGGGAGAAGATTCGCGGACTTTTCTTCGCCACGTGGCTGCTTTTGTTTCTCTTACCGCAAAATGCCAAATTTGTTAACCGGGAAATCATACCGACATTCGGTTTAGACATAAAAATTACGAACCAAATTAGTCTTCAAACTATATAATCAGACTTCTCACAAGTTCTTAATACTTTTTGTTTTGTTAATGTGTTGTTACTCATTAGAAAAAAGTGCTAACTGAAGGTTTCCTTCACTCCTAAGTCCTAAGACTCCTAACTCAAATTTTCTTTTCACTGAAAATGTATTAACCTTGAAAGTTTCGTTAGTTTAGTTCACGTAATATATGGCATTTTAGTTTTCTAACCAAAAAAAACTACTTCTAAAGATCAATATGCAATTTTTTATCACATGTAGTCTCTCTCTACACTCGTTTTCCAGTAGCACCAACTTCATATGTTCGAGTTTATTAGTTAAAACATAAAATAGTAAATGTTCAGATACTGGAATTGTGACTATAAGACATGAAACTTAGTTTAACATGGGACACTCTTCTCTTCTTGAATCATGCACACCAGACACCAGAGACAAGAACTTTTTATTAATTATCAGATGGGATAAAAGGGTTTAGCAAATGCAAATGTCGGAATAGTAACATAAAAGAGAAAGATAATTCAAATGTTCAATAACCACAAGTCTTGGCAATAAGTTCAGAACATAAATCAGTTTGATTTGGATAGTAGTGTGAGCAAGAAATCTCTGTAGTTCCCTTTAATCTTCTCTTGAATTGTTTGGCCCAAAGGCTCTCCATAGAGCTGATTATACTCTTCTGCTATCTCCTTCATGTCACTGTGATCAGCTCTCGTTACGAACACTCTTGTCAACCACTTCTTGGTACCCTTGTCCGCATCTTTGTTCAAAGACGCATTCAAAATCTACAATGAAAGACACAAGAGACTTTATTAGAACAAAAGAAAATTTATACATATTTGTTATCATACAAGCTCATTAATATTATTACCTTGCTGAAATACACAGAGGGTTTGAGCAAACAAAGCAATGCTTCATTGATGAGAGGAGACTCAGATACGCCCTGATCATCAAACCACAAGATTTTCTTGATCCATTAGAAAACTTAATACATGGGGTTATATACTATAAGAACTGAGTTGTTATATGTTATATACCCCAAGAAGATCAGAGCCTTTGATTTGATTAAAGTGTTTGTAAAGATGTTGGAGATGGAGTTTGCTTCTTGTGGTCAGAATCCTAACAACCTCATCATTCTCTATGGCTCTCTCTCCTGAAGAAGCCACAGCCTCGGCCAAAATCTTAGCGTCGGATTTGGCTGAATCTTCCTTCACCTTGTTGCCTTCGTATCTATAAGCACTCACGAGCCCCACAAGCAGCTACACAACATAGAGAGATCGTAAGTGAGAAAAGATCAGATGCAGGGGGGTGTAGGCTTGTAGTCTACGGTGACTAAGAATGTACTGACCTTGCGTTGAGAGCCGTGGATGTGAGAGGCAATGTCTTCTTCCATGGACTGGTCGAAGAGAGAGTGATATGCTTTGCGTGCGCCTAGGAGATCTTCAGCGGAGCGAGTGCATGACACCTCCACGATGAGGTTGTAAGCTTCATCTCCTTTCTTAAGTGTTTTCTTCACCAACCTCGCGTCTCGCTCCCATGGGTGCATCGACCACATCACCACCGCGTTCTACACATCACAGATCAAAGTTTGATCATCTCCGCAAGTAGAAACTCACAGGTTACCTTAGGATCCTTGGAAATGTGAAAGAACAAACACTACTATATTTGATAACCGTTCTTGAGACTATATGACTAATTAATCTATAAGGCTAACCAGTCACACACTAAATAATTACAGAAAACAGAAAATATATCTATACAAAGGTTAACTATTGTAATTAGTTTCTGTATGATTACTTTAATATTTAAGAAAATCAGCAATTTTATTTTTATTAAAACGGAATTAAATTGTTTCTTCTATACTTTATTAGGTAAAAAATAATAATTTGTTGTTGGGTTTAAAAAAATAGTAGAAATGGTAAAATAAGCTACTAGATTTAGATGGTAATAAATTTCGCCAAATATGTAAAAGTTAGAAAAGATAGTAATAAAATATTTAAAAAGATGGATAAATAGATAATCCAGAAAATAAAAGAAGGAAAGATTTTGATCAAAAAAAAAAAAATTTGATCAAAAAAAAAGAAGGAAAGATGTAAAAGATTAAGAAACTGACAGTGAAACGGGAGAACTCAAGCTTGAGATGTTTGACAAAATGATCATGGCATTTCTCAAAAGCTCTTTCTTCATCTTCCACAAAGAAATTCTTGCTTGCTTTCCTAAACAACTTGCGATGATCCTTGTGCGAGTTCCCCAGAGTACTTATCAATGCTCCCTCATCAACTCCCATTCCTACAAGTTTTGTTTAATGATTTGATATAGTTGATCTTGAAATCATTCTCAGTATATCATTGTACTATGACTGTTTTTCACAGTTACCTGAGATTGCTTTGGTGATGCCTTCAAGATCAAGAGTATGAGCCATTTTTCTTGCTTTGGAGTTCTTGTTTTTCCTGCTTTGCTTTGGTTGATGCGGAAAGCTAAGGAAGAGAGACAAGTCGTTTTATATGATGCTGATTATTAAGGGTGATGTTGTGATTTAGGTAGGGAGACAAGGGTATTTCGGTAATGAAAAATTTAATTATTTAGAATAAAAGTTTGTGTTCAGATTTAAGACAAACGCTAGGAGGCATTGTTGTAACAAGAAGTAACGCCAGGAGATTTACTGCACCTTCTAACAACTGTTTCATATGAGAAGGATAAATTACAGTAGTCCAAGACAACTTAAAACTTACTGTTTTTTTTTGTTTTAACTGAACTTTATTATGTTTGACCATGATATAAACTGCATTTTAGTATATATATAGTCATTATAATGTTTATAATACAAAAACGGGTTCCGGGAAAGAAGGAGAGGTCTAACAGTTTTCAAATGTATGTTTATTTTGCCACAACTTGTATTATACTAAATGAGTTCGTATTATGAGTTTATGACATAGTGATTACATTTACAAAACAATAAAATTATGCACTGTGATTGGCGCGGTCTATATTTTGTATAAGGAAACTTGTAGCAAAAGCAAATCAAAGTGAGCCAAGGTTAACACATGCACATGCACTGGTACTCTGGCAGATGACTCAGGATATGATCCATAAGATAAAGAGCCATGTGGTTTTGAATAGGTCGAATCTCAGATAATCAACAGAATACTGGTAAAAGTCAACTAATTGCGATCTCACTCAATCTTAACCGAATATTATAGATGATAACTACAATGAAAAATGTATAAAAAGTGTTTCAAGATCATGGCTAAGCAGCCAGCACATTTTTCTTCTCTTAAACTAATGCATTCTTTAACAAAAGTCTTATGCATTCTCATTTTGTCCAGACTGTCCCTTTAAAGAAATCATAACCAATTTAAAAGAGTAGACGAGAAGCCTCTAACACGTTTCCTTCGCGAGAGTGTAAGAATAATAAGTGATTAGTCTATCAATATACTCCGTTCTCCATCAAGCATCACATGGTGTTTTTTAAAAAAAGTTGTTGCTGAGTGTCTATCATTGGTGGTTGTACAACCACGTTTTGTGTCATACCTGCATGGCTGCATATGTCCCTTTAACAACAAAATTATTTGGTAAACCAATTAATATCTAATTAAAGAGCTATGCATTATTGCATGACAGAGTGTTTCGTTCAGACTGCCCATAAACGCGATCACGTTTTACACGAAGAGATTACTTACAATAGTTTAGAGGGGACAGCTATGTCTCTCTTTGAGGCTTATATGATTTGCACGTCACTATCTCTTTTATTTGATTTGGTTAAACTAGTTCGTCAGTCATAACTCATAAAATTCGGTCATTTTCCATCCTCTTAAATCTGTTTTTTTTATCTATACGCATGCGTCTCACACAGCTACATGTTCTTGACTACAACGCTGTTTATAGAAAACAATACATCAGAGTTCTTTTGTTAACACAATGTAATATCAGAAATAACATTTTTGATAACACCATATTATATACCAGTTTTTGACGTATATTTTTTTTGGCCTGTGAATCTGCATACCCGATCATTTTAGATTCAGATTTCAGATAATTTGCTAAATTTTAGACAATCTGCTAGATTTCTATTTTATAATATAATATATGAGAAAATTGCTCAAGCCATCATAGTTTATATTAATATAAATTACAAATTTTATATACGACTAAGGGTTTATGTTAAGGATTTACTGCGATTTAGTGCCGTGTACTGAATTTTTTATGAATACAAATAAAATTACAAAACTATTTGAAAGTTTTTTCTTACAGGAAACCTCAGTGGTTAGTACAAAAAATATTGTGAAGATAGTTATAGAAAGAGGGACTATTCAGTAATATATATATATAAATATTGGACCGTCCTATTCAATATTCTCCAAAAGAAGTCATTATACAGTTCCGACGAAAAAAAAAAACAAAAAATATCACTACAGTAACGTTTTTGGGGGCATTTTCGTCAACTAAATATTCTCTTATTACACCTAACCATAGTTAAAACGTAACAAGAGAGAGAAAGAAATTACAAAGGTAGATAGAGAAGAAGAAGAAGCACACGTTCAGAGAAAAACAGAGGAATACATCTCTCCAATGGCGACCATTAGAGTACCAGACGAAGTTCCAACTCCAGCTCAGGATTCTGAAACTCTCAATAAAGCATTTCGCGGTACGTTACAATCGTGTTCTCTGCATTTCGTTTACGTTAAGCTTTTGTCTGGTTTTTGAAACTGGAACTGGTTTTTGAAACTGGAACTGTGTTCTTGTTTGTTGTAGGATGGGGAACAGACGAGAAGGCCATCATACGCGTTTTAGGAAAAAGAAACGAGAGCCAGAGAAAGATAATCAGGGAGAGTTATAAACAGATTTACGGCAAAGATCTTCTCGATGATCTCTCCTCTGAACTGTCGGGTGATTTCAAGGTACTGACACATTTCAAGAGCATTGAGTTTAGAGACTTTTTGTCTCTTCTATAACATGAAAAAATGATTTAATTCAACAGAAAGCAGTGATTCTGTGGACGAAAGATCCAGCAGAGAGAGACGCAAGGCTTGCTTACAAAGTCTTGAATGATAAAAAGAAAACCATAGAGAAACTGAAGATCATCGTGGAGATCGCTTGCACAAATTCTCCTAGCCATTTGATTGCTGTGAGAAAAGCTTATTGTTCTCTCTACGACTCATCCCTTGAAGAACACATTGCTTCCTCTGTTCCTTTTCCTCTCGCAAAGGTCTTTTTCTTATTCTTTTTTGTCGTTTAGCTGTCTCATAAGAAACTTAGGTCTGAATACGACCTTTATGGTGCAGTTTCTGGTGACATTAGCAACTTCGTTCAGATATGATAAAGAGAAGGTTGACAAAGAAGTAGCTACAATAGAGGCAGGTATGCTACATGAAGCAATAGCAAAGAAGCAGCTAGATCATGATCATGTCCTTTACATAATAGGAACTCGCAGTATCTATCAGCTCAGAACAACCTTTGCTGCTTACAAGCAGAGTTATGGGAATGCATTAGATAAGGTTAAATGATCTTTGTTTAGCTTTGACTTTTTTTTAGTATATATTTAGGTGGATAGTTTATGATTTGTTGTTATTGTGGACAGGATGTTGATGGATGTCCAGGAGATGCTGATCTGAGAAGTCTATTGCGGATGGTAATCTTGTGCATTGAGTTCCCTGAAAAACACTTTGCAAAGGTACTAAAAACATTTGAGCAGACATGGACTCAAGTAGCGAAAAATGATCAAGAAAGACAAGAAAGGTGTTTAACTATGTTCTTCTTGCAGGTTGTACATGATTCGATTGAGGGGTTTGGAACAGATGAAGATTCGTTGACGAGAGCGATTGTGATGCGTGCAGAGATCGATCTGATGAAAGTAAGAGGAGAGTATTTCAATATGTATAACGCAAGCATGGACAACGCTATCATTGGTGATGTTTCTGGTGACTACAAGGACTTCCTCATGACTCTACTTGGTTCCAAAATCTGATCTTTGTTTTATATTCTTGGCTTGGCTTGTGATCTGCGACTTGTATCAAAACTTCTTGTTCCAGTTCTGATTTGAAAATTTGTTATAAGAAATTAATCAAAACTACTATTGGTTCTTTAATTTGGATGATATGTATGTATATTTGAAAAAGGTTTGAAACGAATCCGTATTTGATAAGGTGTGAAACGCCGTCGTTGCTCATGTGGTGTAATTCAAAACGACGTCGTCCCGTCTTTGGCCGTTAAAGACGTTACCTTTCTATGGAATCATTAACAAGGCAAGAAGTTATCTTAACAGTCAAGTAGATGGGTGGTCATCTTGCAACCACGACTCAGGTGATGATGATACACAACAACTCCAAAGAAAAAATGGCTAAGCATCTCTTCTCTCTCGCACGAATCCAATGGCTTCTTTCAACCACTCTTGGCTCTCTTCTCCACTCTCCGAACCTCCCACTTTCTTCCTCTCCCCATCTCCACAACCAAAACCCTTCAAACTCTCTGTTTTCAGAAACAAATCTTCTCCCACACCAAACTCTTCCTCTCCAGACAGCTCTCCGGAGGTTGAGGTCGCCCTGGATCCCGTGAAGCTCGCGTTAAAGAAAGCCGCGGCCTATAAGAAAGCGAAAGCAGAGCAAAAAAAACCCGAGACAAAAGTCTCTGAAGAGGAAGTGTCGCTTCCGGTAAAGCTTGCTGAGCAAAAGGATGATGAGTATAAGAAGCAAAAAGAGCTTGGAGCTGATGGTGCTCAGGAGGATAATATACCCAGTTCAGTAAAAACCATATACCTTTTTCAGACAATCCTTGGAACTGTTGTTGTGTTGTTTTGTCTTTGTTCAAACAGATCAATGTAGTTTTTTTCACGATAGGCTTTAGTGAAACTGAGCAGATAATATGCATGAATATGTTTGATTGTATTCGAGTTCTTGTTGAGGCTGTCAATGCGAAGTTAATGTTCTTTCACAAGTTAATATGTTCAAATTTAATCAAAACATGATCTCAAGACCTTGCTTGTAATGGTGATTCCAGGTAGTACAGAGAAAAGTTATGTTAGGTCATCAAACAAGGTTGATGAAGAGAATGATGGCAAGAAGAAAGAGCTGAAAGTCTCCAGCATTGATTTCGTTGGGCTGGGCTTCGCTGATAAGAAGAACACAAGGGGGCTTCCACCGGGGCTGGTTCCTGTTGAGGACTATTTTCCTGGAGGGGACTTGCCTGAAGTTGAGTTTATAGTTGGTGACAAAACAAGATTTGACAAGACACAAAAGAAGCTTGATCAGCAAGAAGGAGATGAAAACTCTGGTGTATATAAGCCCAAAGTTTCAACATGGGGAGTTTTCCCAAGACCTAGTAACATCTCTGAAACGGTATGTACTTATGCTGATCATTTTAAAGATATGTGTTGTGCAACCTTAAGGGCATAGGAGTTGTTTGTCCAGTGTTGTCTTTAGAGATCCTATGTTATAGTTTACTGTCCACTATGATGCAACCAAAATGACTTGTTGTTGGTGCAGTTACCTATAGAAACAAGTACTTTTGGAATTTATACTTTACTGTTATCAAGTCCCTGATGACTGAGATATATACTTTTTCTGGTTTAAGTTTGGTGGTGGAAGGACTATCCAACCTGGGGATACAATTGAAACCCCAGAAGAGAGGACAGCCAGAGAAGAACGGACAAAACAGTTGCTCATTGCTTACAAAGAATCAATAGGACTGAATATTGATCCCAAAATCAAACTTGAGTGTGAGGAGGTACTCTCACTCAGTCTCACTACATTTTTCTGTTATCCTTTTTTGATGAAACACCTGATGCTGAAGTCGATATTTCTTAGCTCATGCATGTGTTTCCTCTTCTCCATGGAAGCTTTTATTTTGGATTTTTATGAGAATTCTCCAAGCTATATCATGTAAATGATTAGTCACTGTCTTTTGAATCCTATTTTTAGATCATAACAAGGATATAGGTTTGTCTGAAACTTTCATAAGGAGTCATGTTTACACAAGCAGATTCTCATATCTTTATATCAGCTTTATCTACATGCATGTTCTTTGCTTTAGAATCCCTAGAATAGGTTATTTGCTTTATCTACATGCATGTTCTGCTTTTATTCGTTCCCCCAAGGTGACTAGATTCGTCAATGCTCATCGTCTGCTACTTCCCTTGATATTGGAACTTAATTATAACAGGCACTAGAAAAGGGGGACTCCCTTATGGATTCAGGGAGACTCAAAGATGCTTTGCCATACTATGAAAAGGTCATGGAGAAAATAATCTTTAAGGTGATTTCTCCAAACCTAGTTTATCAATTTCATCTCATATTGATATGCATGTCTACATTTATGCATTGGTCTACTCATCCAACTCCTTGTTCTGCATATGCCTAAGTCGTCTTGACTGCAGGAGTATTCATGATTATCTACTCATCAGCATGTATCTTCCTCACAACTAAATGTGACCTTAACTAATTTATGAGTTTAGTTGTGCAGAGCGAGCTTCATGGACTAGCGGCTTTGCAGTGGTCTATTTGTCAAGATTCACTTCGAAAGTAAGTAGCATGCTTTATTGATTATGTTGAGTATTGGACTTTTATTTTGGAGTGTGATTAACAGGGCAGACAAGGCAAGAGGCATGTATGAGAAGCTTCTATCACACCCAACCCCGAGAGTGAGCAAGAAAGCTAGGCAGTTCATGTTCAGTTTTCAGGTAACTCCAACACCCACAAAAGTATCATGCCTGGAGATGAGTTTTCACAGTTCAGTGCTCAGGGAACTTAGCTAATTTTTATTTTTCTTATTAATGAACTTGTAGGCAATGGAGATGCTAAAGGTTCAAGGTTCGAGCTACATGCAGATAAACCCAGGGTATGAGGATTACTTTGAAGCCTTTGTCAAGAAAGACAAAGTTGATTATAAAGCTAAGGAGGAAGAAGTAGAGGCGATGGGAATAAATGAGACACTTCTTTATGTGATTCTTCTTGCTTCTCCTATTCTATTGGTCTTTGTTGTTGCTGCTCAGAGAGGGAACATGCACTGAATACACAAACTCTTTGTTTGTCAACTTCTTACATGCAAGTCATGTTGTAAATATATATGAGGTAAATGTGATGCATAGCAGCCAAAGTAGTTGTTCCTTGGTTTGCATCTATTGTTGACCTTAATTGAAAATTCATTTTATTAAAGAGTCTTGTGTACTACATCATAAAAACAGAACCAAACTAGGAACATATATACATATCTACAATAAACAAAATGAAATACACCTTAGAGACTAGACTCAAGGGTCTTTAACGTATAGCACACGCATCACATTTCATTACATGTAGCAAAAAGTAACGTCTAGTGTAATGCAACACCTTGAAACGTCATAAGATTTGTTCATCCATGGCCACATCATGTCACAAATCCTGACTACTTTTTCGTCTGGCCTTGACCAGCTGCCGAGCCACCTTTACCTCCTCCATCAGCACCACCGGTTGGAGGACCTCCTGTCTCGACCGTCCTAACTTTAAACCGTTCATCTCTCAAGTCTGGCCGGCCAAGATTGATACCTCTCGAGGTGACTCGTGGCGAACCAGCGCTAAGACTCCTCTGCATAGTCATTGACTTTGTAGGAGGACGAGAAACTTGTTTATATTGGGACATATAGCGTCTCCGATTTTGTTGAAGAAACCAAGAAACTTGTCTTTGGCTCCACCTGGAAACATCTTCTTGAGCAGCTGAAGTTGTCCAACATAAAGCTCTCTCATATATTCTACTACCGTCAAGACTCTCATGTCCATCCTCGAACCCTCGTCATCATCGTTATCAAGATGTTCTTTGAAAAGTTTGTGGTAGAGATCTCCAATGTCGCTGTATTGTCTCTTCATGCTGCCACTTCTTAGTCTTGTTGATTCAGAATCATCAAACAATCCGAAGAGGAGACTGTTCTTGAGGTTGTTGTCTTCTTCGTCTTCTGTGGAATGAGAACTCAGAGAGTTGATGCTAAGATGTTTCTTCCCCACAGACATATTTAGTATCTACAAAACTTGATTCACAAGTCTTTTGAGCAAAACGTATATTTATGTTCTTGTTTCTGGTTTGTTTTGTTTAGAAATGCGTTTCAAGATCAGAGGAAAAAGCAAAGGATTTTATAAGGAAGCGAAAACGAGTAGAAAAGATAAGATCTTTTGCTTGTTCAAGACTTGTCAACATGACTTCTTCAACGTTCACTAGATGGGGGTCCAAGGTAATTGACTTTTATTTTGGTGTTGGACCAATCAGAAGATGACTTGGTCACCATTCTTGGAGAGTTTGAGCTGTTTCTTGGCAGAAGCTGCTAACTTCAGAGCTAAGATTATTATATTGATATTCAAAATTAAATTTAATTAAACGGTTGAAAATTGAAAGTTTAAAATAATGATGTTTTTAGCTGATTATTGTTGTTTCACACTAGATAATGTTTTCACACATTTAGATAGTTTTTTATCAAAAATTTTGTAGCTAATTGTGTTCTTACAGTTTTTTTATAACTAAATAATAAGTTTTAAGTTATATTTTCAGTGAGTTTTTTTTGTTTTTTTTTTATGTGTGCAAAAGAGGTAAAACTTCATTTATTATGAAATAGAGAGTAAATATTATTATGATGGGCTTCATTGGAAATATTGTTAATTTGTAATTGGGCCTAATCTCTGTTAGTAAACAAAGAAGGCTTTTAAAAGCCTTTCAATATAGGTAAAAGTCGAAAAAGGGGTACCCAATCGCTGCCCTAAACTTTCCCAACTTTGACACATGTCAACCTTTCGAGTGTGGTGCCTTTCGTCAAGGCGGGAAAATCAAAGTTAAAAAAGCACATCCCTATTCCCTAGTACTATTATGTTTTGCTCGAAAAACACATCTCTTTACTCTTCGTCACTGACTCACTGTTGTCTACCCACACTTTTTTGTTCTTTCGAAATCCAGAAGAAACAACAAGCAAACCTGACCTAAAAGCAAAAAACAGATGTCGATCCAAGACTATCCGAAGTTCTCTCGTGCCGATATCATAACCGTCCTCAGGGAGGCTAACATCGCTTCCGTCAAAGACACCGATCTCAGAAACCCTACTTTCGGTTCCGTCTCCGACCTCTACACCAGGATCCTCATCTACCTCAACGTCATCACCGAGTACGTATTCCCCCTTTCCCTTCGCTTTATCTACTAATCGATTTCACTAAACCCTAATTTCCCCAAATTTGGGGGAAGTCTGATTTATTTGCTAATCTATACTTATCTTACCATTGATTTCAATAAACCCTAATTTTCCCAATTTGGGGAAAAATCTGATCTTTTACTAATTTCAAAAAAAAAAATTACTGCAGAGAAAACAAAGACCAAGTCGATTTCGAGGCGCTGGAGCAGCTGGAGAATCCAGATCACCACGTCACTTCAGCTCCGGCGATGATTCTCTACGTGAAGCTCAAACACACGCTACAGATGGTGGATTGTCCGCTGAACATCAATTTCAAGGATCTGATACGCCCAGACTCGTCCCGTACCGAGTTTTTCATCAGTGCTCTTTTGAACTATGCTCTACACAAGTAAATGTTCCATCTTTCTCTCTCTCTACAGTTTTTCTTTTTTTTTTGAAAAATCCTCTAAAGTTTGATTATCCTTTTTTTTGGCAATAGGGATTCGAAAATGGAGCTTATAAGACCAGTGATGGAGGAGTTGACGCTTCTTGATGAGCAACGGAGGCAAGCTGAGGCCAGGGTTGCTCAGGTATTATCACAATAGATTTAAAGATATTATCTTTTTTTTTTGTCTTTTTGGGTTTTCTGAAGGTTGTCTTGTCTTGTCTTGTCTTGTCTTGTCTTTGTCCATGCAGTTGAAGGCGGAGATTGCAGAGTTTGATGAAGCTAATGAAAGGGATTCGCCTTTTGTTCAAGAGCTTGAAGTGAGCATCCAAGAACTCAGACAGAAGATAGAGGAACTGAACAACGAGCAGATGTCACTACGAGCCACCTTTAACAAGATGAAAGAGGAGAGTACGCAGTTGGATGAAAAGGCATATAAGCTTTCATGTGTTTTTTTTTAAGTCTGAGGAGGCGTTTCTAGCTATTGACTGATATGTGTGTTTATTTTTTTCTCTCTACAGATTTCGAAAGCAGAGTTTGAGCTTGTGCAAGCTGTTCAAGAAAATGCAAACTTACGCTCGCTGATTGTTCAGTCCCCAGATAAGTTGCAGGTGTGTTATTGTTCCTTCCAGCAAGTGTTTTTTTTTTTGTGTATAAAGAAATACTGGTTTATATGTTTGTTTGTGGAGACAGGGTGCTTTGGAGGAGAAGAAACAAGTTCTCGAGGAGACAAAGAAAGCTGAAAGACTGGCAATGGAAACTTTCGAGGAAAAGGCTGCTATTCTTGAGGTTTATGAAAAGGTATTATTGTGACAATACTTTGGATTTAATTTAATGATTCATGACATCCTTTGCGACTCTATGTTTAACTATTTGAAAATTCCAAGTCACTGGTCATTATACCGCTTTCTCTCAAACGACTTGGATAGTGGAATTTGGTGTTTATCTCTGTGGTGTTTATTGCTGTAATGTGCTGTCTCTCGTTGGGATTTCACTAGTTTGGTGTATAGTAGATGAGAGTGAATCTTACGGTGTACAATTGGACATTATATAGATTAAGACTTTCTTACAACAGTTTCATGCTTTCATTATAGGACGACCTTAATCATCAATGTTTCCTCTTTTTCATTTCATTGTGTTCATTACATCTCTGTGTGCCTTTTGTAGGCATTCAAGAAAATGTCAAAGTCATCTAAACAACTGCAACTAATTAACGAACAGGTGATTAAGGAAAACAATTCCCTTACACTTTTGATTGCCTGTAGAGTGTGAACCATGCATGCGCAAAGCCTTTCAATTTGTCGGAACTAGATGTGAAGTATCTTTGAATGTATCTTTTGTTTGTTTGATGATATGTCACAGGTAACCAATGTCAAAGCAATTGAGAAAGATATAAAAGCTCAGAAAGCTAAGTTAAATGAGGATGAGGCATTGTATAAATCACTTGAGGCGAAAGTCGTTGAGCGGGAAAGAACATGTAAGACTAGGTTTATATCTGCCTTCTTTAGAGATAATTTTGTTGTTCGCGGAGACTCTAATGTTATATTCTTTCAACAGTGAAACAGTTGCATGAATCATTAAAGCAGTTAGAGAAAGAGAAACAGGTCAGGTTTCATGATTGGATGAAACAACTGGATGAAGTAAAACAGGAAGTTGAATCCAGAAGACGTCAACTTGAATCCAGGCAAAATGATGTTGAAGCAGTAGTAGCTGTGGTAATAGTTCCTTATTCTTATGAGCATCTAACGTTGTGAATCTTTATGTTTTAGCATGGACCATAAGCTTTTTTCTTTGGTTGTTGTTTGTTTATATATGAACAGGTTGATGAGAATACTGCCAAGACTAACCAGGTGAAACAGTCGGGACAAGCTAAAGTGAAACAGTTAGCAGATAAATATGAAGAGATCGTGAAGCAGGTTTTTCTCTTTCTCATTTCAGTTTTAGCCACCTGTCTCTCATGCTGCACACATCACTATCAGATCACTTGAATAGTAGTATAAGGCAGATCATATGGTTATCGAAATGTCCTGAAGATGGGTGATTAAAATATGTTCATCCTCTTTCTGAACCATAATTGATAGATGCAACGACTGGAGAGGTTTTCAAAGTTAAACATTATAGGATAGTTAAAATCATAGATTCTTGGTTAGACAGCTATGTTGAGGCTTGTCTTTGATGGTGACAGTTTCGTGAATACACGGTGAAGTTTGGAGCGGTGCTGCCAATCTTCTAAGAGAGGAAGAAGGTTTGACTGAGTTGAGCGAAGGTAGAAAGATATTGTAATTTCAAACTAAATTATTGTCACTGCATCAAGACTGGATAAAATATTAGTTATGCTTTTTTTTTGAGGTTTCGGCATCACGTTTCTCACAATTAGTTTGGATATTTTTAATTAAAAATACGAATTGGGGCGACCAAAAAAAAATAGACAAATTAAACTTCATAACAAGTATTTTAGAGTCCTCTTGGCTAATAAGTAGGGTCAGAGGAGCCAGAACAATAACCTAAGAGAGAAAGAGACAAAAGAACATAATGCGCATTATCTCTCTCTCTCGTGTTACATGGAGAGGTCGTAATAATAATCAATAGCAACGGGACCCACCAAAGTCAATCTCTTTGTCAGTGCTTGTCAACATCACAAAGTATTCAACTATTGTTTCAAGTTTTATTCACGTAAAGTTGAACCGCATACGTATTCATAGCCTACAATTAATCAAAGAGAATCTCTAAACAAGCAATAGCTTTGTCTTCAGGCAAGGTCAAGAACTTGGGAAGATGGTTCAGAGGGAGACTACTTGTCAAGCAATCAAGTCTTACAATCTCCAACCTGAAACTCGGTTTGGGCAAGAACATCTCAAGAACCTTGGACCGGAGATGATGATGATGATGAACAGAACAAAACCTAAGGGGAAGTTTAAAGATAGTTCTGATTCTCAATCAGGTAAGACACAGTCACCACCAAATAAGCATGATCTTGTTGTTAAAGGGACAGGTAGGTCGCCTAGTTACATGAAAGGCACCTCTAGCTCTGAGGCAAGGATGGAGAGCAAGAAAAGGCTAAATCTTTGTAGGAATCAGAAGAACCAAACCGGTCCAAAACATGATGGAGTCAAGAAAGAGAGAAGTTACTACAAGCCGAGTTCGAGGATCGTTACAGGTTTGACAAAGGCTCCGAGTTTCAAGAGGTGTTCACAGAGAGAGAGGGCTACTTGTTCCTCCACTCTGAAAGATTCCAAGTTTCCAGAGTATCTGGTGCTTAATCATGGTGGAAATTATGATGAAGTTAGTGGAACATCTGTTTTGAGAGTCTGTCCTTATACGTATTGTTCACTTAACGGCCATCTGCATAAGCAGTATCCTCCTTTGAAAAGCTTCATATCCTCGAGGAGACAGAGTTCGAAGTCTCAAAAGAGTGTGCAAATGGAACTTTCTGTGGAGATGTATGTAGAGGACAAGAAAGAGCTTGAGGATTTAGATGGAGGAACTTGTGAGGTTGATGTTGAGACCCAAATCTCGGAAACTGTCTCTGTAGGAGCACCTTGTTCTGAAACTGATTCTGATGAGTACTCTGATACTGCAGAGATGGTGAAGTTTTCAGAAGGCGATGGTAGCATCAAGTTAAGAGAATCTGATTTGGAGGATACTCTTGTACAAGAGACATGTGAGGTTAATGATGAGTCTAATAGTGCAGATATGGTGAGGGTTCCAGAAGATGATCATGAAACTGAATTAAGAGAATCCACTTTGGAGGAGACTTCAATAACAGACTATGTGAAAGAGATGCAAGAGGTTTCTGAGGTTGCTGATGACTCTGATAGTGCAGAGATGGTGAGGTTTTTAGAAGGTGATCATGACATCGAGTTACAAGAATTTGACTTAGAGGAGACTTTGGGAGATGACTCTGTGAAAGAGACCCAAGAGAAAGCAAACATAGAAGAAGAAGCTGATCAATCTGGTTGCTTTAACTATGGACCTGTTGGTATGATGATGAACTCAGAGGCAGATGGTGTTGGTGAAGAGACACTAAAGGATAAAGATTGCAAAGAGGAGTCTCAAGACCAAACTGAAGCTGTCCCGGCCTTAGGGGAAACCACAAAGGTACCATATAACCGTGGACAAAGGCCAAGCAACCAAGAAGAAGAGTCAGATGCAACCGTTTCATGGACTATCATGAAATGCAAGAAACCTGCGGCAGAGACAGAGGATTCGAGGGAATTCAACCCAAGAGAACCCAATTACCTTCCTATTGCCGTTGATGCGGATACCGAGAAGGTTGACCTCAAGCATCAGGACATGAATGGAAGGAAAAACGCAGAGGATTGGATGTTTGATTATGCACTGCAGCGTGCGGTTACCAAACTTTCCTCAGCAAGGAAGAGGAAAGTTGCATTGCTCGTGGAGGCATTTGAAACCATGAAACCCGTTGCCAACATGGCAGAGAACCTGCACAAGTTGTGAGTTATGGAAGACACCTTCAATCCTGCAATTAACAGAGGTAACTAACCAATGTCTCTTCTATATCTCAGCTTATAAACGAAGTTTTGTAGCAAGTTCTGCTTAGGGAAACCTTTATGCAGGTCAACGGATGATTGAAGCAGAGCAACTCAAGGAAGGTGAAAGATATTGTTTATATACTAGCAAGTTAAGAACCTAAGAGTGAAGGGCAACCCTAAGCTCTATGTGTGGTAGCTTATATTATTGATATAGTTCTCCTTAATCAGTGAGGACTCAGGCGTGTGATTGCTTTGAGACAACAAATCATATGCATTTGTCTAGTTCTATGTAACTATTTGAAATCGTGAATCAGTTGTTGATTGTTATTAAACATTGACTGTTGTTTTAATCCTCTTAGATTGTTCTGTTACCTAGAATAGGGAATGCAAACAGTATCGAAAACCAATAACAATCATAGTACTAGTAGCATTAGAAAGATCACAAGAGAATGGAGTCTAAAAACGAGAAACCTAGGAGGTTAAAGATTAAGCCCCATATACACTTGAGGATGGTCCAGAAGAGAGCGCACACTAAAACAAATAAAGCTAAAACACAAAGAAAACCACATGAAACTAGACTTAGGACTAGGTGGAGTGGAGACTTGAAGCTCTCACTTTTTCACTCATTGGTGGTTTTGTTGATGAGAGACTTGTGTATGTGTGGGATGACACCACCTCCAGCGATAGTTCCTTTGATGAGAGTGTCGAGCTCCTCATCTCCTCTGATCGCAAGCTGCAGATGCCTCGGAGTGATCCTCTTCACTTTGAGATCTTTGCTCGCGTTCCCAGCCAGCTCGAGAACTTCAGCAGTCAAGTATTCGAGAATGGATGCAGTGTAGACCGCAGCGGTAGCTCCGACTCTGCCATGTGCCGAAACACGTGTCTTAAGTTGACGGTGGATACGACCTACTGGAAACTGAAAGAAGACAGCCATCAAAAAAAAAACAAATCAGCATAAGCTTGTCTTTATCGGACAGATCTCTTCTTGTAAAATTTACATTCAAATAGGCAAAACAACAACATAAACCTAAACTCAGATCTTGTTACTATTATCTTTAATTTCTCCAGAACAGTGTTCTTGTCGGGTACAGTTACAATTGAAACCTTGAAAACACACATAAGAACTAAGAATTTGAAGACGGAGCTAGGGTTTTAGAGAGAGGGAGATACCTGAATACCGGCACGAGAAGAGCGAGAGATTGATTTCTTCTTGCCGGCGTCCTTGTCTTTGTTAGCAGCAGCCGTCGTCTTTGTAGCGATAAGTCCCTTCCCGCCTTTACCTGCCATTATCTCCTAGTCCTAGACCTGCACAAGAGACGGAGAAAAGGTTTAAGATTTTTTGAAAGAGATTACAACTAGTCTTCCTAGATCTGCGGTCGAATCGAGAAAAGATTCTTTTACCGATAAGAGAATCAAGAACAAGATCTGGAGCGTTTTGGTGAAGGAAACTAATAAAATCGAAACGAGAAGATAAAGTGGAACAAACCCTAAATCGAAGTTGCTGAAAAACGAGAGCGGGAAAGTGAAAAGAAAAGTGGGAGGGAGGGAGGGACTCACGAAAATTATGTGGGAGCTTTAAAAGAATTGGAGTTTATCTATCTCTCGTGGATTTACCTCTTTACTTGATTTTTATATATACGTCTGCTTCTTTCTTTTTTCTTTTGGAAATTTTAATCTTTTAGAAATATTCCTTTTTCAATTTTTCTAAGTTTTGTGTAAATAAAAAAATTTAATAGCTGCCTACAAAAATAATTAATCACTTTTTTGTCACTGAAAAAACCATAAAAGAGTACAAAGTGAATACATTTAAGAAATAAAAATAAATAAATTAATTAATTAATAAATCCATTTTATATTACACAAATTTGTGTTTCTTAACTGCATTGCTTTATGCTTCTAGATAATAGTTTTAAACATGTAAAAAGAGTCAAATTAAAATAAAAAATATTAAATTTAATGGATATTTCAAAACTTAAAAATTGACATACATGGCTTTAAACTGTTTTTATCTTTTGGGATGAGAAGTATTAATTTTTAAAAAATCTAACTATGAGATTTGCAAAATCTAATTTCTTAGACTGGTTACAAATGTACGGATATACTATACCAGGCGAATATACGGTCAACAAACCAAAAATACGTACAACGAATACGGAGGGGCATTTCCGTCATCTCCTAACCCACTCCTTTCCTTTCCAACTTATTCCGGAAGGATCTTCCAACAGACTCCGCTACAACTGGAGTCGCAGACACGTTTTCTAGAAGAGGGGGGCCTCCGAGGGTAATTTCGACTTTCTCCAACAAAAGCGCATCCGATCTCAGCCGCTTGTTACCCTCACCAACACCCTTGATCTCTCGACACGTGCTCCTCAATCCTTTTCAAACATTAACTTCTTGACACGTAGGACTCACACGTGTGCATTATCTCCTTTCCCTTTATAAAATAAAAAAAGCCTTATCCTCTTCTTCCTCCTCGTTGTTGTTGTTGTTTCCTACTTTCGCCGTTATTTGAATTCAGTTTCGTTTCCGTCGATAAAAAATCAAAATCACATCTCTAAATCCGATGATGATCAACGGCGGATATCGCGTCCGATTGTTGTTATAATGATCACAAAGACTGTTCACGCGCCGTCGCGTATCTCGGGAGCTTTAAATCCGTATCTAGAAACTTCAAAATCGAATCGATATTAGTTTTAAGGATCTAGATCTTTCGATTGAATCTTAGTTTTCGTTTGATCTAATAGTTTTCCATATACGGCGCCGTTTTTTGATCGTTGAGTGTATATCGCAATGCCGTTTCATACGAAAATCCAACCGATCGATTCCGATGATGTATCGGAGGTCGAAATACCTTTCCCTGAGAATATGAAGCAGATGCCGAAATCGCGGCTGAAGCGTCTCTTCGAGCGTCAGTTCAGTGTAAAGAACGCCTCGGAGGCGGCGGCGCCGCCGTTATCGAGAGGCGGATCGGGAGATTTCGAGCCGAGTTCCGTCTGTTTGGCGAAAATGGTTGTTAACTTCATGGAGGATAACAATAACGGTGAGAAACACGGTCGTGGCAGCAGATGCAGCTGCTTCTCCGGGAGTGGGACTGAGAGCTCTGACGATGAATCTGATTGGTCTGATGATTCGAAAGCTGCTTCTTCTCGTGAAGGTCGCGTGACTCTCAAGGTATGATCTATATCAGTTTAATAAATGGTGAAGGAGAAGACCTGATTGATTTTGATTTGATTGTGTGTAGAGCTTGGTTCTGTGTACGAGCATACATGAGATGAGGTTGGTGGATGAGGTGACCAAGATTGTGGAAACGAGTAAGGATTGTAAACGTAAAGACGAGTCTTTCTTGAAGATTGTTGTGGATGAGTTGGTGAGGTTAGGTTATGATGCGGCTCTGTGCAAGTCTCGCTGGGAGAAGTCTTCTTCTTATCCTGCTGGTATGAATCGTGCAAACCTTTAAATAGCTATTCTCTTAGCTTATTGAGTAGTAATATTTCAATATATTGCTATGAAACAGGGGAATATGAGTATGTGGATGTGATGATCGATGGCGAAAGACTGTTGATCGACATTGATTTCAAATCGAATTTCGAGATTGCGCGTGCGACAAAGACCTACAAGTCGATCCTGCAGACTCTGCCTTGCATTTTTGTTGGCAAAGCGGAACGGTTGCAGAGGATCATCATCCTTATATGTGAAGCTGCGAAGAAGAGTTTGAAGAAGAAAGGACTTCATGTGCCGCCATGGAGGAGAGCCGAGTATGTTAAATCAAAGTGGATGTCTCCTTATGTCCGTGGACCAGATGCAGGAGAAGACAAGCAGGAACCAGTGGATGTTTTGACTAAATCTGTGGGTTCCATAGACTTTGGTGTTTGAAGATTGTGTGAAGCTTTTTATTATATAATGACATAAACGCTCTAGAGAGGAGTTGTGAGAGAGAGAGAGATAGTGTGTTCGAATCCCTTAATAGTTTTTGATATGAAGGGTATGAACTTTGTGAATCACAGTGTGTCTCAACTTATCTAGTTTTTTGGTGTAAGGGAGACTGTGATCCGACTCTGGCTCTGTCGTTGCTTTGTGAGATTGTTACTAAATAATTATTACTTCTATTCTTATTTCTTAGACATTCACAGTTTGAGATAAATTCCTCTTTCCATATAAATGGATTTGCTTTCTTAGGGGCGTCTTTAATTTGTAATTTGATCTTTGATATAGATTTGTGATTTTAATAGATATAGAAAATTTCTTCTGGTGTTTATAGAATTTATTGGTTAAAAACATAAAATTCTAAATTCTATAATGGTTTAACTTAAATATATTAATTTTACTAGACATCTAAAATCTGATTGAATATTAAATCATTTCAAGTTGATATTAAACATAAAATTAGAGGAAACGTATGTCTACCGGCCCATATAGAATAATAAAGTTGATAGATCATAGTACAATAATTAGCATATAAAATGAAGTATGTGTATTGTCAACCATTACCTTGTACATTGAGCTATCAATTAAAAAAACTAATGGATCCTTGGCGTGGGGTGCAAGAGTCTCGTTATTTGATTTAAATACTGCTTTAGTCAGACTCCTGAGTCCTGAGGTTAGTAACGTATATAACAACACTATACTTGCAAGGACAACAGAAC
This sequence comes from Hirschfeldia incana, assembly GCA_026261945.1. NCBI lineage: Eukaryota > Viridiplantae > Streptophyta > Magnoliopsida > Brassicales > Brassicaceae > Hirschfeldia > Hirschfeldia incana. The sequence goes on from JABCMI010000007.1 coordinate 10,386,724, forward strand.
CCAACTCAAAGAGTCGACACCTTCTCTTTAGACCATTTACATTACAAACTGATAAGAGTCGATGGACAATCCCCCTCCAGCCATCAACAAAGTTTGCGCTTGTATTGGTATTGATACAGACAGCAACCTGAAGAAACATGACTTTGAAGCTGAGAAGCGACTCAAAAAAGTGGAAAAAAACTATCTCCATGCAAGCCAAAAGTATGAAGAAGCAAGAGTAAGTATTTTCACACGTGAACCCTGAAACATACCACCTAAAGCTCATTACAGATTGTTGCATTGCTTTGTTGCTTGTGTGTATAGTTACAGTCGTGGAACTTAAATCGTGAGAAACGGTGCGCTAATAGTCGCCGTAGCGCGGCGGAAACTTTCATGAACTACTGCGACCGGCTGCAAGAGAAAATTCAGCAGATTCTTGACAAGCTACCTACAGAAAAAACAAAGGAAGTCATCGATCATGTAACGTTGTCTCTAACAAACACTATGATCTATATTTTTCTTTTTAAAGGGTTTGATTATGATCAATATATAACACAAATCTTCCATGTCTTACAAACTTGCTTTGTATATTTTAGGGCGTGCAATCCTCGATTTTCAAAGATTTTGCGGATATTAACAGAGAGGTATTGTTAAGCTTAAACCCTCAAAATCCCTAGCTTTCTTACTAGGAACATACGTGGCCTCTTGACTTCTTTTTTGTCTTATACCATGTAATTAGTTACGCTACTTTCAACGAAAATTGCCAAGGGTTCAGAGCAGAAAAGCTGTATATGATCTTCTTAAGGAGGCTAGAAAGAAGAAGACGTGTAGAGCCAAAGATCTTTCTAACGTTGCACCGGTTTGTAACCCCAAAAGTCATGACAGTTTGAGAAACTCTGTGGAGCAGGAACTAGTTGTAAGATCCCTATTTCTTTTGAGCACTAGCATTTCTTAATTTGGACCAACCAATGGAATGATTCTTGAAAATGAGTTAGGTTCTAAAGAAGCTTTTCAAAGAGCTTCAAAAAGACATTGAAGAAAAACTGCATATAGAACAATGCAATAAGTGTATATGAATGTATGGAACGAAAGGTGAAGCATTTAGAGGTGAAAAAGGAGCACCTCTCCGCGCAAATGTACATCCTGAGACTGAATATGTATCAAGATGTTGAATGATAATTTACCATGATGGGTTGTGATATTTTAATATGGGGCTTTGAGTGTATATTCCACTTTTTTCATAAACCGTTCAAAAATGTAACTTGTGTATACAGGTTTACTGCGTCGTGTAAAACTAAATAATTATCTCAAGTCTCAGCAGAGAAAAAAATATGAAAAGATCTTGCCACAGTTGTTTGTAAAATTGTTCTTTGAGATTTGAAAATAATGAAAGGTGAAGTGAGACTTAAGAGTTGTAACTTGCAAGGGAAAAGCTGAAACGAGATGATACGAAAGCAGAAATGTAAAGGCGAGGCATAAAGCTGATATTGAAAAAATTGGAAAGAAGCACATTATCAGAGTCAACAACATTCAGTATCTTACTCCTAACTCCTAAGCTTGACCGAGCATATCTTAAGTCCATTCATTATTAGAAAAACAATAAAATGAAAAATTCAAAACCAAGAACGTCATAAATAGCAGAACCAGCCTGGGCCTCAAAGTCATTATCATCATCTTCTTCCCCATTCAATTTCATTGAAAAGGTCTTTCTTGTCACTGGTCCTTTTAGCCAGTCCTACACGCTACACCGATCCAGATCAGGCTCATCAGAAAGTGTGATCCAATTAGATGGTTGCATTGAAAATATTATTTCAGTCACTATTACATAAACTTTCAAACATTCGGAATATCATTTGAGAATGAGTATATGGATGTGATAATGGATGGCCAAAGACTGTTGATTGACATTGATTTCAAATCATATTTCGAGATTGCTCGTGCAACAAAGACGCACAAATCGATTTTGCTTGCATTTTTGTTGGCAAAGCAGAACGGTTGCAGAGGATCATCATCCGTATATGTGAAGCCGCAAAGAAGAGCTTGAAGAAGAAAGGACTTCATGTGCCGCCATGAGGGAGAGCCGAGTATGTTAAATCGAAGTGGATGTCTCCATATGTCCGTGGACCAGATGAAGAAGAAAACAAGCAGGAACCAGTAGATGTTTTGACTCAATCGGTAGGTTCCATAGTCTTTGGTGTTTGATTTGAAGATTGTGTGAAGCTTTATATATGATGACATAAAAGCCTCTAGAGAGGTGTGAGAGATAGGAGTGTTCGAATCCCTTATAGGTTTTTATGTTACGGGTATGAGCTTGGCGTATCACAGTGCGTCTCAACTTATCTTTTTTTGGTGTAAGGGAGACTGTGATCCAACTCTGTGATTCTGTCGTTGCTTTTGTGAGATTGTTATTATTAACCAATAATTATTACCTTTTTTGTTACTATCTGAGTCATTCACAATCTACTAGTCTTCTTAGTACAATTCTTGGTGATGTGAAGACTGAGGAGGAATGATACACCTACCTATAATAAAACTGGCTATATGATAGTATAAATGAATAATAATAACACTTGGCTGAATAAAATGAAGTAGAAGTTCATTGTCAAGCATTACATTGCGCATTGACCTATTAATTAAAAAAAAACATAATAGACTTCCTTGGCGTGGGGGGCAAGAACCTTCGCTAATCGATTTGAATACTACTGATTTAGCCAGCTCCTGAATATAAGAACACGATGCTAGCAAGGTCAACAAAACATTATCCAACACAGAACTTGTAGCAAAAAGTCACACCCGATGGCCACAAACACTACGACCCGAAAGAAGGCTATGGATAATCCCCGGCAAGGCATCAAAAAGGTCTCCACTAGTGTTGGTATTGTTGACACATACAAGAAACACGACTTAGAAGCTGCGAAGCGACTCGAGAAGGTGGAGAAAGACTATCTCCATGCATGCCAAAAGTATGAAGAAGCAACAGTAAGTTTCTAATAGTTTCTAATACACGTAAACCCTATAACGTACCACCCAAAGCTCACTACGATCGTTGCATTGCTATATTTATTGTGTGTAGTTACAGCGGTGGAAGTCGCGTTGTGAGAGACACCGCGCTAGCAATCTCTGCTGCTCCGCTGAAAGGTTTAAGAACTTTTGCAACCGTCTGGTAGAGAGTTTACAGAAAATTCTTGACAAGCTACCTACAGCAGAAACAAAGGATATCATCAATCATGTAAATGCTATCCCAAACAAAGGATATAGTTATCTCTTGTTGATGAACCAATTCATTCGCTCTTGTTGATGAACCAATTCATTCACTAGGGGTGACACAAATCCTGAATCCGGAAACTAGTTTTAAGATATTTAGGACAAATCCTCAAATATCCCTAAACTACTTTTAAGACATTTGGATTTAGATCTGTGTTTTAACTATATCCAAATTCGACTATATGATGTCTGTTTTAATATTTTGATTGATCCCAGTATAAGATTTAAATATAATAAAATATTGAAAATAATTTTGAAATTATTTTTTTAATATTTTTATAATTTTCATATATAAATGAAACGATAGTATTATAATTGTGATTTTATACATAAATTATTATATAAATACTTATTAATAAATACATATAAATGATTATCAATAAAATTTTATGACTAATATATTTTAAATTTTATTGATCCAAATTCGAATATATAAAATATCGGGGTCTAATTAAGATATTACTATCTTGATCCGGTCTATCAAATGTCGGATTTCATAACGGATCTCTCGGATAATACATCCACACGACTCACTTACATAACACAAATTTACCATATTTACAACCAACACTTGCTTTGTATATTCTAGGGCCTGCAATCATCAATCTTCGATGATTTTGGAATGATTAACAGAGAGGTATTGTTACTATTCTTTAAATCAAACCCTCAAGAATCAAGATTGATAGCTTACATACTAGGAACATACATGGCCTCTTGACCTTTTTTCTTACCATGTAATTAGATACACTGCTATCAACGAAGAATGCTAAGGTCCTGTAGCAGAAAAGCTGTAAATGATCTTCTTAAGGAGGTTAAAAAGAAGATGACGTGTAGAGACAAAGCTGCTTCAAATTTTGCACCGGTTTGTAATCCCACAAGTCGTGACAGTTTGAGAAAATCTGTGGAGCAGGAGATAGTTGTAAGAGATGACTTTCTTTCCTCTGAGCACTAAGATGTCTTACTTTAGACTCACCAATGTAGTGATTCGTGCAAATTAATTAGGTTCGAAAGAAGCTGATAAGAGAGATCCAAAAAGACTTTGAAGAAAAATTGCATATGGAGCAATATGCAATAAATGTATATGAAAGTATCGAAAGAAAGGTGAAGCATTTAGAGGTGAAAAAGGAACGCTTGTTGGGGGAGAGGGACACCTTGAGGCTCAATATATCAAAAAGGAGCACCGATTTGCCTCCCAAGAGGGGTAAAAAAACATCTTGATGCTGAATATATCGAAAACAAGCATGCTTTTGATCTAAGTGACCATTCACCATTGTGTTGTATCATTTTATTATGGGTTTGGAGTATATATTTCACTTTTCTAGTTTTCTCTAAACTGTTCACAAAACAACCCAAACATTTTAGATTCAAAGAACAATTAAAATAGGATAACTTGTTTTGTAACTGAGATCTTATGTGGACAAAGTCAAACGAACGGAGTTTGAAGCAATTAGTTAAAACGACTCTTATTCTTCATTAAAAATTAATATTTTTGCATGTGGGTTTTCTTAAATGTTGTTTGTCTTATATTATAGAGCAATATGCAATTAATGAATATATATGTGTGTGTGTGTGAGATATCAAACTAAATTACATATTAGAGAATTAGATAAATAGTGTCTAACAGTGTAAGCGGAAGGTGAAGCATTTGGCGGGACCAAGGGACATGCTGAAGCTGAATATTTCCAGAAGTCTTTCTCAAAAGAAAAAAAATATTCAAGATGCTGAATGATTTTTTACCATGATGGGTTGTAATATTTATAATTTGGGGCGTGGTGTGTATATTTCACTGAAGTTTTCTCCGTGTAGTTTCACTGCGACAATGTACAGCACAAATAACTGTCTGAAAGTCTATAGCAGAGTTGCCAAAAAAAAGGTATATAGCAGAAAAGATCATGTCACAGCTAGTTGTTGAGATTTTGGATGTTTAAAATGACCAACATTGATATAACTGGGCAAAACTGTTTATAGCCAATTGATTTTAATTTGAAAATACAAGAAACTTAACTTGACATCGAAACCTTGTTTGTTGGCTCGAATAGAATAATAGAAAGGTTCATTACTGTACCTAAAGTGAGATTTGGTTACCATTATCTCGAGTGCGATCATCCAATTACATTACTAATTGTAGTTTTCAAGTTGAAAACCTGTTAGAAATGAAATATTTTTGCTTTATTCGGGTTTATATTGGTTGCTTTGCTTTAGTAAAATTTGTACTTTAATCTTAGGAAGCTTTCTGTCCAATAACATGGTATCAACAACTGAGATCAGAACTCAGTTTGATCGATCCTTCTGTTGTTATTTTGCTTTCATTCTAATCTCCGATGAATCTCGTCGATTTTGGATTTGAGTTGATTTCGAGCTCGATTATGCGATTTCAGCTTGTAGCATAGCGATTTATGAGATTTGAACAAATTAAGATAAATGCTACCTAATAAGCTGGCTTTTGGAATACCGATTTTTGAGATTGGAAAATAGTTGTTCTTCGAGATTTGAACTAAAATAAGGTGACTTTAGCAATAGCGATTAGAGCATCTGTATCGGGATATCTAAGCCCATATCTAAAGTTTTTTGGGTTGGAAAATAAATGAAAAAGAAAAGAAAAGGTTGATAACGGGCCTTAAGTTAGAAGTTTTCGGTATCGTTTGTTAGTGACAGGTGTGAGGCAAAGAGTGGCTCTAGGGTTAGAGGAGAGATAGCGTATTTTTTCTGATGTGATGTTGCTTATGTTGCTTGTTCTGTTTCTGCTTTTGTTATTTTGGTTTGGTGCTTACCATTGAATGAATGTATTTTTTTTTCAGGTTTACGATCAAATGGGAGGTTCTTACAATTACAGCTACACACAGCCTTCTCAATCGGAGTCCTATGGGCTAAAGACAACAGACAGTGGTCTCAGCGAAACAGAATTTAACATTCTCATGGACCAAGCGGAGCTAAGTGCTCAGCGCCTCCAGTACCCACCACAACCTGACTTTACTGCTCAAAGCCTTCAGTACCCTCCACAACCTGAGGTGGAGTTTGGCTTCCCCAAGGAATGCTACTGTGGTGCTAAGCCTATTGTGTCGACTTCTCACACTCGAAATGATCCTGGAAGAAGGTTTTACACTTGTGAGAATGTTGATGACGGCGACTGCCATGTGTGGAAGTGGTGGGATGTCGCAGTAATGGAGGAGATGAAAGAGATGGCGACACAGAACGAACACCTGGCTTCAAAGGTTGATTATCTAACCTATTTGACGGACTATGACACTCAACTGAACGAGGTTAGGGATCTCCAGACTTGCACCGAACAGAAGGTACTTACGCTTGAGAAGCTGGTAACTGAGTTAGGTAAGAACAATTGTAGGAATGTGCATGGGTTTGAAGTCCTATTGGGTGTGTTGGCTATTGCATTTGGGGTAGTAGCTATGATTTACGTGTTTAAGTAGTTACTTATGTGTTGGCTATGGTTGTAAAATGTATTTTGGAAAGTTGTTTAGGTACTTCAGACTGCTAATTACGTAGCCATTTATGTTTGGCTATTGTTGTCATATGTATTCGGAAAGAATGATGAACCATTTCATGTAGAACTTGTAATATTATGAACAATGCAATAACTCTAGTTCGGAAATATCTCGTGTATGTCAATGATTGTTGTTACTCATGTGTAAAATATGCAAAAAAAAATAAACATATATAGTTCACATGTTCTTGTTTGTTTCTTCAGAAGAAACCAATATAGTTTCACGAGTCGTACTTACAAAAGTTAACCAATATAGTTCACATGTTCTTCTTTGTTTCTTCAGAAGAAACCAATATAGTTTCACGAGACTACACTTGATTTTGCTATATAAATGAGAGCTTTCATCTCTTAACTCTCACACCAATCCTCCCACATCCTCCCTCCTCTCTTTTCATTTTAGAAAAAATTCTTGCCTTTTTTTTACATTTAAAATGGCATCATCTTCCCATTACCATTACAACATAAATGATGATGCTGAATTTGAAACCCCTTTTGAAGAATATTTTGAAAACTATGCTTCTATGGTCGAACCTAAACCGAGAAAAAAAAGAATTGTTATTGAGCGCAACCGAGAAGATGGTCAGTTGCAGTTATGGAATGATTATTTTTCCGAAACTCCTACATATCCTCCAAATATATTTCGCCGACGGTTTCGAATGAGGAAGGAATTATTCTTGCGCATTGTGGATCGGCTTTCTACGGAAGTTGAGTACTTTGCTCAAACAGAAGATGCAGTGGGAAGGTCAAGTCTCACTCCCCTCCAAAAATGCACTGCAGCAATTCGTCTATTAGCATATGGTGGTGGAGCTGATGTCGTAGACGAATATCTCCGTCTTGGAGAACCAACAGCTCGAAAATGCTTGCACAGCTTTTCTGCCGCAATTATAAACTTGTTTGGCGATGAATACTTGAGACGTCCAACTATGGAGGATCTTGAAAGACTACTACACAAGGGAGAACAACGTGGATTCCCCGGAATGATTGGAAGCATCGACTGCATGCATTGGGAGTGGAAGAATTGCCCAAATGCTTGGAAAGGTATGTATTCTCGAGGAACTGATAAACCAACAATTGTGTTGGAGGCTGTAGCTTCTTATGATCTCTGGATATGGCACGCATTTTTCGGAGCTCCAGGTACTATGAACGATCTTAATATTCTTGATCGATCCCCTGTTTTTGATGATGTTATTAACGGAATAGCTCCGCAAGTGAACTTCAATGTCAACGGAAGGGAGTACAATTTGGCCTACTATCTCACAGATGGTATTTATCCTGAATGGGCAACATTTGTGAAATCTATCCGACAACCACAGAGTGACAAAGATTGTTTATTTGCTAAAAAACAAGAATCTGCCCGAAAAGATGTCGAGCGTGCCTTTGGAGTCCTTCAAGCTAGATTCGCGGTAATTAAAAATCCATCTAAGATATGGGATAAAGCCAAGATAGCAAATATTATGAGAGCTTGTATTATACTCCATAATATGATTGTTGAAGATGAGCGAGTTACCGACGATCCTGATGAGACGTTTCAAGATAATGATATTTCTTTTGTCGTGAAGGAGCCTACTGAGCTTTTCACTTCACTTGATCGGCGTGCAAGAGTTCGGGGTAAACCAGTCCATCAACAATTAAAACGGGATTTGATCGAAAACATATGGGATCGATTTGGTTATGAATATTAAGATTTCATGTTTACGTTCCTATGATTTGAATAAAAAAATACTTTCAGCATTTTCTATGTAATTTTTCAACTTTGTATTTTTTTTTCTTATTTTCTTTTTCAACTTTGTTGTTTTCTTATGTTTAATAATATTTTCTTTTTTTAAACACAGCTAATCCATAAAATTAATTAATTAAATATTTAACTAAGAACCAACTAAAGTATCTATCAATAATCTACACTTTTAATCAAGTATCTTAACAACATATCTAAACCTACTTATATTAATAAACTAACCTAAGATACAAAAAAAAAGTCCTAGCAATACTCATGCTCTTAGGATAATGCTACGTGAGCAGGTTTTCGAAATTACTGTTTTACCCTAAAAGGCCAAGTCAGCACATTAATGATGATTATAATAATCTGTGTATGGTTTCTATTTTATTCGTCGGTTCCCTCATTGCTACGAATCCTGTAATCCAGTGTTCCTCATCATCTAAACCAAGATCTCGTGCTAACCCTTTTTTTTTTTCCTCCGGTCTATGCGAGTGCACGATTCTTAACGTACACCCATCTCCCCAAGTTTCCTCCTCCTCCTCCAAGATCCCCTCTTCTTTCTCTTCCAGGAGCCTGTGCTTTGTCACAATCTCTACGCATTGACTCTCGAAACGGCAATTGCATAGATAACGAATCGTATTCTGGATTGGAGGTCAAAAATCATGGAGATATCTCACCGTCCCTTTGTTTTCTTGTTGTCTCTCTGCCTCTTGCTGCAAACGTCTCTCTCGATCGAGAATTTTCACCAAGCGTAAGTCTGAGATCTCCATTGCTCATTATCAGATTTGTTATTTGAGATATTTGTGGTTAAAGGTTTGAGATTTTGGTTCGATTCGGAAACTATCCGACCGCATGCATTGTTCTCCATGTCGGAATGATGACTGTAATCTTTGGATCTCGTTCTTTAGACAGATAGTTTTTGTTTTGTTTTTTTTTTTTTTTTTGCTAAATGACTATTTGTTTCATTGCAATCTGATGGAAACTAATTTTTTTTTTCTTTTGTTTGTGTCTTTGATTATGCATTAATTTTATGTTGTCTATTGCTGAAGTGTTATTAGGTTCTGTTAGAGTCACATTGTTGCAGGAAAATTGTGTAGACTAGTAACAATGCATTATCATCAAACTGTAGCTGTTTATTACCAAACACTGTTTTTTTTTGGGGAGATTTTTGTTGATACGGATTGGCTCTTGTTGTTGCTTAATGCAGGTTTCCTATAGTGGAACCTGATCCGAATCATACGAAGCTTCGTCTTAGCAGAGAAGGTTTGGAAGCTATCAGCAGAATCACTACTCCTATTGCTGCTGTTGCGGTATGTGTGTGAGATAGAGAGTGTGATGTTTTTGACTCATTATCAATATGTTGTGTCTAGCTGATCAAAAAACTTGTTACCTGACTAAAAAGAGTTGTTACCTTCTTTTTTATTCCTCGCGTTTTACTTGTTATTTTCCTTGTAACATTAGGTGATTGGCCCGTATCGGTCTGGAAAGTCTTTTCTACTCAATCAGCTTCTCTCCCTATCCTGCTATGAAGGTGTGCTTCTTATCTCTAATACTTTAGAGTCTGCATTCTTATGGTGTATAGAACTTTTGATCCTGAACATTCGTTATGCATATTTTAACTTACATATGTTCTGAAATTCATCAGGTTTTGGTGTTGGACACATGCGTGACACCAAAACAAAAGGTATGTCACCAGTGTCAATTGCAACTATTCTTCTTGCTATCGAAAGATTTAAACTTTTTGGTTGGATTCCGTTTAATTGTTGTGAATAGGGATTTGGGTATGGGGAACACCACTAGAGCTAGAGATCGACGGAGTGAAAACTTCCATTATTTACCTCGACACTGAAGGATTCGAAAGTGTTGGAAAGTCTAATGTTTATGACGATCGGTACCCATTTATTTTTCTTTTTGAACACATAGACATTTATTTGATGATGCTCTGGAATCTGGATATTTAATTAATTAATTTTTGCTGATATTTTGTTTTTAGAATATTTGCTCTGGCAACGGTTATGAGTTCCGTGCTTATCTATAATCTGCCTGAAACTGTAAGTTGCCCTTCCTCGGTCTCTTTGTTCGGATTGCTTATGGCTCTATAGTTTGTGACATGCAATCCCAAGGGAAGGTGAATGTAATCTTGATCTTGTATTAGGAAGTTTACATATAAGGGATGTGTAAAGATAAGAGTAACTAGTGTAGTGTTTGAAAGAACTTCATCTACGTTTCTATTTCTGATACGAGTTCTCACTTCTCATCAGATACGTGAAGCTGATATTTCTCGGCTCTCCTTTGCTGTTGAATTAGCAGAAGAGTTTTATGGAAGGTTCGATCAGTATCACTCTGCACTTCTCTTTTGTTAATAAAGTGCCTCTATGAATACTGACTATCTTCTATTTTCATTCGCTCATGCTACTCGATTGGCAGAGTAAAGGTACTTCCCTACCTCTGCTTCTCTATTCTTGATCAATGGGAACTTTCGAAACATTGTTTCTGATTATCTGCATCTCCTGTAGGGACAAGATGTTGCGTTCGAACCGTCAAAGCTTCTGTGGCTTATCCAGCGTGATTTTCTGCGTAAGTGCATGGTGCCTTTGACAACAACATTCATAATAGTGCTTAAAACTTATGTTTATGTTTGCGGTTGTTTCTGTTATTCATTTCAATGTTCCTGTTTTGTCTGGGTCATGATTAACATTATTCCAACTTCATGCAGAAGGGAAATCTGTGAAGGAAATGGTGGATGAAGCTCTCAAACACGTTCCTAATGAAGATGGTAAGAGTTCCTTTTCCATTGTTTAACTAATGTACTTAGACCATTTCTCAGAAAACAGCCCTTGTTAATTGTTTGTTTTTGTTTATTATGTTTTCAGGTAACAAAAATATTGATCAGGTATGGTCTTCTGTTTTTTTTCTGCATCTTTACCAGTAATCATCATTGCTATCTCTGAATTAAGAACCTTTTCTTGTTATCCACCTCTTTTCAGGTTAACCGGATCAGGGACTCCTTGGCTATTATGGGTGACAACAGCACAGCCTTTAGCTTACCACAGGTTAGGAATGCAGGAGTTATGGATTCTTCAACACTCTTTACTTTATCATAACTTTGCTCCTTGTTTTCTTGTTACTTAGCCCCATCTCATGAGGACAAAGCTATGTGATCTGAAGGACGAGGACCTGGACTCTACCTATGTTGCAAGGCGTGACCAATTGAAAAAGCTCGTCGCTAGTATTCTCCGCCCAAAGATAGTGCAGGGGAAAGCACTTAATGGAAAGGAATTTATTTCTTTCCTTGAACAGGTGAGTGATCTATCTTTTTTTGTCTTTCTATGCTTACTCTTGGTGTGCTGCAATTCTGAATCTCTGATTGCTCTTATCTGCAGATACTGGATGCGCTAAATAAAGGAGAGATCCCATCAACAGGGTCTCTAGTTGAGGTTTTCAATAAAGATATCGTTGAGAGATGTGTGAAGAAGTACCATGAAAGGATGGTGAATTTGCGGCTACCTATGTCTGAAGAACATCTCCAAAGCGCCCATGAGACGGCACATGATGAAGCTTTAAAAGCATTTGATGCTCAACATTTTGGAAGACAGCATGCAAAGAAATCTGTGGATCAGTTGGATGAACAAATGAAGGAGGTATGAATCCGTATTATGCTAATCTGAATATATGTTAAGTGAATATTCAAAGACTAGCTAGCGTAGTGGATGAAACGAAAGGATGATTGTGACTGTGGAAAAATATTATCCAGGTATTCAAGAATTTTGTTCTTGCAAATGAGTACCAATCGTCAAAGCTCTGTGAGGCGCTATATACAAAATGTGAAGATGACATGGACCACTTACAATCTCTCCGGCTCCCTTCCATGGCTAAGTTCAATGCAGGTTTCGTGTACTGCAACCAAAGTTTTGAACACCAATGTGTTGGTCCATCGAAGCAAAACTATGAGCTAAGGTTAACCAAGGTAATGTACACACACATCTCTCTACGATGTGCTTGAAGTGTTGAGTTTACTAGAAGACATTTAATAGTTAATGCTGCTTGTGTGCAGATGATGGGAAAGGCACGGTCTATGTTCATCAAGGAATACAATAACAGACTGTTCAACTGGCTGGTTGCGTTCTCACTTGTAATGGTGATTGTGGGACGGTTCATTATAAAGTTCATTTTATTAGAAATGGCGGCATGGATACTCTTCATATTCTTGGAGACATACACAAGGATGTTCTGGACAGCAGAGTCTCTTTATTACAACCCAGTGTGGCACTTCATCGTTGGGACATGGGAGACTGTAGTGTATAGTCCAGTTCTCGACTTGGACAGGTAACATGTTAAACTTCTCGCAACCTCTTTGCTTTATCTAATACGTTTGTATATTTTTGGTGAATAGATGGGCGATTCCTATAGTCTGCATAATTGCATTGTGTGTGCTTTATTGGCGGTGTTATGGGAAGAGGAAACATGGTTCTGGTTGGCTTCTTCCTATGTACAACAGCCAGAAGAATGGTCGGAACAGGGAACGGTCAGAGTAAACCACTTTGCTCCTCCAATTATAAATTATAGCATCTTCTCGGGCATGCTCGTTGTTTTTAACCATCCGGAGCTTTCTGTCCGTTACTACCAAATTTTTGGACGCTGAAACATTTCAAGTGAAGAAGAAAGAATCTAGAGGATGATTTAATTGATCCAAGTTGGTTTGATTGATGCCTGTATTCACTGCACTCTGTACCATTTACATAGAATTTACCGCTGTAACGTTTTAACTTTATATACATTATATATACAGTAGAACCTCTATAAATTAATAATCTATAAATTAATAATCTCTATAAATTAATAAATTTTACCGGTCCCAAGTTGGACCGGTGCAAAATATAGCACAAATCGATAAAATAATAAGATAATAATATTTTTAAAACTTCTATGTAAATATATAGTCCCTTTAAAATTATAAATTAATAATCTATCTATATATAATTTTTACATAAGTACAAGCTAAATATTATATTGTTGGTTTTATATTCACAATGAATATTCTTTATTTTTCTTAACATTTCAATACATTTTGATAATATTTAGTAAAATTATACCGAAAACCATATCAATTCTATGAAACATAAAAATATACAATAAATAAAATAATAAAACAATATTGAAGTCAACTTTTTAAAATTTAAATAATGTACATACGGTAAAATAAAATATTTTATTTTTTACAAATAAAAATATTAAAAAAAATCTAAATAAGGAAACTTTTATAAATTAATATCTCTATAAATTAATAAAATTTCAAAGTCCCAACATTATTAATTTATAGAGGTTTTACTGTATATGGTTGGATCTGTTTTATCTATGACTACAAGTAATGTGGCTTCTATAGCATAGCTATGAGAGGATTGATATAAATATGAGAAATTAGCGAGACTGCACCTCAACACTCCTCTAATTTGCCATATAACCTCCATTAGGAAACCTCTTTTCACTGGACCATAATGCCCTTATACTACTCGCTTCCCTATTCTCACTAGGCCTGCAACCTCTGGCTTTTTTGTCTGCACTCCTCCTTCGCCTCACTGGTCAATAGAGAGTATCACGCCTTTTCATTTCCATCGTGTAATGTTTTCAAACTGCTCTGTCTGAAACCAAAAGCGAACAGTCGCATTTATTCACTTTCCCCCAACTAACACTTCTATTCCTTTATACTTCTTTTTTTCATATCTTCCTAAACATTCTCTCTTTCAATCCCTCAATCTCGCAGTATATTTTCCCCCATTTCAAACCCTAACTTTCGAAAGGCATCAAAAACGCTCTGATGGATGAGGAACTGCTACCTCCGAGAATGTTCGCCGTCGGAGAAGAACCTCTCGGTGAGCGAGTCAACTCTTACCACAAAATCAAGAGGACCGAGATGTTAATCGATGCTCTAGAGCCGGAGGAGTTAGAGTATCTGCGAAATTCAACATTCGCAAAGATTCTTGCCATCGAAGAGAACCCACCCTTCTCTGGTGCGTTTGGTCAATATGTTCTCGTGAGGCTTCTCAAGGTCAATAAGAAATACGAAGTTTGGTTTTTGTTTGCGGGAAATCCTGTCAGAATGTCACTCCGTGAGTTCGCTATTGTAACCGGTTTGAACTGCGGGAAGATCCCAGAACCGGCCAAAAAAAAGAAGAACCCATTGAAGGAGAAGCTCTATTGGAATGAACTCTTTGGGTCCCTGAAGTTCTGTTACGTTGATACCGTAATAGATATGTTGAAGAAGAAGGTCGTTAAAGGCAAAGAGAAGAGGCTTAAGTTTGCTTGCCTTGCAATCACGGCGTCAATTCTGTTTCCTTCTTCCCACACACCTCGCATCATCCCGGAGCATGTTGAACTGATTAGAGACTTTGAAGAGTTTCTCTCATTCCCCTGGGGCAGAGCTTCTTACCACACCCTTGCCACCTCTCTTATTGCAAAGGATGAAATTGCATTGTCCCAGGGTTCTATCGCATTACGTGGCTACGTTGATGCAATTCAGTTGGTACTTCTTGCCGCCATCCCCCAGTTGAAGGAAGAAATTACCCAATCTGAGCCTATAATATTGGTTGAATCTGGCAGCGATGGCGAGTCCACCGAAGAAGAAGAACCCCCCGCTGAAGAAGAGAAAGTGGTTATACCCGAGAAACCATCCCCTCCTGCTAAGTACTGCCTTATTCCTGGTCATGCGAAGACCGTAGATACAGAATGCCAGGTAATCCTCTCTGTAAACCCCTCACGCAGCCGATAAACGGAAAACTAACTGGTAACAATTTGTTTAGTTTAAAACTGAAATCGTTAGGATCGTATTGGAAAAATGATTAATCAAATTTTTGGCTAATCGTAATGTTATCTGTAACTTATTTTTGTAGCATACCTTTCACCGAATTAGAAACCTAAATACATATTTAGCGAAGCCAAACAATCATATCTACCCCATTAATATGTTAGCTGCTAACTATTTCATTCCAGGCGTTAGATTTTTTATTATATGCTAAATATTAATTTAACAGCAAACCACCTATAGATTCATCTTTCTGCAATGTATTAACGGCCCATGTTTTAGTTTGCAATAACCACGCAAAGTTAACGAACCCCTTACTTTGTTTATGTAGGTGCATGCAAAGTCCATCCTAGATGACCCGTATGAAAATTGGTCTGCCGGTCTAGATTTCGACTGGATGGATGAGTTGCAAGACCTAGCTGTTGACAACATGGTCCGACTGATAGCGGCAGGATTCGTTTTTCGTAAGGAAATGTTCAAAGGCGGCCTCAATGCCAATGACCTAACTCGTTTGCGGGCTGAGAAGAAGCAGAAGGAGAAAGAAACAAAAGAAAAAAATGCTTCTGAAGTCACTGATGTTGATGGTTCTGACGCTCGCACGCATAGCCTAGTAGCCAAGTTGGTTGGGTCTCACATTCGCGATGAGATGAGCTCTTTCGAGAAGCGTTTTTACCAAGCTATAGACGCCAAGCTCGAGAAACTGAATTCGTCAACCTTTCAATCCCAGCATGTAGATTCCATCCAGACTACTATCTCACTATGTCTTACTGACATTGATAAGAAGATCACGGACGCTATTGTGTCTCAACTCCAGATAATGCAATCATCCCTTCTCAAGAGTCTATCTGAACTAATTGCGCAGCCCATTCCTAGCGGCAAGGTTCCATGTACTGACACCTCTTTGGGAAATGATAATGGTGTAGTCCCTGATTCAGACACCACCCTTCCTTCTGAGAACCTACCTAAACCCGTTATGCCTTGCAATATTTCCTCTGCCGAGAATGCCGATTCATGCATCAGCGGTGTGCTCCGCGATTTGAACCATGTTCCTGTTCAACGCCCCGCTCAACTAAGCATGGTTGTTGACGATCCAACCTCCACCTTTGGCCCTCAAGTTTCAAACATAAATGCTAACCCTCCACGTACCCCGGTAATAATTACTAGTTGGGATTACTTTTTTCCATTTTTTTGCATATAATTCCATTTTATGTACAGCAAATGGTTTAACTGATAATTTTGCGTTAGGACACCTCCAATGACCAGCCGAAGCAGTCAAGTCTTGTGGATGTCACACAGAAAAGTGACATCCGTATAGAAGTACCAGTTGGCGACGCCCACATACCGGAACGAGTAAGCAATCTAACCCCTTCATCTAAGTCTCTACTCCCCGCTCTCCTAATCACCTGTTCTCTCTAGGTAAATGAGCAAGCTTGGCCCGCCACCGTCTCGGACCCGTTAATGGTAAACGTAGCCGCTAATTCTATCTGTGGATGTTAACTTTTTTAGTACCCCCAACATTATAACTTATATTGTTTTTATTTGTTTATTACCACAATCTAGGAGAATGCTCAAGCAGTTGGAGCTAACAGCAAGGTTGTCGACGAGGATGTCTCCCATGAAGTTGACATGGAGGAGGTAAGTCCCTTGAACATTCCTACCCACAAATATACTATGTTTGTATCATATTTTCATTGACTCTTTTTCCAATCATCGTTTTAACGCAATCAGATGTCCATACCTATTAATCTTCTCGAAATGCCGTCTTTCTCTCTCGGGCTATCGCAGGATGATGCGCCATCTGCCAAAGGTGACCCAAAGCCGATTTCATACGTTTCACCATCTAAGGATCAAGTTGATGAGGTGTTGGAGCAGCGCAAGAGCAAGAGGGCTAGGATAATTCCGTCTGGCCTGCAAGACTACAAGTGTGATCCGCAAGTAACAAGTGGTCTCCCAATCATCCCTGACCTTGAACAGCGTTTCAAGCGAATGGAGCAGTCAGTTTTGGCTAACCCGTAAGTAGCGACTCTTACCTTGTTAGGTGCTATCGATGTCTTCACCCCACTAACATAAATCTTAACTCATAACATTATCGTTACAGGGGTATTACTCTAGTGAACGGTTACTGCGTTACTCCAGCTGAATTCTGCGAGATTGCCTACCGCAGGACGCTGCTACCTAGGGGGGTAAGTGGAATATCTCCTGCCGCGTCTATGTGTCCTTGAACGTATCTTAACCTTTCCTTTTGTTTTCTAGGTCGTCGACGCGCTTGTTGGATTTGTGGCTCTTGATTCTTCCTTGGGCTCTAACGTTGCTATATATGAGACGACACTACCGGCATCTATAATGGCACACCATAACCGCTTCACGAAGACCGCAGTCAAAGACCGTTCAAAGCTTAAGTTTTCTGATGTCGCTCTAGGAAAACCGTTGGAGAATTCCCTGGAGAGGATTTATTTTCCTTTCAACATGGACAAACAACATTGGGTTGGAGTTTGCATCGACATGAAAGCGTCAACTCTCCACGTTCTCGACTGTAACACATCACTTCGTACCGACAGCTCTCTGAAGAAAGAGCTCACCCCTATTGCCAACCTGACCCCATATGTTTTGAAGTTCTTCGGAATGATGGAAAGAAACGCCAGTGTCAAGGCCTTTACAGTGTCCAGATGCAAGGGAATCCCCCAAATATCCACTCAGTCTGATTCAGCAGTCATGACAGTCTTGTTGATCCAAGCGCATGCGGCTCATGGCCTCGTTGGTTGCAAGGCTCTCACTCCTCGAATGCTCCCGGAGGCATCAAAGCAATTGGCCGTCCTATTCTTTGAGTCTTTCCCCGTCTAACTGTTATCATTCCTCCCCAACTATTTCACTTCTCTGCTTTCTCGAAACTTTATGTTCTCCTTTTCATTATTTTCGGTTATGTACTCTACTCTTTATGTTTTTTTGCATCTTTCTCTTAAGTACTCTAATAATTACCATTTCCCTCTAATTGGCACCTATCTTTCATTTTCTCATTTTATACGGAATCAAGGTTGTACTACGATGATCACAGTTATTTTCATGTTAAGGTTTTTCATTTTTAATCAGTTATAACTCAGTTGATTAACGGACAAAATATGTGTCATAACGATAACTTATTTTGTAGTCCGTTAATATTTGTTTATTTTTTTGGTTATAGTTGGAACAACCAAAAACATTTTCAAAGCAAGGGAACCTGATAAATAAGATGAAATTTCAAGGGTACTTACCTAAGATTATATTCATATGCATTTTCCAGACGTTATTTAAATCCCTCTGTTTAACAAGGTTAACTAACCTAAAGCAATGTTACCCTTCTTCTTTAACCGCTAACATCGACGAAATCAGTAAAATATAATGGTAGCAGCTAACACCAGATAAACACAAACACTTTAACATAAAACGGGGGAGTCTTTATTCATACCATACATTGCACATATATATGCGTCAATGTGGGAAGCTTAGGGGAACATAGTTTAGTACATTATAACAAAAGAAGGTCGCCCCAGATCTGACCATTACAACAGTAATCCAACACATCTACTCACCCCTACATACTTAGTCTTCCTCTTCATCTTCAGATAGGCATTTTGCATGTGACCTTGTTATGGTCACATCCGCCACACCTGCTGCAAGTCCTGCGGCGCTTGGAGCCACCGCTCATCTGCAACGTGAGATCACGACAGTAGTTAGCACATAGATTATTGCTAATCAAGATTTTAACGTGTTTATTCAGTGATCAACTATTTAAATTTTATATTAGTGAATAATCACAACCTTAACGGTTATCTAGACCTATCGTATACTAACCTTGAATTCTCCACTGGATGGAATCCTAGCTTTCCTTGGCCTTCCTGGCGGACGGCGAGTTGCTGGAGGAAGTAGGTGCCCATTCTCCCCCTCAACACCAAACTTGTACACGGAGACCTTGCCTTCCGCCACTGGGTTAATGCTACCACTGTACGCCGAAGCCCAGTAGTTGTTGCTGTAAAACTGAGAAACCTTGCTCTCTACCGACTCCCTCCCATATATGGATGCCGCCACGGCATGGGAGCAAGGGATGGCCAGCGCCTCAAATTCCTTGCAAGAACACGTCTTCCTCTCCAGATCAACGCGGTGATACATCCCATTCCCATCAACCACTTCGAACTCATGGTTTATGATGTGCTTCACAGCAAATCCTGTGGACTCAGTGAAGTTTTTTTCCAAGATAGCAGTTACTTTCGGAGTTAGCGCACCAACATTCTTAGCCGCTGCATCACGCCTTACAGAGAACCATCCCATCATCATTGCTCTAATATACTCCAGCAGCGGTACAATAGGGTACTCCCGAGCTTCTGACAGCGCCGCGTTCAAGGATTCAGCGAGGTTGCTTGTCATGATGTTGTACCTCGCTCCTGCAGCATGGGCCCTAGCCCAGTGCTCTAGCCCGATTCTGACCAAGTAGTCAGCACAAGCACTATCAACTTGCTTGATCTCGTTGAAGTGCAAGTAGAAATCCTCCATCTTGAAGGCTCTAGCAGCTTTTCCTAAGATGTACAACAGATGTTTCTTCTTGAAGATGGTCTGCACGTTCCTCTGCAGATGTAACAAGCAGGCACAATGCTTAGCTGCTGGAAAAACCTGTAGCCAAATGATCAATTATGTTAAAACATAAATATTACTAAAACACCCTAACAACCATAAGTAATTGTCAAAACTATTTAAAACAGGCTAATTTAGTGTTTATCGATAATACCCATATGTTAACGGCTTATATATTTAATTACTATTAGTTCCTTCTACCCTTACCCGCTAACTAATACATTTACTCGCTAACGTTTAGTCTATCATGCTAATTTTTTAAACGTAGATATTGGTAACGGTGCTTACTCTGCGAATTCCTGAGTAGATTGCAGTGTGTCTGTCGGAGACAAAGACCAAATCATCAGCATCAGGCACCACAACAAGTAGTTTTGTGAAGAACCAGGTCCATGCTGCTTCATTCTCGCTATCTACTATGCCAAATGCAATTGGGAAGATCTGATTGTTCCCATCCTGTGCACTGGCTGTGAGTAAACAACCTCCAAACTTCCCCTTTAGATGCGTCCCATCTATTATGATCACCTTTCTCATGAAATTGAATCCCTGGATGCTTGCTCCAAATGACAAGAAGAGGTACTTGAAGCGCTGAACATTTCCGGGCCCTTTGATTGTCTCCAACCCCACTATTGTCCCTAGATTCGCCATTGCCAACTGTTGGAGGTACGAAGGCAACGTACTATATGCTTCCTCTGCATTACCACGACCACTCTCTATAGCTAACTCCCTTGATTTCCAAGCCGTCCAGTATGATATAGGCACACTGTGATCCGTCCTCATCATCTCTCTCAATGCACCTGGCCTTGGTCCACTCCCTGTGCCTACGAACTTGCTTCGCATAATCCCTCCGACAATGGACGATGTTGCATGTCTCCTAAACTCCCCCCTCTCGTCAACAGTGCAGCGGTGGTGGCTCTCTAAGGTCTTTATCTCAAACCGTGGACACTCGGGAATCTTAGCAGCGTACACACGCCAGTAGCAGTTAACTCCACTGCATTCCAGGATCACCTTCCCTGGCTCTGACTTTCTTACGCGGTATCTGTATTTGTTAGCCAGAGCATGGAGCGACATGTGGACCTTGAAAGCATCGCGGTCGACGAATACCTGGCCCACGTAGAGATGACCATTGCCCGCCATCTCTTCAACACCTGCAAGCAAGAATACATTACAGAAAACATTAGCCGCCATTTCTGTGTGTAACAGACAACACATTTTGATACACTGCTACATTAATGGTTAACCAATTCTCAGAATACCTAACCGCTCCTTACAATAATTAAAAAAAAACTTAACAGTTATTTTTTTCTCTACCAGTCTACACGTTTGACATACTGCTAATATATTTTTTAACAAAAAATTAAAAAACTAACCATTGTCAGCCATCTCCTCCGCTCCTGCGAACACCCATGACCATTGTTAGTTTTCAATTACTAATTCTAACGTAAAATTACAGTTTTTAATTTAACAATTTATTCAACTCTTACCTTGTCTCTCAGAATCATCACACGGGATATCTTCCCCCTGAGTATTTCCATATCCAGATCAAGACCCCATATTCTGGGTGAGCAACTCCCCCCACGTGATTTCCGGTTCTGTCATCACCTCCTTTCCCTTTCCAGCTGCCCCTCCGCTTGTCGCTAAATTTAAAAATATCAGTTATTTTAATTAGTTACATTGTACATATTTTAATAACACGTTACAACCAATGTTAACTGCTAACAAACCAGAGGGTTTCACTACCTATGGCCAAGGTCAGGTTAGGATCTGATGCTGGGACCTCACCAACCTCCTCAAGCCGTATCATACCATCCTCAGGTGGTGTGAAAACCTCAAGCCCATCTGATGAATCAGTTTCCGACTCTTCATCAACGAATTCCACCGGTTTGAAAACTTCATTCCTTGTCAAACGGACAGCTGTCCTCCTGATTTCCACCATCTGATCAAGGCTGCAGATTGTCATCAACCTAGCCTCGCTAATTTGGAGGTATCCTCCACTACGGAAACCTGGGGCCGTTAATAAATATATTAGTTGTCAACCTTACATATTAACGGCTAAAACAACCAGATTAAAGCTAATCCATACCTCTCCACGGTTTTGGTTTTGGTGGCATAACCTCAGTTCCGTCTTCACTCAGACCGAACTCCTCCCTCCGTATTGCGCGGTAGTGTCCCACATCCTCGTTACCATAGGCCACACACATGGTCAAATTAGCGAAGTCAAGTCTCACCGCCATGAAAAGCTCCACATCTCCGTCTTCTACAATCTCAACAGGGGGTGTCGTGAAGTCTCCAGGAACTTTCATCCACTCAGGGAAGTCATAGGTCAAACAGACAGGTTCGGTGTGGTGAATGGGGTATTTTTCCCTAACCATAGCCTCCAACTCCTGGTAAGTTTCATTCTCCCTTACCACCAGATCGTACTTCACATGCGTGTGATTAATGTCGAACCTCCACGTTCCGTGTGCTAGCCTGTGCCAATCGCCAACAACAACTCTCACAAGATGACCCATTGTTTATCTTCAACAAATCTCTTCCTTCCTGTAAAAGTCAACAGAACACAAAACACATAATTAATCTCGATCCAACAACAGCATAATTAAGTGAAACTAAATCAGATGTATTACAAGACAAAACTAACTATTACGCTTAAAAATCAATATGAATGAATTTCATACTAACCAAGAGATAACGACCACTGTCAAAGGAGTAACTACCCTCCAAACTCTTAATCACAGTTTTCGTTTTCCCTTAATCTCCCAATTAAATCTGCCTCCCTCTGCTAAGTATATATATTCTTGTCTACAAACCCTAGTACCATTTCCCAAACCCAACACGCAACAATAGTTCCACTTACCGAAGCAATTGTCATCATAACGAGCTCGGATCTTTCTATTAACCAGCGGTTCTTCGCCTCCGGCGCCACCTTGTGTCAGACACGCTGCGTTGCACACGCCTCAACCAAATCACTGTATATCTGCTTCCTGACACACGCGCCTGCGGACGCCGAACAAAGAAGCGATAAAGGAGAGGCAAAAGCGTCTATCGAGTAAACAATTATCACTGCTTAATTCTAGTTTCAAACCCAATGTCATTTTGCCAATATGGGCCTCTATTGGGTATATCTCGCCCATTGTCCCTATAAATATTCTAAGTAGCAGTTGCATTTTCTTTTTGTATATACCAAACACCTTACTGATATTGCCTCCGTTTTTAATAGATAACATTTTTTAAAACATTTATTTTATAAATTTAAAAAAATAAAAAATATAATTAAGTGTTTACAAAATCATAGTCTGAATAAAATTATAAACTTTATAATTCCAAGGGTTATACAATAAGAAAATTAACATGTTTGACAATGGAAATTGAAAAAAATGAAGGAGTACAATTGTCCAATCCATCTTTTATGTGTTTGGATCCTTTTTGGAAAAACGTAGAACATGACAGATACCAAGAGCATTTTATAGATTAAACAAAAAGGGTAAATGCAAAAACCAAAAACATTTATTCATCCTAGTTGGCTTCTTCCGTTGTATATAAACCAGAACAATGGTCGAAACATGGAACGGTCAGAGTAAACACATTGTGACTTCCCCTTATAACTTATAGCATCTCTTGGACATGCTCGTATTTTAGTTATACGAAGCTTTCTGCCCGTTACTACCAGTTTTTGCACTGGAGGATGATTTGATTGATTCAAGTTGGTTTAATTGATGCATGTATTCACTGCTCTCTGTACCATTTACATATAATTTACCTTTGTAATATTTAACTTTATATACATATGTTATATATATGATGATTGGATCTTTTTTATTTACTCTCTCAAGTCATATAGCTAATTTAGCATAGCTATGAGAGGACTGATGTGAAGATGTATCAATATATGGTTGTTGATATATCTTACAACCCTATAAGAACACAACACTGAGAGGAAAATGTGGAAAAAAGAGAGACAAATCATGATTACTAGCTTATTAATTCTGAACATCATTGATGATCCCATATCGTAAGTACTAAACAGGGTATTAAATTATTCACATCGCACCAGTGCGTTATACAAACATTGTATATAGCTTTAGACATCCGTAACCGCTCGGGTAACCAAAACCGAAGTTATTCACGCAAAAGATATATAACTTATATGATGACCAACTATCAACCATGCATTGTATAAAGTTTTATTTTATTCCTAAAAACAGACAAGGTAACAACGTCCGTGGTCTGTATGCAAGTCTAACCGGCGGTAGGGACTTTGACGACTATACGGTTTGTATCAACCCTAACCCTGACCCGATCGCACCTGAAGTCTGCAGTCACTGGAGTTCCATCCAAAATCACGATTGCATCCACTCTCGTGTTCTCTCTTTCTATCACCGACGCCGCATAATCTCCATTTGTTCCCACAAGCTCCGGCCATGAGTTCTTCTCTGCATGCACTCAAAGCAACCACATAAGACCGGTTTGTAATTAACATTAGGCAAGTAAGTTGGAGATCAGTAAGCCCATCACTCGATTATGCCGGTATGACATCTTACAAAATTTCATAATGCCCTTAGTTCAAAATACAAGTTTGTGCCCTTATTGTTTTTTTTTTTAAAAAAAAAGACTAAAACTATTGCATAAACCGTGATGCACTAAGCAATAATCTCTTCGCCTATGCTCTGGATGGGGAAATTCCATGGAACTTAAAGAGTCATGCATATATCATTTATGCTGTGTACTTAGAGAATGAAGCATAATTATGTTGAACCACAACAGATCTAAATGCTTGAAGCCATATTTAACATATAAAGAACATTAGCTTAGAGGATTTTTATTTTATTGGCAAACAGTTTATTAGCTTAGAGTTTAAGAGACAAGAAAATTTACCAGGACACTCGGACGACATTTTTCTTCCTCTGTTATCTGTGTATTGTTGAGATGTATTTGCTATGCTCATCTTAAGGGATTTGAGTTCAATTTATAGAATGGTTACGTCTATGTCGGTGTCGGTGCTAGTCGGTGAGTGATTGCAAATTCAAAATCAAATTGTGACTAACCGGTTTTAAGATCCAACTTTTTGACATTTATAACCCGATGGATAAGCTTTGACAAGTTCATGGCCGGTCCTGAGATTTTGAGGGGTTATAGACGAGTCAAGAAGAGATTTAATAATTTGGGAATCAAATTTTTTTTTTTAAATAAATTTGAGGGTTTATTTCCATGTAATTTTTTAAAAAAATTTGGAGGCTTGAGACTAATGTTTCATTAGGCTTGGCTCAGGACCGTCTCTGGACAAGTTGTATAGTTTTGGTAAAGCTTTGAAAGTTATATATTTATAACCAGTGTTCAAGTTTTGTGTAAGATAGACCGTTAATTAGTAGAATCGCTATCATATATTGGATGGACTTACCGGGGTTTCTGATGCTTACCAAGAATAATGTTCCTACAAGTAATTTTCTTCTAAGTATATACATATCGTGAACAAGATAAAGTTTCAAAACAAGAGCGTGCATTTCAGCTCATATATATATTGCATCACCACGTCTTGACCATGCATAGATAACGTACATATAAACATCAGCTAAAGAAAAGGACATCCAATATTTCTTATATTCCTCAAGATGTATCATGTGAAACGACACACAACGCATGCATATCACATAAGTTACATAACAACTGTCCACATAGAATTAATGTAAGCATATTTTATGTAACTTATTATAGACTATGTAGTAAAACAGATCCAGAGGCCTTGAAAATAAGAGTATGACGTGAAATGAAATAAAGAATATGAAAGAAACACCAACTACAGCCCGTAACAATATGAATAGACGAAGACGATAACGATTAGAGACAGCCCTATATAGATGAACATTGAATGCCATTTTCTACCGTTTTTTGTTTATGTACTGATGATGATGTTTGCTATGGTTATTGATTTTTAGGATATCGGATCGTTATACCAGGTATGGTGAACGAACGAAAACTAGAGTCATAATGTTTGAATCACAAAAAATTGTTCATATCAAGTTTGTAATCAACATTTGAACTTTCATTTTTTATCTAATTTGGTTGGGTAAATGAAAGTAAATATTAAAAAAAAAATTATGTTTGTTTCCCTAACCTGAGTTCAGTAAATAAGAGAATATGATAAACGCTACTATTTGTGAGGGGGACCATGTTTTCCTTGTTGCAGAGCACGTGCATAATCAAATAAAGGAGCAGTTACTCACATAATGAAAATAATATTAACCAAAGGAAGTAGGAACAAAAGCGAAACAAGAGAGTAAAATAATTTTACGATTTTATTTAATAAAAAGAATATTACCTCAGGAGTATATGGGGATACTATTGAAATTTAATAAAAAGAATATTACCTCAGGAGTAAGATATATCCGAATGATTTAGCTGGATCACATATTCACATGGATGTTGGATTCGGATAATATTACCACGTAATAAGACTTTTGACGGACAGTAACACTTCACAGGATTGCGTAGGACCCACATGCTGTCCTCTTGTAACTTTCTGCGAGATATTTGCCAATACAAAAGTGCCGCGTGTAACCTTTTGATGTTCATGCAGGTCCACGCTGTACTCGGATTTGGAGGAGAGACGGACAGGAAACACTTTACACGCTTCCTGTGGGACCCCACATTCTAATCCTCTTTCTCTTTCTCTAAAACACATCCATTAAAAAATCGCCACGTGTATCCCTTGATTTTATAAGCACAGAATGACCACAGAAAGAGACTGGTAAGAAAAATATCAGGAGATTTGGTGTTAGGTGAGAGAGATAGCGATGATGAAGTCTGATTTCTCCGCCGATGATGATTCCACCACAACACCACCGTCTCCGCACCAAGCTCCGGGAGAAGGTATGATGGCCAGAAGTCAATCGGAGTGGGCCTTCCAGATGCTTCTCGAAGAGATGTCTGTCCCTGTCCCCGCGGGGAGCTCCATCTCCTCATCGTCTTCGATGGTGACGGATAACTCAATCGGACGGTCGTCTCCTCCGCAGCAGATTCAATCCGAGCCGTCCGTTACAAAACCAGAAGAACCTTCCTCTGACAACAACAATGTCCGTCGTGCTCCTCCTCCGTCTTCATATGTTGACGAGATGGATCCTGACCGCTACCAAGCGATTCTCAAGAGCAAGCTTGAACTCGCTTGCGCTGCTGCCCTTGCGCTTCGTGTTCGTCTTTTATCCTTCTCTTAAGATTTTATACAGAAATAAAAAAAAAGATCATTTTGATAGGGTTTTGGTTGGTTTGGTTTTATGCAGGTGTCTAATGTGATGCCGGAAGATTCGAGTGCGTCTTCTGGTAATCAAAAGCAGGTTTCTCCTGTTGGATCTCAAACTCAAGGTTCGTTGTTTTCTTGTTTGGCTTCCTCTGTTTATTTAAGTAGGCGATAGTGACTTCATGATATAACCATTAATAACCATGTGGACTTTAGTTTAGTCTTCAGCATTGTTTTTTTTCATCTTTACATCTTGTTTCATTGTGCTATGTTGTATGAGTTTGTAGATTCTGCATATTCAATACTATACTCATTCTTCTAGATCCTTCTTTTTGGGTTTTATTTTTTTTTTTCCTTTGATATGAAATTTTGGATCCTTTTATAAATTTTAGGTACTGTTGCGGCACAGATGTCGCCTGCTGTTTCATCCGTTAGTGATACTCCCTCATTACACACACAGCTACAACGAGAAATTCAGTCCAGGCTAGCTGCCGCTGGTTCAGATGAATCTGATGACGAAGATCCTGATGGAGAGACGGTAACAACAGTTAATGCTGATCCTACCGATGTTAAGCGTGCTAGGAGGTACTTATCTTCTTCTACTATTCACAGGATGCTCTCTATCTCTTGTTTAGTTGTTAGTGCCGTTCTGACTTAAGTTTTGGTAATATTTCACAGGATGCTTTCAAACCGAGAATCCGCTAGGCGCTCTAGAAGAAGGAAGCAAGAACATATGAGTGGACTTGATTCACAGGTCTCTCCTGACATTGCAATAGTTGCTCATGCATGTTAAGTAACCAAAAGGATTTACACAAACGTTTTTTACATTTTTGTAGGTTGCCCAGTTACGTGGTGAACACTCAACTTTGCTTAAGCGTCTTGGTGACATGAATCAGAAGTTTAATAACGCTGTTGTAGATAACAGAGTCTTAAAAGCTGACATCGAGACATTGAGAACAAAGGTACCTATTACTTTGTTCTTTTTCTCCTGCAAGCCTTCAAGTTTTATGATCCTCAGTATTTTTCCAAAACTTGTGTAGGTGAAAATGGCAGAGGACACAGTGAAAAGAATGACAGGAGTGAACCCTATGGTTTTGGCAGAACCATGCAGCATACCATTCGATATGACACTGATGGATTCTGCACAGCCAAACATGAATCAAACCGGTATGATTCCAAATCAAAGCTCAGAGAACAGCAGCTCTGCAAGCAACATGGTTGTTACTTCTCAAACCAGTTGCAATGCTTTTGAAACTCTGCCGCATTGGAATCTGGAAGCAGAGAAAAGTAAAGGGCAAGAGTGAAACTGTGCTGGATTCGTGATAGAAGGTAGTAATCATAATTGGGTTTGGTTACAGTTTTCTATGCGAGTCCATGTTCAAGATTGTTTATGGCTTATTGGTTTTTGCAATTTGATTACTTGCAGGATGGAACTTGAACTAAATGTAGTGGGAGCCAAAAGTGGTGAAAAGGTGTGTAGTTAAATGATTGTTCGACAATTTAATTATTTGAAACAATATCGTATGGAACATTAAAAAAAAAACTAAAAGTGTATCAAATGTTGTGTATCCTTTTACTTTGGATATGATTATGACAAGTATGATATATTACTTCGATTATAGTTTACTGTTATCACTATCAGACATCTTAACACCCTCCACTCTCTTGTTTAGAGGAGTGACTGGTCTATTCACTGTTTGGCCTATCGTTGGGCCCGACCCGATGATCCATAACGAGCCCTTGAGTCAGGATTTTCCTATGGGGATGTGCTTGTGCTCTGAAAATGAGACAGATGCAATGATTTATATAGCAAATTAGCAATCGAAACATATTATGGAGTAGATATGGGTATTCGGATATCCGTTTAGGTTCAAATTAGATATTTTGGATATTTTGATTAACGGGCAGAAAGGGATGACAAAAAACGAGCATGTCCAAGAGATGCTATAAGTTATAAGGGGAAGTCACAATGTGTTTACACTGACCGTTCCCTGTTCAGACCATTCTGGTGTTATACATCGGAAGATGCCAACTAGACCCATGTTTTATCTTTCCATAACACCGCCAATAAAACACACACAGTGCAATTATGCAAACTATAGGAATAACCCATCTATTCACCAAATATACAGGACAAATATACAAATGTATTAGATAAAGCAGAGAGGTTGAGAGAAAGCTTGACTTGTTACTTGTTCAAGTCAAGAACGGGACTATACACGACAGTTTCCCATAACAATGAAATGCCACAGTAGGTTGTAACAAAGTGACTATATTGTCCATAAGGCTGCATAAATTGAAGTAGTTGAATAATAAGGAGTAGAGTAGTTGAATATATTATTCAACTGTTAATGACTGCGCTGGTAATGTTGAAAAGGAAAAAAAAAAGGAAATATGGATTCAGCAGAGTTGAATTTACTGAACTAGTTGAATATGTGAAATATGGGGTCTACATTGGTTAAATGTCTTTTGTTACAATCAAAACATAATTCTATGTTCCAAAATATTTTTTTCTAAATGAGGTTTAAACAGTTTTTTTTCTTCTGAAAAACCAAATATTGATTGGTATAAGTGTTAAATTATAATTGGTTGTTTAAAATTTTTATATATTTATTTATCTCAACTATTTCAAATGATTACATTGTAGATTTGTTTTTTTGTAAAAAAATATATACCAAAATTTATCATTGTCCATGAGATTGGTTTATTAGATTTGGACAAAAAATGTTTTCTTATACTATTTAACATTATTAAACAATAAACATTTATTTATACAAATAAAATTTATGGGGGGGGGGGATAGATCAACCTTTTAAATTTATAATTAAAATATTGAAAATTTATTTAAGTTGTATTAAAAAAATATTTTAGTAGATAATTAGTGTTGATATATATTCATAGAAAAACACAAACGGTTTGAAAATAATAATAATGTAATCTAGGTGTTGAGCTTTTTTTTTATATAGAACCACTGTAGAATATGAATGTTGAAATAATGATTTTTTCAAAAAAAATGTTGAATGATTATGTGGAAGAAAGAGAAAACAACGTGGAATATAAGAGATATAAAAAAATAGATGTCGAATAATGTACATAGTGTCTGACTGAATAGCACTAATAGAGTAAATGTTTTGGGCGATAATATATTTAGGCCGTATTGAGCTGGTGTTTTGCCAGTCAAGTAAAACAAAAGTTTCCCAACTTGCGCTGACTACTGTTTAGAAAAGGATAATAACGCTACTTTTTTCCCTCACTGTAATTGAAATAGTCTTAACATTCTTGTGTATGTCTCCAAGAATATGAAGAGTATTCACGCTGCAGTTTCTAATAAAATAAATTTTATAATGAACCACTCCACAATCACAATTAAGTGAGAACACAACCAGCCAATGTTTTACAACTTATGACCACTATTTATATTTTACTTATTTTTAAAAGAATAAAAAATCTCTATAATATATAGTGTGTTTTATAATATATACTGTGTTTGCTCTAATGCTCTATAATAATATTTCTCTAAAGTTTGAGTAAAAATAGAAAATA
This sequence comes from Hirschfeldia incana, assembly GCA_026261945.1. Classification (NCBI taxonomy): domain Eukaryota; kingdom Viridiplantae; phylum Streptophyta; class Magnoliopsida; order Brassicales; family Brassicaceae; genus Hirschfeldia; species Hirschfeldia incana. The sequence continues at coordinate 10,417,352 of JABCMI010000007.1, forward strand.
TTACTTTTTCTAAATGTAAAAAATAGCAATTTTATATAAAAAAACACTGGATTAGAGTAGATTTACCTCTGCATAATTATAAATGTAAAGTTAACAATGGGTTAAACATGTATTACACCATTTCTAGTGTATTTTTCTATTTTGTCTTTAAAACAGAAAAAAACTCTGTAATAGATAAGATATTTACTCTAATATACCTTTTAAATACCAATTTATAGTTATAGAATAAAAGTAGAAAAAATTATTCCATTTTTATTTGTGGAAGAAACATAAAAATTTTTATCTTAAAGAAAGAAATAGAAATGAGTTAGTTGATTTGCTTTTAAATGATATAATAGAGAAAAATATAAAAATAGATTGGAGATGATCTTAGAACACAAAAAAATCTCAATTATATAAATAATATATTTAGGAGATTCTGGCTTTAGAATCGCAATAGTGTGTGTAGGATATGGGGACTATATTGTACTATAAAATTAAATTTTAACAAATACATTTTAGTATATGTTTTTTTTTTATGAAAACAACTTCAACCTCACTTCATATTTCATTTTAAAATGAATTTTGGAGTAAAATATGCTTCAATTTCAGTTCATATTTCATTCTAAAATGTAGTAAAAAGGTTTACTACATCAATATAATATATTTTTTTCATTATTCATTTTTTATTCCAAAATAAATGTAATTAGAGTAAAACATAACTCTATTATGGAATTACTCTATTTTAGTGAAAAACTAAAGTTTATGTTGGAGATGTTCTTAAATAAGTGACATAAAGATTATATAAAGATCTCGTTTAATATAAGCTTCTTCTTCTTCTTCTTATTAATATAAGTTTCTTCGGATACAATTGTTAATATATGGTTACATAATTTTCAAATTTCTACTACATTCACCTACTTGATTTGTAATAAGACAACAGATGATAGAATGTCAAAATATGGTAAGGTCTTTCTGGACAAAGTAAATCATTACCAAATTATTTCAGTAATATAAGGTTCTGTAACTGAGCACAAATAGAAAGTTGCAAAAATAAAACTCATGGTAAGTAGATGAGATCTTTATGGTAATTTAATTCCAGAAAAAATACTCTTTGATTTTACAGATACATAACTATAGAGGATGCTTCAACTTTGGTGATCATTACATAACCATAGCAACATTTAGCACAAATCTTGATCAAAACACTCTCAGGACACCTACAAAGATCATATCAAAGTAATTAATTAGTGGTGAAGATTTGTCAACATCCTTCTTAGTTGTTTATTATGTCCACCAAAACGTGATATTAGCAAACGACAACAGTAGTTGAAATATCCAAATTTATTTAAGTATTATATGATTAGACAAAACAGGATAACTACCAAATCATTGCACAGAGAGAAAAATTTCGGCATTTGCGCTTATATATATATCTTTAAGGTCCTATAACACATAAACACAAGTCAAAAATAGCTCCTGCCTCGTCTTGTTTTCTGCCATGGCTGATTTAGTATCTGGTGACACAGAAGGGCAAGGCTCTGGCGATCAAGGCAGCAAGCGCGGTGGCTGGATCACTCTTCCTTTCATGATGGGTTTGTGTTTTTTTGTTTATGTTTTTGGCTCAAGAAACACACAGAAATGGTAATTATTGTGTGGTTCTTTGTGGTACAGGTACAATATTAGGACTGTCCATAGCTTTTTTCGGATCGACATTGAACTTAATTGTCTTCTTGATTGAGGAATTCAACATCAAGAGCATCACTGCTGCTCAGATTTCAAATATTTTCAATGGGTGTCTTGCCATGTCCCCTGTTGTTGCAGCCATTCTAGCCGATTCTTTCTTTGGAAACATTCCCGTCATCATGGCTTCTACTCTCATTTCTCTACTCGTAAAATTCAAAACTTATGTACTATATTTTAATACAATAGGTCAGTATTTTGAAAACGTTTTTTTTTTCAGGGCATCTTTCTTTTGACTAATATTGCATCATTGGACTACTTGAGACCTAGACCGTGTGAAACGGGCTCAGTCCTATGCCAATCACCATCAAATTTCTAGCTTGGGATCCTGTATGCAGCCTTAACTCTAGTGGCTACTGGAACAGCTGGGACGCGAACGACTTTGGTATCTGTTGGCGCAAACCAATATGAGAAACCTAAAGATCAAGAAAGCTTTTTCAACTGGTACTTCCTCACGACAAGTACAGGCATAATTATTAGCGCGACAGCAATTATATATACTCAGGATAATGTTGGCTGGAAGCTCGGGTTCGGTCTCTGCGCTGCTGCTAACTTGATCAGTTTCATCATTTTCATCTCCGGGAAGTGGCTCTATAAGCATGAGAAACCAGCAGGAAGTCCTTTCACCAGTCTAATCCGCGTCTTAGTCTCTGCTATTGTGAAAAGAAAAGCTGTGATCTCTTCCAAAGAAGAAGTCTATTATCACGGTGGGCTCCGAGAAAAGGACAAGCCTTCTGCTGTAATGCCCTCTAAAAGCTTCAGGTGAAAACAAAAGGATTGATTCATTAATTCATGAATTTTAAACCAGAACTGAAATTGTTTACATGTGCAGGTTCTTGAACCGTGCAGCATTGAATACCGAAGGGGAGAGTGGTGACACAATTAATAATAAGTGGAGACAATGCTCTGTTCAGGAAGTTGAAGATTTCAAATCCGTTCTTCGAATTCTTCCTTTGTGGGTAGCCATCATATTAGTTAGTATTCCCAGTGTGATACAAATGAGCTTGATGGTACTCCAAGCTCTAGTCACGGACCGCGGGCTAGGCCCTCACTTTAAAGTACCGGCCGGGTCTGTCCAAGTCATAGCAGTCATCTCCTCATGCATCTTCATTATAATTAACAACTGGTTTATCTATCCCATGTACCAGAAGCTATTTAACAAGCCGCTTACACCACTTCAAAAAATGGGTATAGGCCAGGTTTTCATCATCCTAAACATGGCGATATCCGCGGTTGTGGAAGCAAAAAGGCTGAAAACAGTTGAAAGTGAGGATCTCATGTCAGTGTTATGGTTGTTTCCTCCTCTCGTGATTATAGGAATAGGTGACGCCTTCCAGTTAGCGGTCAGTGCTGAATTGTTCTATGGAGCATTCCCCGAGTCTTTGAGGAACACCGCAATTTCATTGACCTCATTGGCGGTTGGTATCTCTTTTTATCTTAGCACAGCTCTCATCGACCTGATCCAGAGGACGACCGAATGGTTACCAAATGACATTAATCATGGAAGAGTTGATAATGTTTACTGGGTTTTAGTCATAGGAGGAGTCTTGAACCTTGGTTATTTCCTTATCTGCTCTTGGGTTTACAGTTACAATACCCTCAAGGATGAAAGGAACTATCTCGGGGTTACACCTCCCCTTCAAGATTAATATGTGTCCCTCCATATGCTTGTTATACTTCCAGATTAATTTAAAAAAACTCTCAAGGATGATGGTCAGGTACCAAAGATCAGAAAGATGTTACATGCATGCAAAAACAAAACATGTGTTTCAATTTAACTGGTGTGCTTGTGTTTGCAGTATATATGGAAGTGTGTGTTTTTTCGTATGTAATATAATTGTTTTATGATTACCAAAAAAAAAAAAATATAATTGTTTTATAAAGAAAAGAAAGTGAATTAGATAATCTTAGATAAACTGAAAACAAAATCATCAAAGTAATTCTTAACTAACCTCATCTATCTGAATATAGATAATAAACCTCTAAATTAAAATACTGAAAATTTGAATTATCCGATGCGAATTAGATATGCGATATAAAAGAAATCCCACGTGGTCGAAATAGTATTCTTTTTTATTATCTTTTTGTTATTAACAGTTTGATAATCCTGCTGTTTATTAGCATAAACTAAACTCAGTTGCATGTTTTGTAATAATAAAAAGTAAAACAAGAACAGAATCATTCATGTAAAAACAGTATCTGCCTTAACAGCAGCCGCCCGAGTCTCTGTGCGATTTCTCTAAAGCCCTAACTAACTAATCCCCAATTCCAAGTAAAATGGCGGATACGCCTTCGAGCCCCGGCGGTGGAGATGGCGGAGGAGAAAGCGGCGGTTCGGTTAGGGAGCAGGACCGATACCTACCGATAGCTAACATAAGCAGGATCATGAAGAGGGCTTTGCCTCCCAACGGAAAGATCGGGAAAGACGCTAAAGACACTGTCCAAGAATGCGTCTCTGAGTTCATCAGCTTCGTCACCAGCGAGTATGTTGTTTATTTCTCTTCAATCTCTCTCTCTCTCTCTCTGTAAACACACAAAAAGTTCATTTGAATTTAGATTCTCAGATTGATTTTAGGTTATTAAAAGTCTTTCACTTTATATTAATTAACTAAGACTGTAATGAGAAATCAAATGTTATTTTAATATTCTCTGATCCTACTAGGGCGAGTGATAAGTGTCAGAAAGAGAAAAGGAAAACTGTGAATGGTGAGGATTTGTTGTGGGCAATGACAACGTTAGGATTTGAGGATTACTTGGAACCCTTAAGGCTATACCTTGCCAGGTACAGGGAGGTACGTTACATTTGGCTTTTAAACCCTTCTTTTACTCTGACTGTTTATATAGTTTCAACCCACATTAGTTTGGTGTTTTGTATTGACAATTTGCGGTCAACAGATTGTTTTTAAGACAAGAAAGACATATCTAGATGAAATATCATGATGCATATCTGCTTGTCGAAACTTTTGATTTATATTAATTGTTATATTCTCCTTTTCTGCTTTTAAGCTCTTGCTAACTTGAGACTGATTCGGTCTTTTCATTTCCATGTGTATGGTTGCTGAAACAATCCTGCTGATTTGCAGTTGGAGGTAAATAAAAATCCCATTCAACCTTTTTTGTATTTTATTTTTACCCCTCCGTGGAAAAGTTCCGTTTCAGAGTTGTCCATTAGTGTCTTACATCTTGTTGTGACAGGGGGATAATAAGGGCTCAGGGAAGAGCGGGGATGGGTTTACTAGAGATGCAGCTGCGAGTGAAGATTTGCCGGTAGTATATAATGTTCAATGCTCCAGCCTTTTTTGTATGTTTTTAACGTTTTGTTTGTGTTCTTAGCTTTGACTTGATCATCTTGATTACACAGAGCTGGTGAGGCGAGAAGTTGCAAGTGAACTCTCTAGAGATAAAAGAACAACACCAAAATGATCAAGTAATTCATCTATCTATATATCTGTCACACCAGCTTGTGTATACCAAATGAAGAGCATAAATAATTTAGTATACATGTAGGTTCTATATTCATCTATCTATCTATATATCTATAAACTTACTTTTGTATAACCATAATGCATGTAGATCTGCTAATCAAGTTGATGTTTGATTGTAATTATTGTTTTGTAGAAGTATTGTTGTAGCTTGAATCTTAATCTTCTACTCTTCTCTCCTTTATAACCGTTTTGTCTGACATGGAATTCTCTATAATGTGTGCAGGGGATATTAGAGATCAGTGTGTTGTTTCAGCTGTTCGACTGAGTACTTTGTTTTTTAGAGATTCTAGTTCCGGTTATGTGTTAATTTGAGAATGTTTGGTTATCTATTTCCGGTTTAGTTAAAGATATAAGAAGTTTTTAAAAGAAGGAAACGAATTGTCCATTATCACCTCTCATTTCTTAACTTCGTTTTATGGAATTCAAAATTTCAATGGTAACGGACGTCCATCTCATGACCGACTGCTACAACTTTTATCTTTATGGGTTTTTTTTACCAATGTTATGAGAGTTTATTATTATGCATAGACATTTTCGTATCACCATAATATAGATTCTAAACAATTTACCGGATCAAGATCCCTTACATATTCAGTTGAACTTTGTTTCATAGCTACATAGACTCTTCACCAGGCACCAACTATAAGTTAACAAATGTTTCTTGGTAAAAAAACGTTGGTCTACAAACAGAATTACATTTATGGTAGTTGATTTGAAAATGTTTGTGGGAGAGTTAATAGAATGCTTAAATCACGCAAAACAATTTTGAAATCCCTCTCCTTTAAATTTTCTTATACTAAAAGCCTCATATTACATATTATCAGTTTTCAATTTTTGTTCTTCATAAAATAAAGAATCTCAAAAGCACAATGGATTCTCAAGAAATGGATTCATCATTGAGTACACTCATCGTCTTCCCTCTTTTTTTTCTTTTCTTTCATAAGTGTATCATGTTTTTGTAACACTCCTCCCTCTCACTTTGCATAGCAGGAAGTCAAATGGTTGATTTTGCGCAGACGATAAGAGATAAAGAGAGTGAATGGACTCATAGGAGAAGCTTGGCATGGGACTCAGCCTTTTTCACAACCCCTGGTTTCTTCTCAGTTCCCTTAGTGACAATTTTGAATTCAAGAATCTCTCAAGAAAAGAACAGTTTATACGTTTCTTACAAATTTTTGTTTGTTGTAGGAGTATTGGATCATGAAGAATTGTTCGGGAACTTAAACATTGAGGAGAATGTGATTAACGTATCTCATAAGGACTCGATCAAGAAGACAATTCCATGTGTTTCTTCTGACATCGCTACTCGTCCAAGTTTTGCTTGGGACAATGCTTTTTTAACCGAGCCAGGTCTCACATTTTCAAAATGTTACTCGCCACTCTTTTTGTAACGTTCATCACAATTTTAAAAAATAATTAGTCTACTATATTATTAAAAAATTTTAAAATCTAATTAGAAAACATTATTTCATGTGATCCGCCTGCGACTCTGTTTGTATATTGAAAAACTGACGTTGGCTAATAATGATAAGGTGTTCTTGATGCGGAGGAATTGTCTCTAGTGAACAATGGTTTCACCAGTAACACACATCCTCGTAGCTCTGCTGATTCGATGACGACAGCAACTGAAGGAAGCAGATTCTCTGTGTCGAGCATTGAGCTTGATCTGTTTAACGACCTGAGAGCTTCTTTAAGTAATGTAAAGCAGAGGGGAGCTCAAGAGATACAGCGTAAGTTACCAGATGGTGGTAACAAGGTAAAAAAAATAAAAACCTAAGACAATTATTTTCTTTTTCTCAGATTGCTTTCATCTAAATTTTTAACATATCTGTTTTGTTTGTCAAGAGTACTAAATGTTACAAACTGAAAAGTCAACGTTTGAGTCTCATTCCTCAACCAAAAGTATATCCTTCTTCTTCTTCATTGTCTTCATCATCAGTCTCCAAATCTTTGACTCCTCGTCAAGCTAAACCTGAGAAGAAAGTTGTTGCAAGTAAACTCGGTGAGAACATGATTCATTTTCGTTTTGTTTTTTTCAAGACGAGAAAGATCATTGGCCTTAAAAAGTTTAACATCATTGTCTTTGTGTGAAGAGAATAAGAGATCCAAATCTATCATGCGATCATCATATTCAGGAAAGGAGTTGACATCATCATCCTCTGGTCTGAGGTTACCGTTGCCAAAGATGGGATTCTTCGACTCGGTATGCTTCCAAAGAACATATATTCTAAAACTTATCAGATACTGTGTATTTTATTTTGTGGTTATGAAGAAAAGCTATAACTTTTGTTACAACAGGAGAATGATGGAGACAAAGAAAACAAAGAACCAAATGCTTCTGCAAACAGAAGAAGAAGACACAAGTCGAAACTTGAGACTTTTTCTCCACAAGAAACCCCTAACGTTTTGGGCCAACGTAAAACGCGAAAGTGAAACGGGCAATAGAGAGTATACTTTGGTCTTGTGTGCGTTGTAAGGAATCGTTTGTCATATTGATTATTGAGTCAGTGTTTCTTGTTGGATAAGTTAGCTGTCTTATTATTACTAAAAACAGCCGGCGATAACAAAATATTCTGACAATTATAAGTTGTTGATAATATTTTTATGATATTTTCTCAATGTGTTTTTACATTGGGCACATCATGGCTTCTCGTTTTCTATTCTTATGATCTTCATGATCTTCCTTGTTATTCTCCTCAAGCATCCACTCTTGCATTGGCTCGTTAATAAACCCTGAGCATACATGGATATCAATTTGATCCTTCTCCATAATCAAGAATGCAACCAAGGGTTTTAATCTCTTGAGTGCTTTCAACTCTTCTGGTTTTTAATCTCTCGAGTTCTTTGATCTATTACTTTGTTTTTTTGTGCGGTTTGCGATGACTTTGGTGAGTGCTTTACAGGAATTGGGTCAGCGCACACACCGTAGATAAAGAGAGTACAATAGCGCACACACCAAGCACATATACCGGCATGTTTGTGGTAGTTTCTGTAGTAAAGTAGAGCAAGTAATTGGCTATTATATATGTAACTACCGAGTCTAGAGATGTTAGGACTAAAAATTTTCCAACCGAACCGAAGCTCATAGTAGTACATATTTTGATAACCCTTAGTAAGAGGATAAACAAACCTATCAAAATCAAGCAGGAACAAAAAACAGTAAAAAAATAGTATTTCTTATTTAGCGAGAAGGCAAAAGATTTTATTACAAGAGCAATGAGAAACAGCAAACGCTTAACTCAGATGAAAACTGTACAAGAAGATTATTAACTTGGTGGTCATCCTACAAGAACGTAGATAGCATAGATGATCCCAGGGATGTAACCCAACAAAGTGAATAACAAACATATCCAAAACTCTACCTGCATTCATTCAAGAGATCATTTAACAATTAATTCGGAGACGATAACGTCATTAAACTAATGATGTAATTAGATTAGTGCTTACCCCACAACCATACCGGAGGAAAACACCGACTGGAGGCAGAAGAATCGCTAGAATCACTTCCAGGAATGTCTCTGAGCCCATTTTGTTTTTGATTAGGGAAGAAGTGAAAGTAGCGAGTGGTTTTAAAAAGTAAAACAAGAGATGGGTATTTGACACGTGTAGTTCTTGCAGTGTATCATGTACCACGTGTTGATGAGATGATTCTCTCATAACAATGTGGCCTATATATGTGTTGCGACCTTTTCCAGTAAAAAGACAGAACACGTCAAAATATCTACGTCAAAATATCTGCTTACTTCATAACTTATTTCACTACTTCGACGGGATCTTAAAGATATAATTGTTTTCAAAGTCAGAAACAAGAGGAGTGATTGATTATATTACTATTTTGATAAGTTTTCTTTTTTTGTGCAAATGCTCAACTCGAGTCTGTTGGTTATTATCCGCTTCTTGTAATTTTTCTTTTCTGTTGAACAAACCCGCTTCTTGTAAAATAAGTTTTGATTTTCACTTGTCAAAGTGTGACATTGTTTTGGTGATTAGTGACACATGATAAATTATAAAAGTAAATAACTAGGACCCAAACCAATCGATTACAAACCGAGATATTTTTTTCTCTCTTTTTGGACAAAACCGAGATATTTTTTCTATCATATGAAAAAAAAAACTTGGATAACATGTTTCAATATCTCAAATATTTATTTGTCTCAATTTTATTTATCTTAAATGTATGATATATATTTAGTTTCCATTTCCAAATAAGTATGTTTACTTATAACTTATTTATTACAAGAAGTTTATTATACTTCATCCATAAGACTTACATGTGAAGCCAGTTTACAAAAAAGAAGACTTATATGTGTTTTACTTTAATAACTTAGTCATTGTATCAAAAGTAACACATTTTGTTGGTGTCCCTGACATAAAAAACATGGACCAACAACATCAAAAAAAATATACGTACAATAATTTGATAGTAACAGGGACAACATTTTACATTCAAGATTCTATAGAGGTTTTACATTGACCTACTAACACAATGAATATGAAACATCTATGGTCTTTCTCCTAGTTAACTCGTGGGAGAGTAAGATATGAGAAAGAAAGAAAATATAGAATACACTGAAAAAGCCTGCTCAAGAAAACTAATGCTAAGCAGCCCATACATACATCGCAAATAATTATGCGTCAATCAAATTAGAAATTGTAAAAAGAATAAGAAAATGGTGCGGAAATTGAGATGCTTGTTCTGTTTCTTCAACTCACCTTTAAACCCATTTTGCCAAATCCAGTGTCTTGCATCATCTCCACGAACTCACTGTAATCTATTCTTCCATCCTGACAAAAAAAAAAACAATACACACACGTACGGAATCATTTTAACAACAATGGTGCTTCTAAGTAATTACTGAAAGCAAGAGAAACTTTATTTACATTGTCCTTATCAACTTCGCTTATAATGTCGTCTAGATGAACATCCGCTAAACCAAATTGCTTGCAAGCTTGCTGGAGCTCGTCTCTAGTTATATAACCACTTCCATCTTTATCAAAGTAAGAGAAAGCTGTGAACAAATGGTCTTCTTTCTCTATTTTGTTTAAATGCACCATCGCTGCTATAAACTCTCCATAGTCTATAGTCCCACTGTTATCTATATCCGCCTGAAAATATTTAATGTCCAACTTAGTTGATGGCTTTCGTATGTCATATAGTAAAGGGCAAGTAGAGGAGTGTGACTTACTGCTTGCATTAATCTTAATATTTCTGAATCTTTAAGGTTAGCTCCAACTCTGTCCAAGCCCTTCTTGAGTTCTTCGAGGGTGATGTGTCCACTGTTGTCTGTATCTATCATCTTGAACATTTCCTTTAATCCTGCTATCTCTTCCTCTGACAAGCTTTCTGCTATCACCTGAATAAATGCATGTCGAGACAAGATAAAATGGTCGGTGATATAAGCAGTGAACTCATTGCCGGTTCTACGTAAAGGTAGGTGAAACATTTGTCTTAGGTCCTCAACACTTAAGAACTAAAACATATAAACATGTATAGTTTCTCAATTTGTTAAAAAAAGTTTATTACTAAATTATTTATGACCCTAAAATTCAAAATCATGTCAATTTTTTTGTTTGATCTTTTATAAGGAGAGATTTTTATGTGAGTTTACTGATGCTTAGTCCGTATGTAATAATTGTTCACCTTGATAGCAATTTTCTTGAGCTTGTTCATGGCAGAAAATTGTTTCAAACGACTGAGAACAGCAGAATCAAGAGGTTTATCAAGAGCAACACCGTCCACTCGAGCCCAAGGATGGCCTGAAACATAATTAACATTACAAAAAATTGTAAATAGTTCTGTGCTTAACTCTTTTGGAATCAAAAGGAAAGATGGAAATTATTTGGAAAGAACACTAACAGAGAACTTCATGAGCTGTCATTCGTTTCTTAGGGTCTCTTATCAGCATCCGACGAACCAAATCTTTTGCACTTTCTGATACACTTGGCCATGGTTCTGATACAAAGTCAAGGTCACCTTTCAAAACCTGCTCAAAGATGCCTTGTTCCGTTTCTGACATAACATATCAATCAATCAGTCTCTACTTTACTACCATTTGAAAACACTTTAAGCATGAAGCAAAACCTCTCTTACCATCCCAAAACGGAGGGACGCCACTTAGTAAAATGTATATAATAACTCCAGCACTCCATACATCACATTCATGACTATAATGTTTCTTTAAAACTTCTGGAGCCACATAGTAAGGGCTCCCAACTACATCACTGAATGTTTCTCCTGTTATAAATAAGAACATATAAAGCTAAGTGTAGAATCCAAAGATACCAATTACAATAATTAAAAGACAAGAACATGGCCATTCACATCAAGCTTTTGAGAGATTCTCCTATTAAAATATTATTACTTCTACTAAGATACACTGTGGGTGCCTTTACCTGGTTTAAAGAAGACTGAGAGACCAAAGTCTATAGTCTTGAGTGCGGCTTCTTCATCTCCACTAACAAACAAGAAGTTCTCAGGCTTAAGATCACGATGCATCACACCAAGAGAATGACAAGCTTCAATAACACCAACGATGGTTCTTGCAAGCTCAGCAGCTTTTCTCTCGGTGTAGTGACCTCTCTGTATGATCCTATCAAAAAGCTCTCCACCTGCACAAATCTCCATCACGACATGAACACCTACTGCGTCCTCATACGCACCAACGATCTGAATCACGTTGGGATGTCCAGACAAATGGTGCATTATCTGAATCTCTCTTCTCACGTCTTCTATATCCTCAGGGGTCGTTAGTTTCCTCTTGGCGATGGTTTTGCAAGCGAGTTCTTTGTTTGTCTTCTTATCCACGCAAAGAAACGTCGTCCCGAATTGTCCTTGACCTAACTTTCTCCCCACGCTATAGATCTCCTTGAGATTCTCTGTCTTCCTCCCGAGCACGGAGTCTATTTGTAGACCGGCGCTCGCCATTCGTTTCATGTGTGCCTCTTTCTTAGGCTTTGGATTCTCATCGTTGTTGGTACTTTTTGGTGCTTCTTCGTTGGCCATTTTCACCGGAGGAGGTGGCGTGCTAGGAGTTGGCACCGGCGCTGGATCCACGGCGGAGGAAGCGTTTTCACTGCCATGAACGCTCTTCTTCTTGCCGCTCTCGTCCTTGTTGTTCTCGAGGCTCTCGTCTGGTTTCTGACTGCGCCAAACAGCGGCACTAACGGATTGAAGGAACCCGTTAGGGTTCATTTTCGGACCCGTGCATGTGTTTCCCATTCAAACCCTAGTTTTGTTTCTCCTTCTCTTTGTTTCTATATCTCTCTCTCACTCTCTCTTTCACCTTATCGCGATCACCTTTTCTCTCCGACACAAACCACTCATCAACGCATCCATCGAGTTCTTGATGTGTCTTAAAATCGAAACGGGGCAAATAAAAGAAACGTGAGATGACCACAACCTACCTATATGAGAACAGAGTTAATATCCACGCTTATGCATGCAGTTTCTCCTTCCACACGCCGGAAGCTGAATTCTTGATGATATATTTTGTGGAATTTCTTGAATTTGGTGGAATGGTTTTGCTTCCGAGAAAATCTCATGAGCTGATGCTGATCAAAGGAGGAGGGCAAGAAGAAATGAGAGAATAAGGATGATGAACAATTAGTGGTCATAATTTCCAAAAAAAAAACAAAAAAAAAATTAGTGGTCGTAGCATGTCCGTACGTCTATTATAAACAACTTTTAGAGACTTTTATGTTTTTCCTTATTGAAAAAATGAAATGTAAGGTTTTTTCTATGTTTCATTGATATTTTTCCTTACATATATATGGACAATTATATCTAGTCTTATGTTGCATAGATGTATTTTATAATCTTAGGTTGCATATAATGTATTTGTATAGTTTTTGTCTCTTAGATGGTATGGATCTTAAAAAAGATTGTAGAATTAGCAACGTAACAAAATGGAAAGACGAGGAAAGATAAAGATCAGCTAGGAGATAAGCTAAATTGGTCATAGAACCGTTACACGTGACTGAGAAGGGTCCAGTGCAATCGAGTAGAAGTCTCGGCTCAGACTTAAGAAAATGAGAAAACAAAAGCAATTGGCAAATACTACATAACGAAACTTTTGAAGAAGGGAGAAGCCATTGCTGTTCATCGGGCCGTATTTCTTTCCGTGTATTCAAACGTCTGATTTCTGGCGGTACAATCTGATTCCTTATTTCTTTTCAAGCTTTTGAAGAAGAGCGGACACTAATCTGAACTGTTGGTATCATGTTTGATATCTTCATTTTATCTTTTCTTTGATGTTATATCTTTCTGTTTTATCTTTAGAAACTTTAACGGTGAAGCTGATTTTGTGGCCCTTTAGAAATCAGCCCTTACCATGTCTGTAATAAACTTCATTTCTGGAGTGTAGACTCCTTTTGAGCTGATGCAAAGTTTATTTGTCTAACAAAAACACAAAATTTGGATGTGTGACTGTGTGAATTATGCCTGGAAAAATTATACGGAAATAAGAACCCGAACAAGAATCGAATCAATATACCTGAAGCCCGAACTGGACCAAAACCCTGAAATATCAGAATGATTCCTATATTTCTATATCTGAATAATCAAACCAAACCAGAAACAAATCAAGAACTGAATAGGTATCAAAATATACACAAGTATTAATTATATACATATAACATAACTAACTGGACATTTTCCTAAATACTAAATAGACTATTTTTAAGTTTTCATCACAAAAATAGATCGTAAGGAGAAAAATGACCAAAATATTTTATTAATAAGTAAAAAGACCATAATACTCTAGATATATAAATAAGAAATAAAAAAATACAGAAAAAAATTTTAATTTCAGATTATATAATTTCAAATTCGATTCTTTTATAAATTTCATTTTTTCAAATTTTCTTTTGTAATTCGAAAATAATTTTTTAAACTATTTTACAAATTTTATTTTCAAAATTTTAATATTTATTTCTGTATTTTGTAAATTTTTAAACATTAATCCCAAATCACCACTCCTTAATTCTAAACCCTTAAGGTTTGAATTAGTTAAAATTAGGAATATAAATTTATATTTACCTCTTTAATGAAACATTGTGGTCATTTTGATCCTCAGAATATATATTTGTGATATAGTTTTTTAGTGCTATCATAGGGTATTTTTCTAACTAACTATATATATATATATATATATATATATATATATATATATATATATATATATATATATATATATATATATATTTATAATTAAAAATTTATCAAAATTATCTAAAATATTTGAAGAAAACTAAATTATTATAAACTACCTGAAAGTATTTGAAAGTATCAGAATATTTTTATTTAAAATAATTCAAAGTAATCTGAAATATTCGAGATTTTTATCCCAATCATTCTAGTTATTTGATATTTTACCCAAATACCTGATATTTAATCCGAATACCCGAAATATCTAAAATAACAGAACCAAAACCGAATCAAATGAGACCCCTATTTTCATGGTATTTTTGGTTCCTTGTTTTCTTATCTGTACCAAACCCAAAATCAAGCAAACCGAATCCAAACCAAAAATAGGATTTTCAAATCTTTTACCCGAAATACTTACACATCACTAATACCTGAAATGCCAGGCCTAATGTGAATAGTCACATTATGGATTTATGTTTATTTAAGTTTTTGGTAAAATAACGTCTAGTTATGGTTAGAATTAAAATTTTTTAGCACCCCTACATATTTTCATCCTCAATCCCTCATCTGTTCTTTTCTTTTTTATTTTGTTTCGGCAAACGCTGTCGCTCATCTGTTCATAAGTTCATTTTCATCAAACATCTCTCATATAATTATATAGTCTAAGCTAACAACTGTTTTCATACAATTTATCTTAAAAATACATCAATTATGTAAATGTTTATTTTCAACCACGTCATGTTTGGTAAGCCTATAGTAATGAATTATCAAAACGTATCCAGAACACCATAAAAATTCTTACACAACTTGACTTATGTCTTATCAAAGGAAAAGGATTCCTAACTAGTGCTGTGTTTTATTTATAATGTATGGGGAATGGCAGAATTACAAGTATTTGTTTTCTTTTTCTTTTTCTCATCACTTTTGTTTTAATTTAAGTAAGTTATGATGATTGAAGAAGTAGTGACTAGTAACCGATCATATGAATCGTCTGTTCGTTCCAAAACACTTTAGACTGCTTCACCATCTCAGACCGTTCTCCCATTATCCTCTCCTTCCAATACTCTTTGCATCTGCAAGAATATTGTGAATTCAAATCATATTTACTGAGATCTTATGTAAAATTGTTCATATATTGTCGACGTCCATGGATGAAAAATGTGAATGCCTATAGTATAGGAACTTTGAATAGTCTATACCACTTCAAGAAAGAAAAAAACTTAAATAATTTTGAAAGACTCATTTATGATGAATTCGAACTTTAAGCTTTTAGAAATTTGAAGTACAAGAAATTCGTGTAAAACTTTTTTTTTCTTTGTAAGAAGTTTGTTTCAAACTTCATCTCTAGTAACTGTATAAACAAATGAAAACAGTAGTTATGTACTGGTTTGGTGAAATCCAAAATTAGAGATTTGTCTCACCGTATCTTTAACAGAAGGTGGAGCTCGATCATTTGAACCGCTTCCGCATAAACTCCAACCTGCATACCACATGTAACAATCAACACCTCGGTATAGATAATGGAAACAAAAATTGAGAGAAGAAAAATATTAAATGTTGCAAGAATCTAAACAAACCTCTCTACATATGGGACATTTGGAACATTGTGGTGCTGCTTTAAGGCCTTGGAAAATCATTACAGAAGCAGCCGAGCATGCACACGCTTTACAAAATATGTGACCACATTTTAAAGCGTACGGATTGAATACAGTTTCCTCCAAGAAAATCAACAAAAAAACTATTAATTTTCACCTCCATTTGAGAGAAAATGATCCACACATGTAAAATAACATTTGTTTAATTTTATGAAATTTTGTTTTTTCATTTTACCAGGCAGATTGCGCAAGTTAGATCAAACTCAAGCTCTGTTGTGTTAGGCAGCATGAGTTTCATCACTGGTTGATCTTCATTGAGATTTTCACATGAGACACGGCCGAAGGAGTTCTTAAAGTTTCCAACTTTGTCAAGCCCAGAGTTAAGATAAAAGGCTCCAAGTTCTATGAGCCAAGGTGAGTGCAAGAGCTCTATGCGCTCTGCTCGCATTTTCAACTTGAAATTCTTACCATTTTCTGAGCCATGCACCTGAAAACATTTTAAAACCAGTTTAACAATCTTTCCCATCTTTTTCAAATACATTTTCATTCTTTGTAATAAGCCTAACCTTGTCATATTTCTTTAGGATTTTACGGATGGCAATAGCATTCATTGTTATGTATTGGATCAAGATTTGACCCTCATGGATTAAAGCTTGTTTTTCATCCGTGAAGCATCTGCGTAGACGCATTATGTATCTTTGCATCCCAGTGGCTACATGAAGATGGAGAAGATGCCTAACTCTTGACTTGAAGAATCCTGCTATGTCAGAAGCCTCCTTCATCAGCTCCTTAAAGAACATCTCATCACAACCTACATTGTAAGAAAATAAAATACTCGACATATTAAATATTTTCACAAAAACACCCCAATTGATTGCTACTTCCCCACCAATAAGGCCTGAACTACTAAGTCTTGTTGACTGCGCAAACTGGTTCAATTGAAGAGATACAAGATTGGCCATTATAAATTGGGAATTGTCCAAGGGGGTGATCAACTGTACTCTACCATTTTAGTTTTAACTCAAAACCAACTGCATTATATATCATATTTTTAAAACTTTTCTAGATCTATATGCTCATGTAATGATCAAAAGGAGTAGAACCATAGGCTTGAGAACAGCTATGTAATAGATCGTTCCCCCACTATCTATGGGGACTATCGAACTAAGATAACAAATGTGAAGAGGGGAAGAAGAGAGGGGACACGGAGAGAAGCAATACATACAAGGGCAAGATTGGCATTGGCATGAATCAGACAAAGTAGCTGATGAGATGATGTGTTCATCATCAGATCTTGTGGAGTTACATGTAGTCTTGCATTTCTTCAGCACTTTCTTGAGTTTCTTATATTCAACATGACGACATTTTTCTAGGAACCACTCCTCTTCTCCCTGTAGATATTCGGTGAACGTCTCTCCAAACTTCATCTTCTCATATGGTACACAAATCTCAATCTAAGATTTTATATGTATGCCACAATGAGATACTTTCCAATCAAGCAAAGATATTTTTTTTTTCTCACAACGAAATGACTATTGCTTAAATAGAGAAATGCCACCAAGACAACGAAGATCGGGAAATATTTTAAATCGGGAAATATTTGATAGCAAATTACCTATTGAAAGTAGGATATCTGGAAGGATCAAGTTGATAGCTGGCTGATGAAGAAAAAGAAACGCTTCCCTTTCATGTCTCTTTTAAATTTATTGTGTACTGGACTTCCTATTTTTAGGGCTTTGTTTCACTTTTTCAAATGGTATTTTTAGGGTTTTGTTATACAAACTACAACAATCATCAAGAACAGAATCTCCGCCATGCGTCCTGAGAACAGCTCACTAGCCAGTAATCTGATGCAGTACTGGTTTCTCATTTTCCCGTGATGTTTCCTTTGGATTTTGAGTCTCGTTTCAATCGGACTAGGGTTACGTCTCGTCTCGTCTTTCATTTCACTTCGTTAGTTAGTGATAGCTGGGTTGGGGCTTTCATTTTCTTAAATGGATCATTGGTTCGTATTGGGTTTCTAAAGGGTTTATTTCTATAGTTGGTCTTGTAACCACTCTTGCCACAACATTTTTAATTTAATGCATAAATCAGTTCAAAAAAAAAAAAAAAAAAAAAAACAAATCTAAGCAAAGTTGCTTTGTGAACCTCCTCAATAGCTTCGTTTCAAACGGCATGCCACTTACGTGTTCGTGAGAGCCAAGAAAGCGCGTCCCCATGCATGCTCCAACGAATTGCATGCCCCATTGTCCAATATTTATTTACTGTATAGTCTCTTAAGTTTCTTGGTGTTAGCGTTAAAATCGAGTAACACAACAATGAAACTCTCACATACCACGATTCATTTCTCTTTTACTGTTCACGCAAAATATTTCCTAATAATATTCTAATAGTCTTTAATTTATCCTCCAAATCAATCTTACATTGTAGTCATGTAAATTATTTAACCACAATAATGGAAATAACTTGATACTTTGGGCCCTTATTTGTTTACGAATTGGGTTCTTGTATGTTTAACTCTCGTATGACTGAAATATTCTAACCCCAAACGTGAGATATGGCCAAGGGAAAGGAGATTAGCCAATTAATTAACTAGTGAAAGTATGAGATATGGAAGCATCATCAAGATGATAGCTCTCTGATGAAGAAAAAATCTTTATCATCCGTTTGTATATGGAAAATCTTTTAAAAAATTAATGTGGTTACTTATATCAATCATCAGGGTGCACTTACGTTTTTGGGTATACATCTGTTTAATTATTTTTGGATAAAACGTGCTTAGACTAGAATACTAGAATAATAGGTGACCTATTGAAAAAATTAGTAGCATGCAAATGAGATCAAAGCGCGGAAAACATTATGTGATGATTGCATGGATAGTAAATACGATTTTGGGTCCGTCGCACGGAATATGGTCCTCAGAGTGAGCGGACAGTCAGAAGTACATTAGCTGTGATAGGTCGGAGCGTATTAGTGATATCGATCACAGCAGAGTCTAATCAATTGTGGATTCAGTGGGGGTTCACACTGGGTAATGATCTTTGGCACAATGAAGACATTGCATTTTTTAGAGGGGAGATGAATTGCAACGTCCCGACTTGTGGTATATAAAGATTTCAGAGAATTGATTTTACTACATATATTAATAAAATGCACTTATAATTTTCGGGTACACATCTATTTAAAATTTCACAGTTAAATGTATTTAACTGTGATTAGTAGAAGGATAGTTGACCTATTGAGAAGTGGTTCATGATATTATGTGATAGAGACTAAAACACTAGAATAATCATGTGGTAGTTGCAGATACAATTAAAAAGACTTTCATACCTCAGAAAAATTAATACACTGCCCATTATACGGAATAGGGCTGAGAATTATTATCTGATCTGGATCCGCTCCGAAAATAGAATATCTGGAGCGCCTGGATCCGGATCCGGATAGTAAAATGTCGGATCCGTCGAATCCGGATCTGGATATCTGAATTTTCAGATCTAGATATCCGGATCCAAATCCATTTTATTAAAATATATTAAAATTTTAATTTTATTAATAATTATAGTTAATTTATTAATATATATATATATATATAATTAGTTTTATAATATACATTTAATTTTAATAATATTATATGCATAAATACATTCATAAATTTTGTAAATTTATTTAATTTATGTAATATTAAAATATTTTTTGTATTTAATTTATATTTTAAAAATTATTCTTTTAATTATTTTACGGATCCGGATCTGAATCTGAATATTCGCGGATATCATGAAATATAGACGGATATCCAAAACTTGTACATCCGAAAGATACAAATCCGGATCCAAATACTAAAATTACGGATCCGACGGATACAAATCCGAATCCGGATACCCTGAATATCCGGATACCCTGAATATTCCGGATATCCGGATTCGTCCCAACTTTAATACAAATTAGGATCCAAAGATCGAGCAAACGGACGTGAAAAAGGTTGGAGCGTTACAAAACCTCTACCCTTTGAAATCACTTCTAAATTTATTGTGTATTTGACTTCCTATTTTTAGGGTTCTGTCTTTCAACATAATGTTTTATTAATACTTAATTTTAAATGTAAATACAAAAGGGAAAATTTCATAACTACACTTTGTTTGGTACCACTTTTCGCTTTTACCATCAATCATATGACATTTTCACAAATACCACTTTAACTAATGAGCAAAAGACAATACTATCCTCACCCTATTTTGCTTCAATCATCGATCCTTTTGAGATCGATCTTTTCTCTCGGAATCAACCGTCGAGATCCGCCGTCTCTCTGTCTCACACAGCGGCAACGAAAGAGATTCAAGAGAATCGCGATTCAAAACCGTCGAGATCCGCCGGCTTGTTGCTGGAAAGCTACGAGTCTTTAACGGAGGCTATGATGGTTCGGAGTTTGGAGTAGGCGGTAGTGTGTTTGGAGGTGGTTGTGATGTTGATGGCTGAGGTGGTGGCTGAGGACACAGTAGACGCTGGTACCACTGCATCTACTGCTATTCTCGTTAGTGATCGTTTACTTGTTGCTAACGTTGGTGATTCCAGGGCTGTAATTATTGTTCCTGATAACGTTTTCAGGAGCTTTCAATATCGATACAGAATGAGAGTGAGGGATTTTATTCCTCAGCAAGATGATGATAGTGATGATATAAAGCCAAGCGCTTTTGCTCCTGATGGAAAAGTTTCAGATGTATATATCTATGTGTTTTGTTGCGAAAGGTGTTACGTTTTACTTGTGTGTGAGTGATGAATAATGATGTTGTAGATGATGATGATGGAGGAGCTGGGAAGTTAGAGTTTCCTTACTTGCCATTGGGGTATAGATCGGTTCAACAGTCTTTGTGGTCTTCTGTGGAAACTGCCAACAAGCGTGATGATGATCATATGAAGGGAGAAAAGATTACTTTGCAGCAAAGCAAAGAAGCGAGGAGTGTGATGAAGCAGTGGAGGGGCTGAGTCTGGCTAAAGCCAAAGCTAAAGCGAAGAAATTGGAAGAATCACATAAGTCTGATGTATCCATTATGCAACGTGTGCGGGCGTTTCTTCTTGGGATAGGTCCTGCTTTGAGAGCTATTGCATCCATGAGCAGGTCAGGATTGTGGCTTTTGTGAGCTGTGTATTTGATGGTATTTCTTGATATTATTATTAATATAAGATCTGTTCTGCAGGGAAGATTGGGCCAATAAGCTTCGCCACTGGAAAGATGAATTTAAATTTACGCTGCAGCACTACTGGCTGGGCACAAAGTTGCTCTGGGATGATGTCAGGATTAGTGTTAGGCTGCTTGTTAAACTTGCTAATGGGAAAGGTCTCTCTAGGAGGGAACGACAGCAACTCACTCGAACCACTGCCGACATTTTTATATTGGTCCATGTTGCCGTTTTCATTATTGTCCCGTACATGGAGTTCTTGCTACCAGTAGCTCTTAAGCTAATTTTTGTTTGTTATGATGATATAATTTTACTGTATCCATTATAAAAGTTTATAAAATTAATATATAAGGCTTTCTAAATAAATTATTAACGTATACTTTATTTATAAGAGTTTATAAATTCAGTCTATAAGGCTTTATAAGGATTATAAATAATTTATAAATGTTTATAAATCATTTTTAAAGATTTAGAAATCACTTATAAACCCTTATCAATAGTGTATATATATATGTTCCTATAAATGATTTATAAACTTTTATACAATCACTTATAAGAATATAACAAATATTTATAAGGTTCTATATAATCATTTAAATAATTTATAAGGGATTATAAAACATTCATAAATTTTATAAAAACAATTTAGAAAGTTTATACACCAATTTATGAAGGGTTTATAAGGGTTTTTAAATGGTTTATAAATCAGTTAATGTCACTTTTAAAACTAATATTATTATAAATCTGGGTTTTATGATATTCTGATAATACATCAAAACAATTTATAAGTTCTTATAAAGTAGTATTTGATATATATATATATATATATAAAGGTTTATAAAACAGAAAAGAATATCTCTGTTTAGACAATTTATAAGGGTTTATAAAGGTGAAATAAATCAGTTAGAAGAACTCTAAATCATTTTAAAAGTTTATAACCATTTTGAAAGTCTAACAAAAGAATTTTTAAGGGTTTGTAAAATATTTTATAAGGGGGTTTAAGGATATATACATAACTTATAAGGCTTTATAAAACATTGATAAAGTTTATGAAAACAAAGTATAAAGTTTATACACCAATTTATGAGGGGTTTATAAGGGTTTATAAACCAGTTTATAATTGCATTACTTCTTACTAATAAATCTTTTTATTTGGTCTAAAACTCAAAGACGCTATATTTATAAAGGTTTATAAAATATTTATAAGGGTTTATAAATTATTTATAAAATTTTTAAATCATTTATAAATGTTTATAAATTATTTGTAAGAGTATATAAACCATTTATAAAGTCTTATAAAGACGTTTATGAAGTCTATAAACCGTTTATAAATGTTTATAAAAGAAATCAGTTAGAAGATCTTTAAATTATTTATAAAAGTCTATAACCATTTAGAAAGACTTATAAAACAATTTATAAGGTTTGTAAGATAATTTATAAGGTTTATTAAGGTATGTAAATAATTTATACGGGTTTATAAAACATTTATAAAATTCATAAAAGGTTTTATAAAGTTTAGAAACCATTCATATCGGCATATATGTATATATATATATATATATATATATATATATATATATATATATATACTCTGAATTATAAAACCACTTAAAGAGATATACAAAATCATTTTCTAACCAAAAGCAGCATTATAAGTAGATTTTTCTACCGTATACACTTGCTCCTTGTCTGTCCTCGTCTCAACTGTGAGATTCTCCAAGGCACATAGAGAGCTAAGAGATTCTCCTCTCCTCTGAAACCAAACGTAGTCAAGTCTACTTATACTTACAGGTTGTAGACTTTATATAACTTATAACCTCTTATAAACTTTTATAAAACTCAGATATACTAGTTTTATGAAGAAATTATATAAACTCACAGATAAAAAGGCTGATAAATAATAACTTATAAATGTTTATAGCTGGCCCATATATCTCAGTTATACTAGTTTCATGAAGAAATTATATAAATTATAACCCCTTATAAAATATCTTATAACTTATTAAAAATCACTTATAAACCTTTATAAAACTCAGATATACTAGTTTCATGAAGATATTATATAACTTATAACCCCTTATAAACCTTTATAAAACTCAGATATACTAGTTTTATGAAGATATTATATAATTTATAACCCCTTATAAACCTTTAAAAACTCAGATATACAAGTTTCATGAAGAGATTATATAAACTCAGAGATGAAAATGCTGATAAATAATAGATGGACCATTTATCTCAGATATACTAGTTTCATGAAGAGATTATATAACTTATAATTCTTTATAAAGTATCTTATAACTTATTAAAAAATCATTTATAAACCTTTATAACACTCAGATATAACAGTTTATAAAGTATTATGTAGCTTATAACCCCTTATAAATCTTTATAAAACTCAAATATAATAGTTTATAAAGTATTACATAGCTTATAACCCCTTATAAACCTTTATAAAACTTAGATTTAATAGTTTTATTAAGAGATTATATAACTTATAACCCCTTATAAACCTTTATAAAACTCAAATATACTAGTTTATAAAATATTATATAAACTCAGAGATGAAAAGACTGATAAATAATAACTTATAAATGCTTATAAATGCTTATAGCTGGCTCATGTATCTTAGATATTCTAGTTTCATGAAGATATTATATAAATTATAAGCCCTAATAAATTATCTTATAACTTATTAAAAAATCATTTATAAACCTTTATAAAACTCAGATATACTAGTTTCATGAAGAGATTATATAACTTATAACCCCTTTTAAACATTTATAAAACTCAGATATATTAGTTTATAAAGTATTATGTAGCTTATAACCTCTTATAAATTTTTATAAAACTTAGATTTACTAGATTCATGAAGATATTATATAATTTATAACCCCTTATAAACCTTTATAAAACTCATATATACAAGTTTATAAAGTATTATATAAACCCAGAGATGAAAAAGCTGATAAATAATAACTTATAAATGTTTATAGCTTGTCCATATATCTCATATATACTAGTTTCATGAAGAGATTATATAACATATAACTCCTTATAAAGTATCTTACAGCTTATTAAAAAATCACTTATAAATCTTTATAAAACTCAGATATAATAGTTTATAAAGTATTACGTAGCTTATAACTCCTTATAAACCCTTACAAAACTTAGATATACTAGTTTCATGAAGATATTATATAACTTATAACCCCTTATAAACCTTTATAAAACTCAGATATACTAGTTTATAAAATATTATATAAACTCAGAGATGAAAAAACTGATAAATAATAACTTATAAATGCTTATAGTTGGCTCATGTATCTCAGATATTCTAGTTTCATGAAAATATTATATAACTTACAACCCCTAATAAATTATCTTATAACTTATTAAAAAATCACTTACAAACCTTTATAAAACTCAAATATACTAGTTTAACGAATAGATTATATAATTTATAATCGCTTATAAAGCTTTATAAAACTCAGATATACTAGTTTATAAAGTATTATGTAGCTTATAACCATTTATAAACATTTATAAAACTCAGATTTACAAGTTTCGTGAAGAGATTATATAACTTATAACCCCTTATAAACCTTTATAAAACTCAGATTTACCAGTTTATAAAGTATTATATAAACTCAGAGATGAAAATGCTGATAAATAATAACTTATAAATGTTTATAGCTGGCCCATCTATTCAGATATACTAGTTTCATGAAGAGATTATATAATTTATAACCCCTTATAAACATTTACAAAACTCAGAAAATACTAGTTTCATGAATAGATTATATAACTTATAACCCCTTATAAACTTATAACCCCTTATAAACTTATAACCCCTTATAAAGTATTATAAAAATTAGAAAATACTAATTTTAGAAGAGATTATATAACTTATAACCCCTTATAAAGCTTTATAAAACTTAGAAAATACTAGTTTCAAGAAGAGATTATATAATTTATAACCCCTTACAAACTTATAACCCCTTATAAATTATTTTAAAACTTAGAAAATGCTAGTTTCATGAAGATATTATATAATTTATAACCATTTATAAACCTATAAACCCTTATAAAGTATTATAAAACTCAGAAAATACTAGATTCATGAAACGATTATATAACTTATAACCCCTTATAAACCTTTATAAAACTTAGAAAATACTAGTTTCAAGAAGATATTATATAATTTATAACCCTTTATAAACTTATAACCCCTTATAAAGTATTTTAAAACTTAGAAAATACTAGTTTCATGAAGAGATTATATAATTTATAACCCCTTATAAACTTATAACCCCTTATAAACCTTTATAAAACTTAGAAAATATTAGTTTCAAGAAGATATTATATAATTTATAACCCCTTATAAACTTATAACCCCTTATAAAATATTTTAAAACTCAGAAAATACTAGTTTCATGAAGAGATTATATAATTTATAACCCCTTATAAACTTATAACCCCTTATAAACCTTTATAAAACTTAGAAAATACTAGTTTCATGAATAGGTTATATAACTCATAACCCCTCAAAAACTTATAACCCCTTATAAAGTATTATAAAACTCAGAAAATACTAGTTTCATGAAGAGATTATATAACTTATAACCCCTTATAAACTTTTATAAAACTTAGAAAATACTAGTTTCATGAAGAGATTATATAACTTATAAACTCTTATTAACATTTATAAAACTCAGAAAATACTAGTTTCATGAAGAGATTATATAATTTATAACCCTTTATAAACTTATAACCCCTTATAAACTTATAACCTTTTATAAACCTTTATAAAACTCAGAAAATACTAGTTTCATGAATAGATTATATAACTTATAACCTCTTATAAACCTTTATAAAACTTAGAAAATATTAGTTTCATGAAGAGATTATATAACTTATAACCCCTTATAAACCTTTATAAAACTTAGAAAATACTAGTTTCATGAAGAGATTATATAATTTATAACCCATTATAAATTTATAACCCCTTATAAACATTTATAAAACTCAGAAAATACTAGTTTCATGAATAGATTATATAACTTATAACTCCTTATAAACTTATAACCCTTTATAAAGTATTACAAAACTTATAAAATACTAGTTTCATGAAGAGATTATATAATTTATAACCCTTTATAAACTTATAACCCCTTATAAATTATTTTAAAACTTAGAAAATGCTAGTTTCATGAAGATATTATATAATTTATAACCGTTTATAAACTTATAAACCCTTATAAAGTATTATAAAACTCAGAAAATACTAGTTTCATGAAACAATTATATAACTTATAACCCTTTATAAACATTTATAAAACCTAGAAAATACTAGTTTCAAGAAGAGATTATATAATTTATAACCTCTTATAAACTTATAACCCTTTTAAACTTATAACCTCTTATAAATCTTTATAAAACTCAGAAAATACTAGTTTCATGAATAGATTATATAACTTATAACCTCTTATAAACCTTTATAAAACTTAGAAAATATTAGTTTCATGAAGAAATTATATAACTTATAACCCCTTATAAACCTTTATAAAACTTAGAAAATACTAGTTTCATGAAGAGATTATATAATTTATAACCCCTTATAAACATTTTTTAATGGTTCATAAAATATTTAAAAGGGTTTATAAAACTATTTACAAGAACTTATAAACTATTTATAAGAGTTTATACATTTATTTAAAAGTGTTTATAAATTAATTTACAAGGTTATATGTCTATTTATAAGAGTTTATAAATCTATTTATAGGGGTTATTCCAGAAATTATAAGGATTAATAATCTTCGTAACACAATTTTTTTTTTGTCATTAAAATAAACTTCGTAGTTATCGTTCACATGGTTGAAGGGAAATAAAATTCCAAAGAAAAACAAATTGCAACCAATAGGTGCTGGTAAAAAAACAGAGCTTCTTAAAGCTATCCAACAGATGAGAAAGGCTTCAAAGCTGAGGAAGCCTTACTGAGCACACCATTACGTACTGGTGCTCCTGATCCTCTTTGTGAGCCAAGCGGACTGAGATATTTAACAAACTCTAATCACATGTTTTCACATACATAAGCATAAAAATGGTGAATTCGAGAGCTCACCTGAAAACCGCGTGTGTGCAGCAAGCATAAACCTCACGAGCACCCTCCTCATGCAAAAGAGCTGCTCCTTTCACAATGGTTCCTGCATACATAACAAAAACAAAGTGGTTCTTTAGTAGTGTGGTGCAGATTCACGGAATCATCTATTGGTAACTAACCAGCGGTATCAATCATGTCATCCACCATTACTGCAGCTTTGCCTTTAACATCACCTATAAGGCTCATGACCTGTACGGAAGAGTCACATGTGAAAAAAAACTTGCGTGGAGGAACGATTTATTAGAAAAAGACAGAAAAAAGTTTCACCTCAGCAACATTGTGGCCGTGACGTCTTTTATCAACAATGGCAAGAGGAGCATCGGATTGTTTCTTGGCGAAAGCACGAGCTCTAGCTACTCCACCAACGTCAGGAGAAACCACTACCAAATCCTCTGATGAAATTTGACTTTCTAGCAAGATAATCAAGTATCACAGGCTGCAAACGTAAAATCACAGAAATTTTTTGAGTAACATTAAAACTCAGTATCCTGTTGAACCTCTCCTTCTCCTCCTCGCCGTAACAAAAATTACTCTTCACGTCAGTCAAATCTTCGATCTTTACATCAGCTATCAATGCAGTAGAGTTGTTTGACAGAATGTCTGACCGAACATTCAATGATTAAGCATCAAAGTAATCAACTTTCAACTTGCCCATAACACCAGTGACCTAGTTCTTACGACAGCGCTCAGAGCACTCAAAACTCTTCACACACTCCTCTCGTGAACCCAAACTAGCCATCATCACTTCTCTATCACGATGCCGAATGGATCAAGAGCAAACACAGGGATCAGATACACATACCTCCTCTGATCAAAAGACTTATAGGAGCTAAACGACGGAGAAACCCGCTTGTAATCAAAACCCTGATCTGATCAGGGAGATTAGCATTGAGCAGCTACTCAGGTTGACTCAACGGAGAACCGAACGGAGACAACTTGCCCCACGGCGCTCACTCCTTTATCAGTCTGTTCGCATCGTGTGAAGTCGTACTGCTTCGGCTTCCGTCGATCAATCTCTATCTCTGATACAGCTCTGGCGTGAAACAGACCTTCTTCGAGCTCACCTTCGATGGTTCTCGCACCGGCGTTCCTTTGCATCCCTTGGTATCACACACCACAAAACTAAGATGATTGCGATTTTCTCTGGCCGTGAGACAAGTCTGTATAGTCGGTGGTGGTGGTTGAAATCTTGATCGAGAAGAACGATATCAAAATGAAGGGTATAATGGTATTTTGCTTTGATAAATTTTAAGGGTAAAGTTGGTTAGTGTATTTTTGAAAAGTGGTATCCTAAAAATGGTATTAGTGAGAAATCCCCAATACAAAAGTAGATAAATATTTATCATGGGTTCTTTATAGATTTTCAAGAACGGCTTGATAATATTTGGCATTTGTCCAGAACAAAATCTCGTCTTGCGTCAACACTTTACCAACTAATTATAATTATTTATGCAAGGTTTTCTCATTGGTGGTGATTCACCATGACTCCAAAAGAATATTGTTAAACTTCAAAAAGAAAACATTAATTTAGGATCATCGTTCAGAAACAATTATTTTCGGCGCCAACAGTAAGCATATAAAATTATTATTAAGGGGTTGTAATTACTCTCACCTCATGGCATCCACCTCCCCCCACTTAATTATTGGGCCAAAAAGGTTGACCATATCCCAGCAACTCTCTTACTGCTTACATTGAAATTTATGAAAATCTTTATGAAGCAATCTGATGACAAAGATAACATTTGCATCGATTTAAACAAATTGGATGTGAATTAAACTAAAACTAGATTTTAATCTGCGCATATGTTTCATTTTTATATACATAAATATTTGTTTATAATAAAATTGATATATATTTTTAACGTTAATCATATATTTAAATTTTTATACAACTATTTCAAAACAATAATTTACATATTATAATTAATCAATTGTTTAAAATTGTAATTATTCATACTAGATTTTCACCTGCCCGACCGGGCGGATTTTTGTTTTCATTTATTTTGATATAAATATTTTATTTTCATTTAATTTTTGTTTTAATTTATTTTATATAATTGTTTTATTGCCATTTTCAAAGATATTGTAATATGAGACAAATTTAGATAGTTTTTAAAAAATAATTTTTTTAGCTTCATAGATTTATATGAACGAGTAAATAATTAAACATTGTGTTTTTGTTAAACTTTTATAATAAAATATATAGTTTTAAAAAATCATTGGTTTAAGGTAATATAGATTAATGATTCTGGTTGATTTAAAAAAAAAATTGAAATAGTTAACATAGAGAGGTATACAATTTATATTATATCTATTTAGTTTTAACTATCTATAAATAAGTGAACTATCGTTTTTTTTTAAATCTATCAAGGTTATGGTGTTATGAAAAATAATAGTATTTAAGGTGATTTTTTAATTATTTTGAAAAAAAATAAGGATACTATTACAGAAAATCATGGCAACATTATATATGTGACTTTGATCTCCAAGTTTTAAAATAAATGCTTGGAATATTCTATATTTTTGTTCAATCACGAAAATGATATGTATTCTATCAAAGATCATATTTTTTGTATTAGTTATAACAAAATATGAGTTAATTAGATATGCGACTTGATCTCCAAGTTTTTAAATAAATGGTTAGGATATTCTATATTTTTCAATCTCACGAAAATCAATCTATTTTTTAAAAGTAGATGTGTGTTTGATTAGTTATAAATAAATATAGGATTTGATATTTATTTAATTAGAATATTAATAGAATAAATAGAGATATTATTCTAAAATTCATAATATTCTATATTTTTTAATCTCACGAAAATCTATTTATGTTTTAAAAGTATATTTGTCTTTGATTAGTTATATATGAAAATAGGAGTTGATATTTATTTAATTTGAATATTAATAGATTAAACGTAAATATTATTATAAATTAATATATTAATAGAACGTTAAATATTTTGCATTGTTTGAAAATTAATATATTGTTAAAACATTAAATCAACATAATAATTTTATTTTAATATGCTTTATTTTAATTATATGATTGATAAAAAAGTTAGAATATTTATTTTTCATTTTGTAAATGTTAACTGGATATATTAGTTTATAGTAATATTTCAAAACTAATCACGAAATTAGTTAAAATATTTTCATATAATATTTCAAAATTAAGTTCTGTTAAAATATTTTAAACATATTTTTCGAAATTTTAATATATATATGATTTAAATATAAGTTGAATTTAATATATTGTTGTGAAATCCCTAAAATATGGGGAGGTTATTGTGTTTTATATAATATTGGTTATTAATGATTGAATAATGTAATGTATTATATTTAATATGAAGATAAATGATGATTAAAATGTAATGTGACCAATTCTAGTAGATAGTCTATTTTATAAAAAATCACACATGAATGAGAAGTCATGACTTCTGTTTTAATATAATAGATTATACTTAGTGGTTGAAATAGCTTATTTGGTTAAGGTGCACCCACATCATTTCAATGACTCTGAGTTCGATACCCCATCTTATCACTATATTTATAAATTATTTTAATTTTATGCGCACTAGGGCTGGGAAAAAATCCATGTTATGAAGAATCGAATCTGATCCGAAAAATAATATTAAATTCGAACCAAAATTGATTAAATATCTGAATAGGTTTAAAATTTTGGTATTTAGAATACCGAAACCGAACTCAACCCGAACCAAAGTATTTTGGGTACCCAATTATATCCGAAAAAGATTTAAATATCTATATATATTAATTATTTTTAGATTTAATGTATATTAAAAACAATCAAAATATATAATATACTTTTAAGTTGTCCAAATTAATTGAAAATATATAACAATAGTCAAAAGTACATGTCTAGAATAGCTAAAGTATAATAAAAAAAAATAAAAATACTTAATATCTATTGATTTTCAATCCAAAAATTCAAACCAAACTAATTTATATGTTAATTTTAGGTATTTTGACATATGTTATTTAAATTTATATGTAATATGTTATTTTTTATATGCTTTGAAAAATTAAAGCATATAATGAATTTAAAAAAAAATTAAAATAATTTAAATAGATTATCCAAACCCGAACCTGAACCAAACCCGCAAAGATTCGAACCAAATCCTAACCATATCCGAACCAAAATTTAGAACTATCTAAATGGAGTTGAAATTTTTGAATCCAATAACCCAAAATCCGAATATACCCGAACTGAATCCGATTGGATATCCAAACGCCCACAAAAAAAACAGGGTTGTAAGAATAAGGTGAAATCACATTTGTAATAACTTGAGCCTTATGGGCTGTGTTTCAGAGACCAATCATGGTTTTCATTGTATGACCTTCTAGAGTTGGATCCGTCGATATCCATTGCATTCCTTTGAAATTTTATATGTTTTCTGTTAAATGATAATCTCGAAGTTGACAAACAGAATATTGTTTCTTTAATAACAAATCAAAATTTCACCACACTACTAATTATTCCTTTTGTTTTGTTTTCTTCTATTTTTACCCTATTTGACTACTTAGATTTGAAACTCACTTTAACAAAAAAGATTTGAAACTCATACTGCCTAAAATCATGACAGGAAAAATGTATCTAGTGATAGTATTAAATGAGGAACATCCCAAAATTTAAATATTTGTATTTTCAAAGCAGTTAGAAAGCGCTGTATATCAAAGATAATTCCAAGTCAACTATGAGTAAGAAAATTAAATTTATGATTATAGTCGAACAGCTGTTTTTAAGATGATAATATAAAAATAGTCATAGAAAAATAGAACATCCTGTCCTGGTAATACCTAAACGGAATAAAATTAAAGTTGATAAGATAGCCAAATGAAATATCTCATGTAGAGTTGCTTATAAATGGCCGTTTTAAAATGCTTGCACTGTACCCTGTTTCATCGAAGCTCCAACTCTCATTCCACCTCCTCGTACTCGTAGAAAGAAGACTCTCTATTGATTCACGTAAGTCTTTCTTTCATTTATGTTTTGGATGTGTATGTATACTTTCGAAGTTTAATTTTTCCTATTTTTATTTTTGTTAGGGTGCTATCCTTTATTTTGTTATGTTTTCCTCTTAATCTCCAATCGCCGTTCTTTGTCAGTAGTGAACTTTGGATCAATCTAAGCTTCATTAGTTTGTGTACATGTTTCCAACGTTCTTGGATCATTAATTAGGATTGGTTAATACTGGAACGTATTTGTTGTATCTTATTCCCCCTCTCTAGAATCTGCTTTGTTTGTTTAGTTAAATACAGTTTGCGTCTACTCATGCTTTTGGAAGTAGTGCATGAATCATGACTATTCACAAACAAAGTAATACTAACGAAATATGGAAAACGGCTTATTATTTCTTCAGTAAGAGGAAAATTTCATATAAATATCATAAACCTCCCATTTCCTCGTTAGTTTTTAAAGAATTGGCTACGTCGTGGTAAAACCAATCAAATAATATGAACCACTTTCTGTTTTTGAAGAAATTGGAGTTCATCAATTATTAACTAGTTATTTGAATTTATATCTTTTTCATGTACATTGTTTAACATATTACAATTCACATAAAATTTTAAGTGGGGGTTTAAATGTTAAATTCTGTTTTGCTTATAGATTTACCTAACTTAGTTGCTTCAATCTTGTTTTTTTGTTGTTACTTCAATGTTTGGGGTTTAAATGTTAAACTCTTTTTTGCTTATAAATTTGCCTAACTTAGTTGCTTCAATCTTTTTTTTGTTGTTACTTCAATGTTTGTAACAAACTTTGTCTTATTTTACACATCCAAAGTAAATGAATATATATATACTCTATATATTTAATTAAAATCTATAATCTGTCAATTGTATAATAATCTGGTCAAGTGTCTTTCCTTTAATTGATAGCTAAACCAATAACTTATCCACAATACTCAAAATAATTTCTTATATGTTTAGAGATCCCACACACACATGTTCCATTCTTGCATGATTCATATATAAGTCGATCTTATAACTCCCAAAATTGCTACTAAAGTTTACTAATATTAGTCTTGTGATGAAATTACAGAGGTGAACAAGAATGCCTGGGGATCAGTTACAAGTGTTGAATGCACTTGATGTAGCCAAGACGCAATGGTACCATTTCACGGCGATTGTAATCGCCGGAATGGGATTCTTCACCGACGCTTACGATCTCTTCTGCATCTCTCTCGTTACAAAGCTCCTTGGCCGCATCTACTACCACATTCCAGGCTCCTTGGAGCCTGGGACTCTCCCTCCCAATGTTTCGGCCGCGGTCAACGGCGTTGCCTTCTGTGGAACCCTCGCCGGCCAGCTCTTTTTCGGGTGGCTTGGTGATAAGCTCGGGAGAAAGAAAGTTTATGGTATGACGCTGATGATCATGGTCATTTGCTCTGTAGCCTCTGGTCTCTCTTTCGGACACAAGCCAAAATCCGTGATGGCCACGCTATGTTTTTTTAGGTTTTGGCTTGGGTTTGGAATTGGTGGTGACTACCCCTTGTCCGCAACGATCATGTCTGAATACGCTAACAAGAAGACTCGTGGTGCGTTTATAGCTGCGGTTTTTGCCATGCAAGGGTTTGGGATTATGGCTGGTGGTATTTTCGCTATTATTATATCAGCTATTTTTGAAGCTAAGTTCCCTGCTCCGACCTATGCGGAAGATGCCTTGCGATCCACGGTACCACAAGCAGATTTTGTATGGCGTATAATCTTGATGTTTGGTGCACTTCCTGCGGCAATGACGTTTTACTCTCGATCAAAGATGCCGGAAACCGCAAGATACACAGCTTTGGTTGCTAAAGACGCAAAGCAAGCTGCTTCAGATATGGCTAGGGTTTTGCAAGTGGAGATAGAGTCAGAGCAACATATAGTGGAAGAGATCTCAAATGATAAATCTAAATCATTTTCCTTGTTCTCCAAGGAATTCATGAAACGCCATGGGCTTCATTTGCTCGGAACTACATCAACATGGTTCCTACTCGACATCGCTTTCTACAGTTCAAACCTTTTTCAGAAAGATATTTTTAGTGCCATTGGTTGGATTCCTCCAGCTCACACAATGAATGCTATTCAAGAAGTTTTCAAGATCGCACGAGCGCAAACACTCATTGCCTTGTGTAGCACGATGCCTGGTTACTGGTTCACAGTTGCGTTTATCGACATCTTTGGGAGATTTGCGATACAGCTGATGGGATTCTTCTTCATGACGGTCTTTATGTTTGCTCTAGCTATTCCTTACGACCACTGGACTCACAAGGAGAACCGAATCGGATTCGTTGTCTTGTACTCATTAACATTCTTTTTTGCCAACTTTGGACCTAATGTTACAACCTTTGTTGTACCGGCTGAAATCTTCCCGGCTCGGTTTAGATCAACTTGCCATGGTATCTCTGCAGCATCAGGAAAATTGGGTGCAATCGTTGGTGCTTTTGGATTCTTGTACTTGGCTCAAAGTCCAGATAAGAACAAGACAAGTGCAGGATACCCTCCAGGGATTGGGGTCAGAAACTCACTTATCATGTTAGGCGTGGTCAACTTTTTGGGTATTCTCTTCACCTTCTTGGTGCCTGAAGCTAAAGGAAAGTCGCTTGAAGAAATATCCGGTGAAAATGGAGAGAATGAGAACACCAACAACGGGAATAGAACGGTTCCAATTGTTTAAGATTGTAATACACCTTTTGTTATTCTTATTTTTTCCTATTCTCTTCTTATCTCTTTCAATTCAAGTTTTGTATGTGTGTGTGATCTATTGATATCCATGGAACCAGTATATATGGTGCATGGCACTTGTCAAATACACAGAAGATGGATTATGCGTGTGCGCAGCGTTATTTTATCAATGGAGAAATATACAGAAATTTATATAGATCTTAATATAAACTCTCATTAGGGTCTTCACCTCTCTCAGAACTTCATCAATTAATGTTTAAAAAGAACTTTACTAATGATGCCAAAAAAAAAAGAACTTTGCTAATCTCATATTAAGTGTTGTTTCACACTTTATGTTTTTCAAATATTTAACTTTCAAATTGAGATATAAGATTTGTTAATAATTTTAAGCTTTAAGATATGTTATTATATAATTATTTATAACAGATCGTAGGCTAATTTAACTCATGATTAAAATGACCTAAGTTTAAGCTTATATTGAACTTATTTTATCAGCAAATCGAGTTAAACTCGTAAAATCTAAATTTATCATAAATTAAACTGAACTAGATTCTGATCCGTCATTGAAATAACATATATTTTTTTGTTGTTTTTTTAATATAAATATTGATAAATTTTCGTTTTAATTATATAAACTGTGACATGATCAAGTTTCAATTATGCAAGTTTGTTATAGTGTGTACAGTATGACAAACTTTAAAAGACGTCACACAGCCGTTTTATGTTTGTAAATAAGTTAAACAATGGTTGTATCCAAAATTCGTACTTTGACTATTATATAATTTTTTAAAAAATTATAAATTATATAAAATATTGCTAAACATATAAAGTGGCCAAAAATATTTTTGTTTAGTCTATATTGTTGTCCAAAAAAAATATTTTTGTTTAAGCTTTATTCTCGTGTAGTTACAAAATTCCAATTTTAATATCAGCCTTTTAAAATTATTGCAGACTTTAATTTATATTATTAATATTAAAAATTATGGAATATGAAATTAAATATATAAAAACATAAATCATTTAATTAGTTAACAGATTTATGTCATATCTAATTTATTTAGAAACATGTGGTAAAATGAAAAATAAGCCCATAAAACCAAAAGATAACAATACCATTAATTAATTTTTTAGTTAGTCATATTATTAAAGGTGTTTTTGGAACATTTGAACATTTCATTAAAAATATAATTTGGAAATGATTATTTTTTAATAGTACTGATAGAGCAAAACTAAATAGCTCATTTATGGCAGCTCTATTTACACATTACATAAAGTCTTAGGCTTATTCTTGTTGAAAATAAAGAACAATAGTTCTCAAATCTCAACCATAAGATTGTCAACGTTTCCGACTCTAACAATCCTTTGTGTGACCTTTAATTTTCATACAATGTTTTGTTTTCATTTTGTTTTGTATTAATCCGAAGACTATGAATTTGAAAAATATTATTTTTTATCATATGAATTTGGAAAGTTGTATTTTAGTAAGAATTTTCGTAAGTTTTTTCCAGTGCACATATCTAGTCTAATAAGGCCAAAGGTACACGTTATATATCATAGGAAGACACATCAAACTTGATAAGCTAATCATGGATTCGGTTCTGCATCACCAATCTCCTTGCTAAAAACATTTCAATAAGAGCAACTCAGTTAATGGATTCTCACCCAAAATATCCAAAAGTACTTTTATATGTATGTGTATGTAGTTATTGGGACGACATTTCTCTACGAGAAGTATCATATAATACCAGATGTTCACTAAAATATGATCTCGTGTTATTTCTCTCCGAAATAAAAGTTCGAGAGTTTTAAGTCATTCAATAGATTTCTAAAATTTATTTTTGTATCAAATGACTTAAATGACATTTTCTATATTAATTTGTTATTAACTTAACAAATTTAAAAACATACATGATTTTATTGATCAGAGTGAAACATGAATAGAAGAAGTCTGTATTGTTGTTTTGTCTCCGACTCCACAGCCGCTCCCGTCCCCCGTTGTTTTTCATTATTAATATTTTTTTTTGAAACTGTATAATCATTTTTTTAATATATAATTTATCAATATCAATTTTTAGAACAGCTATATGATATAATATTCTTGCATAATTTGGTATAAAACTATTTAATTTAAAATAATCAATTAGAAAACAGTCTCAAAATATAAAAAAAAAAATTTCTAAATTCCTATATTTGCATACAATACATTTTAAATATATTTAAATATACTCTAAATTCTTCACGTTATGAATTATATTTTGTATTTTAAAAATTCAAGAGATTTCTAAAATTTATATTTGTATCAAATGACTTAAATTATATTTTCTGAACTAGCTTGTTATTATTTTAACAGATTTAAATACATACGTGATTAATTGTATTAATCAGAGTAAAATTAGTTTTCCTAAATATAGTTATTTTTTTGAAAAAAAATCTAAATATAGTTATTTACTTGAGGTACCGTCAGGATCGACAGTTGACCAACTAAGTATAGTTATTTACTTGCATTTCGTCATTAGTGGTGATTCACTATGAATCAAATATAAATATTTTACTTCAAAAATAATTAATCTAGGATCATCGCTGAAAAAGAAACTATTGTCGGCGGCAACACTAAACATATAAAATTAGTATTAAGGGTTTGTAATTACTCTCACCACATGGCATCCCCCTCCCTCTGATTTTTTTTGTGCCTACAAGGTTGACTATATCCCAGCAACTCTCTTACTGCTGAGCACTGACCATATCACAATTAAAATTTATGAAACATTCACGTAAGTAAAGTAATGACGAATAAGAAAATTTTCATCAGTTTAGATAAGATGTGGGCAAACTTAAAATTCGAATGAATATTAGGTTTAATTTCTTGTAATCTAATCTTCTTCCCCTACGAATCTATCTCTTTCATTAATTTCTTCTTATCTCGTTCTTAAGAAAAAGAAGTAAGAACTTAACATAGGTTTGATTGGTAGTACAACATGTTAACTAAATTTTAAAGTTTACATGAAACAATAGCTTACATACAATTGACCGATTAGTACAACTAGAAATCATTCATCGATATCAAAAACTTGAGATAAGCGTTTGTCACAAATATCCAGTTTTAGAAATATTGGAAAATTGAAAATTAGTTATTTATTTCGTTACTACGGATACTATTGAAGAAGCAAGCAATGTAAGATAACTATGGTGAACAAAACTAAACCAAGACATGAAGGAAAAAACTGGAACCATAAAAAACTATTTTGTGATGCCAGCTTTCATAAAAAGAAAAGCTATTTTGTGGTTGACACTTGGTTAAAATCTTAATTATAATCTAAAATAGTTAACTGATCATAACTATTTGATAATGTACAATTTGATAATATTTTTAACTAATAATATTTTTTTTGTTATTTAAAACTTGTAATTTTGTTATAAGATCCAACATATATTATTTTGAATTTTAAAGATAAAATTTTCATATTAACTAAAATACTTACAAAATTTACTTATTTATACAACTAATAAGAAATATAACCACTTTAACATTTGCATTTTGTACCAAAGAAATATAACCAAAATGCTCTTTTAAATCGAAAACATTTATGTATGGTTCGCGTGGCTATGACATAGGCCGCACCTGCATAATCAATCAAATCATTTGAAGATAAGTGGCTTTGAAATCTTATGCTTGTCAGTACTTTTAGAACCCAAACACGTTAAAAATGGGTCTCTAAGCAGTCAATTTGCAGTTCTTTAAGTCGTGTTTTTCATCTATAGTTTGAAGTCACATTTTCGTATTTGAAAGAAATGATGTTCGTAAATAAAAGCATTTTTTTCATTAAAATTTACTGTCAACTCATAAACGAAAAAAAAGTGTGGAATGTATGCACCATGGATTTCTCTAACGTGAAAGACATTTAAAGGCTTTTAGAACATGATTAGTGGAGGGGTTTTAAGGTGGAGTTCTAAACGGAATACGAGAAAATAAACTGTTTCTTAACTTTTGATTAGAAGTTCTAAAAATCGAAGTTGTAGGTTTTATGTTCGCACATCCAACTACAGACCAACTATCTTTCTCAGTTACTTCACGAACATATCTATGCTCGTTGACTCGATCCGAAGCATGTGTTGCGTACCTATCAGAAAGAAATTGTTAAGTTTTGCTTGCAATATTGTTATTAGTCAAAAAAAAATTATTAGTCAAAAAAGAAAAGAAACTGTTTCTTAACTTTTGATTAGAAATTTTAAAAACCGAAGCTCTTAATTCTTTTAACTAAAAGTTAAGTGACAATATCTTAAATTCCATAAGAACCCTATATTAATCAGGCTTTTAGGGCTTTATTCTATAGTATTAAATACTGTATATTATTACATAATAGGATGGAGACTGAGATGAGATGCCACGGAAACAAAACTTTTTGGGTCACGACAGAGAAAGTAAACGTCTGGGGCTAAAGCAAAAAACACATACACTTATATTTCTGGAAATATATCAAAGGCCATTCCACAAGTCATGAGTCTTACTCACACCCTTCAATATCCCATACACAACAAAATTACACTATTAAATACCTTATATCGTAGTCTGTATCCTTAGATATACATATACATATCATTGAGTTACTGCTAATTTGATTCATTTTATAATAAATATTTTTATTTTATTTTAGTTTTACCTCATTTGACTACTTTATTATACTCTCCGCCTATAACTGCCTAAACCGCATGCCAGGAAATAGGTATCTAGTGATTGTATCAAATGAGGAACATCCCAAGATGTAAAATATTTGTAATTACAAAGGATATAATAGCTTTGTGTCAAAAAACAATTCATGGTCAACTATGAGTAAGAAAATAAAATTATAGTCGAACATCCAATATTCAGATGATAACAGAACAATCACAGCTAAACAGAAGCATCCTGCCTAGTTATACCTAAACGAAGTAAAATAAACTAAAGTTGGTAAGATAGCAAAAACGACGTGGTTGAAGGGTGATATACCGAAATAGCAAATGTAATATTTTATACAGAGTTGCTTATAAATGGCCGTTTAAAAACGCTTACACTTCATCCTTCTTCATCGCAGCTTGATCTCTCATTTCACCTCCTCGCACTCGTAGAAAGAAGACTATTGTATATTCATGTAAGTCTTTCTTTTCATTTATGTTTTGAATGGTTTATGTATATACTTTAATCATTCCTCTTTTATTTTAGTTATGTTTTGGATGTTTTATGACAAACCAATGAAGCTTTCTTTTCATTTATGTTTTGGATGTTTTATGTTGTCCTCTCTTACTCTTTAATCTCTGTTTGGTCTTTGTCAGCAGTTATTATTGGATCAACCTTAGCTTTATTGGTTCGAATTTCTCTTTTTGGATCATTTATTAGGATTAGTTAGTTAGAAGTCTGTTTTGTTTGTTTAATTAAATAAGATTGCTTATATTTCCTCATTTTAATCAATGATTATTCACAAATATTCGAAATAGTTTCTTATAAGTTACGAGATCCCACACATGCATGTTTCATTCTTGCATGATTACAATATTCGTAAGTCGGATATTGTAACGCCCAAAAATGCTACTAAAAGTTACTAATATTTTTTTGCGATGAAATTACAGAGGTGAATAAGAATGCCAGGGGATCAACTACAGGTGTTGAATGCACTTGATGTAGCCAAGACACAATGGTACCATTTCACAGCGATTGTAATCGCCGGAATGGGATTCTTTACGGACGCTTACGATCTCTTCTGTATCTCTCTCGTTACAAAGCTCCTTGGTCGCATTTATTACCACGTTCCAGGCTCCCATACGCCTGGGACTCTCCCTCCCAATGTCGCCGCTGCCGTCAACGGTGTTGCCTTCTGTGGAACTCTCACCGGTCAGCTCTTTTTCGGTTGGCTTGGTGATAAGCTCGGTAGGAAGAAAGTTTACGGTATGACGTTGATGGTCATGGTCATTTGCTCCGTAGCCTCTGGTCTCTCTTTCGGACACAAGCCAAAATCCGTGTTGGCCACGCTATGTTTCTTTAGGTTTTGGCTTGGAGTTGGGATTGGTGGTGACTATCCTTTGTCCGCAACGATCATGTCTGAATACGCTAACAAGAAGACTCGTGGTGCATTTATCGCTGCGGTTTTCGCTATGCAAGGGTTTGGGATTATGGCTGGTGGCGTTTTCGCTATTATTATTTCAGCTGTTTTTGAAGCTAAGTTCCCTGCCCCGACATATGCGGAAGATGCCTTGGGATCCACGGTACCACAAGCAGATTTTGTATGGCGTATAATCGTGATGTTTGGTGCTCTCCCTGCAGCAATGACGTATTACTCAAGGTCAAAGATGCCTGAAACCGCAAGATACACAGCTTTGGTTGCTAAAGACGCAGGGCAAGCAGCTTCAGATATGGCTAGGGTTCTGCAAGTGGAGATAGAGTCGGAGCAGCATATAGTGGATGAGATCTCAAATGGTAAGTCCAAAGAATTTTCCTTGTTCTCCAAGGAATTTATGAAACGCCATGGACTTCATTTGTTGGGAACTACATCAACATGGTTCCTTCTGGACATCGCTTTCTACAGTCAAAATCTTTTCCAGAAAGATATTTTCAGTGCCATTGGGTGGATACCTCCGGCTCAAACCATGAACGCGATTCAAGAAGTTTTCAAGATCGCAAGAGCGCAAACTCTCATTGCCTTGTGTAGCACGGTACCTGGTTACTGGTTCACAGTAGCCTTCATCGATGTTATTGGAAGATTTGCTATTCAGCTCATGGGATTTTCTTTCATGACGGTGTTTATGTTTGCTCTAGCTATTCCTTACAACCACTGGACTCACAAGGAGAACCGAATCGGTTTTGTTGTCATGTACTCTTTAACATTCTTTTTTGCCAACTTTGGACCTAATGTTACAACCTTTGTTGTGCCGGCTGAGATCTTCCCGGCCCGGTTCAGATCCACCTGCCATGGTATCTCTGCAGCATCAGGAAAATTGGGTGCAATCGTTGGTGCTTTTGGATTCTTGTACTTGGCTCAAAGTCCAGACAAGAACAAGACAAGTGCAGGATACCCTCCAGGGATTGGGGTTAGGAACTCGCTTATCATGTTAGGCGTGGTTAACTTTTTGGGTGTTCTCTTCACCTTCTTGGTGCCTGAAGCTAAAGGAAAGTCCCTTGAAGAAATATCAGGTGAAAATGGAGAG
Organism: Hirschfeldia incana; assembly: GCA_026261945.1. NCBI lineage: Eukaryota > Viridiplantae > Streptophyta > Magnoliopsida > Brassicales > Brassicaceae > Hirschfeldia > Hirschfeldia incana. The sequence continues at coordinate 10,459,495 of JABCMI010000007.1, forward strand.
AACGAGAACACCAACAACGGGAACCGAACAGTTCCAATTGTTTAGGTGATTAAACACGCCTTCTGTTATTTTTTTAACTTCTCCAACTGAAGTTTTGTGTATGTGTGTGTGTGATGATTTAGTGATGTCTAAAACATTCTGCAGAAACCAAAATTTTCACGATTCGGCTCAGGCTCGATTTCTGAAGTGAAGATGTATTTTATCAACGTATTTATTAAGTATAATTTTTTTTTTTTAATAAAAGGTGATAATGTGTTTTTATAGATTTATTTATATGCCGGGTTGTTCGTATCCAAGTAGTTACTGAGCTCTGCCTTCGGGCCCTGGCGTAAGGGGTTCGACCCCTCTCTACCTCAGTTTGAGGATTAAAGGTTCAAAAGTGACCAATTGACAAAAAAAAATAGATTTATTTATATTAATTGAAAATCATTGGTATTTAATATGAATGATTATAAAAGGATACACCACTGCTTAAAATCTTTTTTTGTTTCACTGTTAAAAATCTCAGGCTCTAGTTATCAATTTTAGGAATATCACGAATGAATATAACTGCAAGAGTATAATGCAAACTAGGAGTTGAAATAGTAATTTTTAACATAATATTTTTTTAAAATAAAATTTTGATTTATATATCTACATTATTAATTTATATTTTAAATTTAATAGTTATAAAAAATCATAAACATATTTTTTAATCTTATTTCTTTTGATTTGGTATAACTATTTAAATTTGATTTTATTTAAATTTTAATAAAGATAAAATTAGATTTTAAAAAAATAGTTTTAATTATATTATTGTGTTTAATGATTATTTATTTTATATATATATATATATATATATATATATATATATATATATATGTTTACATATAAATATAAATTCTTATAAATTTGAGACTTTGTTTGTTTTAGTTAAACTGAAAAATCTTTTTGTTAATTTAAATGTTGAAGATGAACAGATAAATTTAAATAATGTTTAAATACTTAACTATCAATTTTTTTTGGATTAATGTTACTTTATTTTTATTAATGTGAGATACATATATATTATTATTTTAATTATGGTATATGAATTATTAATATATTTAATATTTTACCATAAGTAAATATTTATATGAAAAATTGACATTAATGATGATATATGAGTTATTTTATAACCATATTTAAAATTTCTGTAAAAAATAAAATTTTTGTAAGAAAATTTTATATCTCACAATTAATATGATGCTAAGTTACTATCTTTTAAAACCATATCATCTATTTTAAGTGTCATGTCAATTTTTCAGCGGAAATAGTTGTAGTGATGATATGTGTATAAATCACTTTGCACGTATAGTCTAAAAGATGATTGGAATAAAAGTAGTTATGACACAATAATGGAATTATGTTCATCTCATTCCACCTCATCCATTAACCTTTTTAATTATGAAAGTTTTATAACTACATTCGTTTTTTCATACATTCCAGAAAGAATCATTAGAATGAAACTTATATTATGTCTATTCACATGGTAAAATGAAATTTGGAATTTGTAAGAATAAATTATTCCGTACAATTTTATTCCAAACTTTGCAATTCATCCAACCTTAATGAATTTGCATGTAGTCTTTCTAATACGACCTTGAAAGGCATGGTTGAAAACTTCAGAGTAACCCCTAATTTTTGGCGTTCAATCTAGATTAATTTATTTTCAGGAAACCTTATTGTAATTTAACTCAATTTATGTAATTGTTACTAAGAAGATACAACTATTTTACTACCACTATTTTATTCGACTTGACATAGAGAGATATAAATCATAGGGCTTATTTGTTAAATAACCAAACAAAAAGGGTATTTAGGTTTTTAGAAAGAAGTTAGAGAGAGATAGGAAGAAGAAATAGGAGAGGTGTTATTTTTGTTAGTTTGTGAATTATGGTTTTTTAAGGTTATGGAGTGCAATTTCCCTAAATGATATATATTGAGTAACCAATAAATCGTTGCATATAATTATTTTATAAAATATCTTCGCATATCAATACTATTAAAACAGAAAAAAATTTTATCGACTATGTTTTGGACTATCAAAAAAGTCATAACAGTCCAACTAAAATAATTTCATCATTTATTATCATATAATGTTTTTCTAATCTAACAATATCTATTAATATTTCAATATTTGTAGAATTTATTTAACCTCCTATTTTTCTATTACAACTAACCAAATAATATTTTCAAAATAAGATATCTAAAAAGATATTTTCAAGTATTTTTTCTTAGATTTTATTATAAAAATAACATATAATATCTTTTTATTTAAGATGTAAACATAAATTCTTTTAAATACTTATTTTTAAATAATAAAATTTGCAATTAATATTAAATAAATTATTAACGAATATTAATTCTTTCATTATAGAATAAGAAATAATATTCCCATAATATTTATATTCGTAATTAAATGAATACATCAACTAATAAATAAAAAATAACTTAATTTATTTATTAAATATTTTATAAATCATAAAATTAAAGAATAACATACATTCATGAATTTTACCACATACTTCAACATATTAAAATAAAATAGTAAAGTAAGATATATAAAATAATAAATAATTACATATTTAAATTTGAATATTAAAAATAATTCGATATAGTATGATACGGGTTGAATAAAATATATTTTGACAATTATAAAAATTAAAAATATTTTTTTACTATAATTTACAGTTTTAAAATATAAGTAAAATTAATAATGATGGGTTTTATAAATGAATTATCTTTTTTTCAACAAATTATATTTATTAATTTTATTTAGTTATCTATAAATTGTTTTAATAAAAATACATGTACAAATTTTTACTTTTCAGTGAATAAAGTTTTGGACTAATCCCATAGATCCAAGTCGGATAAACACAAATATAAATATATTAAGTTATTTCATAAATAACTGAACGGTTTATATATCTCTTGAACCAAAAAAAAAAATCATAATCAATCTGAAACCAAAATTCAAAAAGAAAAATAACCTAAAACCAAAACCGAAAACCAAACATTATATTTAAACATATTAGTGAACAAAAAATGAATTAATAAATTTGTTGATTAAACCAATTTCAGACATTTAATAAACGAGGAAGATTAATACATAAAATGATGACAAAAATAAAATCTTGCCCGCCCGGCAGATCAAACTCAAGTAATTCTTAAAAATGCTCGAGTCATAGTCAACTCTCATAACCAATGAAAATGATCCATTATACATAGAAACCTAGGTATGTGAAATCGAATAATTTTAATACTAATAAATAATAACATATTTTAATGTCAACTTATATATATATATATATATATATATATATATATATATATGTTAATGAGTTTATTTAAAAAAAAAGTAAATGTGATTAAATAACCAAGACATATCTCGTATGATAAACCGCAACCTGATATATACTTTTAGGGGGATTTTATAAAACTAGATCGATCAAATATTCAATCAAATGTTAAATATTAGTAAAATTATCATTTTGTTAAAAATAAATATAAAATCAGATAATGATTATCTATTTTAAGAGATAATGCTTATCTCTTAATTTGTCTTTTTCTATTTAGTCGGTTACTTAGCCGACCTTCAAACTCTATAAATAGAGCTTGTAATAGAACGTAAAGAAATCAATCAGAAATTCAATAATTTTCCTCTCTCTCCAACGTGACTATATCCACTAACAACAATAACTAAAGTCACTTATACTCTCATCTCTCTCGTTGCTTTCCAAACAAGAATAAAATATATAGTTATTTTATATATCTTTATTTACAACATGTTATCAGCACGAAGAAGCTCTAGCAAAAATCTACCGATCGTTCTTATACCAAACGAGGTGATGCCTGAACTTATCTTTTAATATATTAAATTTTATTTAAAATTTTATTCATTCCGGAGTGAGAGGCTAGGCCTTCTCCGTTTGTATTTCGGGATGATAGGCGCTGCCTTCCCCGACTGATCGTTATGGAAGACTAGGCCTCCACGATCAGAAAAACACGTGGTAGGTTTTACCTCCGTGTATAAAAAGAAAAAGATCAAAATGGAAGACTAAGTCTCCTCGGATCTTTAAAAAATGGTCAAAAATGGAAGGCTGAGCCTCCTGGACCTTAATAAAATGAAAAAGTCAACATGGTAGGCTTGCCTCCTCTGACTTTAGAAAATGATCAATATGGTAGTCTTTGACTCCTCGGATCATGTGAAAAGCTAAGCTTTTAATTTTATTTATGCTATTTAAATTTCTGCAATTTAATTTCTGCAATTATTTTATGCTTTTATTTTCTGCATTAAAATTCCCGTCTATATTATATATTTATAAAATTATTTTATGAATACAGTTATCATGTCGAATTTAACAAAGCTCGAAATAAGTGCCCTGGATATTACGGGAAGTAATTATATGACCTGGGCAGTAGGTGCAAAAATGCACTTACGAGGTAGCGGGCTTTTGGAAACCATCGATAATACTAAAACGGTGTCGGATGAGAAAAAGGCTAAAGCCATGATCTTTTTACGGCACCACATACATGATGGTTTAAAGGATGAATATATTACGAAAGAGGATCCTTGGGACCTCTGGCAATCTCTAAAAGAGAGGTTTGATCACCAGAAGTATGTGATCTTACCAAAAGCCAAACACGAGTGGATCCATCTCCGGTTCCAGGACTACAAAAGTGTAAGTGAGTTTAATTCCGCTATGTTCGGAATTACATCGAGGATGATGTTATGTGGAGAGAAAATAAGTGATTATGATATGATCGAGAAAACTCTCTCCACGTTCCATCTTGGAAATGTAGTCCTGCAGCAGCAGTACCGGGCGAATGGATATACCCGTTACTCGGAGTTAATGCAAGTACTCCTTGTAGCGGAGCAGAATAATCAACTCGTGACTCTAAACCATCAGACTCGTCCCACTGGATCTGCACCATTCCCAGAAGCGAATGTTGCATCATCCAGTTATGATAATAGAAGAGGACGAGGACGTGCACGTGGTCGTGGTCATGGTCGTGGAAGAGGACGAGGAAGAAGATTCCGTCCATATGATGAAAAGAATGATAAGGACTTCCACGAGAATGAAAGGGGCCGGGATGATAAAAGGCAAACGGATAAGGTTTGCTACAGATGCGGCATGAAAAATCATTGGGTACGTACTTGTCGTACGCCAAAGCATTTGGTCGATCTGTATAAGAAATCCCTAAAAGAAAAAGAGAAGGGAAGTGAAACACACTTCATCTCTGATGAGCCCGGGCCATCCTTTCATGGTTTAAATGATGATACTCATCTCGACGTATCAGATTTTCTGGTTGAACCAGAAAATATCGATGTGTAATAAAGTTTCGATATGATATGTTTTGTATTATAGTATCTATATCTTTTGTTGTAAAATATATGTTATGTTTTAAGTTTAATGTTTAATAATATATATGTTTTATGAATATTTCAAATTCAGAAAAATGCCAGAGTTTGAGACTAAGGATGGAGATATGTGCTTGGCGGATAGTGCGTCAACGCACACGATTATTAAAGATAAGAAATATTTCTCCAGTCTCAAAATGAGAAATTACGCTGGAAGCGTAAGTACAATATCTGGTAATGCAAAGATTATTATGGGCTCTGGAAGAGCGAAATTCTCAATGCCAGGGGGAACAATATTTGAAATAAGTAATGCATTGTATTCCCCCGCGTCTCAAAGAAACTTGTTAAGTTTTAAGGATATCCGAAGTAATGGATATCATATTGAGACTATGTGTAAAGATGGCATTGAATTTCTTTGCATTAAGTCCGAGAGGAAACATATATTGGAAGAATTAAATATGTTATCCTCTGGACTATATTGTACGAGAATAAACATGACTGAGTCCTATGCCGTGGTAAACATAAAGTTTACTGATACATTTAAAATCTGGCATGAGAGGCTAGGACATCCTGGTTCAGTCATGATGAGAAAGATAGTGCAAAATTCGAATGGCCATCCGTTGAAAAACGGAAGAATTTTGCAAATGGGCGAGTTTACATGTAATGCATGTTCTCAAGGAAAACTTATAACTCGGCCATCACCAACAAAAATTGGCAATGAATCACCAATGTTTTTAGAAAGAATACATGGTGATATATGTGGGCCAATCCACCCACCGTGCGGGCCGTTTAAGTATTTCATGGTAATGATTGACGCATCTACTAGATGGTCAAATGTGTGTCTTTTGACCACAAGAAACACGGCTTTCGCAAAATTCATTGCCCAGATAATAAAGCTGAGAACGCAGTTCTCAGAGTATGCCATTAAGAAAGTAAGGCTTGATAATGCCGGTGAGTTTACATCGCAAGCCTTTGATGATTATTGTATGTCAATGGGGATTGATGTGGAACATCTGGTTCCCCATGTGCATACACAAAATGGCATGGCCGAGTCATTAATAAAACGGTTGCAGTTGATTGCAAGACCGTTAGTATTGAGAACAAAGCTCCCAATTTCTGTATGGGGTCATGCTATATTGCATGCAGCTGCACTGATTCGGTTAAGACCGAGTGCATATCATAAGTACTCCCCATTACAATTGGCATCTGGGCAAGAGCCAGATGTATCCCATCTCCGTGTCTTTGGGTGTGCGGTCTATGTTCCTATAGCACCGCCACAAAGAACAAAAATGGGTCCACAAAGGAGATTGGGAATATATGTGGGTTATACGTCACCGAGTATAATAAGGTATCTGGAACCGTTAACTGGTGATATGTTTACAGCAAGGTTTGCTGATTGCCATTTTAATGAGGATGAATTTCCAGCGTTAGGGGGAGGAATTAAAGAAATTTTTAAAGAGATTACATGGTGTACACCATCGTTGTTACACCTTGATCCCCCTACCAATCAAAGAGAGCTGGAAGTTCAGAAAATTGTGCATTTGCATAATTTGGCAAACCAGTTACCTGATGCGTTCACAGATACGAGAAGGGTGACGAAATCATGCATACCCGCTGAAAATGTTCCATCAAGAGTTGATGTTCCTAAGGAACAAAGTGATGGAAACAAAATTAACGAACCTAGGGTTCAGTTAAAGAGGGGGAGACCAGCGGGTTCTAAAGATAAAAATCCCCGAAAGAAAAAGAAATTGGTTGAGCAAAGTGAAAAGATTCAAGAAGAACCTGATATTGAAAAATGTCTGAAAGAAGGCATAGATGAGGTTCAAGAAGAACCAAATAAAGATAGGGATCCAGATGACGAGGAGGGAACAGGAAAGTATGAGATTTCCATCAACTACGCCCATGATCAAAAATTATTGATCAGAAAGAAGATAAAAGATGTTGATGGAATATTCTCCTCTTCTGTGTCCGATGAGATCAATCGTGAGATTGATGATCCCGATCCAAGGTCCATTTTAGAATGTCAGAAAAGACATGATTGGGAAGAGTGAAAAAAGGCCATTCAAATTGAGTTACTCTCCCTGAATAAAAGGAATGTCTTTGGACCTATAGTCATAACGCCTGAGAATATAAATCCTGTTGGGTACAAGTGGGTATTCGTGAGAAAAAGAAATGAAAAGAATGAAGTAACACGATATAAAGCCCGATTAGTTGCCCAAGGTTTTTCTCAGAGACCGGGGATTGATTTTGAGGAAACGTATTCCCCGGTAATGGATGCAATTACATTTAGATTTTTGATGAGCCTTGCGGCATCGAAAAATCTTGAAATGCATCTCATGGACGTTGTGACTGCTTATTTGTATGGATCGTTGGATAATGATATATACATGAGACTCCCTGAAGGATTGAAAATGCCTGAAGCATTGAAAGAAAAATCCAGGGAGGTTTGTTCGGTCAAGTTACAGCGATCACTTTACGGATTAAAGCAATCCGGACGCATGTGGTACAATCGCTTAAGTGAATATCTTTTGAGTAAAGGATATGTGAATGATGCGATATGTCCATGCGTTTTTATAAAGAAATCGTCATCTGGCTTTGTGATCATTGCTGTATATGTGGATGACCTGAACATAATTGGAACTCGAAAGGAGGTTGATGATGCTCGAAATCATATGAAAGAAGAGTTCGAAATGAAAGATCTCGGCAAGACAAATTTTTGTCTTGGGCTCCAGATAGAGCATCTCCGAGAAGGAATATTTGTGCATCAATCAAACTATACGAAAAGATTATTGAAACGTTTTCGTATGGACAAAGCGACTCCTTTGAGTACTCCAATGGTAGGTAGATCTCTCATGGTTGAAAGAGATCCGTTTAGGCCATGTGAAGATAGCGAGAAGATATTAGGTCCGGAAGTACCTTATATGAGTGCTATCGGTGGGCTGTTATATCTTGCAAACTGTACCAGACCTGACATTGCTTTCGCCACAAATCTACTGGCAAGATATAGTTGTGCTCCGACTCTCAGACATTGAAACGGAATAAAACACTTATTTCGTTACCTTCAAGGTACAGTTGATATGGGGTTAATGTATTTTAGAAAACCCGAGTTTGGTATGGTTGGTTTTGCAGATGCTGGATACTTATCAGATCCTCATAAAGCTCGATCGCAAACCGGCTATGTTTTCACAATTGGTGGAACCGCGATCTCTTGGCGGTCACAAAAGCAAACTCTGGTTGCGACTTCCTCAAATCATGCAGAAACTATTGCGCTTCACGAAGCATGTCGAGAATGTGTGTGGTTGCGGTCAATGAGTCAGCACATACAAAATTCAAGCGGAATAGCTAACGAGAAAAAGCCGACGAAAGTTTTTGAAGATAATTCGGCGTGTGTCGCTCAACTCAAAGAAGGCTATATTAAAAGCGACAGAACGAAGCACATTCCTCCGAGATTTTTCTCGTACATCCGAGAGCTCGAGAAAAAGAAAGAAGTGGACATTGAGTATATACAGTCATGCGAAAATCCGGCTGATTTGTTCACTAAAGCTCTTCCAACTACAACATTCCGAAAACACGTTTATGGTATCGGAATGCGGCATTTCCGTGACTTGTGAAGCGAAAACTATGTCCGTTATTTTCAGAGGGAGATTACATCAGTGTACTCTTTTTCTCCTCGTCATGGTTTTTATCCCAAGGGGTTTTTCCATGATCAGGTTTTTAACGAGGCACTACGTAATACAAAATAGATAATCAAGGGGGAGTGTTAAAAATAAATATAAAATCAGATAATGATTATCTATTTTAAGAGATAATGCTTATCTCTTAATTTGTCTTTTTCTATTTAGTCGGTTACTTAGCCGACCTTCAAACTCTATAAATAGAGCTTGTAATAGAACGTAAAGAAATCAATCAGAAATTCAATAATTTTCCTCTCTCTCCAACGTGACTATATGCACTAACAACAATAACTAAAGTCACTTATACTCTCATCTCTCTCGTTGCTTTCCAAACAAGAATAAAATATATAGTTATTTTATATATCTTTATTTACAACACATTTATCCTTATGGTCATCTTTTTAGAAACTCCATTTGCAAGGTTAACAATTTTCTATGTTTAAGCACTAATAATTATTTGACGAATTCCATATGTACTGCTTTTCTAAAAGAAAAAATAAGAAGAGAAAAGTCATCCTTATGTGTAGACAAGTCTCACAAGAAGACAATTATTCCTTCTTTGTTTCATTATTTCTATAGAACCTGGAAATACAAATTCACACGTTAGTTGTGTATTTTCAAATACATGTAGTCGAGGCGAGAACCAAGAGAAAGTTTCTTAAGCAGAAACTCGTCATCACATAAAAGACTGATTCAACAAATCCACATTAATTTTCAATACGGAAGTTTCTCCGCTGTCTCTTTGTTGTTTACATAAGTAGATTTAAACTCTTTTCTCCTCCTAGCTAGCTTTGTAAAACCAATGCAACTCTCTGATATATTCGTTTAACTTTTCTTTACCTTATCTCTCATGGCTTCTTCTTCTTGTTCGTCTCAGATCAGGAGATACCATGTCTTTACGAGTTTCCATGGTCCAGAAGTACGCAAAGGATTTCTCAGTCATTTAAACAATAGCTTTGCAACAAAAGGGATCATAATGTTCAAGGATCAGAAGATGGAGAGAGGCCACACGATTGGACCTGAACTCGTACAAGCCATTAGGGAATCGAGGCTCTCAATCGTATTGCTATCAAAGAACTACGCTTCTTCAAGCTGGTGTTTAGATGAATTGGTCGAAATCTTGAAATGCAGAGTGGATCAGGGTCAAATGGTGATGACGATTTTTTACCAGGTTGATCCGTCGGATGTGCGGAAACAGAGGGGACAGTTCGGAAGCGCATTCAAAAAAACTTGTGAAGGGAAAACGGAAAGGGAGAAGAAAATATGGATCGAAGCTTTGGAGTATGTTGCAACAATAGCCGGAGAACACTCTTTAAACTGGTACGTAGATTATTTTTTTTGTTTTTTTTTGTATTTGAATTAAATATTGCTTTTATGATGTTTATCTTTCTTAATAATGCTTCGGTGGTTGTAATTTTCTTTAAATTAAGACTTGCTACTTTTTTCTAGGGAGGATGAAGCTAAGATGATCGAAAAGATTGCTGCTGATGTTACAAGCAAACTGAATATTACACCATCAAAGGATTTTGAAGGCATGGTGGGAATGGAAGCTCACTTGAAAGAAATAAACTCTTATATAAGCCTAGACTGTGATGAAGTGAAGATGATTGGAATTCAGGGTCCTGCAGGAATCGGTAAAACAACTATCGCTAGAGCTGTATACAACCAGCTCTCTGCTGATTTTCAACTTAAATGCTTTATGGGAAACCTCAAGGAATGTCAGGGGAGGGAGGGTATTGATGACCATGATTTAAAGTTGTGTTTACAAAGCCAACTTCTTTCCAAGATTTTGAAGCAAAAGGATATGAAGATACATCATTTAGGCGCAGTAAAAGAATGGCTACAAGAACAAAGAGTTCTTATTGTTCTGGATGATGTAGATGATCTTGAACAACTAGACGCCTTGGCTAAAGAACCATCTTGGTTTGGTATAGGAAGTCGTATCTTCATTACCACAGAAGATAGAAAGATACTGCAGGCACATAGCGTAAACAGTATCTACCATGTGGCTTATCCATCCGAAATAGAAGCTCTTGAGATCTTATGTCTATCTGCTTTCAAGCAAAGTTCTCCGTTGGATGGATATAAGGATCTTGCGAAACAAATAGCATATCTTTGCGGTAATCTTCCTTTAGGTCTTCATGTTGTTGGTTTATCACTGCGTGGGGACAGCAAGGATGAGTGGGAAAATCAACTATCTAAGCTTAAATCTAGTCTTGATAGAAAGATTGAGGACGTGCTACAAGTGGGATATGACAAACTATCGGATACAGATCAATCTCTATTTCTCCATATTGCATTCTTCTTCAACAATCAAGCTGTTGACCGTGTGACAACCATGCTAGCTGACAGTAACTTGGATGTAAAAAATGGGTTAAAGACTCTTGCGGATAGATCTCTCATGTATGTATCGACCAGTGGGTGGATAACTATGCATTGTCTACTTCAACAACTAGGAAGAAAAATAGTTCATAAACAGTCCGACGACCCAGGGAAACGTCAATTTTTGGAAGAGGCCTTCGAGATCCACAATGTGCTGGCAAATAATACAGTAAGTTCCTACACCTTTGCCATATATATATATATATATATATATATATATATATATATATATATATATATATATATATATATAGTGTTTAACAAAATCCCAATTGGTGGATTGGCGTCTATTATTGACATAGACTAGGGATATAGCAACCGCGGATTCGTGAATGTCTAAAAGAATTTTCGATTTGTGTTTATGAATTCGACATCTAGCAACATTTTTTTTCAAGAATATGTCAGACATAGACCATATATCCACTCAGATTCAATATCTGATACACTGACTAATTGACATCCTCATTAGTTATCTAGTAAATCCGCAACTTGTGTAAATATAAGAAAGTAATAATCTATACCAATTTAGAAACGCCACATAATAATAAAACTCTTTATTAAACATAGCGCAATAATATATACATACCCAAAAAAATAGCCAAGGCTAGATTTGTTAACAGAAATAAAAAATGAATCTCCATGAGCTCCTCTCAGATCTATGCGAACTCTCTCGATCCGTCCAAAAATCTGTGTTTATTTTTTATTGGTTTTTCCTGTAGTTATCAGCTGTATAAACAATTTTGTTCGCCTCCTCCTTGAAACTACCAGTGTGTTCTAATTCAAATTTGAAGTATGAGAAATTGGTGAATCCCTCTATGGCGTACAGATCTCAGCGGACAACTTCAGAAAGTAGAACAAAGAACATAGAAAAGATATACTAATCAAGTTTTCAGTAGGACTATGAAATTATATCAATTTAAAGAGTTTCAATGATATAGAACACTGAATATAGCGGTTTAGAGTGTGATGATTTATCATTGGATGTGAGAGTTAAGCGACAAAGTGGGAGAACCCTAGGCCATATTCAAAGACAGTGCAAAAGAATAGACGATTAGGAAGCTTTTTGGGTATGTCTGACGCATCAGCCTCACCTTTTAAAGGTTATGTAGAAACTGAGTGCTATAGGCCGCAAGTTAATTTAAAATGACCCAACAATTATTAATTCATTACATAATCATGTTCTAAAACTCACTGCCGAGGGCCGTAAAATCACCGGAAAAACGTAATTCGGACACCAATGATGACGATTTAAACTGACTCAGTCCAAAAACCAAAATTCTTAAAAACTTAATTTCACTCATTTTATCCTATAATCGAGTAATATATTTAAAAATTCATAAAGTTTTCATGAAAATGGTAAAAACGAAGAAACTGATGTATAACTCTTGAAAAATTATGAGCTCTCGGAATCAATATTGCAGAAAATCTAAAAGTCTAAAGAAGAAGACGACTTGTAAAAATCATAATTGTCTTTCATTTAATTTAATCATAAAAAAAATGCAAAACACACATGTTCTTTTTTCGAACCCGGGTTGTGAGCTTCTTTAATGATACATAAACCAATGCACTAAGTGATTTTCATATGAATACATACTATTTTAAAACAAAAATATAAAGATGGATCCCACAAACATTTATTAAAATCTGATGTAGACACCTTAAGAAAAGAAGAAAGTGTCTCATTATATATATGATTAGTGTCTTCATTTGTAAATCATTAACATAAGTATTATACTTCTTATAATCCAATCAATGATTATAAAAAATATTTAGAATAGTACTTATAGATAGATACAAATCCTTTCCAAATGCTATTTGTCCCATGCTTTCATATGAATCTTTTGATAGAGCATTTGCATTAAAAATATATAAAGATTAAAATAAATAAAATTAAATAAATAAAATTTATTTAATACCATCAAAAAATTATATTTGTATCCATAGTTAAATCTCTCTTAAAATAATTTAAATTTGTTAAAAAGGATAAGATTTTACAATTAAAATATACTCGTATATATATTAATAATGATTTATTATTATCAATAAAAATACAATACAAAAATTGTATATATAAATAAATTCGTATCATTTAGAAATAAAAAATTACATATCGTATAGTAGTTTTATTAGTTTTATATGGTAGTTTTATATATTAATCATTTACTGCTCTTTTTTTTTTGAAACACAAAAAAAAGAGCAGTAAATGATTAATATATAAAACTACCATATAAAAGATGATTGCTGCTCTAATAGTCAGTTATGAGAGCATATTGTTTTGTATCATACTGATTTTATAGTATACTAGCATACAAACACTCCATTCGTTCCTAAAAAATGTTGTTTTGGAATAAAAATTGTTTCAAAAAGATAATCTTTTTACTTTTTTCAATATATGATTTTATGTAAAATTGTAAGTTTCAAAAAAATAATGGTGTTTATTAAATTTCTATTGGATAAAAATTATTGAAAATTGTTATTCATAAAAAACAATGCATTTACAATCAAAATTAATGAATTTTTTTTAATATATGTGAAAAATCTAGAATAACTATTTAAAAAAGCAGAGGGAATATTATTTTGTCATCATTTCTACCGATCAAGGCTGATATAGACTTGAGTGGGAAGAACAGTCGTCAGAGGCTATTGATTAGCTTCTTATAGAGAAGTTGCTTAACAAATCTTTGGTTTTGTGCATTAATTTTTTTTTTTGAAATACGTGCAGGGTACTGGATCTGTCTTAGGTATATCGTTTGATTCGTCCAATAAGAGCGAGGTTTCTATAAATAGTCGAGCCTTTGAGGGAATGCATAATCTCCAATTCTTAAGAATGTATGGGAGATATATTAAGGCATTGAAGATATCGGAAGACATGAAATATCTACCTCGTCTAAGATTACTACAATGGAATGCATATCCTGGAAAAAGTCTCCCTCCAACATTTCAGCTGGAGCGTCTCGTTGAACTCCATATGCCAATGAGTAACCTCGAGAGGCTTTGGGGAGGAATCCAGGTTTGATATTTGTTCTATGATCCATTTTAATTAAGAATTCGAAAGCCTAAGATTACAAAGGACTTCAAGTGATCCACCTTGCATTATTTGTATGCAGCCCCTTACAAATCTCAAGGATATAAATTTGGGATATTCCCAACATTTGATAGAAATCCCAGATCTTTCCAAGGCTACTAATCTCGAGACATTAACACTTACGTCTTGTTCAAGTTTGGTGGAGCTTCCTTCCTCTATAAGGAATCTGCACAAACTACAAAAATTAATGATGATGGGGTGTGTAAAGTTGCGAGTTGTTCCAACCAACGTTAACTTAGCATCTCTTGAGGAAGTCAACATGAGTGACTGCTCAGGATTAAGAAGTTACCCAGATATTTCTATTAATATCAAGGATCTCGATGTTGAAAACACACATATGGCAGCTCATCCATCAATTAGTGACTGTTTGCCTCTTCTGGAGTGGCTTCGTATAGGTGGCATAAACCTCAAGAGATTGACATATGTTCCGGAAAGCGTAACGCATCTAGACCTCAGCAATAGCAGTCTAGAGAGGCTTCCATATTGCATTATAGGCCTCCCTCGGTTAGAAAGTCTATTCGTCTACCAGTGCATAAAACTTGTGTCGCTACTGGGTCTTCCCCCGTCACTCAAGTACATAAATGCAAATGATTGTGAATCACTCGAGAGAGTGAGTTTTGTTTTCAGTGATTCACTGAGGGAAATCGATTTCCAGAACTGTTTGAACTTGGATGAAGAATCAAGAAGGGTAATCATGCAACAAAAGGTTCACAACAGTGTATGCTTACCGGGTAAAGAAATTCCTGTGGAGTTCACTCACAATGCTGTAGGAAACTCCATAATCATCCCTATGGGTCTCCGTAGAAACTCAAGGTTAAGATTCAAGGCTTGTCTTCTGATTTCGCCAGTCACGTACTCACATCTTGATATAGCTTGTGTAGTCACCAAGGGAGGTGTCACCATTGCGAAACTTAAGTGGGATTCAATGAATGTTTCTCATTTTTTGACGGAACACCTGTTTATATGCGATGGTAACTTAACTCCAGGAAGACCTAGTGTGGATGAGACTGCTAATGATATTTTGTTCGAATTCAGCTGCAGAGATAGCTTCAAGATTATCGAGTGCGGTTTACAGATCTTGTGGGAAAACAGTTGGAAATTCAGTTGGGAAACAGTTAGGACTGGAGGCAGCAGCAACCCCCACACATACGGAGATGAAAACCATGAACCTGAAGCCGTTCAGGTCTCTCAATGTGAAAATGCTAACTGCAGTAAATATAGATGTTGTTGGAGTTGGCTTAAGAAGCTTTGCTCTCGAAAACGAGGTAACCGCAACTACTCTCATCAACTAACCTCATTGAGACAAATGACCCCCAATATGACCCCCATTATGCTTCGACGAGAATAACATGATGAAGGTGAAGGTGTTTAGTTTGCATATCTCCATTTTCCGTTGTTATTTTGAGACAATTGCTCATATAATCCAAAAAAGTTATTTTCATATACTCTTCTTTTTTTATTCTTTTCTTTTTCATTTATTTTCAATTATAAAAATATGTAAACGACCAGAATTCACAAGTATTTGATTTTCAAGAGGAAACTTCATCTCTAATTACATTTTCTAAATCTTTTAAATGAGGTGAGCATTGCACCAAATTTTCCTTTACACGAGTAGAATTCATTGAACTAAAATGTTAAAATATTTCATCTGAAGTTTATTCTCAAACCCGACAAGTTAGTTTTCTAAGATTTGTAAACATCACCTGAAGTCTACATTTTAATTATTTTTGGTCAATCTTATAACATTTTAGTTAAACACAAACCAATCTATATTTATAGACTATTCTTCATACACTATCTAAAAAATAAAAATCTTATTCAAATATACAATTGACCTCTTGCAGGTGTCCGGTGAAGTGCATTAAATGCATCTAATGGCTACTCTAAAAATTCAAATATCTAGTCAAATGCAAAGCTAACTTCCTATATTTAAGCTTCGTAAAAATGTAGATTTCTAGTGAAGTATGCGATACAAAATATAAATGGGAAAATAGTTTTTTTTAGGTCAAAAAAATGATGTTCTTGTCCCATTAAGCTAATTTTATTTAATTTATGTTCTATTAGACTAAATATTTTCAGAATGACAATATTTCCCTTGATTTTAATTTAAAATTCGAAATTACAATTAATAAACCAATTGGTAAATATTAAAATATAAATTTCAACAAAAATAGTTTATATAATATATGAAAATCCACAAAAACCTAAATATATCTAGATAAATATAATGTATTTATATATATTTGTATTTTATAAAATATATTATTATAGCTGAAATTTGTAATTACAATTAATAAGTTATTATAATGTATTTAGATATATTTACTAATATAATAATATATATTATTTATAGATGGAAAAAATATTTCCAAATACGTCTTTTAAATAATCAAAATTTTAATTTGAAATTCGTAGTTATAATTAATAAATCATTATAATATGTTTAGATATATTTAATATTATAATTAAATAATTACTATAATTATAATAACATAATAACATAAAACAGAAAAAACATTATAATGTATTTATCTTATAAAATATATTTTTATAATTGAAATTTGTAATTACAATAAATAAATTATTATAATATATTTAGATATATTTAATATTATACTGTAATAAAATATATTATTCATATATCGAAACAAAATATTACCAAATATTTTCTACCATTAAATCACGATTTTCTTAAAATCGATTTAACAAAGAAGAAAACTGTCCAAATATATTCTTTCCATATTTTTTGTAACTGATTATCTTTATGCTTATCCGTAGAATATGTATTCTACTATATTTTGAATAAAGTTAACATGTTTGAAATCGAGTTCTACTAGTTTTAGATTTATAGTATTTTGTAGATTATGATTTCTACATGTTTTAGATTTATAGTAATGAATAGATTCCGGTTTCTACAGATTTTTGAAACATAGGTTAAACGCAGAATGTATTTTCCAAATATTTTTAGATTCTATTATTTATATAGATCACATATTCTAAACATAGTAGATTCAATGAAAAAAATAGATCATATTTTCTATAGTGTAGAATGTAAATTTTACTTTTGGTAGAACAAAATATAAAATTATGATTTAAACATTTTTAGAATTGGAAAAATATAAATAAGTAGATATAAGTATTTTATCACTAGTTACTAATTTTATTTTTTTGGGTTTGTAAAACTATTTATTTTGTGAATTACTAAAAGGTATTATAAAAAAATGATACAAAAAATTAGTTTAATGGGATATAGACACCATTTTTTTGTCTAAAAAACAACTTTTCCAATATAAATTTGGTCAATTATTGAACTACTATGTGCGTTGACAAGAAGACTTCACAATAGATCTATAGATTAGCGTAGACGTACATGGAAATTTACTGTTACAACATAAATCTGAATAATGACAAAACTGTTTAACTAGTTGGTGTAAGTTAGTCTCCTAGTTTTTTCACCGTCACTTTGAATAGCAGCAAAATAAAATATGGTTTGATAATTTTTATTGAAGAATCACTAAAATATAAAAGTTGCATTTTTGAAAATGAAGATTATGAAAGTGTTTTAAATGAAATTAGAAGAAATGAAAGGAAAATAAGTTTTTCTTTCTTGTGTAAAGTGAGAAGAAATGGACGGAAATTCATTGTTTGAATTTTAAGAATTCTAAATTGGTTGTTTGCGGTGGTTGAGGAAATTGACGATAGTGGTATTATAGTAAATTAATAAAAATATTTAACGTATTTATGATTTTAGAAATTTTTTGAAAGGGGTTTGTAGTTTAGAAATTTCTGTTTTTTTTTTATAATTGAAGTAACACCTTTGTAAATATTTGAAAAGAATAAGGATTATGTAGGAAAAGAATGTTTGCAAAAAGAAAAGAGAATGAGATATTTAACTATGTTTCTGTTTATAATGATTAAATAAAAGCCATTTTCTAGTATACAACAACATCACCCATAGAAAGTTAAAAACTTTATTTTAAACAATGTACATAAAATATATTATTATTTTAGTGTAATACAATAACATAACTAAATTTATTTATTACAAAAATGTAAAAACTTATAATCTGACATACATATGTTAAGTATCTAATAAGATTTTTAAATTTTTAAAATGAGAATATACTTAAATTTTTATCATATTTTTTTTTCATTTGTCATTATTTAAAATTATTTTAATAAAACAATAAAAATAAATAGAACAATAGAAGAAAAATTGAAAATAGAGAGCTTGTTTCTCTAGAGAGAGAACTCTCTACCCTTTCTTCTTAAGTAACACATCAAAATCCTTTTTTTTTTTTTTTTTTGTAAACAAACACATCAAAATCATTCAGAGGAGGGAAGATATATATTCTTGTTTCTTCATGTAATATATCATCTTCGATCATATTGATCTATCTTTTGTTTCCCGCTTGCGGATCCTCTATTTCGCATTGCTAAATTTTTGTTGTGTTTCAACATAAATCGAAGTTGTTCCTTATGGTTTTACTTTTCTTTGATTCGTGTTAAAAAATAAAATCTGGTTATTCCAGATCAATTATTCTTCTCTTCTCTCTGCTCATGATTATTCCGATCGATTCTAAAATATTTTGTTTGATTTTACTCGCCAAGCTCTGGTTCTTCATTGGGATAGGAATCAATCTTCATTCTTCACTCTCTGATAAGTGAAGTCTCCTTAAAGATGAAGGATGTAGATGATTGATGAAGCCCTGATGAGTTAGCGTTAATTTAGATTAGTCGTAGTCTTGAAGACGTTCCGGCAAAGTTTGTTGCTGCCATGGCTTCTCACGGGATTCCACTTGTAGCGATTTGGATTATAGGCGATTAGGAGATGAAGAAGCAATCGAGCACTTTAAGCTGATCGGACAACGATCTTGGTGGTGATCTTTCTGACATGTCGCCGGAGACGGCATCGGTTCTCTCGTTCTGTTCAGATTAGAGTCATTAGACAGTCTAGCAGCACAACACGTGGTTATCATGCATGCATCCTTACCTTCAAGTGGGTTATGTGGCAATGATTTGGATTTTTCTATATATATAAAATAAACTTTTCTTTTTTTGTTGATATGTATTTATTTCTTATATCTTTTTATATTTTAGATATTTTTTCTTTTAGATTATTATAATTTGGTTCATCATTTTATAATTGTGCAATATCTAATCATTTTCATAATAATCATCATCTTTTTAAGTTTGATAATCCATTTTATTAATTATAAAATACAAAATGAAAAAATAATAAATAAAATAATATAAATAAATTTTTTATTTTTAATTTATTTACAACTAAAAATAACATTAACTTCATTATTTTATTAGTTATTACTATTTTCTGTTATTTCATTTACAAATTATACATTTATTTTAATATTGACTAAATTAAGAAAAATAAACTAGAAACATAAAATCTCTATAATCATAAAGAAAAACAAAATGTCAAAGACACACTAACTAAGTAAAAGTTTAGAACTGAAACGATATCAAGAACAAAAATTAACTTATCTCACTTTATCATAAAATGTTTTGGTTATAACAAAAAGATGTCAGAAAAAAGTAGAAAGATAAACTCTGAAACAAAGCATCTTTCGAATACAAAGAAACATGAACAAAGACCAATACAAAGAACCAAGAAAGCGTGTTAGAGCAAGAATATTCAACAGAAGGCAAAAATCGCCATTAAACAAGAAAACAAATATTTATCACACCATAAGCGCATCCACCAGCTAAGATGTACGAAGCACCTCACAAACTAAACAAGCACATAAAAAACGTTCATACCAGCGGAAAACCACAAAGCTCTAAATAAAAAAGACCAAAATTTCGAGAACCTAATTTCACACACTTATACTAAGAAAAGTAAGAGAAGTAAACATAGAGCCTGAAGGAGGGAAAATGAAAGTTAACCACCAAGAAACTAAAGTCCAAAATTGACACCAGACACAACATTATAAATCTACAAAGCATACACGGAAAAAAACAATATCTAAACCTGGAATCGCAAATTTGCCAAAATAAAGAGCCACTAGAGACGCGAGCAGAAATGAAATCAGCAAATCGTGGAGCCAGCCCCAAACTATGAAAGAAAGCATAGAAGTCTGATGATCAAAAACCAGATCTTGAAAACCAACCAAACATGAATAATCGACGGTAAGCTAACGAAGAAGAAATCAACATAAAAAACGACTAGACTCTAATCCAACCTAGGAGATGTACTTTCTAACATCAACAAAAATCTAAGTAAGAAAAAGAGCAGCCAATATTGACCGAAACAACCTATAACTCTGTGAGTAACAACCACACAACATGAAAATTATAAACTCAATCTATAACAAATACCAAACAATTTGAAAAAGAACAAACACACATAGGTGAATATTTTTGGTGAGGGTGAGAAGCAAAGCACACGGAAAAAGTAAACGAAATACATAGATAGTGATGGTTCAATGTCAAAATATGGAGAGAGAACACAAAACATCTCAAAGAATAATGTTCAAATAATTCAAATAGTAGTAAGAAATAAAATACAAGTTGTGACGTTAGACTGTTAATCTTAAAACAACAAATGTAAAGTTATTGAAATTTAATATGTTTTACATCTGAGGCTTTACTATTATATACAAAACATATTATTGAATAACACAAACACAAAATAAATAAATCTATCACCTATTACGATATAACATAATAAAACATTAAATAATGTTCTTAATAAATAAAGATAACCACATAGTTACATCATCCAAAAAAATTACTCAACAACAATAAATATCAAAAAATTTCAAATTCTTAATACTAATATTTAGGATTAAAAATAAACCGAACCAAGTTCGAATGTATCTTTACGATCAATATATATTGATTGGTTAAATTGATATAGTCACAACTTCTTAATTTTGATAAATCCAGAGCGAGAAGAAACTAGCGATTAATATAACATCTATGATTATTTTGGATTATCATCATAAGTATCGCTCACAAAATATAATTCATTGAAATCAACCTAGAAAATTCTAAAGCATCAAACTATTATAAGACCTCTCCGTCACCCCAATATACAAAACTAGATCTAGGCATAAATCTCGAACTTGAATCCGATCTGAAGTAAGAATATCGCTTCAGTTACGGATCAAGTCAAAAACAAGATCGATTTCATTTAATTTGAGTTTTCAGTTCGGTTCCATTTTAGCCGATAACTGAAGAGTAACCCAAGTTGAACCGAACAAATACAAAACTAATAGTATAAAAGTGACAAAAAGTTCATATCATTCTAAATAAGATAACGCAAAATAAAAGATAAATAAAAAATGCAGTTTATATAACTAGCATGGATTTATCAATTTAAGTTTTTAGACATCTTTACTATCATATCTAATTATTGACATATATATAATGTGAAAAGTAATATTTTCACAACATAATATATATATATATATATATATATATATAACTCTAATTTAATATAATCATTGTAATAAGAAGTCCATATTTATAAATTATAATTTAAATTAATAGGTTTCAATCAAATAATAAGCAATTCAGCTATTTCACTTTCAAATTGTCATGCATATATTTAAATTAAATTTTTTTCATAGTAACTTTGCAAAGACTACAATCAAATTAAAAAATTTCACAAGATCATATACATATTTTGTTTTCCAAAATAATGTTGAGAAATGTTCTAGATTATAAAACTATAGTAAAATCATAACAATATTAGCAAAACCGGCGCGTAGCGCCGGCAAACCCCTAGTATTGTTTATTTTGTAATAGAATTTCAGATTGAACTTGCTTGTAATAAACCCATTTGTATTTTCATTTCAATGAAATGAATCAGTTGACAAAAGAAAAGTTTATTTCTGTTTAGAGAGATATTTTTTCTTATAATAAATTAAGAAATCTTAATAAATAAAGTAGGCCCAGCTGCCTGCTCAAGTCTCCATATAAGGCTATTATGTCACGTGGCAACTCAAAAAAAAAAGAAAATTCTTCTGCAACCAGCATGGGTTTCATACAGTTTATACCATCATAGGCTTCATATAAGTTATTTGATCTGAGCTCCTTTCATTACGCTGAAGCAGTTTCCGATTCACTTTCTGTAACGCCTTCTATTTCCATTTATTTGCTTCTTTAATCCGACCATTAACATGCTTCATTCCACTCACCCCATTCTGTAGCATTAAATCCATCTCAAACTCTTCATATCTATTATCTAATTGGTGGAAGGTCTTCTATATAAAGCTCAGCCTATTTGATAACGGCGGTCACTGGTGTCGCCAAGGTTATATCTCTTCTCGGTAGATATAAAACTGACATGCTAGATTCAGCCGATCTCCCGCGACGACAAAAGCTGAAGGTGGAGGGAGAGATTGGAAAATGGAGTAGGAGACCGGAACAGAAGCAACATCGACGTCCTCCTTAATCACACACACTACAAGAAAACAAGCCTATTGCAAGGGAGATTTGCGAGGAAAAAATTTCCTTGCAAATTTGCGACATATTTGCAACGGAACTGCAAGAAAAAATATAACTCTCGCAAATCTCTTGCAAATTTGCGAGTGAATAATTTACCTTGCAAATTTGCGAGCGTTTTGTGATTTCCCTCGCAAATTTGCGAGCGTTTTGCAAGAGAAAATATTTACTTGCAAATTTGCGAGCATTTTGCAACGGAAGTTACACTGTCCTTGCAAATCCCTTGCAAAAACTTTTTTTCTATCTTTTTACCCACAACTCTCTCACAAAATTTATTACAATTCTCTCACAAAATAAAAAAAATGTTAATGAAAAATTATTGATTAAAATATTTAGTGTTTAACAAGTACATTGATAAATATTTTCCGAATTTTAATAAATATTAGTCAACTAAATTCATGTGATAAATATTTCCGGACATTTTAACTAATATTACAGAGTACTAAACATAAAAATATGTAATTTATACGACAAATAAACACGTCAACTAAATTTCTAAAATCATTTGAAACCAAATTTTACGTTAACTATTTTTTATTACAAAAACATAAAAGTCCACCACTTCATTTTTATTACAAGTAATTAACATCAAACCATTATTACTTATAAAACTCATATACATCAACTAAATTTTCGGAAGATTTTAAAACATATTTTCATATTAATTATTTGTTTTGAACTGAATCACGAAATACTTATAGTCAACTGAAAATATAACAAAACCCCCGAACGAAACTCTAAAATACACTATTTATAAACCTGCAAAAAATTCCTTGCACATAGCAAATTGGTGATAGAATTGTGAGGAATATATTACATTTCCTTTGCAAAATTGTTTTTTTCAAGGAAATTGTGAAACCCTAAACACTTTAATTATAAATTTGCAAGGGAATTGCAATGGACCTCTCGCAAATCCCTTGCAAAATTGCGAGGGTTTTGGATTCCCTTGCAAATTTGCAAGTGAATTGCGAGGAAACTCTTCAAATCATGTTTCCTACAATTGAATGGTTTGGGTTTTGTTTAAGACTTTTGATTTATATAACACATTTTATTAAAATATTTGGTGCTTAACATGTATTTGGTTAGATATTTTTTAAAACTACACCAATTAATGATTATAAACTCAACACTTGAACCAACTATGAAATACGAAACATCAAAAATCTGTAATTTATACATTCAATATACATTAACTAAATCCTACCCAAAAAAAAATATACATTAACTAAATTAATGTGAAAATTTTAAACATATTTTTACCTATGTATGTGTTTTTTCGTAATTACGTCGCAGATCTCTTGTGTTTGATCCAAAAATGGTGTATATTTGTAGAATCATAACAATAAAGAATCCAAGAATTTGATTCTTGTATTCTCGAGGCTTTAGAGAAATCAACATAGAAATCAAATGAAAAAAGAATATCTAGAAATTTTATTACTCAAAGATTGCATTACATAGATCATGAGAAGTGTAAAGTGAATCTAAGAGTTTATAAAATCTTTACTAGAAGTGTTCTAGATCTAAAATATGAGGAGAAGATCCTTTCTAAGAATGAGGAAGCTCCTTATTTATAGAAAGATGGAACCTAAGACTTCCTAGCCATATGGGCCTAATTCATTGTCTAATGGGTCTTGAGGAGGATGTAAAATCCGCTCCCAACAATAAGTCCCCCCAAATTCGTAGAGAGAGATGAAGTCGATCTCTGTGAATTTTACGAATAGGGTTTATGAGACAATGAACTAGGCACATACTCATACCGTAGACGCATCGTCATGAGCGAGCTGTTATGGTTAGGTTGTCATAATGAAGTGTCACAAGCAGAATGTCTCGGGCGAGCCATCGTTGACATACTTCTGATTCCGATCAGACTTCTTACTCCAGAGATTGTTGCGCGAACGATCTGTAAAGACAGTGTTCAGAACCACCGGAGCAAGTCGCCATGGATGAAGCGTCAATCGACTAACTGCCAAAGACAAATTGACATAGACATCATCATGAACGTACCGCCATAACGAACCGTCACAATCAAATCATCATAGGTAGACATATATTCGCTGTTGTTGCGATCCATGTGTAGATGGAATAAGGAAATCAGTGGGTCAAATCGTCTTATTGATCCGCATGTTGCCGTGACTGGCGCAGTCGGCATGTAAGATGTTTGCCAGATCAAACCATGACTGCCGAGATCGAACCAAAACTGATGTCTTGTCAATCCGCAGCTTGTCATGAGTGCGTGATGTCCAACAAGTGGCTGATGGACCATCCTTTGTCCCCGAGCGAAGTCGTTTCATGCTTCAAGAAAATAAAGACTTGTTAGCAACCACATGTCGTAAACTTTGACATAATCAAGTAAAGTAACTTAGAACATAAGTCAATATGCTGCAATAGTCAATGTTGTCTCCCTAGATATTTTATTCATGCTGAGAATAAAATATTAAAGAGGCAAAGTGTAGACTTGACCACGCATTAAAGCTCATAAAAATTATAGGAACAATAATTATTAGACAAAGTTGTTTTGGAAACTTATCTCAAGTTGTTTCTGTCATGAACGTCAATGTTGAGGAAGCACCATTGTTCAGTGACTTGAGATTTGCCAAGATAAAGTCTCAAGCTTTGCCAAAATTAAACTCTTGTCGAAGTAACTGCAGATACGGAATAGACGGCTCTTTGATCCCGGCTCACGACTGTAACACGCCTCTTGGCAATCACGTGATCCCGAAGAAACGATTCCACCGACAACGACATGAGCTGAGATTCCGTAATTAGCAACAAGAATCACTTTGCCTCTGTCCGTGAACTCAAGTCATCAACACCGAAAACAGAATAACTGTTTTCTAAAAAACACGTCGGAGAGAAGCAAGAGTTCTCAAAGAAGGTGTTATAACAAAGCTCGTGACAAAGCCATCTCGGCATATATAAGATC
This sequence comes from Hirschfeldia incana, assembly GCA_026261945.1. Classification (NCBI taxonomy): domain Eukaryota; kingdom Viridiplantae; phylum Streptophyta; class Magnoliopsida; order Brassicales; family Brassicaceae; genus Hirschfeldia; species Hirschfeldia incana. The sequence continues at coordinate 10,485,411 of JABCMI010000007.1, forward strand.
TCAGCTTCTTGCGACAAGACGTGTTTCGTCATTGATCCTGAAACTGCTTGTGGTGAGGGAGATAACGCCATGTCTCTTCAATATATCACGGGCAGCTTGCGCCGGCAATGGTCAGCCTGTAGGAGGAGCTTTGTGACGCAGGGGCTAGCTCCTTGAGATGATCAATCACTCAACGATGATGAGAGAGATGTTAACTGATTTGCACTACCATTCAAGCTGACCAAGTTTGGCCCTCCTATGGTTGCAGGTGTCGTGATGCAACTCTCAGAGAGATCTAGCCTGACTAGACTCGATTACTTGCTGTGATGCAATCAAAGCAGCGAGCTTTATGAGACTCATCTTCCCCCATCGCGAGCTTCTTAGCCTCAAGTGTTGAATCCGTAACTTGAGGAGCCAAAAAACTGAGCGAAGGCTTGATCTTGGTCGCAGAAACAACCTCGCCGGAGAAACAACCTTCGGAGGTGCCGTCACAGTGGTGACATCGGAGTAAGAAGGAGGAGCAATGCGGGTCAATTCGTCGAACAAGACGCGTGCAGGTCTTCCCCGGCGTCTCACTTATGTTCTTTGCTCGGGAAACATAAGGTCGGAGGGAATGGTGAGGATGATGTGACGACCAGGTCTGTTGGGTCTAACTTGGGCTTTTGTTCTCCAAAGTTATCATCTTTAAGCCCAAATCACCAAGCTTGTTGTGGGTGACAATGGAATGGAATTTGTTGGTCGTGCGGAAAGCTTTGCGGCGAGCCATCTTGACGAGTTTGTACTGGTGGATGACTTCGTTGTCCTTGAGGACGAGATGGTGAGACCAAGATCGAACACTTACAGTGAAAACTTCGTTGTTGCTTCATGTTGCTATCGCCCACCAAGTGTTCGATCAAAGTCCCAAGCAAAGCTTTCATGACAAAGCTTCATCCTTTATCTCTGGACCACTGTGGCTTGCCGGGATCTTCTGGTTGCAGGTTCAGAGGGGAAGTGGTCTGAGCTTTTGGTCGTGTCTGAGCTTTTGGTCGGCAAGATCGAATCTTCAGCTTCGACGAGTGAAGTGACGAGATGACGAGAAGACGAGATGGCGAGCTTCGACAAGATGGCGAGACGACGAGATGACAAGCTTCGACGAGATGACAAGACACGAGATGGCGAGTTTGCGATAAAGTCTTGAGCTTTGCCGACATCTCGTTGTCGGGTTGAAAGCTCGAGATGACGAGATGGTGAGCTTCGACGGGATGACGAGATGACAAGACGACGAGATGGCAAGCTCGTGATAAAGTCTTGAGCTTTGCCGAGATCCTCACCTTGTCGGGTTGAAAGCTCGATATGAAGATATATCTAGATTCTCTTTTCTATTTTTTTTTGTAGATCTATGGTTCTTTCCAAGTTTGATAAACTTTGATGATAGTTCTCTTTGGCCCCTCCTTCTAGCGCCGAATGTTTGATCCAAAAATGGTGTATATTTGTAGAATCATAACAATAAAGAATCCAAGAATTTGATTTTTGTATTCTCGAGGCTTTAGAGAAATCAACATAGAAATCAAATGAAAAAAGAATATCTAGAAATTTTATTACTCAAAGATTGCATTACATAGATCATGAGAAGTGTAAAGAGAATCTAAGAGTTTATAAAATCTTTACTAGAAGTGTTCAGATCTAAAATATGAGGAGAAGATCCTTTCTAAGAATGAGGAAGCTCTTTATTTATAGAAAGATGGAACCTAAGACTTCCTAACCATATGAGCCTAATTCATTGTCTAATGGGCCTTGAAGAGGATGTAAAATCCGCTCCCAACATCTTGCAAAATTTAATGGGTTTTTATCCCCTATCTAAAAAAAAGAAAATTGCAAAATTTAATGGGCTTTTAGCCCCTATCTAAAAAAAAAGAAAATTGAAAAAAAGAAAGTCACAAAAGGGATTTGAACTCAGGTTAAAGGAGCTAAGAAAGGAGGGGTTATACCACTAGGCTACCACGTTTTACATTAAATTCTTACAAAGAGAAACTCTTATAGTTTTAAAGGGTTTGTGTCGAAAATTAGGTTAATATATAATGAAACTTAACTCTTCTTGGACTTTAATCTCTTATGGGACAAATGCTTAAAAAATAATCTGCAACTACCTAAATTAATCTGTCATGGGACATATTGTGTAAATTACGATTTTAACCTTAATGATGGTTGAATATGAACCATTAGATCAGAATTTTTCAGAATTTAATATGAGCCGTCAGATGTTAAAGATGAGATATTTACAATAATACCATTAATGAATCTTATCTCTTAGCCGTCGGATTTTATGATTTTGTTCTAATCTTGGCCATTGAATTTCACTTGCCACCTCCTTCTCTCTCAACTGGGCCCCACAAGAATTTAATTCACTTTATTAAACGGGTATTACTAGTATAACTAGTACAACTTTACATTTCATAAATTTGAAAAAACCAAATTTGGTATTCAATATGGGAAAAACAATCAAATATCTCAATCTGTATGTACTCATAAGTTTCTCTTAATTTATTAGAAGTTTTGATTTTTTTTTTTAAAAAAATATTACAGAACTCCACAAACTAACATGATATACCTTATATGTTTAAGGTTTGTTAACTTGTTTGTCCACTTAATTTTTGGAAACCATACATGAAATATAGTTTTACAAATTTGGTGATTTCATTGTAACCGGACAAAGATATATAAACATAATTAAGTGGTACAACTGATGTAATTATATTTATTATGCAGTACAACTAATATTTTACGATTTCAATGCCAAAGTACAACTATGCACAAGCTGGTACAACTGAAAAACTAGTACAACTATGTACAGCCGATACAACTACAAAACTGGCACAACTACTTATTATTTTATTTATTATGAATGATCATACTACCCTTGATGAAAATGCGTTCTCAATCATTAAAAAAAGAAAATGGATTTTTTTCTTAAATAATACGACTAGTCCAACTAGTAAAACAAGATCATTATCCAAATTAAATATTATAGAAAACACACTACTAACATATTTTGACACATATGGGCATGAGGATTAGACTAACATTTTCACTGTCATGTATTATCATCTTCTATAGCATCATTAATTTGCTGAGAATAAAACCAAATATCACCATGTTAATTGCAAAGTTGTACTAGTTATATTGGTTATACTCAATTTAGTTGTACTAGTTATACTTGTTTTAGTTGTACTAGTTGTACTAATTCGAGTTGTACTAGTTGTACTAGTAATACTCCGCGGTTTTTTTAATCTTGAATCTAGTATATACATGATGAAATTTGATTCTGGATAAGTTATAATTGATTAAATATGATATTAGATTGATCGATTTTGGGATAAGAAAGAGAAATTATCGAATAGCTGAAGAATTTTTTTGATTTGCTTTAAAGAGTAAGTACTAGTGATGAAGAGAAGAAAGAGAGAGAAGAAGAAGAAGATTTATAGTTATTTGGATCGGATTTCGAGTAGGTTAGATTCTGGATCAGATAGTATTGGCATAGGTTAGTAAATATGTTAAAATTCTTTGGCTTTTTAGTTATTTTACTTAGATATCTATTTAAATTTAAATGTAAAATAAATAAATAAAAAACTGTCCTAATTTAGATTTTTTGGACCCAAGTGTCCCATTCCAGCATTTGATCCACTCTTCTTCTCCATTTTTTTCTGCCGTCAAAGGAAAAAGGAAGGGGAAAGCCCTCCTCTCCGATCTCTCCATATCTCTCGTCCTCCCGTCTCCTTCTCTCTCTCGGTCTATCCTCGCCGCCGTCTCCCGCCTCTCCTCTCCTTTCTCCTCGTGCTCTCTCGTTCTCTCCTTCTCTCTCCTCGCCGGATCTGCGTCTCCTCTCTCACACACACAGCCGGATCTACTTCTTCTCAAGCCGCCACACCACCATGGTTCGACCTTTCTCTCTCTGTCTCTCTGTCCTTCTGTCTCTGTCTCTCTGTTTTCTAATGAATTCGTCTCTGTTTTCAGGTTGGAGGAAGATGAGGCCGGAACCACACCACCACGGTTCGTCCTCTCTCTTTTCCTCTATCTCTTTGTCTTTTTCTCTGTTTATATCTGATTTTTTTTTGTTGAAAATGGGAGGTGAAGGATTCAGAAGAAGCTTGAGGGTCACTGTGGTGGTGGTGCGGCGGAGGAGGCTAGGAGTCGGCTTGGTTAAACTTTTTTTAGAATTAGGTTTTGTTTAGTTTAATTAGGTTAGGTTTAATTAGTTTTTTAATTAGATTACACTTAATTATTGAGTCTGGTTTATTATGTAAATTGTTTTAGGTTTTTAATATATTCATGTATTTAAATATGTATCTGTATGTGTATATACTCGATTCAATATATATATATATATATATATATATATATATAATTTTTCATTTTTTTATTATTCTTAAAAAATTTTGCGACGGAATGATTCTTTTGCAAATCTGTTGCAATTCTGCGAGGAAATTTTGTTTCCCTTGCAAATTTGCGACGGAAATAGTTCCTTGCAAATTTGCGAGGGAAACAGTTCCCTTGCAAATTTGCGAGAGAACTGCGAGCGTTTTAAATTTGCGAGTAAAGATTCGCGACGGATTGACTTTCCTCGCAATTTCCTTGCAAATCGCGATTTGCAAGGGAATTGCAATGATTTTTTCCCTTGCAATCGACATGTTTTCTTGTAGTGACAACCACAGTCAGACAACAACTAATGGTTTGTTTCTGTGTGTTTTACAAATATTGTTTACGTGGACTAAACTCATACACTCAACCATCTCCTAATTCCTCTTTCTCTTACCACTCCATCTTCAAACCTTCTTGAAAGATTGGGATTTGAGAGCTAAAAGACTCATTTTTGGGTATAACTACATTTTGTTAATAATTGCACAAACTTTTGTTGAATTGTTGTCTTAATTCTTTCATTTTGCAGTGGTAAGAGTTCATGGTATGAGTCTTTTAAAGATTATATTGACTAAACCGAGCTCCGTGGCAAAAGGTGTGTTGATGCGTAATTGTCTGGCTCTGCGTTTGATGAGAGAGAAGAGAAAATGTTTTTTTTTAAACATGAGAACAGATGGTTTTCAAATTATCTTGGAAGACAAAGCCTTTTGGTTCGGTTTAAAAAAGTTTTTAACTCAAATTATTTTCATTTGCAACAGATGAATTTACATGTACAGTTAATCAAGTTTTTATTTTATACTAGAGTCTCTGTCTGCGCTACGCGCGGAAATTGCTTTTACATATTATTTTTGGTTAATTAATAGATCAAAAAATAGTTGCTCTAAAATTTTTATAACTTTTTGTGTATTTTTAAAAAGATTAATGAATTTTGAGTTAATAAATCAGAAAATGTCTAAAATAGTAGAACAAACGTAGATAGGTTGATTTGTTAAGGTACTTATCAGTTGCTTTTTGAATATGAAATTAGTATTCTATATCATATGTTTTTTTGTAACAGTATTCTATATAATATGTTTTTATTAGTTTCTGAGTGGATTAATGTGACTCACTTTAGCCAAGGTAAAGTAAATTTTATTGATAGAATTATTGTGGTTTCTTGGGTGATTTGAATGATATGTGAATACAACGATGTTAGAGACTATTCTTTATTATTTGTAAAAAGTACTATACTATGCATAACATATCAAAGATCCTTAATATAGGATTTTAGTTATATATCTTTATATACTGATGTTAAGTTTTAAATTTTAGATATTTGTAAAAATATAATTAATTATTTTTTAAAAAAATTTGATAGATTTATTTTTTATTACTTGGTTCAAATTTTCTTTGGTAGCAGAATAAACAGACTCAACTTGGTTCGAAGTAATAAGTTTTGTGTGTTTATTTTCTCTTTGTTTTGCCATTTTATAATCCATAAATGTTTTATTTTCTTCTTATGTTTTTTTTTGTATATTGATAATAGATATCAATTTATTCATTTTATTTATTAATTTATTCCTATTTATAGTTATATTGTGTAAATTTCTGAATATTTTATGTTTTATTTAATTGCATCATCAAAGAGTAATACAATTCCTTCTACTGCTTCAACACTAATTTGTTGGTTTTGATTTCTTTTTTTAAATATTTTTATGTAAATAAGTATTTTTGATTTAATAGGTTAGAACTGCATAAATTAAAACTTGAAAGAAGAACAAATCATAGTTTTGTGATTTTTGGCACTGGTGAAGCAAGTTAAGAAATGCATTTCTTATCTTATCAATGTAATCTAACAGCAGTACATAATGAACACTCCCAAGATTAAAAAAAAAACACCCGTTACGTCCAATGTTTCAAAATGCTGCAGCTCTTGCCGTTCATTTTTGTATTGCTCTATCTTTTTCACCACCCTTCACATCCTTTCCTTTTCTACATAAATATCAATGTAGAAGGTGAAACTTATGAAACTAATCATTTTGCAGCATAACTTGATAGTAACTAATGCATTTATCATTGTAGCCATCTCAGAAAATAATGGTTTTGCAACGAAGAAGCATGCAAAAAACTTTACTAAAAGAGCTTGAAACAACATAGTTCTGAGCGACAATCACTAAACATTGTTTTGTGCGAAGCATGTATCAGAATTTCAAAGAACAAAACAGGAATCCATGTAACCATACAACATCATTGGTGAATGACTCCCCTTTGTTAATCAAATAGAGAAGTTTTGTGATGAACTACGAAATTTCATTTGGAAACATCTGGAAGATGATATATAAAGAAAGGGATAATAACAAAAACAACAAAGAAGACGTAATACAATGGATTTGGTGTTCCACCCTCAGCGACAGAGGTTGGCTTCAAGTCACCATGTTCATCTACCCCCTTTTTGGCTGTGAATATATGATGTTGGAATCAGTAGTATATATCGACAATAGCATAAGGCCACTGATTCCACTGGAGCAATTATCTAAGATCATTGGAAAATACGGAGTTAGGTACTTAAATGCACGCTGCTAAAAACAGTTAATTAGCAAATGAGTGGTACTTTGCTAAAACCAGTTAATTAGTTAAGAAAAAGGTTAATACCAGCGATTCTTTTTCATTCAATGAGCTGTGATTCAACCCATCCATAGAAAACAAAACAATGTGATGTACATAATCATCAAAACACCAGTTTTATAAACACTTAAAGAGCTTAAGAGACAACAAAGTGTTAAAACAGTCACTGGATTCTTCTTTTTTTTGGTGTAGAAAATGAATTCTCAAAGCCACAATTAGCTGCAGGGAAAATAAATAAGACAAAGTAACATATATACACACTAAAAGAAGTTACATAGTTATATATTGGGATATATAGTCTTATTTGAACTACATCACGTAAGCATATTATACCCAATTATTAAAAGTAGTAATAACATTAGTCTTACAGCTGTATGTGCAAAAAAATAAAATATGAAGCTTTAATATTGAGAGTGAAACGATTAACGCACATACACTGAGGACAATGTAAGGCCCTTTGCTCCTTAATCCTTATCCTCTCTGCAAGCTTCTTCCCATCTCCATAATCCTGAGATAAATTCAGTGCTTTAAATGCTACGTGAAACACATTTTGTTAGTTGAGGAGAATAAAACACTGGCAACACAAATATTGGACGATTGTTGAATCTCTGAGAGCTCTAGCAAAATAAAATCAGTGACTTCCAAAAGGTAAATGTTATTGTGAGACTCACTATTGTTATCTCCCCTAGATGAGCTAAACATGGTATGTATTTCTCTCCCTGTGTACAACACTCAACCGCATGGTTGACACACAAAGAACCATATTAAGGACACAACCGAGATGCCAGATTTCACAATGCCTTTAGTCTCCTCATTCATTCTGCATATTGAACCACAGATTACTGATTTTAATCTTGCCAGTTTCATGAAGGCATCCTGCAATCTCCAAAGCAACTCATATAATCAACTGAGCTTCCAGTAGACTATAACACCATCAAGGAGCCCTCATTAACTACACAAACAAATAACTTTAGGTAAATAAGCCATCCTATGAAAGAAAAAAAAAACAGCTTTTACAATGCAAACAGAACAAAAGCATCAAACTTGGCAATGTTTTCATTGTTCTACTGAAAAATCTTATAAATCTTATATTAGTGATAGTGAAGGTATTGATACAACAAAGATTTAAGATTGAAACATTGTACATGCTGGAATCTCTTACCAGTTACCATAGACAGTGTTGAATCATGAGGACAGTTCACTTCCTCAAGGTTTCCTTTACCCAAGCAGCTCATAGCGAGAAGGATCGCCGGTTTAGAGCCAGCTTCCAAACCGAACCGGAATTGAGATTCGAATCTGACAATGTCCTCCACGACGAACCAATCTTGATTGCGTTTCACCGGATACACACCTTGGTAATGAGACTCGTACCCTTGGCTCTGTATCGAACGCGGATTGGAGACACTCGAGGGAAACGTCAGGGAACCGGACAATAACCAGAAGCTGTAACCCCAAACCTGCCGGTTGGTTTCGGATCGGTAACCTTTTTGACGACCTTCAGGAGATCGATGTCTTGGTGAGGCAGAGTGTTGGAGCCGTGAGGACGAACAGAGATGTTGCCGGAGGCAAAGTAAGGAGCTCCCATCCGTAGATGCGGTAGAGAGAGGAGGCGAGAGATGGGTTCCACGCGCCAATGGAAGATAGTTGTGGTGACGGTGGGATGAACACGTCGCCGGAGTAGCTATCGATCACAAGCTAAAGCAATCATCTTTCTTCAACAATATGTTTTGCTGGGAATCTAAGGAAAGGTTTGATTTTTATTACCAGATTTTGTGAAGGTAATGGGTTTGAAAACTGCCGAGGCCGACATTGTTTTCTCTGAAAAAAAATGGGTGAAAAGAAGTAGCCAGTAAGAAGAGAGATATATAAGTGTGGAGCTATGGGAGGGGAGGGAAAAAGATTCATGTCGTTTGGGTTACGATAAATACACAGAACTTTATAAAACTTATATGTGGAGGCGAAGGAGAATCAGAAATGATGTAACTACGATTTGCTTAGTTGTTTTGGAGGAAGACGAAACGGAGAAATCGAGTTAATTCTTTTAGGTAAATAAGCGAATGACGTGGCAAAACAAAAACATTTGATTGGCTGATTTAATATGTCGACGTGGACACCTTCTTTGCTCTTTATAAGCGGCTTTTAATAGAGTAAGATTTATGATACATAAACTGAAACCATACCTTCACCTTCTACGTATGTAGCAGGGTACACGGTACACCACAACATTTGCAGTGTGACAATCTCTTAAGAGATTGTCTTTCGGTAATCCTCGGTAGACAATCTCTTAAGAGAGTTGACAGTGTGATTAAATGTTTCAGCTGTAAATTTGGATTTGTGAGTCTGTAATTTCCTAATGTCAAACTGGAAAGTAGAAGGTGAACTATAGAGATGAGAACTGATTCCAGTACTGTTGAGTGGAAATGATGTAAATCTAAGCTACCTTCTCACCTATTTTTTTTCTTTCTGGTGTTGAACCTGGTGAACTTATGAGCACTCGCTGAGTTTTTAAGCTTTTCTCCTGGTCTATGTATAAGATTTTGCTTTACCATATTATCGGCAAAGGATATGTATTGTTTCTCTGAAGTTTAACTAAGTTAGTCTTCAGATGCTATATATAGTCGTAGATGTCAATTAAGTTTTTGTGTTAGTGTGACTTTGATGTTCTAAGACTTTTGGGATTGCCTGAGCATTTTATGTAACACGCAAATTTGTGGTTGTTACAAAACTTTGTGGTTGCTTGTCAATTGGACAGTCTTAATGAGCCTTACAAAGGTGTCCAAAAGTCATGTGGAAATTAAAGGTAAAATCCGAGTGAGTTCATGTTAGTTTTGCTTAGTAACTATTTAGGTAAACTGAATGTACTAAACTACAGGAGAGTCCTCAAGGTTTAAAAACACAAAATTAAAAGAATATATACATTTGAATAAAAGTTTTACCATTTTCATGTAATACCAGTGGAGCAACCATCACTTGCTGGTTTAAAACACAATGTCACACACTTAACTTGGTGATCAATTCATTTCAAATGTCTGGGATGGTCTCATGGATCTTTAATTATGTTCACTTCATTGCTTATGGTGCGAACTCCAAATTCTGAAAGCTATTGGTTACAAGACACACGCATACAAAAAGAAGTAATTTGTTCAAATATTATTCACAGTTTTCAATATAAAAATAGTTTATCAGCTGATTTAGTTACATGACTAAGCGCCTGAGATGCCATGGATTTTCCATGCAAATTCTTGACGCTACTACTCCTGGACCTTTTAATTAAGAAACAAAAAAGGAAATCTAAATCAATTGGGTGAACATATAGAAGGAGAAACTCCAAGGCTGCATTATAAGTTGCAAAGAACCTGTGTAGAGCACTACATCTTCTTGCATCATACGATCTCCCCAATTCCTCCATGAGCTGATGGTTAGCATTCGAGAAAATAATCACTAAAACACTGCATAGAGAATGGAATTAATTACTCTTTAAACAAGTTTAAAAAAAAACTCCATAAACAGAGAAAAAAGCTTCTGGATGCCTTTTTAAGTTGCAAATAACATCACCTTATAACAGTAAATATTTTCGGCAATGATTTAATTATCCGATAGATTTTTTAAATCATATTATATTTTGTTGAACAAAATTTAGGTTCACCTCCTATGATGAACTTTTAAATTCACATCTATAATTTAAACCAATCAAATTGAAACGTATGATCATTAAATAAGGAAACTAAAAAAGATAAATAGTTTTAAGATAATATAAAAGACACGCTTTATAAAAAATAGAACTTAATTTTTTTATCAATCAGGTTTTGAGAATTCTCTTGAAGTTTGATAACATGAAGATGCTCCCAAGTAAATTTCAGCCTGAATAACAGCCTCGCAGTTTTGAATCCGTACGTTGCTCTATTCACTTTTATCTTTTTTTTTAATTTAAGAACATTATTTATCTAGAATCTCTACTATATAAAAGGAACTAAATTAGAGGGCATTGAACTATGCCACCTTGGATAAAATATTCCTATCCAATCATATTAACATGTCACTACAAAACTCAAATAAATCAAATCCTCTTAATTGGCCTTTTGTTTAAAATCTGGCCTTTTAGATATTCTAATTACTCCATTGTTTAGCCCATGTTATCTTTCAGCCTTAACATTACGGGATACATCCATCCATACGCATACGCTTCACCTTCCTCATTCTCATCCGCTTTACATTGCCACCTCTTCAGTTTTTCTTCCTCAAAGTATACATCCCACTACACATACTCATAAATCTCTATTTCTAAATGCATCAATCAAATAGCATAAATCGGTTTCCATTCCGCCATCTTTGCACCTTATATATCAAATTTCTCTTTTACTTCTCCCCTTCACCAAAGTCAAAACAAAATATGTATAATCACAGCAATATATGGTAAACAAAACGTCAACACATCAGAAGGTGGCTTCCTAATTAGTCTTGATATGCTTCATACCAATGAACAAGTGTATACACTCATCTTTGTAAACATTTTTCTTTTTCTTTTTTGGCACTTCATCTTTGTAAATGGTTTATTGGGCTCTTTAAGCCTCAATCTCACTGACTCAAACCATTCATCGACAAGGTTATGTCTTCCAGGGTTTCTCTCTCCATCCTCACTATAAAAAGCTTGGTAGTCATATTGAGTTACAAATCTGAAAGATTTCTTGCTCCTCACGACAACTTCTGACACTACGGATTACGGAAACCACAAAGGGTCCCACACCATAAACATCACGCATGTTCTTCAATGAACTACAGGTAACCTGTTTCTATTTCTTTTCTCATTGTTTTCGATCTTAGAAAGTTTAATCTCTATTGGTTTCTTGATCTTCTTTTAAATTGGTTTCAGAATATAATCCCTGTTTTTTTTTTTCCAGTGAAAGAATTTGAAGGTCTAGACGTAAATGCTCACTTAATTTCTCAACAACAGCCCACAGGAGTTAGGTAAATTAACTTCTGAAGGGAAGCTTCATTTAGTTGCTTCTGTTATGGCTAAACTGAGCTGAAGCTGACGCTATACTGTAACAAATTGTATCCCTTATAATGTGGTGCAGAAACTAATTAACTAATACAGGTCGAACTCTGTCACAAAGCAAGAAAAAGAAGAGGTTTAATACAACCAGTCATTACAAAATCAAAGTTTTTTTGGTATATATTGGAACAAGAAAATGAAGGTATATCAATTTTCGTCCTTTTCTGAAATTTCAGTTTTTTTTTATCAATTTTCAGGTATATCAGTTTTTTTGGTATATATTGGAACAAGAAAATGAAGGTATATCAATTTTCGTCCTTTTCTGAAATTTTCGTCCTTTTCTTTTAAATTGGTTTCAGAATATAATCCCTGTTTTTTTTTTCTCCAGTGAAAGAATTTGAAGGTCTAGACGTAAATGCTCACTTAATTTCTCAACAACAGCCCACAGGAGTTAGGTAAATTAACTTCTGAAGGGAAGCTTCATTTAGTTGCTTCTGTTATGGCTAAACTGAGCTGAAGCTGGCGCTATACTGTAACAAATTGTATCTCTTATAATGTGGTGCAGAAACTAAATAACTAATACAGGTCGAACTCTGTCACAAAGCAAGAAAAAGAAGAGGTTTAATACAACCAGTCATTACAAAATCAAAGTTTTTTTGGTATATATTGGAACAAGAAATTTAAGGTATATCAATTTTCGTCCTTTTCTGAAATTTCATTTTTTCTTCCTAACTGAAATTTCGTTTCACCGAAGTTTAAAATATGCTTTTTTGACTTATTTGATTTTTGCTTCCTCATTGAATCTGGTAATGCCCATTAACTGCAATTTTGTTTTAGATTTTTTTAATTGTTTTTTGGTCTGTCTGAACCAGCAGAAAGAAGCCCAGAAAGAAGCTTACAATAAGTGTCTTTAGTCCATTGGAGTTGTTGATCCTCTCACCCAAGGTATAATTTCTATCTATAGTAAAACCATAGTAGTAACAGAGTGATAGATATTCGTGGTCAAGCGTCTCAAAAACTATATACAGAAACTTTGATACGATACTTCTGCGTAAAAAAAATTCTTTTGCAGAGAGCTTTAAGGGCAATGCCTGAACTAATCCCTATACTGTTGAAGCGCACTAAGATTTCAGTGTAGTTCTGGTTGCTTTGAATGACCACAATGCCAAGCCTTCATCTACTTTAGAGTAAGTTCCTGGACACGTACTTTGTTTCTAGCTGTTATAAATTAGTTTCTAAAACATTACTATAATCTTCAATCCAGGTCTTAGTGAACCAGGTTAGGTCAAAAGTAAACTTATTCATGTCCTCTAGAAAATTAATCGAATTTTGGTCTGATTTTGAATCAAAATTCCCCCTGTGAAAATTACATCATAGCTTTTATTTGTTTTGAAGTTGACGAATGGAGATATATAATGTTTTATGTAAAATCTTGGATTCCTTGATTTTTTTCTTTCGGCAAACCCAGCTTTGAGTGGGTCTTTTGAACCTTCTTTGGTTTTGCTACAGGTTCATTCAGTAAAGCTAGAAAGTCCTTAAGTTTCTGAATACAAGAAGCTTCAAGCTGAGAAGTCTGGTCTTCTAACAAAATACAATGAGCTTTTGGCTAAACGTCAGGAAACCCTCCGATAGGTATCATATCATTCAACCACATATAGTTGAGTAGCACATGATTCCATGCTTATGTAGCTCCTTAGTATTGGCTTGCGGAAGTTTTTTTACCATCAATAATCCTAAGCATTTTAAGTACTTGAGATTGACATAAGGAGGATATCGGCAGCTCAGTTTTTGCATGTAATAGTTCATAAAATTGAAGTGTTTAAATTAGCTTGGCATATTCTGTTGGTGGTCATTGATGCAGTTAGATGGAGTGCAGCGTTTTCATTCACAAAAATATTCAAAATGTGATGAAAACAGAAGACGAACACACCGACTCTCGACTCATTTCGTCATTCTATTTGCAGTTACTTTTTGTGCAAGTATATGCAATATGCAGTTTCTATTGCGACGTTTTCCTATCTCCAGCAGGGTTGTTCCAAGTGCCATTTTGGTTTCAAATATAGATATAAGACTATAAAATAAATTTAATAAAAAATGCTGATCAACCACACATAGACGTTAAAGATGACTATTTCAAGATTTATGAACTTCTGACATATTAGTGATTACATCAGGTAATGATAGTGGCTAATTTGCAGAAATGACAAATTCAGTCTTGACAGATTGTCTAATTTGAGCTTTAGATATACCGAACAAAGATTATGCAAGTAGGATTGGAGTATCGGATAGCTGAAAGTATGTTCCGTAGATGAGCATCAAAAGAGTTAGAGATGGAGTTAGAGGATCTGTAGACTTGACATGAATATAATCTAACATTATTTACATTTAAACATTATCTAAAATCCAAATATTAATACACAAAATCCGCGCGTAGCGCGGACACGAACCTAGTCTCCTCTAAAACAAGTTATATACAAACCTTATACTCTAGATCTTAAACCCACCATAAAGTTTGGGTTTAAGATTTTCGATTGAGTTGAGAGTCTAAAATTTACGGTTTGGGTTTAGGGGATTTGAGTTTAGGGTATAGAGTTTGAGTTTGGGTTTAGGGTTTACAATTTGAGTATAAGGTATATGAATTGGATTTAGGAGAATTGTGTTTGAAAGTATAAAATTGAGATCTAAAAAGTTTGACAAACAAAAGTTCATATTGTTTTCTATGAGTAATGAAAAAGAAGACAACATCTTTTATTTGTTTTTCATGTTTTCCTTTTTAATTTTTTTTTTTCTTTTCTACTAATCATACATGCATTTTAATTGGTGTAGAGTGTTGAGCTGAATTAAAGATTTCACCACATGAGGTAAACCTAAGTCATGTTTTATTTTGTTATAGTTTATATAGTATCGAAGTTAGTTTTTTTAACAGTATCGAAGTTAGTTATATTTGTTCTTATGTTTTATTAGTATAGACTCTCATTGAAACAAATGTCTCATATAACTAATCTCCTAAAGTAAAATCAAACAGACACCAAAACTGGCTTTTTCAACAAGACAATAACAATCACACCTCCAAAACTATTTATATGTACTATATCACAACAACTATACCCAATGTAGGCTGCACTGCACATACACACCCTCTCTATTATGTAGAAACGATAAAGGAAACATCTGTTGAAGAAGGCTATCCTTCCACCACCGTACTCAACAACTGATACATAGAAGGGAAACCCATTCACTCAAAATCCGCGTAACATTACGCTTGCCAGAACAATAACTAAATAGCCCATATATGTAAAGTTCATTTGGTACCTAAGGCAAAGAAGTTTATCACTCATATGTGTGTCCCGAATGAATTATTGCTCTAGCAGAAAGTGAGCTTAGGCATCCATGGTTTACTGACAAATATCTTACATTACTCCACATCACAAATCCAACCATCCAAAGAGGTATGTATACTTTATGTATACTTTAGGGAATGTTAATTTACAAGCCGTTATGTGCTTTCACCATTACTTTCTAATTTCCAAATTCACCAATAAATTATTTTCTTTTAGAAAAACAAAACAAAAAGCTTCCCATTTGAACTTCCTTCCAAAACTCCCATGTGAACAAAATCTTTATTTAACTAAATCATATCATGAGGACATTCTTCTTTTTTTTTTTTTTTTTTTTTTTTTTTTTTGTAAAAAATCATGAGGACATTCTAACTTGTGTAATACCATTCTTATTATATCAAAAATGAATCACTTCCACGACAACTGAGAACAAACTTCTACAACAAAATTCAGTATTATTCATATAAATTAACATGACACCATTGCAAAACCAACTTGACCAACCACTATTGTATCTGAAACTTGTTTGACTGCAGTGCTCGTGTTTAATATTCTCCTCTAAACTGTCTTATTTGGTGAACACTCATATAAGGAAATGACCACATTTTATTTATTTTCTCCAATGATAAAAAGGACCAGAAGCATTCGCTTCGGCTTCGGTAATATCTGCAAGTCTTCAGACCTTGTTCTCCTGGGAGGGTATGTGTTCTACTTTGCTTCTTGTCTTTAAAAATATAATCTTTAATCTTTTCGATGTCCAAACACTATTCAATGTTAGATTTTTTTTTTGGGTTAAGAGTTTTTGTCATAAGAATCAATACTTTTTCGAGAAGCGTAGAATTTAAGCTAGGGCTATATATGATTCGCAGGCATTGGATTACATCTTTATGATTGGAAAGGATGTTTCTTTAGTGAAACCCATTTTGAAAGGAGTTTCATTTAGAAGAACCCAGATTTAAGCAAAAAAAAAAAAACAATTTAGTGTAAAGATTGGGTTTTTCTAGATATCGGAGACTGTCTGGATTTCCTCTAGGCTTGTTTAGATTGCTATCTTAGAATATTTTAGTATCATGTTCTGTAGGAGTAAGGTTCCGAGACCAACCAAGAGGAGATCTTAACTAATAATACCTGTTCTGTGGTTTGTTGTGATGTTGTTTAGTATTGGCACTAATGATTTGATGAAACTATCTAATCTACCGCAGATTATTGTGCAATACACTATATTACTGGGAGTGGGCTGTAAGGTTTAATGGGCATTGAAGGTGTGAACACAAGTTCAAAATCTGGAAGTGTTGACAAGCTGTTGTCACCTCCACCAGGCTTTCAAGGTGTGAAGAAAAGTCCAAAATCTGGAAGTGTGGACAAGTTGTTGTCACCTCCACCAGGCTTTGAAGGGGTGAAGACAAGTTTAAAATCTGGAGATGTGGACAAGTTGTTGTCACCTCCGCCAGGTTTTGAGTCTCAAGCAAGGTTTGTGCTTAAGAAGAAGGTACAAGAGCAGATAAATGGATTCGATACAGGAGATGCAGATAGTTTCCAGAAGCTTCTTAACAGACGACCGTGGATTGTGCATGATCATACAACCAAACCTGAGGTCCACATTACTATGTCTATCTCATTCCTGTCTTTTAACTTATTATCTTCTTCTGGTGAATATGTGGATCTGTTTTCTTAACCATTTCTCGGTTCTTTTGTCTGCCAAATATACATTCTTTCAAGTGGATATCTTCTGCAATGGGTGCTAACTAATAGACATTGGACGGAGTTTTTCTTGTTGTGGTTTCTATATCCCTGCTAGACGCTTATGGTTTTAGTTACTTTAATGTCTGCATAAATGATTTAGACATTTAGTGGAGCTTGATGTGTCAGTTTAGGTAGCTTTATTATGCTTTACATGTATGAGAATGTAGGTATCAAGAATGTGTGTTGAGTCTTTTACATTCTTTACTTAAGTAATTACAATTCTTTTCACAGATACGGCCAAGACGGCTACCGAGAGTCTCCAAGAAGGTAGTTCTTGAGGAAGCTCCAGTGTTTAACCCAACCGAGGGGGTTAGTTTTGTTTTGCTTTTATGAAAAGAAAAAAATTAGGGTATTGAATTGCTTTATGTCTTCTTTGGTAATGTACTAATATGTTACTTATTGTCTAACCTAGCGTTACTAAATTGTCAGGAATTCAATGACACTCTCTTGTATATTGCAAGCTTGCATAACATATCTGAGCCTCATGGAATCTGCTGTGTGGTTCCCCCTCCTTCATGGGATCCTCCATGTCTTCTTGGGGAGAGAAAAATATGGGAGGGATCCAGATTTTTCACTCAAGTTCAGATCTTTGATGGAGTTCATACCGATGACCCAAAGATAAAAAAGGAGCCTGATGCTGACAGTGATGATGATGATGATGATACATTTGACAAGGTTAAGTTCTGCAGAACAGAACTTGGTAATGGGTATACTTTGGAGACGTTCAAAAATTTTGCAGATTCGTACTTGGAGAGTCATTTTCGCGTAAAGGAGAAGGTTCTTGCTTCCATGTATTCATCTACATCTGTAGATGCATGGCCAACGGTGGCAGATGTTGAAAAAGAGTTCAGAAAACTTCTTGAGAATCCACTTGTTGAATTAGGGGTAATGTTAAACTTCCATTGTGTTGTTTTTATATATATGAAACGGACTGTAGTACTAACCTTTGGTGTAACATTAGGTGCTTTATGGGAATAATATAGATACCAAAACGTTTGGCAGTGGGTTTCCCTTATCTGGATCATCTGAATCTCGCAAGTACAAAGCATCAGGTTGGAATCTGAACAATACAGCGAAGCTTCCTGGCTCTCTTTTATCTTTTGACGACTGTGAATCAGTTTGTGTTCCTCGCCTAAGTGTAGGAATGTGTTTGTCTTCTCAGTTGTGGGTAAGTTCGATAGTTGATGTCAGGCTATGCCAGAAATAGCATCTATTCTGCAAGCTATCACTGTAGTCTCTCATATAATATCTGTTGATAAACAGAAGTCTGAGAAGGAGAGACTCTACTCGCTCTGCTATCTGCATACGGGGGCTCCTAGAGTGTGGTATTCTGTTGCAGCGTGTCATCGGCATAAGTTCAAGGCTTTTATGGAGAGCTTTGTCCCTAAGATGTCAGGAGAACAGTCAAAGAAGAGTTATGATTCTGTAAGTACTTCAACACCTTATCCATCTATGCAAGTCACCCTTTTTATAAAATTGACACAAGATTGACCAACAACGATATCACTTGTGGTTGGTTTACTTCTTGCTTCATACTAAACTATCATGACATGCCATATAGATCACACTGTATAGCTTTGATGAGTTTAGTGAGCTTTTAAATACTTAATCATCTGCGGTTAATTCATTTGACAGGTGATGGCAATGTCTCCATATGCGTTGCACATGGAAGGTATACCAGTGACCCGGTGTGTCCAGAACCGTGGACAGTATGTTATATTGTTTCCAGGGACGTATTACTCTGCCGTTGACTGTGGTTTTAACTGTCTGGAGATAGCAAATTTTGCTACCCTTGATTGGTTACCACATAAAGAAGTTGATGCTCTGCATAATCAAGAGAAGAAAATAAAATCGTTGTTATCGTATGATAAGCTCTTGTTTGGAGCTGCAAGTGAAGCTGTGAAATGCCTCAAGGAATACTCTTTGACCAAGAAAGAAACAGCGGACAATATGAGATGGTTTAATGCTTGTGGTAAGGAGGGGATGTTCTCCAACACTGTTAAGGTATGCTCTCCCTTCTTATTTGCTTGTCTTAAGAACTTGCTCACTAGCTTTGTTCTCTTTTATGTAGTCACGGGTCAAGAAGGAGAAAAGCAGAGTTCACTTCCTTAGTGGTCCACTAAAACTGCAAAAGATGGAGGAGAGTTCTGATGATGTGAGCAAGAGGGCATGTTGTGAATGCTTTGTGGATTTGCATCTTTCCGCTGTCCGGTGTTCATGTTCTGCTGATCGTTACTCGTGTCTGAGCCACACGAGAAATCTCTGTGCCTGTCCGTATGGCAAGAAGAGTTTTCTCTACAGGTACAGCATCGATGAGTTGAACATTCTTGTAGAGGCGTTGGAACAGCGTAAGCTGAGCTCTATGTTCAAATGGGGAAACATAGATGGAAACTATTGTGCTTCTCCTGCCATCAGAAGTTCACAGCCTGGTGGAGACAAAGGCAAGAAAACAGATGAGGTTATGCAAGATGCTGAAACTGGAGGTAAGGAGCAGATGAAGACGAGAGGGAAGGTGAGATCGATCATGGATGTCAAAGAGGAAAATGATAATGAGTCAGGGCCTGTGGAGCCTAAACCCTTGTTCTGCTGTCAACATGGCAAAGAAACATAAGCAGGGATTGATATAAAAGGAGTAAGTAGTTTTGTTTTTAAGTAGTTTAGTCAAAGGAGTAAATCGGTTTGCAATTTTTAACCATTATGTAAACCCTAGAAGCGCACCTCTAAACTCAAATTTATGTTACATTTGTTCCAAAACAATATTTTTTTATTCTGTTGAGTATTTTTTCTTATAAAATTTAGAGAAATTAGGCTGTATATGCGCAGCATTTGGCAAAATTGGGAGAATACCCTGTTACTATTTGTTCTTTTTTAATACCAAAAGACCTCTATGAACCTACCACCTCACTATAGTATACTATGAGATTATGTATAGAGACTAGAACCTATAACTCCTTATAACAAAGCTTGAATTATAATATATTGTTTCTCTAAAAAAAACACTTCCTGCAAATCAAATTAAAATCCCTAAATTTCACGAACTAAATTTCTCATGAACTTAAATCACAGACATGTTAATGTCTACTGATTTGTGATGATGATACTCATAAATTTGTCTCATCTTTTTATCCTCTTCTTCATCCTAATGTTTATCAACGTCGCCGATACTTCTTCACCACCGTAAAGATGAGAGTTTGAGAGTTTGAGTTCCAAATGTGATGGCTAACACTTTCTTCTCCATTTGACTAATACAGTTCAAATTCTTGTCTCATAATTGTGTTGATTAACACTTTCTTCTCCATTTGACTAATATAATTCTTAGTCACCCATTTGTCAATTTTATGTGTCTAGAGGACTGGTGAGATAATCGTCAGACGACAAACATGAAAAGAAGATGTGAGTCACGCCACATATTATAGTGACAAAAGAATCATCAGATGCATTGCTTCGGTTTTGTTTGCCCCGAAGGTGGTGGTCAACTTGAAGGCCTATCGATAACATTTATGTTAACTGAAAATTTCTTAGTTACTTGTTTTACCTATGTGTTAGGAGATATTAATTCATACTCATATTAAATAAAATATTATATTATTAACAGATAATATTAATACTTAACAACTAACAATATAATTACTAACACACAAAGTGATTACATATTTTGTATACAATCACTAATCTCACACTTCTCTAGCTTATCTAGTTTCACTTGGATATACAAGAATGCATAACCACTAATATTTTATATAACAATTAAGAAAATTGTTAGCCACTAACGTTATAACTTATAAGTGTAACGAAATTGTTCTCATGCTCTTTTGAAGATACTGCTGACATTTAAATTTAATTATAGAGCATTGACAGATTCGTCATCAATACATACGTAAGAACTATAGCCACTAATGATCTAATCAACAGTCATGCGATAAGTATGAATAATGACAATTACTTGATAAGTACTTGATGAGGTGTAACAAAATAGTTGCCATTAGCTGACATATGGCTCATTTAATCGATACTTAAATTGTTAGTTGTTACAGACAAATTGATACTAATTGATAAATAACTGATAAGATGTCATAAAATTATTTTCATTAACTGATACAAAATTTAGTAACCAATTCATGGTTTGTTAACTGCTAAAAATCGTGAAGGAAACTATTTACAAGATAACATAGCATATATTAAACCGCTATATCAGCTATATCGACTAACAAATCAAGTATCTGCAACAAACCAAATTAACTGGTAAGCATAGCTTCCTAGTAAATAAATTATGCACTAACACTTTATATAACATCTAAGTTAAAAATTAGAATGAGATGCATATTCCCAATATGCTGAGATCCTAAAATCAATTGCAAACCCTAGTTCTAGAAGCTTAAAGAGACTCATAGATTTGGGTCTGGTGGCATGGATGGGATTAGGAAGAGGAGGAGGTCGGTGGTGGTTTGGTGCGGAAACGTCGGAGTCAAGGAATTCGTCATGTATCTTTCTCTTGCATCACTGCAATTTTTTTTTTATAATTGCTGAAATTTTCTCTGCTTAATTTTTTTTCTGAGAAAATTCTTGTAGGTAACCAAAAAAGCCTCTACAATGAATAACATTTTCTAATCTAACTCCATTCTGATGTTTTAAAAAAAAAGAGAGATGGCACATGAAGAAAGAGAAAGGAGAAATGAAAAAATAGAAAGGAGAAGAAGAAAGAACATGGAATATGAAGCAAGAGAACAGAGAGACAGAGAAAGAGAATGGCGATGATAAGAGTGTAGGGACAAAATAGGAAAGTGAAAAAAATATTATGCAGTGATTCGGGGTTTTTAAGCGCGTAAAGTATTTCTTTAATTTTAAAGCACGTAAGGTATATATAGCAAATTATTTCTAAAATTTATTAATTATTACAAGAATTATTATGACACCAACATTAGTAATATTTTAACTGAATCTCCCATTTTCATCTACCTGAGATTGGATATAGAGGTATATGTTAAATGATATGATTAGCTCTGAATCCATTTGCATAAGTTAAACTATGGTGTGATTGCCCGTTTTGGCTTGACGATGGCATGTGCCGGTTAAGAGACTGTAGTGCTTGTGAATATCCTGGAGCGAGTTCACTGAACCATTTAAATAAGCCGTTAAGCCTAGACAATCATGTGTTCGCCAAAAAGGGAAACCACAAGCTGCTGTTGACCATACCATACACACTAGAGCTTTCACGGGACAGTCAGCCTCACAGATCAAAAGTCTAGCCGCTGGACTGGACTACCTAACTTGCCTTCCAAGTCTTAATTATCTCTGTCTCTTGGGTCTTTATTATGTTTAATGCATTTCCTACTTACATGTCAACACTCTTATCACTCAATTCGGATCATGAGACTATTGTGTCAATAAGCTAGTATTGAATCTCATTGTGTTAGATGTAGTTTTTGATGAACAAATGCATGATTCCAGATGAAATGGCATATGTTAGTCTTGGGCTGAATCATGAAAAGTACACTGGCTATATAGGGCTATATTCTCTTGAGAATTGTCCCAAATGTAAGCTACACTTGCTCCATTCTTGTTTTGTTTCTTTTTACCCTTATTTTCCAAGTAGCTGATTAACTGACATTGGATTCCTAACCACCCTTGTAACTATTCTGGCTTCTATGTGATGAGCAGATACATCTGAACAGGTGCCAAGAAGAAAAGATAGTGTACAAAGTGGTCTCTGGTCTTCACTCATCTAACATCAAGTTCATATATCAAACGGGTAAACCAAAATCTGAGCATGTTAATAAACGTCCAAGATATAAACTTCCACAAACGTCTAAGATATAAACTTTCAGAAAGCCACCATTCAATCTGAAGGGTTTAGAGTAAACCCACAGTTCTTTAGTCGTTGATTCATATTCTTACGAGTACTCCAGCCATTGATAAACTTCATCTCTGCAGTCTTCGTAGCCTTAGCCTTCTTCATCCTCTCCTTTACAGCCTTCCTCTGAACGATGATTTCCACGTTGAATAGACTCGAGAAGCCGCTCATGTAGTCGACGTGTGGCACGAGAATGCTCCACTCGCCAAGCATCCTCCACATAACCTTTTGAGCTACGATCTTAAATAAAGAAAGAGAAAAGAAAATTCTTAGTTTTAGAGAAGCATCGAAGAAGATGAACTAACAACCTTCATACTTTTCTTATTGATTGTAAAAGAAGAAATGTTTACATATATAGTGAAATGAAAGCCGGTTTACATAACGGCATAATGAACCAGAAATGAACCGAGAATCAATTACACATTAACTAAACCGGTTTACTCTAATATTCCCCCTCAAGATGGCAAGTATAAGGACTTGAGAGCCATCTTGCCAACAAGCGAGTAGAATCGAGGAGAAAACAACGGTTTAGTGAAGACATCTGCTATCTGATCGTGAGTACGAACGTGGAGCATCTTGATGTAACCTGCTACGATCCTGTCACGTATCTGATGGCAATCCCGTTCGATGTGCTTTGTGCGTTCATGGAACACAGAGTTATGAGCGATATGAATGGCTGCAGTCGAGTCACAGTAGTAAGGAACGGGACCAGCTTGCGGAGCCTGCAACTCATCAAGAAGATGATACAACCAAATAACCTCACGAGAACCAAACTCCATGGCTCTGTATTCCGATTCAGCAGAGGAGTGAGACGCTACCTGCTGCTTCTTAGACTTCCAAGCAATCAGAGTGTTGCCCAAGAACATACAATAACCAGACGTGGAACGACGTGTATCAGCACAAGAACCCCAGTCTGCATCAGTGTATGCTTTAAGAACCAAATCAGAATCGGCAGAGTAAAACAAACCCAAGCCAATGGTTCCTTTCAAGTAATGAAGAACTTTGTAGGCGGCTTGAAGATGAGAAGGCTTGGGGGCTGAAGTAAATTGACATAACTTGTTGACCGCAAAGGTGATATCGGGTCTAGTTATTGTCAAATACATCATTTTACCCACAAGACGTCTATAAGCACAAGCATCCTCAAGAAGCGGTTCTGGAGAGTCTTGAACCAGTTTGACACCGGGATCCATTGGAACCAGAGAGGGTTTACAAGCCATCAAACCTGATTCTTCCAACAAACCCAGAGTGTATTTGCGCTGGCAAAGAGAAATACCTTTAGCAGAGCGAGCAACTTCAAGACCCAAGAAATATTTCAAAGGACCCAAGTCACGAATTTTAAAAGCCTTTTGAAGATCTTCCTTTAACTGATCTACATCCTCTGTAACATTACTAGCAATGATGATGTCGTCTACATAAACCAAGACAGCAATGTAGTGACCAGCGACATTACGAATGAACAGAGTGTGATCAGAATGTGACTTCTGAAAACCCAAGGCCATGAGAGTGCTACTGAACTTCAAGAACCATTGTCGAGAGGCTTGTTTCAAGCCGTATAGAGACTTCTGGAGCTTGCAGACAGCATTCTCAGGAAGAGATTCCCCCTGTCGTGGTGTGTAACCCGGAGGAAGCTTCATGTAGATTTCTTCATGAAGATCACCATTTAAGAAAGCATTGGAAACGTCAAGTTGCGTGAGATGCCAGTTCTTAGCAGCTGAAACCGCAATGAGAGTCTTAACGGTTGTCATTTTAGCTACAGGGGAAAAAGTCTCAGCAAAATCAATGCCCTCTTGTTGGGTGTAACCCTTCGCAACCAACCTAGCTTTATATCTTTCCAATGTGCCATCAGCGTTGATCTTGACCTTATAAACCCACTTGCATCCGATAGCATGCTTACCTGGTGGAAGAGAACAAACAGTCCAAGTATCGTTCCGTTCCAAGGCAATCAACTCTTCATTCATGGCATTAAGCCATTCTTCAAATCGTTTAGCTTGAGTAAAAGTAGTGGGTTCAGGGAGAAGAGCAACAGCACAGATATAAGCTTTATATTCTTCAGAGAGATTATCATAGGACAAATAAGCTGACAAAGGAAACGGAATGTCCTTGTTAAGCTCATTAACATTGCAATAATAATCCTCAAGATGAGCAGGAAGCTTTGAAACTCGCTTAGTAGATTCCGGACGAGAAGTAGAACCAGACGCTACATCTGCAGGTGGAACAGATACCACTGCAGGCAAAGTAGTTTCAGAAGCAGATTTCTCAGAAGAAATAACAGTAGAAGCAGGAACAGCTGATACTGCAGGAGAAGAGAAAACATCATCATAAGAACAAGATTGTCCTTTGGCGTATGGGAAGATGTCCTCATGAAATATAACATTCCGGGATATAAAGATTTGATTAGTCTCTAAATCCATCACTTTGTATCCTTTGAAACCAGCAGGATAACCAAGGAAGACACATGACCTTGATCGTGGTTGAAACTTAGTACGTTGTTTTGGAGACGTTGAGCAGTATGCCAAACATCCAAAGACACGTAGACCAGTGTAATCAACCTGTTTAGAGGTGAGAAGCTCCAGAGGACATTTGTTTTGTAACAAAGGAGAAGGAAGTCTGTTGATGATGAAGACAGCAGATAAGACACAATCTCCCCAAAATTCCAAAGGAACTTGTGACTGAAACATAAGAGCACGAGCAACGTTGAGAATATGTTGGTGTTTACGTTCAACCACAGAATTCTGCTCTGGTGTTTCAGGGCAGGAGTGATATGAGACAATGCCTCTCTGCTTAAACAACGCATCAAACCGCAACTCAGGAGCATTATCAGAACGCACAGCCTTAACCATAGTCTTATACTGAGTTTCTATCATCTTAAGGAAATCAGGAAAGATAGATAGAACCTCATTCTTGGTTTTAAGCAGATAGATCCAGGTAAGGCGTGAATGATCATCTACAATCGTCAGGAAGTATCTGTAGCCATCAAAGGTAGGAGTTGAAAACGGACCCCAAACATCAATGTGCAACAGATCAAACGGGTTATCAGTCATGTTATTTTTAGATTTAAAAGGAAGACGTTTTTGCTTTGCAAGGGGACAAATCTCACAGTGAAAATCATCTTTATTCCTTTGTTTGAAACCAAGTACATCAAGTATTGATTCAGTTTTTACCATAGACGGATGACCCAATCTATTATGCCATAAGGCAGAATCTAAAATAACAGAAGAAACAGAAGCAAAATGATCCTGAAGAGGTCTTGGAACTGCAACATCTGCAACGTCCAGGACATAGAGGTTGGCAACCTGATCACCCTTCCCAATCATCAGACCCTTGGTAAGATCCTGTATCATGCAACAGTTAGGATCAAACGCAATACGATAACCCAAATCCTTTGTAATTTGGCTGACACTGAGAAGGTTGAGTCGAAAATCAGGAATGAATAGCACATTATTCAACACCATAGAATCACTGAGACGAACTCTACCAACACCAGCAATCTTAACACCAAAGCCAGTTGGTAAAGTAACCGAAGTATTCATCGCATCAGATAACTCTTCAAACAAATGACGATCATGAGAGACATGATGCGTTGCCCCACTATCAACTATCCACGACTCAGTACACAAGGCAATTCCTGTTTTTCTCAACATTCCAACAAAGTAGAGAGTGGAAGAAGAGAAATTCATACCCGGTAACGCGGAGATAGAACCACCCGAAGTAGAGACACAATTCACTTGAGCCGGAGGAGGAGATAGTTGAGAGTTGAAATAGGCAATGACACCTTCAATCTGATCTTTCGTGAGACTGTTAAGCTTAGAAAGCTCATCAAGGGCAACTTGAGCAACAACTGGTTTAGAAGAAGCCGGTTTCTTGGACTGAGACTTCACAGCTTGTTGCTTGCCTTTGTGCTGAAAGTCGACTGGATAACCATGGATCTTGTAACAAGTATCCACAGTGTGACCATTGTATCCACAATGAGAACAAATCGGACGACCCTGCTTTGGAGTAGCTGAAGAAGCCGACGGAGTAGTAGCAGAGACGTGAAAGGCAGAAGCATTATGAACAGGAATGATATTGCGTTGGTTATGATCCTGATCAAGAAGATTGTAGACCTCAGAAAGCTCAGGTACATTCTTCTTCATAATGATCTGACTTCGGATAACTGCATAAGACTCATTCAACCCAGCCAAGAACTTAATAACCTTAGCATGATCAGCCTTAGTATCCATGGCTTTGCAGCACTCACAATTATGACAAGTAGTCACGCAACTAGCACCATCCAATTCATCCCAAAGAGTTTTCAAAGTAGTAAAGTAAGAAGAGAGATCCAGTGAACCTTGCTGCAGAGACCAGATCTGCTGAGAAAGCTGATAGGAACGAGGAAGATTCGTGATATGGAACCGAGTCTGCAAATCCTTCCATATCTCCGAAGCATCGTTAAAACGGAGAATGCTTTTGTAGATCTGCTTGGATACCGAGTTAAGAAGCCAGGATTTAACCATGGAGTTGCAACGAGACCAAATCCTGAAATGAACATGAGATTCCAGAGGTCGAGGTACAGATCCATCGATAAACACAAGCTTATTTTTCGCATCTAAAGCAATATTCATCGCAATACTCCAGTTATCATAGTTCGTTCCATCAAGTACTTCAGAGATTAGTGATAAACCTGGGTTATCACCATTTGTGAGGTGAAACGGAGAGTGAATACTACTCGGAGAAAGAAGATCGACATCAGAGCCCACCGGAGACGAAACTTCAGGAGTGGAAGTACGTCGAGCTGAGGAAACTATCGATCGACCAAGACGACGAGTAGATCGGCGAGTAACCACCATCGGAGGAGCTCGAAACAGAAGAATCAAAGATATGTGGCGGAATAACCACAAAATCTGAGAAACGAAAAAGAGGATTCAATCGGGGGAATAACCGATGAATCGAGGTCAATGAAAGAAGGAAAGGAACGGATCGATTGAGGTTTTGAGCCTCAATGCTTTGATACCATCTTAGTTTTAGAGAAGCATCGAAGAAGATGAACTAACAACCTTCATACTTTTCTTATTGATTGTAAAAGAAGAAATGTTTACATATATAGTGAAATGAAAGCCGGTTTACATAACGGCATAATGAACCAGAAATGAACCGAGAATCAATTACACATTAACTAAACCGGTTTACTCTAATAAAAATCAAGGATTTAAGCACAGCAGTTGCACAAAACGAAACAAATCATGAGTGCTGATTTAATAATAATAAACTTCGACTTTGGTGACGGATACGGATATACAGTGATTGACAACATTGACAAACAAAGGATTTGACTGAATTATATTTTTAGAGTAAACATTTACTCTAGTGTGATTGGTTAAAATAGAATAAGTGAGAGTAAATATAAATGGAAGTAATGAGAGGAAAAAAAAAGTAGAAAACAAAGGAAGGAAAAAAGTAAAATATTGAGTAAAAATTTTACCTTGACTAAAGTAGAGTAATGTATTACTCTAGTTTACGCTATTGTGAAGTAAATCGGCTAAAAACATTTTTCTTTTGATTGGATGATATCAGCGTAATACAGCTGAAAATTTGTTTCTCTAATATATTAACGCTACAAGTGCTTTACAGTCAGAGCCTATATTTTACATTTACTCTGTAAAATATCTTAACTTTTCCCTTTTGCCTACGTATAACGTCTTTACCGACATAGCTTAAATAGAAACTAACGTCTTTTCCTTTTCTGTTTTGTGCAGGATCTTTGTGGGCTTCAAAAGATTGGGTCCAATAACTCACAATAACTACAAGAGTAGAGAATCCAAAATCCAAAATCGATGAATACCTTGGCGTCGTCAATCTTCGATAAAGTAACACCGAGATTCTGTAAAAACTTGGAGATAAACCTAACGATAAAAGATAGATCGGACGGTCGAACCGGAATAAGTAACGAACAAGATAAGCCAAGAAAATAAAAGATCGATGAACACTCACCCCGCCGGAAACTTCTCCGAGCGGCTGATCGAGTAAGCCTGAAGGTCCATAGTAACGACGAAGTTTTTCCAGAAGATTCGAAGCTCGTGAGCTAACGAAGGATACTTCATCGTCGTGAGAAGTTTTTTTTTTTTAAATGCATGAGGGATCATTAAGACTTAAGAGTGAGCATCGAATTGTTTATTGGTTACCTGCGTAACTGAAACTGAAACTGCCACGTCACACGTCGGTAGATTTTTTTGGATTTGGGCTTATAACAGGACACAGGTCCAATCGTCGTCTGGAGGATACAACGGCGTGAGAGATACAAAAATGATTTAGCAATGGTTAGTCCACCGTTAAATAACAAAAAAACAAAACTGCGCATGTAATCTTCGTACGAGTTGTTTTTTTGGTCGACTCTTCGTACGGGATTTATGATGGTCTCTCCAAAATATTTAAGTACGCAAAAGATAATGATAAATTGAATAATTGCCTAATATAGGTCCAGTCATATCAACACGATCATTTCGGCACAATTTTAACCATTTAAAAGTCTACCGTTCATAACATAAATCTAACATATGTATAGTTACTTACTATAGTATGTGTAAAAATATATAATATCCAATCAGTTCAATTTGATATTGATTTTTTGACCACTTTATAGACATTAATGAAGTGTTCTGCATTACCAAAAAAAATGTTGAATCACTTATTTTAAATGTTTGCATCGATTATAACTTTTTTTCTTTTTCTAAAAAAGGTTATAATTGATGCAAACAAATTTTACATCGTTTATAGAAAATGATGATACAAATAACTTAAATCAGGTCCAGTAGTCAATGCAAACTTTGGTACGACCCTCTGTCACTCGACTTGACAAAGGACATCGATGCGCTCGTTGTAGGAGAAACGATCATAGTGTTGAGACATGCTGTTAACTTTCACAGTAATTCCAATTAGTAGACTGAAATATGGTGAAATGATATTCTGACGCTGGATATAGTCGTGGTAGAAACAAGAATTACTAGCAGAAAGAGGCAGAGCCACAACAGCACCTATCGAGCTAACAATGTTCAAATGGGATGTGAACCTCATACATCAGATATTCTGTGATGTAGTAAAGAAACATGATATGCTATTGTTAGTCTTTTGAAATGTAGCAACACATTCAACCATGTGCTTCGTTCAAAAGATGCATCTCTATGTTTATTTGGTGGACAACATTGAGAAAAGATGTCATAAAGTCAATAAATAAAATCGAAAACCTTAAGTTCAAAAAAAAAAGTCAATAAATAAAACCAGAAAATATGGTGGGAAAAAGCCCGCAGCATTTAGCTTAAGTTGTCAAACTATCACATTCATACCTCTTATATTATGAAGATACAAAAAAGGTTATTTCAAAGTTTCAGTGTGAAAAATAATTCGGTCTAATCTTCTACAAATATAAAATCTCTTGCGAGTTCCCTTACGATAAACTATTATATTTATTATTCTTATTATATATTATTATTATTATTTGATTTATTAAATAGCATTTTAATTTTGAAGAAAGTTTTGCTGTACCGTGTTTATTATGGTTTGTGTCGTTGTATTATTATTTTTATTATAACCAAGTGATTATTAGCCCAAAAACGACAGAAGTCAGAAAAACTAATCCCATACAAAACAAAACCTGAACTACTGTATCCAAGAAATGACAACCCAGTGTAAGAGAGACAGACATACCTTCTCTTCTTTTTGCTTGTTTGCTCTGTTGTTATAAGCTTTGATATAGAGTTTTTCCTGACGTGTTAATTGTTAAACCTTTCTACTTACAAAGTCAACTGATTTGCTATTGAGTGAGAAGGCTGTATGATGGCATATCTTCAATACCTCTGATGTCTTGAACCATTATCTCTCTCTCCAGTTGTCGCCTTGTCGATTCATTACCGACTGTGTTTTTATCCACATATGTTCACACAAATTACAGCCTTAACCGTTAATCATAGTGAGCTTATTGTGTTTAGACCAAGACAAAGCATCTAAACCATGTTTCTTCGAATCTATAACTTCTAGTGGCATTTGAAAAGGTCATAGTAAGTGCTCACGTTAAATTTCATGTACGAAGCACGCATGGAAAGCCATTGCTGATCCATTAGCTTGAAGGCAATGCAATAAAAATGTCAAACGCAGACTCATTCATTGAAAACAACAGCACAAGTCAAAAGAGACACACTACTTAGTAATCTAACTTGTGACAGAAAATGGCTTCTTGATCAGCATTGTCTAGTAATTACTCGAAACAAATCTCAAAAATGTTTCGCCAACAATACTTTGCGGTGTCACCGTAAAATTGAAAGGTGTATTTTGTTAGCATACACCACTAGAACACTGTTATAACTGTACCCGAGTTATATCTCAAAATAGGGTACGTAACATCATCACAAACTGAAATGTCCAATTATTAGTTCGGAACAAGGAGTGCTAATGCTATTTTAGCTAGTTGGCTCAAAATTTCTGCCTAATGCATATGCTCCAAAGGGAATACCTATGGAGTAATTAATGTTGCTGCCTGATTGAAGGCCTAGCATCTGGATGAGCATGAACGTAATATTGATGCTAGCAACAGCAAACAGGTATTCCCACACAGAATGATCCCCAAACTGCTTCCGCAGAAGGTTAAACATTACTAATATCTGTTGATTGTATTTTACGTTCACTTATAATAATTCATACGAGAAATACCATTTAAAAGTTAATACTAATCATTTGATCAAAAAAAAAGTTAATACTAATCTCAAATTCATTGTGTCTATAACTAAAGTTACAACTTATTCTATTATGATGTGCTCAGTATCAATACTCGTTCAATCCGTCAAAATCGATCCATGGTGATTCGAGATGAGAGCTCAAGATGAAGAAGATGATGGAAAGAAAAATTTGTCTTACAAACTGCTATATATATTGATTAAGCTAAAGGAGACTTAACCAAGATAAACCATAATTAATCTAACTAAACCGAACTCTAATTAAACCGGACTATATATCCAATATTCAGATTAATTAGATGATTCGCTCAGAATTCTAAACGTCTACGCGCCTTTTCTTCACTCCGACACAGCTAAAACTTCAGGCGTGCAGCTAAAACTACATACAGACTAAATGCAAGTAGAACAGACGTAACACACAAAAACAGTATCATTAATTAAACATACATTATCGTGAAGACTAAAATATACCATGCATCGTACATTAACGAAATTTTTTATCACTATTCCAGGAAGAGTTGGACAGTAAGGTTTTAATCTACCCCTCGGCTAGGATCGATCCTTTGGCCTTAAACTTTGTTTAACCACTCTTACCGGGTTTTGAACTAGAAGCACAACAACAGCAATGTAGGAACTTAAGCTTACTGGTACCACGTCCGGTGGCATAACAAAATATCTTAAAATGAATTTACTAAAACAATGTACCTAAATTCTCTAAAATAAATTATTGTATATGCTTGTTTTTGGAAGCACAATTTATATTCAGTAAATCCCTTTTTAATACAATAAATGCTTTTGTTTTAAAGGATGTAATCATGTAAGAAAGTTTATCTATTTGACTATTTCAAATTAATAGTTTTTTACCAAAATATTACAGGATAGATTGATTTTAATCTAACCAAGTATATATAATCATAAAACATTATGTAATAATAATGTAAAAAAAATGTAGGATATTTATTCGAGTTGTTATTCATCTCATATTCCTTTTTGTTATCAATGTGGGACCTTAATTTAATCTTGTATCCACCCGCATTGTTATGAGAAAAAAGGAATTATTCAATTGTTATAGTATGTACTAAAATAGTAACAGATTCGTTTCGTTTTGCTAACAACATTAGTCGTTCTCCTAGGGTTTTTCCTCGATGCAAGGAACAACCGAACAACCGAAAATCGTGGTGGTAGAGATGCAGAGAGAATTTGTGAAGACATGCTTAGTGACTTGCCCGACGATTTGCTTAAACGGATTCTCGTATTTGTTCCGACTAAATATGTAGTATCCACTATGGTTTTGTCTAAACGATGGGGTTTTCTCTGGACGACTGTGCCTGTACTTGTTGTCAGTGAAAACGGCTACGATGATGATTTGATAGCAGAAAGAGCGATGATGATGATGATAATGATGAGAGCAAAAAGAGTTATGATGATGAAGATGATGACAACTGTGGTAATGATGGTGACAAAGATGAGAGCAAAAGGAGTGTTTGGTGGTTTCTTGACAAGGCACTGGAACTCCACAAGGCAGCAGTCCTAACGATGTTGTGTATCAAACTCGGTAAAGAATGTCCTACTGATGCTGATGTGGGAAAGTGGGTTGCACATGCTTTTGATCGAGGCGTGCGTGTGCTGAGCTTCAAGCTTGGCTGGTCCGCAGATCCAATCGCATTGCCTAAAAGCCTTTACACATGCGACACTCTTGTGGAACTGACTCTCTCCCGCAAGATTCTCGTGGATTTCCCTTCTTCTTCTTGCCTCCCATCTCTCAAAAATCTCGACCTCTTTTATGTGGTGTATAAAGATGAAGATTCTCTTCTTAGGTTTTTGTCAAGCTGCCCCGTTCTTGAGATTTTGTTCGTGAAACGAAACCGTGATGACAATGTTGACAAGTTTTGTGTGAAAGTGCCTTCTCTATGGTTTTTATCGTATGATAACTGTACGCCACTCCCAGATGACGGTGGTTCCGGGAGGTGTTTGATTATCGGTACACCGGCATTAACAAACTTGCACATCACTAATTATTCAGGAGAGTCTTGCTTAATCGATAACATTCCTTGTCTCGAGGTTGCTTATATCGATGTCTGGTCATTCCCTGATACTTACTACAAGTTCTTAAGATCTCTTTCTGGGGTCCGGTCTCTTGAGCTGGTTTTGACTGATGAAATGGTAACTCTCTCTCTTTCTCTCTCTCGTTCCTTTGTGATATCATTGTTGCATCTACTTACGTCGTTTTTGTTCATATCATCGCAGGCTTTGTGTTGTAGCACCATCAAATTCTCTCGGCTGATAAAGTGTAAGATAACTCCATGTGATTCAGACTGGATGGATTCACTCGTGGCCTTGCTTGGAAATATGCCTGAACTAAAATTTCTTATAGTTGATTATGTACGTACTCTCCCCCACCTAAAGAAAAACTAAACAAAGTTAAAAAAATGGATTTATTGTGTATAATAATTAACATTTTTTTTTATCACAGAGATTAACCCATGAACCTCGTGATGCATCTATGTCATGGAGGGAAACGAGCTCTGATCCCGAATGCTTGTCAACAAACCTGGAGAAGTTTGAATTGATAGACTATAGAGGAAGAGAAGAGGAGGAAGAATTGGTGGAATACATCCTAGGTAACTCTACTTGTTTGAAGATGGCAACAATCTCCCTGGTGACATCCTTAAAACTTGAAGACAAAGACATGATGATGGAGAAGTTGAAAGATATTCATAGTGTTTCAATAGGATCTCAGCTTTTGTTCAAAACCTAAACATGTATATGTAACAAATTCATGATCGGAAGGATTATAACCACTTAAAATAATCAAGAACTCATTAACTCTCGCAAGTTTGACTTTTATTTAAATGGAGTTAGTGCAACTACATGTGATGTGAGTGATAACCTAAATTGATTCTAAGTAAAGAGAACGAGTATATTGTACTAAAAAGACACCCGAGTTCCCTCTAACGCTCTTATCGAGACTGTGACATCTAAGATGTCACATCTTGCAGTGTTTCGACACCGGTGGAGTAGGAACTTTCCGGCCTCTTCTCCACCCCATATGCCCTTGCTTACACCAATATGTTCTGGATTTGTGGTCGTCACCTAATAAAGACCTTAGACCATGCTCATTGAGGGTTCATGGGTGGGAGTCACACACTCTCCAAGAAAAAATAACAATAAAATATATTAAACTTGGTGAACCTGTTTTTTCAAAGTTCATCTGCAGCATTCGGTTCATACACTGTTTCGTGGGTCTCACGAAACGTGGTGACCCACGATTAGGTGGCTTTTTAATTTTTTTTTTAATAAAAGCAAACAGAAAAGAAAATATAAAAAATAAAAGAATATCTATGTGGCAAACCCCATGGTGGGTTTGCTAATGTACATGTCCTTGTAGCATAAAGAGAGATACACAATAGAGGGAATCATGCCCTCCACCTCAATGAACACACTATATATATGTTCTTTTTGCTTCACCTAATAAAGCTTTTCTTTCTTTTTAGTTATTTTAAAAATCATGCGCCATTGTTAACAAATTTTAAAAATCATGCGCCAAGGTTTATAAATAAATCATCACTACAGTATATTTCTTTGACAAATTTTTTTACTTAAAACATTTTTTTTCAATCTACTTTTTCTATATTTGAGCCTGACAATATTATACCTCATAAGTAATTGATAAGATTGTTACTTAGTTTTGTAGATGAAATTTAATTTTTATCTTTCTTTAGTCAAAGAGATGAAAATTGATATCCTCCAAACTTTGATGTATAAACTTCGATCTGTTATGATGAGTGTGAGTATATGAAAGTCATTGTCTTGATGTTTTATTTTTTATTTTAGCGTTAAGGTATACAAAGTTGTGTGGCAAAAAGATTTGAGAATTTTTGTTTTGTTGTGAAAGTAAGGGAATTTCGTGATAACTTTATTGATAACAAGAGTGCTCATTATATAGGGAGTTACAAGGTTGAAACCCTAATGGGCCTAATACATAGTGGGCCATAGATGGGCCAAGACTCTAGACTATATACTAATGGAATTTGGGTTTGGTTGCTGGACATCCACAACATGATATTCATAACACTCCCCCTTGGATGCCAGAACCGTCTAGAGCTCGTAGTGTGCTTAATGTTGCCTCATTAAAACCTCTCTTGGAAAACCCAAAACCCATCGTGGTAAAAGGGAAACCAAAGGCAGGAAAAAGAGTACAACACACACTACTCCCCCTGATCTAGACCTCAGTATAGGTCCTTAAGCATGCACGTCCCAATCTGGTGCATAAGCCTCTCGAACGCGCGGTCGGTGGTGCCTTGGTGAGGATGATCAGCTGGATTCTCCTTGAATGAACTTGTGAATACTTGGACGTCTAGGTGTCTTGTGGAACTCCATAAAGGTGTGGTCAGGATGTACACCTTTGCTGCTGATCACTTTATGTCTTGGTCGGACTGATGGTACTTGACAGGTACACGGATGGGGTTGATCATGGACCGGACCAAACAACCTCGCGACTTCTTCATGAAAGGCAATGATCTTGGCATGTGTAAAACATATCCTGCATTAGCAAAATCAACCAAACTCCTCTTTGTTTGATTAGTATAAATAAACCAAGATCTTTAGTCCATTACATAAATATGGTCGGATATGTTCTATGGTACTTGACCAGAACATATGGACTTTATATACACGGGAGTGTCTCAGTTATTTTCATCCATCCACCTTGGATGGATCTCGACCATAAATGCTTTCTTATATTCATGATCCATTCTGATCATGCTATCGTCCAATGTGTGTCCATTCATAACTTTTGACCAAAACTTCTTCATGAACCTTCTTTAGTATAAGCCCATAATATGTTCATGAATGGCTACTAGGTTATAGTTTGATGTTAATCAAAACTAAGCCACTTTTGAGTCAATAGGAAGTTCCTCTCACTTAGATGATTTTAGGTCGGATTAAGACCTAGAGGAACTGGTCGGAACTAGCTGGACGGGACGGACTGGTCGGGACGAACTAGTCGGGATCAAATGATGATTAAGGTCGAGCTAGGCCGGGCATGATCCTAGTTGATATGGGTTCTTGGTCATGAATCTGATGGATTCTCTCTGACCATATCACATTCTTATTCTTGGTACGTTGGATCATAGATCCCAACATTCATACACGGCTAATGATCTCTATTATAGATCATCGTAGTCTCTCCATAGCCTTTCCAAGAATCAATCATCTTAATCATCCTTTCTTTAAGTATAACCACAAGGAATTTCTTTCATGACTACTTATATGGACTGCTCTGGAATATGCTTATAGAACTTTCTACTAAGCATCACTTAGTCTTATTATATGCACGCAGCTGCCTTATATTTTAGTCCATGAACAACGCAGGAACGATGTTGTTCTATGAGAACTTCTTTAATCTTTATGGTACCTTTCTATTCTCATTATCATCAGTGATTCATATATAGCTTACTACACCATTATTTCTTTCATATGTGTCCAGACAAAATCAATCTCGATTTTCTGTAGTAGCATCCACCACATAGGAGCATATCTCCTTATTAACTGTTCCTTAGTCCTTGTGAGTATCCTTGTGTGATCAAGCCATTCCTTTGAATGTTTTTATGTAGGAACATGGACGACCTCTTGTCTATATACTCATGTTCCACATCTCACGATTTTATACTTCTCACAAGACTCATTTGTTCACTGGTTAGATGGCGTCTCATCTATGTATATGGCCTATACGCCTATCTCATACTTTCTTTTCTTTAACCCCACGTCCCTTTCTTTTCTTTATGAGTACTCTTACGTGGGTTAGTGATCCTCGCATATTTCTCATGTTCAAGTGCTTTCTCTTAATACTTTATCACTTAGAGTGTGTATATGTGTCGACACTTTATATATTGTTCCCTCGCGTTCTATCGCGTTCTAGACATGATACAATCGATTGAGATTTTATTCTTATCAGGATCATTGAATACTTTGTAGCTTGCAAGACTACATTGTATGATACCTGTACATTAGGGTCGGCCGACCTTTATCTCATTGTCTAGTATGGTTTCTCTTATGAACCCGGATTTATCATTATGAGCACCTTATCTCTTTCTATCCGAGGTTCCTTCTCTATGGAACATACTGGTCTATCTTGTATAGACTTCTACAGCAACTTGATTATGTCTCTACTAGGACATTTATATAGTGGTGCTAAGCTGGTATGACTTAGTCATTCTTTCGGGTCTGTCTGGCTATCTTTCTTTCTTTGGTTATGGACGTCCAGTACATATATCTGGTCCGAGGATCTTTGCCAAGACAAGGAAGGTTAAAACCATTCCATTTCTATATTTACCATTTACTTTTACTATTCACCAGCTTATAGCTTTCTCCATGATGTTGGATAGTCGGATTCATCTTGTATGTAATCCTTGTACCTTGGCCACAATATGATCACCTACGTTTGGCTCATGGTCTTACTGAATTCGTGGGAGAAAGATCATGTTCTCTTATCCAACATATATTCCCGATTTTCATCTCATCCTTATATGAGGTATTCCATCCTAGATGGCACATATGTATGTGGTGGTTTATTCATAAACTCTTAGAATGGTCTATGTCTGGATTATGACCCTTTATCATCTTTAGACGGGAATATCTATGCTCACTTTATATGGCCTGATGTATCTTATCTTTTATACATGTATACTTGTGATTTCCCCAAGCTTATAGACTTTTGAAGTCTGAACCTTAAAGGTTTTATTGCTTTTACGGCCAAGCTATAATGCTTTATGGCCTTCGGCCAGGCTTGTCATGTTCGGGTTTTTATAGTATGGTCATGGACCACACGGAGTGACTATTCTCCCCCTCATGAACATGCTATAAAAAAACGTTTGTTTGTCCTCACTTAAACGTAATGCTTGGACGGCCAGCATGGTCATATACCATGGTACACGATTTTGTAGTCTGGTCATGATCACGGGTTTTGTCCTCACTTCCCTCATGATCAGATTATATTTCGTGTTTGCTTGGGACAATGAAGCCTACTGAGTTTTCCTTGTGTACATGTTTCACAACGTGAGATTTTTGGGATAACTCTTTGCGCCTTAATAATTTTAAAACTTTGCATCAAGTTTTGGACCAGGATGGCTAATCCGGTCATGCCATAAAGTGTTTAACTCTTTGGTGAACCATTCTGGTTACCAAGACTTTTATGCCTTATCATACTGATCCTTAGCATAGTATTAGATCAGTAGGGAGAATGTAGTCTCGACCTCTTTTATATATATGCCTTTGGCGATTTTATAAGGAAAACGAACATTTCCTTTTGCTTTGCCCATTGGTTTACTATTGAAACCATTTTGAAGTGGCTTGGAAATACCACTATGACCTATACACACTCCTCGGCCATGGTTGGACCCACGACCACGGTTATTGTGGTTTCCACGGCCAGTGGAGTTGTTTGGGTCGTTCTCATTAACACAATGGGTCTTAAGTGATAAATTTCGTGCCTCCTCAAGGCCATGCCTTAGGCGTGATAGTCTAGACATACTCTTCTCGAGTTTTCATTCTCATTTGTCAATCAAAAAAATATTTTCAAGCAAATCAATCAATGAAGATAAAAGTAGACTTTTATTAAAGCTATGAAGTTTTAAATGACAAATTATATTTAAAACAAAACACCAAATCATAAGTATAATCAGAATGTCAAAAAGGCTTAAATAATAGCCGGCCAGTCCATAATAATACCTTGGACGTGGCTCACATTGATTCTCTATTCAGTATATAAACCAATCTCATCATCTATATGAGTCCACTCGAATTTTCTTTTCTTAGCTTCTTTAGCATCACCGTATATCATCTCACATTGGTACTCGGCATGTAAATTCATGACCGTGTCAAGTTTATTGAGGTTGACTTTCCTTTTCTGCTACTTTTCCACAAGAGCTGAAAGGTATGAGAGAAGGTCATAATAGGTTGTGAAACCTTTGGCCTGATGTGATAACAACACTTCCTTTGAATGGAATGTGTCACGAGTTTTGTTTAACATATCTTCGTTTGTTATCACTTCACCACATAGTCTAAGACTATATGTGATTCTCATAAGATCAGAATGATAATTATCCATGGATTCATAATCCTGGAACCTCAGAGCCTTCCATTCTTTCATGGACTCGTCTAGGAAATGGCTCGTAGAACATGGTGTTCAATGTTGACCAGAGATCATAAGGATCGTTGATGTAGCTGCACTCATCTTTTAGATCCTCCACGAGATGCTTTCTCATTATCAAATAGCTCTACGCCTTTCATATGCAAAGGTGTCATTGCCATATTTGATACACTTCCCGTGTCCTTTAGACTTCAAATCGGCTGAAGTGTTCATCGCCCAATCAAGGTAATTGTCTCCATTGAAATCATATCAAAATGATTTGTGTTAGTACATACAATTTCTGATGCCATTCGGCTATACAAGAAATAAAAGGCACTCGGCCAGTATGTAAACAAGAAGCCTTACGGCTTGTGTGTGATCACTGCCATTCGGCTATTACACTATCAAGATCACATGGCCAGCAAACAAATAAGAGGGCCACACGGCCAGTTTGCAATCAAGGCCACTCAGCTGAACAAGGCTCTTCGGCCAATTAATTAAACAAGAAGCCATACGGCTACTTATGTTCAGCAAATCACACTTATGTCAATGTATAAAGCCATACGGCTAATACAAACAAACTATACGATTTGGGGAGTTGAAAACAGTCATGAAGCTTAGTTCATATTCATATAGTTCTTATATATTTCTGAAAAAAGAAATTTCTTTTTATAAAATATTTCCTTTTATAGTAAGTTTCTATAAATAGAAAGTTTCCTTATTAAGAAAGGTTCTTAAAATATAAAGTTTCAGAAAATATAACATTTCTAAAAAATAGAAAGTTTCTAAAAATAATAAGTTTACAAATATGGAAATATTTCTGAAAATATAACATTTCTAAAAATAGAAAGTTTCTAAAAATAGTAAGTTTCCAAATATGGAAATATTTCTGAAAATATAACATTTCTAAAAATAGAAAGTTTCCTTATTAGGAAAGTTTTAGAAATGGAAAATTTCCTTATTTACTAAATTTTCTATAAATGGAAAGTTTCCTTATTTGGAAAGTTTTATAAAAATGGAAACTTTCCTTATTTAGTAACTTTTTAGAAATGGAAAGTTTCCTTGTTTATGGTTTTGAAAAATGGAAACTTTCCTTTTATAATGTTTCCTTTTATAAAAATATACTGAAAATATAAAATTTCATTTTATATAAAGTTTCTGAAAATAGAAGATTTCCTTTTATATAAATAAGAAATCGATCATAATTAGGTTTTAGGGAATGATCAACTTCAAGGCTAAAGGATTTGATTTGATCATTCAGATCAATTGAGTTTTCGAGATTCAACAAGCCAATGAGGCTGTGATTTTAATTGATCAACAATCTCAAGATCAAACTTTTGGTTTAAGAGCTTTGATTTACTCATGGGAGGGTTTGGACTTATTGATCTAGGGTTTTAGGGGTTTTGCATATTTTAAATGTCATAGCTTTAATATTAAGTCCATGTTCGATCTGTTTCTTCTCTTTTAGGGTTCTAGAATAGTTTACCTTAGTTTTGAATAGATCTGAACCGGACCACCAAGGGAAAAGGAGTTGCTGGCTGATTGGTGTTTCTGACGGCGCTTCGTAAAACTGTGATTGCGGACGCGTCTGAGCTCCGATCGATGAACGGCTTTCGGCGTTGGCTTCTACTCGTCAAGGGCTACAGATCGATAGGTGGCTCGTCGTCTGGTTCGTCGTGGTTGGTGAGTTACAGCGGTTTGAAGTCGGCACCAAGGATTAGGGTTTTGAGGTAATTGACGGCGCTTAGTAAAACTGTGATTGCGGACGCGTCTGAGATTCGATCGGCGAGTGGTTTTCGGATCTGGCTTCTTCTCGTCGAGATCTACAGATTGATAGGTGGCTCGTCATCTAGGTCATCACGGTTAGGGAGATACGGTGGTTTGAAGTTGGCGGCCGGAATTAGGGTTTTCTAGTTTCGGATTTGTTTTTGGTTTTTCAGGGTTGAGACTATCGTGCTGATAACGTGTTGTGAAAGTAAGAGAATTTCGTGATAACTTTATTGATAACAAGAGTGATCCTTATATAGGGAGTTACAAGGTTGAAACCCTAATGGGCCTAATACATAGTGGGCCATAGATGGGCCAAGACTCTAGACTATATACTAATGGAATTTGGGTTTGGTTGCTGGACATCCACAACATGATATTCATAACATGTTTTTAATTATGCCGTCCTTTATAAAAGGTTCAAGACAAAAAATAGTGTTTTTAATGAATTTTAAATTTATTTCATCCGAAAATACCTTTTTTACAATGAATGAATCTATAGTTCAAAAATAATTAGTTTCCATAGAACTACTAGAGAACACTATTCTGAATCAATCTGACCTTAAAAGAGTACGAGAGCCAAACTACACTCTCATAGCTGTTTCATATCGACTACTCCATGCACCTTGAATGGAAGTGATCCTGTTTCTGATTTGATTATCCAAAAGAGAGAACAAACGGGTCCAAGGCAGAGCATGCTCTCCCATTCGTCTGACATTTCTCTCATGCCAAATGGCATAGACTGCAGCTTGCAAAGCGTAGCGAGCAATGAATAATATTATTTGGTCTCAGTACTGTCCTATAGCATTTGTAGAGTTCAAACATTGGTTGGAGTAACTCCCACGAAGAAAATTGAGCACCAGGCCCCTCCAGATCTTCTCAGCGTAAGGACAGAGGAAAATAAATTAATGATCCCTCGTCTCCTCTGCATTACTATACAAAGTAAACAGACTGCACTTGCATGTGGGTTCCACCGAATGAACCGATCCCCTGTTGACAGCCTGTTGTGAGCTGCAAGCCACGATATGAAAGCATATTTACGATTCATATGAGCTGGCATGTTAGTTTTGAGCTGGCATGTTAGTTTTGTTAGTTTTGTTAGTTTCATATTTACGATATGAAAGCATATTTACGATTCATATGAGCTGAGAACCATATACACTTGTACAATATACACATTCATATGAGCTGGCATGTTAGTTTTGTACTGAATCCCTGCTTATAATCCCAACTCCCAACTGAAATTTTTCCATAGACGCTTATCTTCCTCCTGGGCTAGGGCCCTTTACCCGCCGAGAAATGATTTCCTGTTCAGATTTAAGAGATTCTCAACTCTGTGACGACGACATCTATAAGATTGGACAGCTTTTTCCACCGTAGCGTTAAGCTGAACTCCAATATCGATTTTAACAAATTATTACATATATTTTCATTTGAAAATTCTTAGATATATTTTTTAAAAGAAAAAATTTGTACATTATTCATTATTAAAAATATATCATATAAGTCACTCGATATTCTCTTTTCAATTACAAATGAAAATACTTGATTAATATATAGTTATGTATTTTTTTTTAACTTTTTATTTAAAAAAAAATCTTTCGGATAACAGCACATTAAAAGCAATAATTATTTTTTGAAACCCAGTAAAATAAATTTAAGTCTAATAAAAATTCGTATTTGGGCTTATATGCCCTCACGAAAATAAAATGAAACCTAATATTTGAACCCAGTATTAGGAGTGTCAAAAGAACCAATATCTACCAACTGAGCTACTATATCAATCTGATTTAAGCTCACAACTAGATTCTGGGCCGTTCTTAAAACGATAGGTATATTTTTGTTTTAATTTTTTTTTGAAAAATTTAACATTTATATTTAAGTATAGTTAAAAATAAATCCAGGTTATATATAGTTTAATATTGTCCGTTAATAGGTTATAAATAATTAGACCAAGCATTTATTAATTGGACATGATCTTTTTTTAACAAAATAAACTAGTGTTTGACCCGCCCTTTTAAAGGGCGAAAAAAATTGTTTTTTTCATCACCCTATGCATTGATCTTCTGGATTTGTTAAATATTTGGGATTATTATTAATCTTAAAAGTTTGCATTTTAATGATTCTCGTTGGGATATAAAATATTTATATATATTTTGTTGACAAATTTGTTTAACCCGTCTTTTTTGTTTAAATATAATGTTTGGTTATCAGTTTTGGTTTTAGATTGTTTTTCTTTTTGAATTTCGGTTTCAGTTCAATTATGGTTTTTCTTTTTTTGCTCAAGAAATATATAAAACGTTCAGTTATTTTTGAAATAACTTAATATATTAATAGTTGGGTTTACCCGACCTGGATATACATAATCAGTTTTTTTTCCAAC
Source organism: Hirschfeldia incana (assembly GCA_026261945.1). NCBI lineage: Eukaryota > Viridiplantae > Streptophyta > Magnoliopsida > Brassicales > Brassicaceae > Hirschfeldia > Hirschfeldia incana. Next base: position 10,529,288 of record JABCMI010000007.1, read on the forward strand.
AATTTATTTACTGAAAATTAGAAATTTCATACATGTATTTTTATTAAAAATTGTATTTATAGATAATTAAATTCAAATTTCTATAACCCGTCCTTACTTTACTTATATTTCTAGAACTGTAAATTATCCTAAAATTTATTTTCAATATTGGTCAAAATTTACTTTAATATTACATAAATTAACTATATTTCATTCAACCCATATCATACTATATTGAATTATTTTTAATATTCTAATTTAAATATATAATTATTTCTTATTTTATATATCTTAATTTACTATTTTGTTTTAATACGTTGAAGTATGTGGTAAAATACATGAATGTATGTTATCCTTAAGTTTTACGATTTATAAAATATTTAATAAACAAATTAAGTTATTCTATATTTATAATTGATGTATTAATTTAATTATGAATATAAATATTATGGGAATATGGTCTTTATTCTATAATGAAAGAAATAGTATTCGTTGATATTTTTATTTAATAATTACAAATTTTATTATTGAAAACTAAATATTAAAAAGAAATTTATGTTTACAACCTAAATAAAAAGATATAAAATATATTAGTAAAATAAATCTTGGAAAAGAATACTTGAGAATATCTTTTTAGATACCTTATTTTGAAAATATTAAAAATAAAAGATTGAATATAGTATGTAGTTAATAGTAATTAAGTTAGTTGTAAGAGAAAAAATATGAGGCTAAATAAATAAAATGATCCAACCTAAACTACTTGCAAGTAGGCAAAAAAATTTCATGTATGTTTAAATAACTCATTAAAAGTATGTTCATAAAATATCAATAGTAACATGTTTCATCATATATTAAATATTATAGTAGCTAACTATTAATACATATATATATATATATATATATATATATATCTAATTTTATTACTCAAAATATAAGAATTATATTTTTGTATTGGTGAGGCTTTGAATATTTTTTTTGCATTTGGATTAATGTATAGTTGTATATACGAATTAATAGACATATATAATCATTTATTACATTAATAAAAAAATATAATTTAAAAAAAAAATCGTATTTATATAAATTAAATTCATTAGTTTATAAAAATAATAAATTAGTTAGTTAATTCCTTAATTTTAGGCATGATATATATTTAATTGCAAATAAATTAGATATATGAATATATAAATACATATAATATATTAAGTTAATTAGATTATTAGATAATGGTCCACCTAAGACTTTTTTGATAGTCTAAAAGCAAGTCGATAAAAAGTTCTCATGTTTTAATAGTATTGATTGTATAAATTATTATTTAAAAGAGTTTCAGCTAACACTCCCCTTTACAACATGGATCCGCCTATATACATTGGTTAAGAAATAAGAACAAAACTTAGGTTCACCCCCTAGGGTGAACCTTTAAATTTACCTCTATAACTAAAACCAATCAAATTGACACATAGGATCATTAAATAAGAAAACTAAAAAATAGGGAAAAATAGCTTTAAAATAATATAAGAGACACGCTTTAGAAAAAAAAATCGAACGTAATTTTTTTTATCAATTAGGTTTTGAGAATTCTATTGAAGTTTGATAATATGAAGCTGGTCTCAAGTAAATTTTAGCCTGAAACATATCATCGCAGTTTTGAATATGTATGTTGCTCTACTCTCTTTTATTTTCTTTCAAGTTAAGAACAATAATTATCTAGAATCTCCTTTTGAACAAGTTATACACAAACTTTATACTCTAGATCTTAAACTCATTATAAAGTTTGGGTTTAGGGTTTTCGATTGAGTTGAGAGTCTAAGATTTACGGTTTGGGTTTAGGGTATAGGATTTGGATTTATGGTATAGAGTTTGGGTTTGGGTTTGGGTTTAGGGTTTACAATTTGGGTTTAGGGTATATAATTTGGATTTAGGGTATAGAATTGTATTTGAAAGCACAAAATTGAAATTCAAAAAACTTGACAAACATCTTTTTCTGTAAAGGATGAAGAAGAAGAAGACACGTCTTTTATTTTTTTTTCATGTTTTTCTTTTAAAAAAAATATTTTCTTTTCTATTAATCCTACATGGTATCTTAATTGGTGTAGAGATTTGAGGTGAATTAAAGAATTCACCACAGGGGGTGAATTAAAGAATTCACCACAGGGGGTGAATCCAAGTCTTGTCCAATAAATAATATATGCTCGGTGATTTGAAAAAAAAATAAGATAAATGAGTTGTGGTGGAGTTTTCAGCAGAGAATTATATTTATTATTTTGAAAAAAAATAAGTGAAAATATTATTGTTGTTGAACTTGTTTCTACAATAATTTAAAGGAATATTTCAAAAAAAAAATTCGTACAAAGGAAACTATTAATTTAAATATTTAATATTAGATAGTTTGTTGTTTCACTTATAAATAAGTTTACTTACAAAAATTGTATAGTTTTCAAAATGATTTTATTAAAAATGTTTTTTTAAGAGAAAAAACCCAAGATAGCACCAAACCAATTTTTTCACAAAAATAGTATCACAAAAAAGAAAATGACCAAAATAAGTTTTATTGAAGGATAAATATGCATTTATAATCTGTGGGTTAATTAATCCAAGACTTAGAGTTTAGAGTTAATGGGTGGGGTTTTAGGAATGTGTTCAAAATTTTAAAAATAAAAAATAAATATTAAAATTTTCAAAACAAAAAGGTGCTATTTTAGTCATTTTATTTTTTGAATGTTATTTTTGTGACAAAAATTTAAAAAGTGTTATTTGAGAGAATTACCATTTTTTTAATCCATAAATTTACTTCTAAATGTTATTATAAAGATAAATATAGAAATGAGTTGGAGATAAACTTAAATTTTATTTCTATAACTAAAATTAAAATTAAATTATTTGAATAAAATATATCTAATTAATAATATCTTATAAATGAGGATATCTTTATAATGAGGGAGCAGCAATTGAGCATGCATGCTAGAAGATACGAATCGACAGCACAAGAAAGATACGTTCAGACTTTCTCGTCTCGTCCTCCGGAGACCTTTGATTTAACATATTAACTTTAAGCTCAACCACGACACCTGACTCGTCATTTACTCTGTCCATTATTGCTTTAGGTCTCTGTTGGTTTAGGTCATAACCTATAATTTGGTTCGAATTATAGAACTATTGTTTTCCAGCACTAAATTTATCACTAGAGAAGAAGTTAGTTTGGCCTAACTATCTCCTATGTATTCTCCTATTTCTATTTCTAAAATAGAGGATCTCTAAAATAGAAATATATTTTTCTCCAATGTATTCTTCTATTTTTACTTGTAAAAAGAATATTATCAAAAGATTCTATTTTTATTTTACAGCAAATACTTTTTATTTTTGAAAGTTGCAAATCATTCCTATTTAATTTTAATTTTCTAAGATATTCATATAGTTTTAACTTTGTTTAAACAAAATTTTCATTAAAAATATTGTTAGGTATATAAAAAGTGTGAATTTATGTTTATAAAAACTGTATTTTCTTATAAAAATAATTGTATTTGATATAATTATAAAAATTAAAAAAAAAATTGAGGAACTGTTTTGAAAATAAAAAAGTATGTCTCTATAATAAAGGAACGCTGTTTTTTTCTATAAATAGAGGAAACACTAGCAATTTCTATTTTAGAGGTGGATATAACAAAGAGTTCAGTGCTGTGCCTCAATATAGGAAAAATTAAACATCCGCTTCGGGCAGCAAAAAAATTCTAAAGATCAAGGGCATCACTAATATAAGCAAAGACATAAGATAATTATAAAAACAAAGAACTATGATAAGTAGAATTAAAAGAACATAGAATTATATTGAAAACATGGTTTCCTAAGTCACAAAAATAGAGACAATCGTTAATTATTAAAGAACTAGAGGTCATTAGATTGTTGGACGAACATAGATCATAGTTTAGTTCTATTGTTGTAAAAGAAAGAGTAATTAGATTGTTGGCGGTTATAGTTTTCAATGCATTTTTTAATATTTTCAAAAATGTAAAGCTCATAAATTTTATTTTTGTTTCACAATGGCGTAAAAATGAGTAATTTAATTACTTCAACTAAACAGTTATAAAATTTAATGGTCAAAGCCTAATTAGTAGTTGTTTTAAAATAAAAATAAATATTTTATATAATTATTATTTTGTTTATATTTATTTTGTAAAAAACATTTTCTGTAGTAATTTGTGTTATTACTTTTATTGAAGAAATTTTAATAATTAGCTTCGGGCAACCATAAATGTTTGCACGGCTCTGAATGAGTTGTACACTTTTTATTCTGTTATAGCATTTGGAAGTGAATATAACAGTGGTTGGAGATGACTCTCAACTCTTACAACAGCTAGGGGCCAATCCGCTTAAAAGGGAGATCGAGATTATACATCAAATGCGGTAGATAAATGCTGCCTTGCTTTTAATGCTACCTTGCTTTTAGCTAAATAACACGAAATGAGCTTGTTTCACAAGTTTATTAAAGTCAGATTTGTATGAAACTATCACTTACGATTATCTATAAGACACTGACTCGTTAGATCTCTAAGATATCGAGACAATAATTGATGAATGAAGTTAAAAATAGTTAGAAAAAGAACTCTGAAAGATATCGGTTGTATTGTAGTATCTAAAGTTAGCTTTTCTCCAGTTAAATAAACAATTAAATCGAAAAAGCAAGAGAGAAATAGAAAAGAGTAAATAAACACACAGACTTTAAGAAAAACTTTGATTACACTTATCATTTTTATCAGTGTTAAACCTTTTTTACTTCAAATTTAATTACTATATTTAAATTTTATTATAAGATTTTTTAATTTTTTGTTCAGCAGATATCTTTATTAAGATATTCTACTACTCCACCCGTTTCGATTTGATTGTCGTTCTGGAGGAAATTTTTTTTTTCAAATAAGTATCGTTTTATGATTCCAATGCAAATTTTGTTTATTTTTTATTCATATATATTTTTCTATTGGTTGAAATATGGTTTGTTGTATTGGTAATGATGTGGTTATCTAGTAAATATACAAAATTAAATGTTTTATTAATATGTGTGTCAAAGTTTAAAACGACAAGTAATATGAAACGGATGAAGTAATATTAATAAAGTCTACTGCCAACACCCTTTAATCAAGATTAATAGAAGGGGGGGGGGACCCCAGTAGTATATAAGAGCCTAGCTAGTGTGGCTCAGCGCTTTGAGAATAATCAATTTAAACATGAAAATGGGTAAACACATTGACAGAGAGGAGCAAGAGACAGCAGCAAATGAACCGCTTAGTCCGGTTTCACGGTTGTTTGTTATGCCAGGCCTTTACTGCGTCATTGTTTTAACTCTAGGGTTTAAAACTAGATGCAAGCCATCTGCCATTGTTGAAGGTATCAAGAACACATGGATCAAGCTTCCTCGCTTCTCTAGCAAAGTGGTAAACATACTTAAATGTTTTAGTTTTACATACAAAAGAATTTGTTATTATGACATGTACTCACTAGCGTAGTGTTTGTGTTAAACATGCATGCAGTGCATTTTGTTTTGCAACTCGCATGCATTGCATTTTCCTCGAAAAATGGATTAAAAAGACTTTAAAATATGGTAGTCAGTTCTCAAAAAAAATTATGGTAGTCATGGAAACAATACTTGAATATATATATATATATATATATATATATATATATATATATATATATATAGATAATATTCATTTCTTTGATCCCAAATTTATATTTTAGGAGATGGAGAAAAATGGACAAGCAGTTTGGGTCCCTGTTACTGTTCGAGTAGAAGATCATGTTATTTTACCAGATCTTAACCATTTCAACACTGAAAATCCTGATCAATTTATAGAAGACTATACGTCAAACATTGCTAGTACTCCAATGGATATGTCCAGGCCTTTATGGGAATTTCATGTGCTGAATATAAAGACATCAAACGCAGAATCTGTAGGCATAGGAAAACTACATCATTCACTAGGCGATGGAGTGTCTCTTATGTCTCTTCTACTCGCTAGTTCACGGAAAGTATCAGACCCCAAGGCTCCTCCAACTACAATGGCTACAAAAACACATGCTGATTCTAATGCTAAGGGTTGGTGGTGTATTAGGAGGTTTTGGTTGATGATAAATATCATTTTCACAACTCTTATTGAATTGTTCAAATTTTGGCTTACTCTATGTTTTATGCGGGATACGAAAACTCCTCTCATGAGTGAGCCGGGAGATATAACTCGACCTAGAAAGTGTATCAATAGGATAATAAGCTTGGATGATGTCAAAATGATAAAGAACACAATGAAAATGGTAAACATATTAATATTTAATGTCATATTTCTTTATATTGACCACTTGTCTTGTTTTTTTTGTTAGAATTTTACTCTCTTTTTTTTTGTAGAAAGTAAATGATGTTCTTCTCGGAATGACACAGGCAGGCCTCTCAAGATATTTGAGCAAAAAATCTGGTACTTTCATATTCTTTCCCAGTCTACAAGCTAGTGTATTGACTTTAATATTGTTATAAATCTAGTTTTAGTAACTTTTGTACATGAAGAAAAACAAAGTGAAAAAGATGCCTTGGAAAAACATACGCAAGTCTAATATTGGTTCTTTCAGTTAATTATCAATTTCTTACTATTTTAATTTGTATTTCCCGATTTAGAAATATGTACATATCTATTGGAAATTTTACTTTAGAATAAATTAGTTTTTCCAAGTTTATCAATTTTGTTTATCAAATACTTTAAAAACGCGTAGTAGATATGTTAGCTATGCCTTCAAGGATGCGATACATATATATTGATATAGTATTAGTTATCCTATATTTTTATTAGACATGATATAAAATATTTTGCTACTAAATACTCCATAGAAATGTGATTACATTTTTCCAGTGTGATTACATTTATAGTTTGTTTGTACCGATATCCGCGCTATAATGCTCTGTTTAATACAACATCGTAGGAGAGTGCAATTATTGAATATATCATCATTTCTAGTTTCAATTTTTTTACATTCTGCAAGTAGATGATGATATGGCGCCCGGGAAGAAAAATATCCGTCTTCGTGGTACAGTAGCTGTAAATTTAAGACCAGATACAAAGATCGAGGTAATATAAATGTAGCCATCATTTTCAGGAATATTTTTTAAAACAATATTTTAAAAAAAAATACACTATAATGCAAGAGGTTCATAATATACGAAAATGTAGGATCTCACTAGTATGATGGAGAAGGGTTCAAAATGTAGATGGGGAAACTTCGTAGGTATTGTTGTATTTCCGTTGTGGGTAAGATGTGAGGATGATCCACTGGAATACGTTAGAAAAGCAAAATCTACTATGGATATGAAAAGAATCTCCATGGAGGCACTTATACTATATGGACTTGTTAAGTGTATCATGAAGATATTCGGGGATAAGGTACAATAAAAAATGAATATCAACTAATTAATCAATCTTTTTTTTTGACAAAGCTAATTAATAAATATATGTACTTACTTATGTATATATAATTTTTAATAACAGGCAGCAGAAAATATTGTCAAAAGGGTATTTGGTCACACAACATTAACATTTTCAAGTGTGATGGGTCCAAAGGAAGAAGTAAGTCTTTTTGACAATCCGATGTCTTACGTGACAGCAACCGCATCCGGTGGACCGCAGGTAAGCCAATCATGCCATTCTTGCATATATTGGTTAACTTCTTTTTAGGAAATCACATTATAACTTCTATGAAATTAATTAAAAGGTGGTTATGTTTGTTGTGAACTAGGCTTTGATCATCCATTTTGTGAGCTACGTAGACAAGATTATCATCAATCTGGCTGTCGACACAACAGTAATTCCAGACCCACATCAACTATGTGATGATTTGGTAGAATCGCTCGATATCATCAAACTTGCTGCCTTGGAGAAAGGAGTTCACAAAATGGAGGTTTGAGGCATGTATCACTTGACAACTATTAAGTTTTATGTTTGAAGGATAACAGGTGCTGAAATCTAATTATGTACTATGTAAGCCTGGATTGATCTCAATAAAAATTTCCGTCGGGGAAGCATTTCTCACACAGAGCCGGGCTTGATAATTCAGGCCCAGAAGCAAAAAAAAAAAACTTTTTTGGAACATTATTTAAACATCCCATGAAAAATGGTCAGTGCCAGTACAATTTTTAAAATTTCTTAAATTTAAAATTTGAATATTTAATACCAGTACATATTTTTTTTATGTAACGCTCACTATAGTCAGTAGTACCAGTACATATTTTTCTATGTTGTTTTGGCCCTATAAAATATATAATCTGACCGGTCCTGGAGCAGATATTTCATCAGCTTCTACTCAGGCTGTTCTCACCTTATAATTTGTTCAATCGATGAAATATGTTTGATTTTTTTCCCCATTTTCTCCTTATTTGTAGTTCGAACTTCAAGTGATATCAATATTTAGCTTTTTATTGCTATGCATGTTCAAACTATGGATCTTGACTAGCCTCACAAAATATGTGAATTTTAATAGTATTTTACATGTCAGACCATTCACACTTTTATAGGTGACACATATTTGTAGACATTCTAGATGTTATGGTTACTTCATTGACAAAGGTTTTACAATCTAAGATCATCTCCTATCCACTTCAAAGCTTACAATCTAAGATGGATCTCCAATGATCTAATGTCAGCCCACTTCAATCGAAGATCTTATATAAGAGTCTACGATTTTAGATAATCTCCAATGCATTTCTATTTTCATTTATATATTTTTCTTAAAATATATATTTTATTATACAGCTGAATTTTGAGTATTTTTCATTGAGTCCAACTAAGTTTTTTTAAATAGAGTAATGTTCTAAATATAGAAGGAATTAAAAGTGTCAAAATTGGATTGTGGCGGTGGTGAGTGGTAACACTAATAAAATTTTCAAAGTACAAATCACAATCATCCTAGAAATCAGTTTGAGCAAATTATGGATCCTATTTAATACTCCCAGCTTCTTTCATAACTAACCTGATAGCTATTTAAGAACAGTTATTGTGAACACATGCAAACATGTATCAGATTCCACGTAAGTGTGATTGCCAATCAAAAGATAAGGGGCCCTGTTTGGTCTATTTGAACAGTTCACCATAACTGTCGTACTATGTCAGCAACTTGGTAGCTCTATCTTCTAACTGTCCGAAGACAATGTGGGATCGCAACTAATACATGATTTCGTAATTACATAGTACAACTGTGAGTGCAATTTTAGACATTCTATGCTAGATTAGGAAAAATATTTCTTGTTAAACCAATCAATATACAGTTGTGAAGAAAACTAAGGATTACGCATAATGCTTCTAGTACATTAAACAGTGCAAAATTGTTTCCTCTACAACTCATACAAATACATTACTAGATTTAAGTTTGAATGATCTCACGGTCTTGACACTAATATAAAGTTACAAATTTCAACACGTATGCATCATTTGTATCAAGTTATACTGGATACACCTAAAAAACTTTTAGTATTTATTGTGAATACATTTATCAGATTCTACGAAAGTTATTGTACACCAAACGATACGTGACTCTGTTTGATTTCTAGATCCAAAGATGCAAGATCGATAGCTTACCGTCTACTGTTGATTGATTGATTTGGTTTCTTTAACAAGTTTATACAAAATTTTGGTTGTCATATATACTTTTAATAGTCTTTTCGCATTTGAAAATGATTTAATTTTTTACAATTTTTCTATAAATTTGTCTAACATGTTCATTCAAAAAAATGGTTTGAACATGTATAGTTTGAAAATAATAATGTATATAATAGTTAGATATATATTATACAATACTATATATTATGTAATAACTCATAATTAAGTTAACAGGAAGCAGAAAAAAAAAATGTACACCCCCCCCAACCCCCTTTGGCGGGACTCAAGTCCAACAAATCATACATACAATAAATACGAAATTAGATAATTAAATATAAAAAGAAAAGACATAAGAAATGTCACATAAATCCTTGTACTACTACTATATAAGAGCCAAGTATGGCTGAAAGCAAGATTGGATTATAGTCAAAATAAGATCGAGAAGACATGGCGAGAGAGAAGCAAGCAGAGAAAACAGTAATGGAGCCGCTTAGCCCAGTGTCCAGGCTATTTGTCTCGCCCGGTTTCTATGGCGTCATTGTCTTTACATTAGGGTTTAAAACTAGATGCAACTCATCTGCCATTGTTGAAGGTATCAAGAACACATGGATCAAGCTTCCCCGCTTCTCTAGCAAAGTGGTAAACAAATACTATTATTTAACATGATTTAATGGATACATTTTTCTTAGTTAGTCACCAAATGCAAACTATGTAGTTATATACCTAACCATTTACATGTAATTTACAAATGTTTTAATTTTCTTTTTGCTAAGAAGGTTAATATTCATATAATGAAAATGTAAGATTTAACAGATGCACAAAGTTTACTTTGCAGGGAGATTTCATTGACGTATATATAATTTCCTTGGGTTCACTGATCCTCATAATGTCGTTCCCTCTCTTCCTTTCTTTTATAAATTTATTTATTTAATAAACTATGTGTCACCATCTATTTGAACATAACAGAACTAGAAAGAATAGAGACTCTGCAGATATGCTTCCAGGATTTCAAAATCACTCATGTTCCACGAGTGCATAATCAGTTTTCAGATTATTTAGTAAAAACGGCTAGATCCTTTCATATGGAGTTATGTTTTGTTGCTTGTTCTATTCCGGTATGATTACACAGACCACCCCAAGCTTGAGTAATAGAATGGTTTTGATGTAAAAAATGTTTCAGGTAATGGACGATAAGAAAAATGGAGAAGCGATCTGGGTTCCTGTTAGTGTTCGAGTAGAAGATCATGTTTCTGTTCCCGACATTGATCCATCCGACATTACAGATCCTGATCAATTCTTAGAAAACTATACTTCAAACATAGCTAATACTCCAATGGACATGTCAAGACCTTTATGGGAATTTCATGTACTGAATATAAAGACATCAAACGCAGAATCTATAGGTATAGGGAAGTTCCATCACTCACTCGGCGATGGGATGTCTCTTCTATATGCTAGTTCAAGAAAAATATCAGACCCCAATGCTCTTCCTACTACTGCTACTACAAGAAAACAAGTTGGTTCCAATGATAGTTGGTGGTTGGTTGCAAGATTCTGGTTTATGACAAGAGTCATTTTCACAACTTTTATTGAACTGTTCAAGTCCCTCCTTACACTATGTTATATGAGGGATACTAAAACTCCTCTCATGGGTAAACCTGGAGATCGAAATGGACCTAGAAAGATTATTCATCGGATAATAAGCTTTGATGATGTTAAATTTGTGAAGAACACAATGAAAATGGTAGATATATTAGTAACTTTTTATCAGTTCTCTTTATATTGATGGTTAATTTCGTTTTCTAAACAGTTAATGTGTTTTTTTAGAAAGTGAATGATGTTTTTCTTGGAATAACACAAGCCGGTCTCTCAAGATACTTGGGTAAAAAATATGGTAATTTCAAATTCCCTCTACTTTTATTAGTGTTATCGTAGTTTCAATATCTATATGTATCAAACAAACTGTGAAAAAAACTGAAAAAATAAAAGAGTGAAAATATCTATGTAAATTTCTTACCATATTACTTCTATTGTAATTTTTCATTAACAGTAGATTCAATTTTTAATATTTTTAAAAGGAGATGAAGATCCAGCGACCAGGAAGAAAAAGTCCTTAGAAGAAACCCGTCTCCGTGGTACAATTGCTGTAAATCTAAGACCAGATACAAAGATCAAGGTAAAATCAATCTAACGATCTTGATTTTATCTTACAAAGCAATTTTGTTAAGATAATTAGAGTGCAACAAGATAATAAAATATTAAATTGTAGGATCTGGCTGATATGATGACAAAAGGTTCAAAATGTAGATGGGGTAACTTCATAGGTGTTGTTATATTTCCTTTGTGGGTAAAATCTGAGGATGATCCCTTGGAATACGTCCGTAGGGCCAAAGCTACTATGGATAAGAAAAAAATCTCCATGGAAGCACTTGTGTTATATGGATTCATCAAATTTACCATGAAAATATTTGGCGAAAAGGTAAAATACCAAACTTTTTCAACCATATATGTAATATGCATACTTATGTAAATAAAATGATCATACAACTTTTAATGACAGGTAGTAGAAGCTATCACTAGGAGGGTATTTAGCCATACAACGTTAACATTTTCTAATGTGTTGGGCCCGAACGAAGATATAAGTTTTTTTGAACATCCCATGTGCTACGTTGGAGCAAGCGCATTGATTGGACCACAAGTAAGTATAAGTCTATAATCATGTCATTCTTGTACTTGTATATTAAATATGTTTTCTGAAATCTTATACAACTACTAGGTGATATTTATTGACATGTGTTTATGTTTCTGGTTTGACTAGGCTCTTATTATCCATTATGTAAGCTACGCAGACAAAATTGTCATCAATCTAGCTGTCGACACAACTGTGATTCCAGACCCTCATCAACTATGTGATGATTTGATAGAGTCGCTTGATATCATCAAACTTTCTCTCAAGAAGAAAGGACTTCATAAAATGGAGGTTTGAGACGTTCACACGATATAAAAAATTGAAGTCTACGTCGAAAAAATAACATGTGTTGAAATGTACTATGTTAGCTTTTGTATCTGTTATCATGTGCTGTTATTATATACAGTCTACTTAGGTAGTATAGACGTTTTTATTTGTATACTAAAAAAGCATTAGTTCATGTCTTGTATTTGCTTGATAATATTATAGACAGTAGCATTTACACAAGACGAACAAATTAACGTAGACCACAAGCACCACTAACAAATTTACATAATTAGAGACAGAGATATTTTATCAACAAACAGAGCTGGTATACAATTTGTTGTTCAAGAGCTTCACCATGAAGTTAAACTTGGTGTCTGGAGCTGTCTTTGGTTGTGGCCAGTTCGCTCCTTCAGGGATCTTGATGCATCTGTAACCTTGATCTTTGTAAAGTTTAGTGGTTCCCATGTTATTGAGATCACAGTGAAGGCCTATAACTCGACATCCCCAATTCTTAACTTGACTTGCATTGCAAGCTCCTCCTATATACAATCAGAAAATAAATATCAAATAAAGAACAACTTTATCGTCCATTGATGTATCAAAGCATGTCGTCTCTCTGTTGCCACTCTCCCCTGTCTTCTGTAAACAAAACTCAATCACTGACTGGACATTAGTTACTGAACACGAGATCTGAACCAAACCTAAACCGAAAAAATCCAAATCCATACCCGATCTGAGTGTCAAACCAAACCCTCTAGCTGCAACCAAGGGTTCACTAAATGCTGCTACTGGATCTCAACAACATCGGATGGGCCAAGACTTGCCAAGTCCATTACGGATGCGCGCCAAAATAAAACTCTCCAACGGTCTTCTGCACTAAAGCAGAACGACTAAAGCAGAGGAAACTGCGAGGAAGGAGCAGAGTACGAAAAGCAAAAGTAGCTCTGTATCTATCCACAATCGATTCAATCCTTTACAGCTAGCAGCGTAGCCAGAGATAGAACCACGTACATCTCACTTATAAGGGATGGTGAACAAGCCAAACAAATCACTAAAACACCAACTGAATTGTAACTCTATCTAAACCAAAGCTCGTGAAATCTAAATCGCTGTCCTCTTGAACTTAGAACTGAGTCTAATAGCTAACGGCAAATCATAGCTTACCATGCCTTAGGTCAAACCTGATTTCGTGTAAGGAGTCGGCGGGAGAAGGAAGAGAGAGCAGTGCCGTCTCCGACTAGGGATAGAGAAGTAAGAGATTCGTGGATAGCTCGGGTCCTCCGGACTGGTAACAACAAGACCAGACGGTTCAACCGGTTCTATTCGTTTACTAGAAATAAAAATCTCTGTCCTAGTCAAAATTATTTTATTAATAAATTCAATTCAATTTTCATGGAGAAAGCGTATGTTTTTTCTTCCACCAAAATCACACGTTTCTTACACTAGTGGACAATTCTAATTTAAAATTAAAATCTTAGGATGGGGAAAAAAACATAATATTATCATTACATGTCACCATCGTCACAACATCGCAATTACCATCTTCTATATTCGTCATCATACTTATCATATCACCATCACTGCTATCATCATAACATATTGGTTATGTTCGTTTGTTTGAATGTAGTTGTGATTTGCGACCAGTGGGCTATCGCAGCTTCTAATTCGTTTTGGTGTCGCACCTATTTCATATTGCTAAAATGTTTAACGATTTGAAGTTTTTTTTGTGACTTGCGTCTGATCTTATGATTCTAAAACATTTAAACTAATAAGATTGTAGCGACATCGAAAGGATCAAGGCCATAATTTATCATAATCCATTATCACCATATTGTTAACTTCTTCAACAGAAAAATCACAACTGTTTAGTGATTGGTGTTTTTTGTCCCATCATACCACAACCATTATCATATTCCTACACAGATCTGTTTAGTGATTTGAATTTTACAACGGCGACTTTCATATAAGCTACTTTGGGTATAAAATTGATTTTGTATTAGTATAAAGAAGAACTGTGTTGTAGTTGAATTTAGCAAAGCATGTTGATGCATTAACATGATACTTTCAAAGTAAACCAAAGAATAGTTCATGAAGGAGGATCATGTGGTCAAATAAATTATAGAAAGTCTTAACCTCGACTTTGAAACAATCTTCTTTGTATTAAGGTTTTATAAAACGAACGTCGATCGTTGAAATATGCATAGTTTTTTTTAGCATCAAAAGATCATCCTATTGGTTGAAATATGCTCATTATCTTTCACATTGTATGTTACATTTTATCCATCAAACTTTTTAAATTCCTCTTGACGATAAACAACCCGAAATAATTTGGCAAATGAAATGTTTTAACTTTGGAGAAATTTAACTTATATGAGTAAACCTAAAAAGTTTTGATATCTGGTCCAAAAAAATGTCTAACTCGATTCATAAGATATTTTATATTGTATCCAGATTTAACTGTGAATCTTCCTAATTGGAAAAATGTCATCCATCTCTATATGTTGATTGTACCTTGTCTAAGTGAATGCTCTGAATGAGTTTTGCCTCATCTGGCTCAACTAAGGATTGAAGAATCTGAGTATTCCATGTACGTGAAAGAGGATCGATAAGTTGATCTACCATAAATTGGTGTTGTTTGTCCCGAAAGTCCACCGTCGAGCTCACCAGGGATCTGCTCTCCCCTTTCAACAGCGGGTACCTCAAATTTTCTCTGGTCAGTTGCATTCACTCCAGTGACAATCACACGAAAATGTTAGAGAGCATGGCACATAATTGAAATTTTATATGTAAATTATTAGCAAAGCTGTTGTATGTGATACTTTCAAAGTAAACTACATAATAGTTCATAAGAAAAGTATGGTCAAAAAAATTATAGAAATTCTTAACCTCAAATTGTAAACCATCTTCTTTGTGTGTTAGGTCTTATAAAACGAAACGATGGTTGAAATATGCATCATTATTTTGTATTTTGGGTATTTGAGCAATTTAAGTAGCGTGTCCGCGCTTCGCGCAGAATATTATTCTAGTGTTGTTAATTATGATTTTTTAGATGATGTAATTATATGATTGTCTTTATTAATTAATTGCATGATCTGGTGATTTAAATATTGTGCTATGTAGTAATATGTAATCCGTTAATATATTATGTGTTTGACTTTTCAATAATGTGTTGTTGTGTGTATAATAGTACTTATTTATAGTGAAGTGAACCTATGATGTAAAACATATTGAAGTCTCTGAGATAAAGCATACTGAATTTCAATAAATTTGTTTTATTGGTCGAAGATTAACAGTTTTAGCAATAAAATTGTATTTTATGTTTTTTTTTAATTATTTGAATATTTAAGATGTTTTGTGTCGTCTTCCCATATTTTGACATTGAATGGTCACAATCTATGTATTTCGTTTACCATTTTGGTTTGATGTATTTCTCATCATCACTAAAAAAAGACTCACCACCATACTCTTGTTCTTCCTCACCTTTTTTATGTGAGATTATTTGATTTTTGTTATAGCGGGTTTATAAGTTCTCAGTTGTGTGATTGTTTATAAGGGCATTGTAAGCTGTTCCAGTTAATATTGGATGCTTCTCCTCTTCCGTAGATTTCAACTGATGTTAGGAACTGCATCTCCTTGGGTTGGGTCTGAGTTTAGTCGTCTTTGATGTTGTTATCCTGGTTTACTGTCAATAGTCAATGCTTGTCTTAGTTTTCAAGATTTGGATTCTGGTGATCTAACTTGTATGTTCTCTTTCGTAGCTCAAGGAAGGCTCCACGGTTTATCGATTTCATTTCGTCTACCCTTCTATGTTTTTTCATCTCGTTACAGCTTTCATCGCTGTCTGCGTCTCTTGTGGCTCTCTCTTCCGTCATGCTTGCCACTCTAGGTCTGGATAGTGTTTTCCTCCGTGTATGCTTTGTAAGTTTCAAAGTTTGTTTCAGGTCTCAAGCTTGCGCTCTAGTTTGGCGGTAGTTGGCTTCCATTTTTCTCCCTAAAGTTGTTTCTTTTCTTCCCTTGCTTTCTTCAGTATAAGTGTGCGGAGTTAGTTTCCTGGAGCTTTGGTCCGTTCTATCCAGAGCTTTGTGGTTCTTTGTTGGCATGAACTTTCTGTTTATGTTTGTTTAGTTTGTGAGGTGCTTTTTATTACTTAGTTGGTAGTTATGCTTATGGTGCATTAGGAAAGTGTCTTCCTGCTTCGTAGCGATTTTGGCTTTCTGTTGATTATTCTTTACGTAACATGTTTTCTTATTTTTTGTGTTGGTCTTTCATCGTACTTCTTTGTGTTCGAAATGTAACTTTGTTCCAAAGTTTATCTTTCAACAATTTTCTGATTTTTTTTTGTTCTGTCTATGACACTCTGATAAAGCGAGGTAAGTTAGTCTTTGTTTTTTATTTCTTTTCAATTCTGAGCTTTTATTGAGTTAGTGTTACTTCAGCAATTTACTTTTCTTTATGATTATGGAGTTTTTATGTTGAAATTATGTGTTGTGATCTACTTTATTTTTTTAGTTTAGTTAATATTAAAATTAATTATATAATTTGTAAATAAATAATTTTAAAATAGTAAAGTAGTGAAAGATTATTTTGTTTTTAGTTGTGAATGAATTAAATAGGTAAAATATATTTATATTACTTTACTTATTTTTTTTAATTTATCGTGTATTTTTGTGACTGATAAAATAGATTATAACACTTCAAATGATGATGATTATTGTGAAAATAATTAAATAGTACATAATTAGAAAGTGATGAACCAAATTGCAATAATATAAAAGATGAATGAACTAAAATGTAAAAAGAAGAAAAATAAGGACATATGTCAACAAATCCACCTTTCACATGTCACATGAAGAGAGAAAAAACTATTTTTTATATATATATACTAGATATGAGCCCGTTGCGTTGCAATGGGTTTTGTTTGATGTTTAAATTTAATTAAAAAACATAAAATAATACATTATTTTATTATAGTTTTATAATTGCTTTTGTATATGTTGTGTGAGATTTATTTTATAGTCCAAAACAATTGTTGCATATAAGTTTAAGTTAATACATGTATTTTATAATCACGGTTCATAGATCAATTGCTATCAAATTTATACTTAGACTAGAGGAAAAACTATACAATTTCTTATGAAAAAAAATTAAAAATCAAATAGCACCAATCGATTCAATGACATTATCAAACAATTTCTTATGTAATAATTTAATGTTTTATTGAATAAATTTTTAAACTTTTATTATGTTAGGATTTGTTTTAAAATGAACACATTCTATTTTATAAATCTTTTTTTATTTACAATTTTGAAATAAATAAATATTATTAAATACTCTTTTACCTTTTTGTTTTGGATTTAGAAAAAGAAAATTACTGTTATATAAACTTTTACAATTTATCTTCTCTTTCGAATTTCAAAAAGAAAATTGCTACCAAAAAATTATTTCTAGTTACTAATAAATAATTTTAAAATTACTGTTTTTACAATTTGTATCAATACTAATTTTACACTTCTTTCATTAGATATAAAATTGTTCGTTTCATGTTCATCACCAAATTCTCTTTTAAAATATTATCAAATATTTTTTACAATTCTCTTTTGGTTAAGATTTTTTGATTAAGATACGATACAAATCTCTTTTGATTAAGATTTTTTAGAATGGAAAACAACTATCAGATATTTTTTACAGTTTAAAATATTTTTGAAAAAGAAATTAGTATTACATAATCTTTTACAATTCTATTTTGGCTAGGATTAAGAAAAATAAATTACTATCAAATAATTATTTCCAGTTAAAATTAACTATTTTTAAAAGTTCTCATTTTCAAGATTAGGCTTTTTCAATATCATTAATATTTTTACAAATTTTCATGTTAATTAAAAATCTTTAGTATCATATTTAGTAAGATGAACTACGGTAAGACGGTAAGAACATTTTTTGTTTAACTAATCTAATTTTAAATAACTTGCTGAAGTCATCATTTTTTGGTAATTCCTGGTAATAAAATAAATTACAATTTTAGTTAGAAAAATATAATTAGGGCAAACACACATAAGCAGTCATAATAGCATTATTATGAAACGAAAAGTAATGATCATTATGATCATTATGTATTAGCGATAGTAAAGAATGAGTACAAATAATTAATGTGGCAATAACGATTTGTTTATGTAATTAATGTATGCAGCAGATAATATGAACAAAACAAACCAAAATCACTTCTATGAAGAAAAGAAGATGTGGCAAAAAAGATATAGAGTATCATCTTATATTTTTCTTGAATCAATAATTATGTATGGTGATCAAATATGAGAGAGATTACTTCTATATATATATGTGTGTGTGTGTGTGTGTGTGAATAATCATAGTTTTTCTTGGGTTATGTTTTTTTTTAAAAAAAAAAATAGGACTTAAAAGGAAAATTAACATTAAACAATCTTTGACATTTTTATTTTGTTTAAGTTGCCTTTTTATTTATTTAAAGTTATATTTTTCATGATTTTAGGAAGGAAAATTAGTTTTAAGTAAATTAGTTTTACAAATTGGTTTTGGTATAGGTTTTGTTAAAGCTAAAATTACTATTAGCTTTTTACTAAATCGTTTTATCATGTGAATTTTTTTAGGTTTATAAAGGAAAATTAGCATTAAACAGTCTTTGACATTTTTTTGGGTTTATATTTTTAAAAGGATAATTACGAATTTGTAGGAAGATTATATTTTATTTATTGAGAGTAGTAAAATAGGAAAATTAGTGTTAAATATTGTATAAATTTAAATTAGTATATAGGATTTGTATAAAACAAAAGTTACTATTTTTTTAAAAAATCTTAACGAAATTTTACTTTATCATAGGAAAATAAAAAAAAATCAATGTTAAATATTTCAAATTTTTATTTTGGCATATAGGTTTTGTAAAAAAAGATAATTACTATTTTAAAATAAATATTTTTAATTAATTTGGCTTCTATTTTAACATATGTCGCAATCTAAAATATATAACTGTCATGTGTCACTATCGTGTTAATTAGTAAATTTGAAAACTAAGCTTTATATAATAAGATAGATAGAATAAGACCCACGTTTTAATGAGGATTATATTTTTAATTTTATTTCAATTATAGATATGACTATCAAATTTATTGTGTCATTAATTTATTTATTTGAGTATTCTTTATACTTTCTCCTCTTTGCCGACTGGAAGCAAATACCATCTGGTTCTCTTTTATCTTCTTTGACTTCCTTATGCTAAACAGACAAATTGTGAATCAAAGTAGTTGGAATAAGAACAATAATTTTAATAATTGAGTTCTACCTCAAATAATTAATAGAATAGTGCTGATAGAAAAATTAATAGAATAATCTCAGTTGTTTCTGTACGTGTGTTTAGGTTTTTTTTTTTGTAAGTAGATATAACTAAGTAACTAAAAAAGATTTTATCAAGATAATCATATAGTTTATAGACTTATTTTAAATACTCCAATAGCAGTGAAATAAGATCTTGTTTAAGATTAAGCTCGAATACATGTTGTTACAAACACATTCATTTGGTTATAATGTTTTATGTTGTTAAATGTTTTTGTTAGACCATTTAAAACTCAAATAACAACTTTTATCGGTAGATAAAAATATGACTTTAGTAGATGTAACAAATTTATGATTTTCGAAGTTTGTTTTCTATTTGAATGCCGCATAGCAAGTTACGTCATTTTTTGTATTTCATTGTATACTTTTTGTAACAGGATTCCATAGTACTTGAGAAGATTTTTGTGACAATTTCACGATTTTAGAGAAAAAAATGAAAGCTAACCCGCTTACAAATTTCCATTCAATTATTTCCCCGCTAAAAAAATCGCAAATTATTACCGAAGTCGTATTCCATCAACATCAGTTATTCTACTATCTTCTGCAGTTACCCGTTAGATTATTCGTTTTTATTCGTTGTATCTGCAAAGTGTTTAGACTGCGGTTTTAATATCACACTAGAGCTTGATCCGCACGTTCGTGCGGACTCTTATTTTCATTTATATATATATATATATATATATATATATATATATATAAAGTATTAATAAACAAAAAAATTGTTTACATTTGTAAAACAAATTTTAACCCGTATGCCATAAATATTGAGAGCTTAAACTTTTTTACATATTGTGAAAATATTAACATATACGAAACACTAAACTTTCGACAGATATTGACTAATTGATATGGCCAAATAATATTTTCTTTAACGCAAAATCAATTTCCAAATGTAATTTTTTAAAAATATTTTGATTAGATATAGCCTATAGGTCATATGCTAGTATATATAAGTTTATTGTTGAAAATAATTAATAGTAACTGAAATGATTAAACATATATTTTTGAAATATTAGAAATACATATATTTTAATTTTAGGTAGTACAAACTATGATATTTGAAAAATATTACATAATATTGTTATAGTTCGTTTTTAAAGTTTAATATTCCTAAAAGTTTGCTAAATTTTTTTAGGAAATATATTGAACAGGAAAATTTAGTTAAACTTATTTTATTAAATGATATAAGTAAGTTGACAAAAAAAATGATAAAGTTAAATTAGGAAATGACATTTACGACTTAAATTTAGGGTTATTTAATACTTCAATCATTAATATAAGAAGATTAATGACAACATTTAGCTTAATTAATTTTAGGAAAACACATTAAATCATCTATATATTATTTGCGAAGTGATTTGTATACAAGTCGTTACAACAATCATTTACGCCATAAAATGATGACATGACACTAATAAAAGATTACATGAATTATAATTTAATATGACATGGACAATTACATTTAATGTTAGTTTATATTTTTGGTAATTTTTTTTTTAAATATGGTAATAACTCATATATTACTTTAATGTCGATTTTTATTTTTGGATTTTTTTTAGAATATGGCAATACCTCATAAATCATCGTTAAAATAAATATATTCAAATATAACATTACAATTTCAAAATTATCATTTAATTATATATTTTTTAAATCATACAATTTTATTACTAATATTTTCAAAAATGTATACAATTTTGTTTAAAAAATTATAAAATTTAATCATAAAACCATTAGTTTCTTATATATCTACAAATTTTATAAATATTGTTTAATTTTAACTTTTGATAACTATATAAGTTTTTGCAAATTTATTTAAAATATTTAATTAAAGTAAATAGATAGAAACATCCATCCCCTAGACTATATTTGCAAAGTGATTTTGTCACATGTCCTCTCTACAATCAGTTTCACAAAAAAAATAGTGACAT
Source organism: Hirschfeldia incana (assembly GCA_026261945.1). NCBI lineage: Eukaryota > Viridiplantae > Streptophyta > Magnoliopsida > Brassicales > Brassicaceae > Hirschfeldia > Hirschfeldia incana. The sequence continues at coordinate 10,551,139 of JABCMI010000007.1, forward strand.
GTCTATTAAAATTGATTACATGGCCTATGATTAAATATGACATGGAAAAAAATGGTGACATGTCTACTAAAATTGATGACATGATTTACGATTAAATATGACATGGACAACTGTATTTAATGTAAATATATATATTTTTGGAAATCTTTATAGAATATGGTAATAACTTATATATATTACATTTAGTGTCGATCTATATTTTTGTTAATATTTTTAAAATATGGTAATAACTCATAAATCGTCATTAAAATAAATATATTCAAATATGGCATTAAAAAATTCTAAAATATCATTTAATTATATATTTTAAAATTATACAATTTATTACAACTTTTTCAAAAATGTATTCTTTTTTGAAAATTAATAAAATTTAATCGTAAAATCATTAATTTCTTATATATTTACAAATTTAATAAATATTGTCTAATTTTAATTTTTGATAATTATAAAATTTTCTACTACAATATTTTTAATATATTTAATTAATAAATAGAAAGAAAAATCTATCTAAGATTATAATTTTAAGTATATAATGCATATTCTTAGATGTAATTTAAAATAAACAAAAATAGTTTTATATTAATTTTTATGTTCAATTAAAAAAAATGTATTAAAATAGTGATAAGAAAAATAAAATTTTAGTTTTAAACATAACTTATATTGTATCTATTAAAATATATTTTAAATTTTTTTTACTGCACATGGTGCATGAGAACACCTAATTTAAGATTATAATTTTAAATATATATACATACGTATTCTTACATATAATTTTAATTATAAACAAAAAATTTATCTCAAATTTATGTTAAATTAAATCAAATTTTATTAAAATATTAATAAAAAAAGAAAAAAATATTAATAAATTTTTACTTTTAAATATAATTTATATTTATCTGTTAAAAACTATTTAAAGTTTTTGATGCATATGGTGAAGGAAACCACCTAGTAAACTAAAAAAGACAAACATAAGTTATAAGAACATTAATTAAATTCTCTGTAGCATGCCATTGTAAATAACACTAAAAATTAAAGGGTATTTTTAAAGTGTACTTATATTTTAATAATAGAGATTCTAAAAATGATTAGCGATCTTTATATTGTATTTACCCCCACCCCCAAAATACTATTTAGGATGTAATAGTAAACTATCAAGTGGAATTATCCGTACAACTAAAGAGTACTCCCTCTGCTTTGAATTAGATATCGTTTTGGAGTAAAATTTTGTTTCAAAATAAGTGTCGTTTTATGATTTTCTTGCAAAATTTATTGACTTTTTATTTTGTTATATTTTTTATTGGTTGAAATCTGGTTAGGTGCATTGGTAATAATATTTTTATCTAGTAAATATATAAAATTAAATGTTTTATTAATATGTGTGTCGAAATCTAGAACGACAAGTAAAATAAAACGGAGAGAGTAATAAACAGTTTACGAATGCAAAACGTCTGATTCAGAAACGAATCTCACCTATTCACTATAAAGTCGACACTAAACTTATCATACCTTTGATGAAGCAATAGACCATCCTTCAATGTTTAATCCCAAACAAAAAACATTTAATCGTTGTCGCGGAAATTTTCCAAAACTTGCATCTTAATCATGAGAAACATACAAAAGGGAAATTGTACGAAATAAATTTTAACAAAAACTGATGTGGACAAGCTAAATATTTCAGAGTTCTGATTCAATAATAATTTGTAAGCCACTGAACTTTTACCCAAAATAGATATTGTACCGTCGACCAAACTGCCAGCTCAGTCTCGATCCACAATTCTCGCCACGTATGTCTCGCCGACATCAGAAGTGTACTAACCATAGGTTTTTCAATATGCCAGAGTAACATGTTTCATTACAATAATAATATAAAATTGTTTTAAAATATTCGATTTGGTTTTATATATAAATTCCAAATATCGTTAAAATTTAATAAATAAACAATCCATCAATTATTATGCTTTAGTTATTTATAAAGACAATAACATTTATGTCACATAAAGAAGAAATACTAGGAAAATATGAAGAAAACATCGAGAGCAATAATTTGAATATGTTTTAGTTTTTTGTGAAGAATGAATTATGTGAATGTAACTGGAAATTTTATCTGTGTACCATTTTGGCAAAGAAAACCGCAGAAGAGAGAAGAGATCATGTTTGGGAATGTTTTTTAGCATAGATTTTGTCAAATAAAATCGTTGCATTTATTACGTGTATCAGAAAGTACTCACCCATTATGATAAGTCTATGTCCAAGTTCAGTGGCCAATTACAGTTAGAAACCGTCACTCACAATTTATCTATTGTCACATTTCCAACTACAACATTACCGATTGACATAGACTGTAACATCTCTTGGAGAAATCTTAAATTCCAAAATAGTTTAGAAAACAAAATAAGTTGTGCTGTCAAGATATCTGTAATATCTTTATGCTGGACGAATCAATATATCACAAAAAGTCAAGTAACGATTAGTCTATGTTGTCGGTTCGCTTAAGAGTGATACAACATCTGTTTGTAGAACTTGCCAATCAGCCAAACGCCTCGCGTCAAATGTCATATTACATTTATCTACGAATAGTGTCCAACTTTACTCGGCCATGGACGAAACTAGCTACGAATATAGTGTTTAGATGTGCCTTCCCCATATGCCAATTGAATAAAACTTTATTTTATATAGGCTGATCGTTTTAGCCAACGATTCTAAGACCATCTCTAATGACTTATTTTATTTCTACTCTAAAATAAAATAATTATATAATAGAATTGAAGTTTACTTCAATAATACTCTATTTACAGTAAAAAATAAAATAATGAACAAAAAATAAACAAATTAGTTTTTATTTAGAGTAAGCATATTTTTCATTCTCTTATAGAGCGAAAAAATAAAATATCACTAAAATATTTTTACACTATACTTTATTTTATTTTAGAGTGAAATATATAGTAGAGTTATAGATGCTTAAATATCGTTTCACAATTTCCAATAACTGTTTCAGGTTCTTGTTTTCTATATTTGGCATTCCTTTAGCCAACTCTTTTTATATTATATACTAAAATATTTTAATGTAAATTTTTCTTTCACTTATCTCTATTTTCACTTTTAAAACAAAGATTAATGTGGTTAAAAAAAGATTAATACTTTATATATTTTTTAAAAAATATTCTTCTAAGATAATTTTTTTTGTAAAATAATATATCAACTTCTTAACTCTTTTTATGTGAAACTAAACAAATTTATGTCATAAGCTATCAGAAGTATTTTAGCGAAGTTTCTTCAACATCATTATATATATATATATATATATATATATTTATTTTGAATAACCAGTGTATCTTGGTCCACATAGAGGTGAATTGAGACTAGCAAAGAATGTTCGTAACAACCTACGTTATCAGTCGAAATATGCCTCAGTTGAGAAAATCCAGATGTTAAGTTTTGCTTCCAGTGCCCAGCAGAATTCGAACTTAGATCCGTATTGGGACCAAATCTCTCTCAAGACCACCGAGCCATCTTCGCTATGCTAATTATATGTCAATACACTACAAGAAAACTGGCCAATACCGAGGGAAAATATCGTCGGAATGTCCTCGGAATAACGGTATTCCGACGACATACCGAGCATATCATCCCTCGGAATAATGGCCTCGGTATTTAGCAAGTCCTCGGAATTTCCTCGGAAATTTCCGAGGAAATTCCGAGGAACAATAATTCCGAGGACATACCGAGCACGACATTTCCTCGGACGGGTCGTCGGTATATACCGAGGAGTTTCCGAGGAAAACGATCATCGGATTACGGATTAGAAACCGAGAATCATTCCGAGGGAACGGTCCCTCGGAATATTCCGAGGACACTTTCCCTCGGAAAATTCCGAGGACTATGTTCGTCGGAAACAGTCCCTCGGAATTTTCCGAGGGAAAGTGTCCTCGGAATATTCCGAGGGACCGTTCCCTCGGAATTTTCGAAAAAATTAATTTTTTAAAAAAATGAAAATTAGGAATTTAAAATCGAAAATATAAAATTAAAAAATTAAATTTCGAAAATAGAAAATTAAAATTCAGAAATTTAATTTCGAAAATATAAAATTCAAATTCAAATTCAAATTACTACAAATAAAAAAACATTCGAAAGTTGTAAGAAAAAAAAACTACTGGTTGGGGTTTGGGTTTTGGGGGTTCGGGTTCTGCAGAGTCGGGAAGGTCACGTTCGGGTGCAACGTCCTCATCATCTCCATCATCTGCTCGTTCAGCTTCTTCTGTGCCTCGAAGTCCGCTTGCTGAGCCTCGAACCTCTCTTGTTGAGTCTGCATTTTGTTCTCCAATGCAGATATGCGAGTATCCTTGTCTTGCAGCTGACCAAGGAGTACTTCGGTATCAACAAAAGGCGGTGGTGCGGCTGAAGATGCAACTGACTGGGCCCGACGAGACAAACCGAACAAACGTCCCTTCCTCTTTGGAACCGTCTGAAATAGAAAATTGACAAAGTTAAACAATAGGTTGACAAAGTTAAACAATAGCTAAGATGCATGAAATGAAATTTAAAAAAAAAAAAAACTTACCGATTGAACGATTTCGTTGATCCGATCCAGAGGCAACTGGGTACCCGTCGAATCGTCGTCGTCGGTTGGAAGCTGAGACGCTGCTTCTTCAAGCTGAGTGCTGATGAGGTTGACCACATCTCTCGCAAGACCATCATCAATCTCGCCGGTCTTCTGGTTGGTATACGCCCTCTTCATTAGGGCGAAATCATCAACCGGCTGACCGTCATTTGCTTCCACCTTGATATCAATATAAATTAAACAAAAAATTAGTAATTAGAAGAAATTAATAAAAATTTGAAACTTTTAAAATTTGAAAAATAAACAAATGAAATTACCATGCGATCCCTGAGAGTTGCTTGAGACTGAGCACCCAAGTTGTGCTTGAAGACGCCCTTCCCTTGACGCACGCTTTTGCGGTTCGTGGAGTTGGTGGAAGAAGTAGCCTTCGTCTCATCCTTACTCCAATGAACACAAAAATCCGCCCAGACCGTCATGTTCATCGACTTTGGGACCTTTATAAAAAAAATTGTTAGATAAGTTAAAAAATATAATAATAAATTTAATTTAAGAAATATTTAAAATAGTAAAAAAACCTTGTCTTTTTGCCACTTCTTCTTCCACTCGTGCATTTGATACGAGTAGTTCGTCATGACTTTATGGACGAAGTCATGACGAACGTCGTAAGGTCGGGATTCCAGTTGAACTCTTGCTGCAAAAAATACATAATTAGTAGAAAAATTATATTAAGAATAAAAATATAAAAAAAAAAAAAAAAATTGAGAAATTTACCGCAAATTGTTGAAACCACAGGACTTTCTTCCAGGTAGGGAAGTCCGAGAAAGTCGGATGTCCCTCGTCCAAAGACGAGTACATCATATGGTTGAGCCATGTGCTGATCCCGTTCGCGGATCGGTCGAACCATGTTTGATGCCGTCCAGATGGATACGAAGTGAGAAACGGCAGCCGCTCACGACCCGGCTGTCGAACATACTCCGCAACCCTCACCAGTTCCGGAGGACCCACATAAGTCGGAGGAATAGGGGGTGCAGCACCGGAGCCACTAGGAGCTTCGGGAAATGGAGAGGGAGATGTTTGGTGCGAGCTGCGGGGCGATTGGGAATCCTGAACGGAGACACTCCCCGAGCCACGACCACGACCAGCACGACGCTGACGAGGAGGCGGGGTCTGATCATCGTCATAAGACCTGAGTATAAAAAATTAATAAATTCTTAAAAAAAATAGAAATAAGTTTGAAAAAATTTTAAAAAAAAGTTTTAATATATTTAAAATTAAGAAAAATTTATAATTTATTAGATTACATGATTTATTTATATCAGTATGAAAAATTAATAAATTGTTTAAAAAAATTGAAATAAGTTTGAAAAAAATTTAAAAAAAAGTTTTAATATATTTAAAAAAAGTTTTAATATATTTAAAAAAGTTTTAATATAAGGAAAAAAGTTTTAATATATTTAAAATAAAAAAAATTTATAATTTATTAGATTACATGAATTATATATATGAGTATAAACAATTAATAAATTGTTTAAAAAAATAGAAATAAGTTTGAAAAAATTTTTTAAAAAAGTTTTAATATATTTATAAAATTACATAAAAAAGTTTTAATATTTATAAAATTACATAAAAAAGTTTTAATAATTTTAAAATTATAATTTATTAGATTACATGATTTATATATATATATATATATGAGTATAAAAAATTAATAAATTGCTTTAAAAAATAGAGAAAAGTTTTTTAAAAATTTTAAAAAAATTTTAAATACGTTTTATTATTACTGGAAACTTAAAAAACGTTTTTAAAATTAGAAAATTGTTTTTAAAAAATCAAAAAACGTTTTAAAAATAGAAAAACGTTTAGAAATTCAACCAAAAAAAAAAAAACCATTCCAAATCAATGAAAAACAACAATCAAACCCACAATCCTAACTTAAACTACTCATGCAATCCTAAACTATCATCTAACACCCTAAAATCCGAAATTCTAATCCCATCATTCCTAATCAATCACAATTTTGGAAGAAAAGAGAGAGATATAGAGTTCTTACATGATTGGGAAGAGATTTGGCAAAGAAATGGAGGAGAGAAACGGTGGGAATCGCCGGAAATCGGTGGAGGAGAAGGAGGAGCCGCGTAGAGGAAGAGAGGAGAGGAAGAGAGAAATGGGGAAGAAGATCGCGGTTACCCTAATTTATGAGGGGTCCGGCGGACTAGTTCCGTCGGAATTCCCTTGGTATTTTTTAAGTTGTCCTCGGAATTCCCTCGGTATGGGAATATTCGATATTTCACGAAATGTTTGGCGGTTAGGGGTTTCCCGGGTGATTAAAAAATTCCGAGGACCACAGCGTCCTCGGAATTTCCTCGGAAAATACCAAGGACATTCCGAGGAAACAAGGATTTGGGGTTTCAAATTCCAATTTTTTTTCCCGATTTTCATTTCTTATTCAAATTTAACGCATACCATTGAGGATTCTTTGTATAGATGAACATAAACCATAAAAAAACAAAATATCAGAAATGATTGTAAGTATCTCGTTTAACGTTTGTTAAAGTGTATAAGTGTTTATCTTATGCTGTGTGGTTTTCGTTCAAGCAATCGTAAAAAGTGTTTGTTATTGTATAAAACACCTAAGTATAACTTCATAATATGGTTAAGACACTTAATGAAGGCTATATACGTGTTATTCAATCCGTAAAACGTTGTTTACGGTTCCCTAAACCCAATTCCTCGGGATTTCCTCGGAAAATACCGAGGACATACCGAGGAAAGTATTGAAAATCATTGGCTTCCTCGGTATTTCCTCGGTAGAATCCGAGAAAATCACGGATTTCCTCGGTATTTCCTCGGTTTTTTCCGAGGAAATACCGAGGAACAACACAAAATAATCAAATCCCTAAATCTAGAGGTGAATACCGAGGAAACCCTACTGGCCCTCGGTATTTCCTCGGTTTTTCAAAAAAAAAAAAAAAAAAAAAAAAAAAAAAACTACTCTGATTCCGAGCCATCATCACCAGATGAATCGGAATCTGGATCTTGGTGAAACTCTCCAATAACCGGTTCATCTTCTGCATGAACGACGGCTTCTTCTGCGAAGTCGGTCAAATCGACTACAAGAACACCTTCTGCTACATCTTCTCCTGCACTTAAGTTCCCGGCTGTGATTGGTTGTAGTGGGTCTTCCAGCTCAGAACTTCCCTGAACTCAGCCTCTCGGGTTAACTCTTGTTACTGTAACCCATGGATCATCTCTGTTTCTTACCCGGGGGTACTTGATATAACAAACCTGTAACATTAAAAAAATTATTAGTAAAAATATAAATTATGATCAATCATTCTGAATAATTTACATTCACTTACCTGATCGGCCTGAGAAGCAAGAATGAAAGGATCATAATATTGCAGCTTCCGCCTCGAATGTACTGATGTAACACCAAATGCATCTGTTGTGACACCTCGATCTGGAGTGTTGTCGTGCCAATCACAATAGAAAACAGTACATCGCAATCCAAGCATGCCCAAATACTTGATTTCCATAATCTCTTGTATGTGTTCGTAGTATACATCATCTCCTGATGCAGAACAAACACCAGCATCATAGGTCGTACGCGAACGTCTCCTCTTTTCAGTTGTGAATGAATATCCTCGAGTACAAAATCTCGGATATGACTTCACAACACATATTGGGCCAACCACCATATCGCGTATCCAATCGTCAAATATTTCACCTCTGGCCAAACCAGCAGACACCTGTGTAATAGCACATATGAATTAGTATAAAAATGTGAAAAATTAAATTTTATGAAGTTTAAAGCACTCACATAAGTAAACATCCATCCAGCAAATTCTCTCTGCTTCATTTCTTCAAGTTCCGTCTCTGTGGCGTATCTATGTTCGAACCGCTTTTCTGCCATGAAAATCCTGTACATATGATAACAATAATATTATTAATTAAAATTTAAATGTTTATTTGTTAAAAAAATTTAAATTAGTAGTAAACTTACCTCTCATATGGAAGAACATCTTCGCAGTTGGTGAGCAAATATGTTTGCAAATGACTACGCTCCTGGACAGTAAGTCGACGGTCCTTTGGTTTTCCGCTAAGTCGTCCAACATCTGTGAAAATGTCTGGAACCTTAACATGATATGTTGCCCGTTCGCCTCTATCATCATGCCGAGCAGGTCTTCTGTTTTTGGTATGAACTTCTGCTGGAAAGTAGTACTCGGCAAAGTTTGAAATCTCTTCATTGATCATCTGTGCGACTATAGAACCTTCCACCCTACTAAAATTTTTCACCATCTTCTTCAAATGGAACATATACCGTTCATACAGATACATCCATCTATACTGCACAGGACCACCAAGTTCCAATTCTCTTGCCAGGTGAATAACAAGATGCTCCATAACATCAAAAAATGAGGGAGGAAATATCTTCTCAAGGTTGCACTGAATCACGGCTATGTTAGTCTTCAAATTTGTAATACCTTCAAGAGTCACTGATCTGCTGCATAAATCGCGGAAGAAAGCACTTATCCCTGCAACTGCTTCATGAACTTTTCGTGGTAATAGTTCTTTGAAGGCAAAAAGAAGGAGGCGCTGCATCATCACATGGCAATCGTGACTTTTCAAGCCAATAAACTTTCCTTCCTTTCTGTCGATACAATTACGCAAATTAGATGCGTAACCATCCGGAAACTCCACATCGTTTGAAATCCAATCAAAGAAAGCATCTTTTCCCTCTCCATCCAATCGGTATATGGGAAAAGGAGCCCTACCATTCTCATCAACATGAAGTTCTGCACGAGCACATATATCGACTAAATCCAGTCTTGACTTCAAATTATCCTTTGTTTTACCTTTAACGTTAAGGATCGTGTTCATGAGATTGTCAAAAAAGTTCTTCTCAATATGCATGACATCTAAATTATGCCTTAGCAGATGATGCTCCCAGTATGGCAAATCAAAGAAAATACTTTTTTTGTGCCAGTTATGTAAATCTCCAACAGCATCTACCGGAAAATGCTCATGTCCACCAACGTCTGGGGTCCTTTCTGCACCGTAATCTCTTAGTTGTGTCTTCAAACCTTCTCCACTAACTTCCTCAGGTGGACCATCAAACACCTGTTTGTTCTTCCTAAACAAATTCTTACTCCGACGGTATGGATGATCATGTGGTAGGAATCGTCTGTGACAGTCAAACCAACACGTTTTTCTTCCGTTCTTTAGTTGGAAAGCATCTGTGTCATCTTGATAATATGGACATGATAGCCTCCCATGCGTTGTCCATCCAGATAACATACCATATGCTGGAAAATCACTTATTGTCCACATTAGTACTGCCCGCATTTGAAAGTTTTCTTTACACGAAATATCGTATGTTTCAACACCGTGAGCCCATAGTTGTTGCAACTCATATATTAGTGGCTGAAGAAACACATCAAGTGATCTCTTAGGATGCTCTGGCCCGGGAACGAGAATGGAGAGAAACAAAAACTCTCGTCGCAAGCACAAGTTTGGGGGTAAGTTATATGGTGTAACAATGACTGGCCATAGAGAATATTGTCTTCCACTCTTCCCATACGGGCTGAAACCATCAGTACATAATCCAAGGTAGACATTTCTTCTCTCATATGCAAAGTCGGGATACAATGATTGGAAATGCTTCCACGCTTTTGCATCAGAAGGATGTCTAATCTCATCATCTGTTGAGTGCTCCGCATGCCATCTCATTCGTTGTGCTGTGCGTTCCGAAAGATACAACCTCTGCAATCTTTCCTTCAAAGGCAAATATCACATCCTCTTATATGGCACTGGAACTCTTCCACTCGTATCTTTGTAACGACGCTTCCCACAAAATTTGCATGTAATCCGCTGCTCATCCGCCCTCCAATAAATCATGCAGTTATCGCTGCATACATCTATTACTTCATACGGTAAACTAACACCGGATACGAGTTTCTGCACCTCGTAGTATGAACCTGGAGCTACATTATCCTCAGGTAGAATACCTTTTACAAAATCAGCTATCGCATCCACACAGACTTCAGCCAAGTTATAATCGGTCTTAATGCCCATCAGTCTTGTAGCAGATGATAAAGCTGAATGACCATCTCTGCAACCTTCATACAAAGGTTGCTTTCCAGCATCCAACATATCATAAAATCTCCTAGCTTCTGCATTGGGTAAATCTTCCCCTCTAAAATGATCATTTACCATCTGCTCAGTACCTACACCATAATCTAAATCCGTTCTAATTGGTTCTTCTAATCTAACCGCCGGCTGAGGTTCGCTAGTACTACCAAGTTCATAACCAGTTTCCCCATGATGATACCAAATTTTGTAACTTCGTGTAAACCCATTCAAAAATAAATGAGTCCAAACATCCCACTCTTTAATAACTTTTCTATTTTTACAATTAGAGCAAGGACATCTTAACTTACCTGTTTCTGCTTCCGGTTGTCGGCGATATAACGCCATGAATTCGGTTAAACCTTGTTGGTATTCTTCCGTAAGCAATCTCGTCTCCGGATCCAAATGAGGTCGATCGATCCAAGAACGAAAATAATTTGAAGAAGACATGTTTTTTTGATCTAAAATTCGTGATAGTAGGAGAGAAGAAGAAGAAATGGGGTGAATGAAGAGGAGGAGGGATGGCTGTATTTATAGAAGAATTCCTACCGACATACTGACGGAATTCCGAGGAAATTCCGAGGAAAGTTCACATTTCCTCGGTATTTCCTCGGAATATTTGAAATCACACAACGGCTCTCCCAACGGCTCTCTAACGGCTACAAAAAGTCCTCGGAATTGAAGAAATATCCGTCGGTTTTTTCCCACGGACATCACTTCCTCGGTATGTCCTCGGAAATTTCCGAGGAAATGATGTTTCCTCGGAATTTCCTCAGAAATTTCCGAGGACATTCCGAGGAAACCCAGAAATCGGGTATCTTCGAAATGTCCTCGGTTTTTCCTCAGAAAATTCCGAGAACCATCATTTGCCCTCGGAATTCTCTCGGAATGTCGCTGTTTTCTTGTAGTGATACAAGATATAATCATTGGTAATAAAAAAAAATAGTATGAAATAGCTTTTATAAGAAGTAAGACTTTAAACAGCAAACTAGACAATCACTATCATACATGACAATTGGAAAAAAAAGATCTATAACTGAAGCACATGCATATCGTTGTTGTTGATAATAGGTATAAGTGAAACAAACATGTTGGTCACATAACACAATTAAAAAACAAGGCAGTTGCAACGGAATATCAAGTTATCCATCGTTTGGAAATTGATAATCATCGGAAGCGTTATTTCCTTTTCTCTCCATTTTCTTGCGGGATATTAAAGCAGCGTGAGACATTATTTTGAGGTGATCTTAGTTTCTAGGCCACCCATGGTCGAGTATCTCTAAATATGTGGAGATATGTATATTAGAGAAAGAGAAATAAATTTTTAAGGTAAACTTTCAGAAAACTTTTAAGAAAACGTAGTGGGTGGCTTTATAAAAGAAAATTCACTTAATAGGAGGCTTGTCGACCACATTTGTAGCTGAGGCTACTCGACGGGTAATCTAATAATTTGCCTTTTATATTTATATTAAGAAAGTATAATGGCTGTATATTTTACCAGATATAACTGTATATATTTGTAAGATCTTTGTAAAAAAATTGGCATCGATATCTAAGTTTTACTCAGACGTTGATTAGTATTCGAACTGAGGTGTTTGACTGGTTTTCCCGCTGTCACCGGCAAACGCAGCTTTTGTGGTTGGTAGCAGTTGTTGGCTTTTTGCAACAATCACTCAAACCGCTCTAAATCGCTTCAAATCGTTTCAAACCTCATAAATTCAAAAGCTGGTTTCAGCTAGCGTTTGCGGTTGCGGGCGGTTGCGGGAGGGTAAAAAAAATTTTGTTTTTCTCAAAAATAATATAAATACAAAAATAAAAATATTCAATAAAAATTTTAAATTAAAATTATTAAAATTCTAAAATATATCTATTATATTTCAATTAATACTATAAAATTTGAAAATAAAAGTTTTTTTATTTTTTAAATTTTTTTAAAACTATAACTTTCTAAATATAACTTTGATATTTATTATAATTTTATGATTTTTGATATTTTTATAATTATAGAAAATATAAATACTATTAATTTATTGTTCAATCGCTGGTTAACAAGTCATAAGTATCCTGCAAACGCACAAATTTCTAACCGCAGTACCAATCGTTCAAATCGTTTAAAACCGTTAGAAACCACAACCACCCGCATCCGCAAACTCCCGCAATCGCAACCGCTGCGGTTAAACCAGTCAGACTCTGAATAGGGGTTTTGCATTGCGTTTTCGTAGACCTCTCACGTACGGATATAAACCAAAACCTAGTTGTCAAGTAATACGGAATGTTTGCAATTCAGCGAAATCAAATCCTAGGATAACGGGTTCTTTTGTTATTGGATAAAGTATACTTTTGGTACCGGCACTAATTAAAATAAAATATGCACTAGACATTCAATAACTTGTGAAAATAACAGTAATCATTAAATATTTAAATGGTACGAAATGTTGTAATAATTAGCAATCGGCCGTGGAGTCATGGACCAAAAATAGAACATAAATAAAAGAGCGATAAGGCCATTAGTAAGAAAAAAAAAGAGCGATCGGGAGATATAAAGCCACCAGCGAAGGACAACCAGAGCCGTGCATATCTGTTATAATAAAACAGAAGTCATGACTTCTAATTCATGTGTGATTTTTAATAAAATATACTATAACTATAATTAGTTATATGATATTTTCAATCATCATTAATCTTTATATTAAATAGAATATACTACATTATTCCATCATTAATAATTTTAATATTATATAAAAAAATAACTTCTCAATATTTTAGAGATTTCATAAATAAGAATAAAAATATATGAAATTCAACTTATATTTAAATCATATATATATATATATGTATCAAAATTTTGAAAAAAAAAAACTGTTTATAAATATTTTAACAAAACTTAATTTTCAAAAATTATATGTAAATATTTTAACTAATTTTGTTATTAGTTTTGAAATATTATTATACACTAATATAATCAGTTGTTGTATACAAAATGAAAAAAAAAATTATATCTTTTTTTTATCAATTATACAATCCAAATAAATTATATTAAAATAAAATTATTATGTCTATCTATATAATTTTAACAATATATTATTTTTTTTTAAAATATATATGTAAATATTTCACTAATTTTTTAATTAGCAATGAAATATTATTATGCAATATTTAAAGGGTATATAAAAATTAAACATAAATTAAATACAAAATAATTATCAAATATGTTTTTTCATGCACATATTAATAGGTTTAAAAACAAAATAAAAATACAATAATATAAATATATAATAATAAGAATCAAATACATGTGATGGTTTTAGACATTTTAGAACATGTAAACTATAAATTATTTTATTTGAAATATTTAAAGAAACATTAAAATATATGACTAAAATTAAATCTAAAATAAATAAATAAAAAACTAAATATATCTATATATATATATATATATAACTAAAATATTAATTAAATTCTTTATAATATTAATATATGAATTTATATGTTTAATTTTTTAACTATCTTATTTAGTGAAAAAATACATTATCTTTGCAGATGATAATATTTTAATACTCTACCAAATTCTATTTCTATTTATTATTTATTTATTTAGTAATGAAATAGTAATATAACAAATTAAAAAAAAAATAATAAACGAATACATGTGAAAGTTTGAAACAATCTATTTGATGAAAAAAAGTATACTATAATATTATTATGTGTGTTTTTTTTAAAATCAGTTAACATCATTTATCATTAATAATAATATAACTTATATATAACATGAATAATATAATTTGTTTCCTAATAAACCGGAAACATAACCACAATATCTTTTGATATCTTTTCATTTCAAAAAAATCAAAAAATCTGTTTAAGAAGATTTTAAAAAGATCTTAATTTTAAAAACTTATATGTAAATATTTTCACTAATTTTGTAGTTAGCTTTGAAATATAATTTAACATTAATATATTCAGTTATCATTTATAAAATGAAATATAAATATTCTATTATACTTTTATCTATTATAATCACAATCAATCATATTAAAATTTATTATCTGATTTAAATATTTTAATAATATCATAATTTTTACAAGTTTCGTAATTAGAATTGAACTATATATTATTATTGATTAATAAGTATATTTTTATTGTTTACAATCCGTCACATATTAATTTGTTTAATAAATAAAAATAAATCCAATAAGATAAATATATAATAAGAGACAAAAATACATGTGACAGTTTTAAACAATTGATTATTTACAAAATGTAAACTATAAGTTATTATATTTGAAATACATTAAAATTAAAAATGTATACCATTATCAATTTAAAATATATATATATATATATATATATAATTAAAAATAACATCCGCACGGTTGTGCGGGTCGAGATCTAGTATCCATTTTACATTAGTTGTCTTCTTTCTTTCAATAAATTGCGATTTTTTAAAACCTTTTATAATATTACAAATTATAAAAACATTACAGAGATGATTTTACAAAAACAATTATATTTCATTTAGGAAGATTCTCGTTTACTAAACCATCGTAAGCCGCTTTATAAAAATACATACCTAATATTAGGAACATTTGAAAAATTGTAACCTCAATTTTGTAATAATTAAGAAAAAATCTTGCTTAAGTATCACTTAATTAGATAGTTAATTACATTCAATTAAAAACAAGTAAGTCCACATTCATTTTTTATATGTCGCTAGATACATTCGTTGGTCAAATTATATGATATAATTATATGATATTTGTGATAGAAGCATTTATGATTGTTCTGCTAGATATAATTACTATTTTTTTTCTTTCATTAAATAAAACCTACGAAATTACCAAAATAACTAATATATATATGACAATTAGTGATTATAATAATAAAGATTTGATAACAATTTATATCTTCTCCATCATTTTTTTTTAATTTTATATTATTCAAATAAATTAAACAATCAAATTAGCTATAAAATTAAAATTATTTTTTTGTATATGTTAGATTTTGAATTTCAAAAAACGACAACAAATGACTAAAACTATTAAAATTATTATCTTAAAAAATAATGATTAATGGTTTAACATTTTTATTATAACAAGATACACATGATATTATAACCATATGAGTAAAAAGTATCATATATATATATATATTAAACTATATACCATATAAGATTACACAAATAATTTATTTCAAAACTTTCAATGAATTTTCAAGAAAATTAATAAATTATAAAATTCTTAAATTTTTCACATTAAAAATTTTGTTATCAATAATAACATTTATAAAGCTCTGAATTACCTAATATGATTAAAGTATATGTGAAAATTATTTTTTATAAATAATAAATATTTGATAACATTTTTTGTATCTTAGGGTTTTTTGTTTAATTTTATATTATTCAACATATTAAACAATCACATTAATTATATAATAAAATCATTTAGATTTTTTCTTATATGTTATATTTTGAAATCTTCAAAACATCTATAAATTATAGAAATTTGAAGATTCCACTTTGAAAATTTTGTGATCAATAACTTAATTTATTTTGTTAAAATAAGATACAAATGATCTTAAAATTGTATTAATATGAAATTTTATTTAATAAATTTTCAAATGAAATAATATATATATATATATATACTAACGATTTAAAACAAAATTGGCTACATCAATTTAGTCGTCTAGTTGAAATCTTTCAAAACTGTGTGAAAGATTAAAGTCAAAGTAATTTGATTTTGGTAATAATAAGATGCTGGTTCTAAAATCATTAAAATGGTTCTCAATCATTAAATCACATGAATCATTTGAACTATATTTAAGTAACAATTTATTGCAATCGATGTTTCTTATTTTTTTAGTCTTTCTTATTAATCTTTTTATTTATTTTAACAGTATTTAATTGAAGTAAAGATTACAAATTTTATGGACAACAATTAGTTAAAAAAATTACATTTATTTTTCTTTAAAAATAGAGTTTTGTTCAGTCGAAGACATGTTAATTTGATGAATATTAATTATGGAAAAATATAAAAACTTTTCTTTCATGCTTCTGTTTTGTTTTTATTTTTATTTTTAAAATTTAGAGCTTTATATTAGAACACTAAATATGGAAAAATAACAAAATTTTGATATTAATTCTAGATTTAATTATTTTATTAGATGATAGAAGCATTTGTTTTTTTTTATTCTTTTATTTAAATGTATAATATTTTTTTTAAAAAATCACTTTTTGACAACATGACTCTAAAATTCGTATAATATATATGATCTCAAACTAAATAATTATGTTTTATGGTATAAAATCGAATAAACTAAAAGCCAACGGTATATAAACCAAATCGAACCAAAATAAATATGGATTTAGAATAATAGTTATATATTACTAATTGAAATACCGAATCGAAACGAAACCAGCCCGATATCCAGATTGAACACCCCAGATGCAAATGAAACCGAACTGTTGTTTTATTCTCCAACTGTTGTTTTATTCTCCAAAACATAATAAAATTAACAACTTTGTTCTGCGCCATGCGCGGGTCTTATCCTAGCTCTCTTGTAAAAGCTGTGTAAGTCTTTCTTCTAATAGTATATGCATAATATGTATTTTTGAAATTTATAACACATACCTCTCAGTGTAAAAATATTAAAAACTCCTAAGTTAAACCACTGAATTAATGAGTTTTTTGTCATTTAGAGCATTTCCAATGTTAATCTGTATATTTTACTCCAAAATAGTGCAACGCCAAAAGAAGTAAGCTTTTACTCTAATGTATTACTTCATTTTCTATTTCAAAATTAATACATTTTATTAATAATTGTTAACAAGACCATATACGTGTAAAAGTCTACCAATGAATCCAAGTATTTTATGTTTACAAAAAATTCTTAAAAAAGTAATTTATTTAATTTAACATTTATTATTAAAAAGTAAAAAAATCATAAAAATAATATAAAAGACAAAATATAAGTTAATTTAATAATGGAATTATAATATTATTTCTACAAATGATCAACTAATGCATTTCGTAATGAAATATAAGCTTTTTTATTTTTGATATTCCTAAATCGAGCAAAAATATTTTGAAATCAGACATTTTCATTTTCGACAATTTTGATATCTGGAGGTGGAGTTTTTCTTCTAAATTCAATTGGTCCATCAAATTCACACTCATATTATCATGTTATGTAAAATTATACATGTACCCATGATGTCATATAACACATATTTTTACAAAATCGAATAGATCCTTTCGCAATAGCGAAACACAAGTGTAAATCCTTTTATGTTATCTTTCTTTTATATTATTATTATTTTTAATTATATTATATACTTTATGTAAAATTATTAAATAATATAATATCTTGTTTATTAATGTTATTATATCATTTTAAAATATTATTTAAGTCTAAAATAAAAACATTAAAGATTTAAAGGACCATTTTACAAATAAAAAAATCCAGCACCAAAATAGGGTAATGGTAGCATTACTCTATTTTGGGGTCGAAAATAAAATAGAATTATTAAAAAAAATTTACTTTAGAATAATGTTTAGAGTAGAAACTGAAATAAGGTTGAAGATGTCTTTAGACAGTAGCTTAGGCCATCTCCAGCTGAAAAAAATGATAGAATATCCGACAAACAAAATAATTTATA
The DNA here is from genome assembly GCA_026261945.1 of Hirschfeldia incana. Taxonomy (NCBI): domain Eukaryota; kingdom Viridiplantae; phylum Streptophyta; class Magnoliopsida; order Brassicales; family Brassicaceae; genus Hirschfeldia; species Hirschfeldia incana. The sequence goes on from JABCMI010000007.1 coordinate 10,569,483, forward strand.
AAACGAAAAAACTAAAAGAAGTTAACAGACGGTCCTTGAAAAATATCCTACCAAAACCTCATAAAACTTGTGTGTCTATGTATCATTATATAAATGGTCTTTTTCTAAAAATAATTCTAATTTCAGTGTATATCTAAACTGTATTAATACTAATAAATTGGAGCTTAAGAACCGAAAATTGAGAAACTAACCGTCAAGAGTTATGTATCAAAATAAATTAAAACTTTATTCTTGAGACAAAAATACAGCAACAGAGTACCTCAGGGCAAAAGAGGAAAACCTTGAAACCATATTTTTCCATAAATACACCCACTCACCATCTATGCACATCAGCCACATCCCTTCTCTCTCTCTCTCTAACTTTGTGGAAACTACATAAGTATATACCGCATAAAAAATAAACAATGTCGACAGATTTGACGGAGGAGGAGTCGTTGTCCGGCAAGGATTACCAAGATCCACCGCGTGTGAAGATTTTCGAAGCGAGGGAGCTAGGCAAATGGTCCTTCTATAGAGCAGTCATCGCTGAGTTCATAGCTACTCTTCTCTTTCTATACATCACCGTCTTGACAGTCATCGGTTTCAAGAGCCAGACGGATCTCAAAACTGGCGGTGGAGCCTGCGCCAGCGTCGGCCTCCTGGGCATCTCATGGGCCTTCGGTGGCATGATTTTCATCCTTGTCTACTGCACTGCCGGCATCTCTGGTCTCTTTTCTTCTCTATTTGCTAATTCTTTCCTTATAACCACCTTTTGCCAACCTTTATGAGGCATAACACATAATAAGTTTTAACAAATCCACTCCATTAAATGATTTGCATAGTTAATTACTGCACATGCATCACAATTGAAGCTCTTATGAGACTCGTAACAAAGAAGCAATATTTCGGAAAAAAACTACTAAATGAGACGAATACAGTCATCAGGTAATTTTAATGAAATACCATGCTGACCACTATACACATGTGGTAAGTAAACAGCCTTTTTTTGGCTAAAAAGAAAGAAAACATAGCTTTCTACAAAATTTATGTTCCCACCGGTTTCTAAAGATTTATGCTTAAGATTTTTTCACGAATAATAATGAGTTATTAGTCTTGCGTAAAATTTAATTTTTCATCTGATAATTCACGCATACCAATTAATTAAGTTGAACTCAATGAAAATTTGTATTAAAGCAACAAAATTACAATTTCAAAGAAAAACTGAGGGAGTAATTAGTTTACTTGATTTATCTGATTAAAAATAATAACTCTCACTTGTAAGTTGTATCAACTGGTGTTATGAAATTAAAAATCATATATATGTGTGTGTATAGGTGGGCACATTAACCCTGCAGTTACGTTTGGGCTATTCTTGGCTAGCAAGGTGTCGTTGGTGAGAGCTATATCCTACATAGTGGCTCAGTGTCTCGGAGCCACTTGCGGAGTTGGTTTGGTGAAAGTCTTCCAGACGACTTATTACAACCGATATGGCGGTGGAGCCAACGTCCTCGCCGACGGATACAACGTTGGTGTTGGTGTTGGTGCTGAGATTATCGGCACATTTGTCCTTGTCTACACGGTCTTCTCTGCTACAGACCCTAAGCGTAATGCCCGTGACTCTCACATTCCTGTAAGCAATTCCAACTTTTTCTTTACATTTCAATAGAAACTATAACCATTGATATATAAATACTTTGCAAGAACATGTACTATCTTAAAAAAGTATTTTCACACTATATAAGAACATCACCTCTCAACAAAAAGCTAACAAAAAATATGTAAGATAATGTAAAAGAAAAATAGGAGAGGTCTCCTATATGCGAAATCCATCAAAAATGATTTGTTTAAACTTTTTGACTTAAATTTTTAATTATATAATTAAGCTATATTAATATTATATGCTCTAGATACTCTTGAGATAGTCTTTTTTTTTTTTTTTGTTAAAGTACTCTTGAGATAGTCTTACAACTAATGATGCTCTATTTATGGAACAATTAAATGTGTATTGAGATAATCTTACATGCTCTAAAGATTTATGGAACAATTAAATGTGTACTATTTGTAAAGATATAAAAATTTATCAACCCAAAATAAAATACATAAACTAACATTTTAAACTATAACAACTAACTAAAAATTAAAGATGATTTTCGAACTAAAGTTGACAGTTTTCTTTCTCTTCACTAATTTTCCACAAAATATAGTACTAGACTACTAGTGATGGCAATCAAAACTGGAAAGAGATATCAGGATATTTTTTGATTCCGTTGTCGCAATTTCGGACCCAGGGACGTAACAGAATCTAGTGCCAGCTATAGAAAGCACTATTAATACTGAAGACGATCTCTTATAGCGATTTTGGCCTAAATGAAAATAATACGGACCAAGTAATAATAAGTGTAGCGTCTAATTTCTTCTATGAGAAAAACGACAAATGGGTGTCCAATTATTTTTCATTCATTTCTTGTATCTTTCATTGGTACCAAAAGGTCCATTCACGATATAAAGACATAACATCTTTGTGATTCACGTCCCTTCATCATATTCACATGTCTTTGTATGTAAATGGTCCACTGTTCACAACGACCCATGTATATGTATATGCTCGTACATGCATGTTCCATGATCTTAACATCTTTCAAGTATGATTCATTACGTACAAACCATATGTTTGGCTTATATGTAGCATTGTCCGCACAGTCTCTTGTCTACTCTAATAATATGTGTGCTTATAGCTCATTCAATTAATTTGTTTTGTTTGACATTAATGTATTGAAGGTATTGGCACCATTGCCAATTGGATTTTCGGTGTTCATGGTTCATTTAGCCACAATCCCAATCACTGGAACCGGAATTAACCCGGCTAGGAGTTTTGGAGCTGCAGTCATCTACAACAATCAAAAGGCTTGGGATGATCAAGTTTGTGTTTTTACCCACTAATTAATACTATGTGCCCTAATTAGGTTATGAATGAATTTATAATTTCTTATAATTAATTGCAGTGGATCTTCTGGGTCGGTCCATTTGTGGGAGCAGCAATTGCAGCTTTGTACCACCAGTTTGTGTTGAGAGCTGGTGCAATGAGGGCTTATGGGTCAGTCAGGAGCCAGCTTCACGAGCTTCACGCTTAGAATTTGATTTTGTCAAACTATCTAAGAGGTGGAGATTTCTTTGGGCGAGGAGGAAAGAAACTAATATCAAAATAATAATAAAAAGAATTTATTGGTGAGTAACATGTAGTGTATTACTTGTTGCTTTGAGGGGGAGGTTTGAGAGTGACTTTATAAACCAATTTACTGTATCCAAGCTTGTAGAATGTATGTTTTTATTCGATGCATGTGTTATATATATTCTCTACTTATCAATCCTTTTATTTGATGTATGATGTATCATAATTATAAATTATCTTCTTCTTTAATACCATTTGCTTCCTTTAAATATAAGTACTGTTTTCAGAATTTGCACATAAATTAACATACAATATCTATTTTCATAAATGTTTTTATTAGTTTCAGGGTATAAATGAAATATTCTTTTCTTTGTCAACATTTACGTTCGAATATTTTTTCATAACAATACTTTATTATTAGTGGGGCAAAGTTTTGAACCCAAACGAACCGATTTTGTTTTGGTTTTCAATTCAAATTTTGTTATGAGTTTGGTGTAGTTTAATTTAACATACTAAAAACTATATTATGGTTTGGTTCGATTCAATAATTAGTGAATTTGTTTTTTTTTTCAAAAATCTATAATCAAGTTTAATCAAAATTCCAAATACAGTAAAACCTCTATACATTAATAATGTTGAGATTTTAAAATATTAATTTATAGAGATATTAATTTATAAAGGTTTCCCTATTTAGATTTTTTATTTCAAGTTTTATCTATTCTAAAATAAAAAATTATATTTGATTTAAGTGTATCGATATTAATTTTTACTTTTTGAAATTTGATATCTATATTAATTTATTATATTGTTTGATGTATATAGTATGTATTGCGTAGAACTTAAATGTGATTTTAGATATAATATTACTAAATCTCATCAAAATATATTAAATGTTAAGAAAATATAAGGATAATTCCATTGTGAACATAAAACAAACAATATAACAATAGATTTTATTTATATTAAATATATATACATATAAATTATTAATTTATAATTTTAATGAAACCATATATTTACATAGTATTTTTTAAAATAATTATTATCTTATTATTAAATTTTGAGCCGGCCCAAATTAGGACTGACAGATTTTATTAATTTATAAAGCTTTTAATTTATATAATACTAATTTATAGATGTTCTACGATATAACTAATCATTATTAAAATCAAAATGATTGAATTGAAACCAAATTAACCAAAATCGTCCAATTATTTAACCAAGATCAAACCAAAACCAATAACTAACTTACTTTGGTGGAATTTTAAAAAAAAAAAAGATCTGAATGAAAATAAACATAACGGTCAAACCAAACACAAACTTTGCTCGATTCAATCCACCAAATTCTTGTTCTGAATCAAATGAACCAAAATCTAATTTACCCTAACCAAAATCAATCGTTCAAACCGAACCCACATACCTCTACTCTCTTATCAGGAAACATAGAGAGCATACGAGAACACCGTTAATCAAGCTTTATACAAACAAAATAGCCCAAACTGTTCAAACAAAAAGCCCAATAAAGAAAATAAGAAAAAGTAATAGAAAGCCACCCCCACCTCTTCACTCCTCCTTTCTCTAGAACCTCCATTAACTTAAACTGTCTTTATCAGGGATCCCGTCTTTATCACTCTCATTCCCCCCCCCCCCTCAAAAAAACCCTAATCTCAAAATGGCAGCCGCCGCACCACCACCACCTCCAACAGCAGCCCCAGAGCCAAACATGGTCCCAGAAACCTCCCCCATAGGCCACCCTCTCTTCTCCCGCATCCGCCTCGCCACTCCCCTCGACGTCCCCTTCATCCACAAACTCATCCACCAGATGGCAGTCTTCGAGCGCCTCACACACCTCTTCTCCGCCACCGAGTCAAACCTCTCCTCTTCCCTCTTCACCTCCCCTCCTTTCAAATCCTTCACAGTCTTCCTCCTCGAAGTCTCCCGCTCCCCTTTCCCCACCACCACACTCCCTCCTTCCTCCCCTGACTTCACTCCTCTCCTCAAAACTCACAACCTCGATCTCCCTATAGAAGACCCTGAAAGTTACAATTTTACCCCCGATATGTTAAACGACGTCGTTGTGGCGGGTTTCGTTTTGTTCTTTCCGAATTATTCTAGCTTCTTGGCGAAGCCTGGGTTTTATATTGAGGATATATTTGTGAGGGAGCCGTATAGGAGGAAAGGGCTTGGGAGTATGCTTTTGACGGCTGTGGCGAAGCAGGCGGTGAAGATGGGGTACGGGAGGGTGGAGTGGGTTGTGCTTGATTGGAATGCGAATGCTATTAGGTTTTATGAGCAGATGGGTGCTCAGATTCTTCAGGAGTGGAGGGTTTGTAGGCTTGCTGGTGATGCTCTTCAGGCTTTCGATAACGTTAACATTTGAGGAAGACATGTTTGGTTCTGGTGAGAGAGTGTGTTGGAGATTACTACTGCCACTTCTGGTTATGTTTTGTTGCTTTTGTTGTCTGGTTTGTGTTTCCTTTTGTCTTGTAAGTGTTTGGCATTGATGGTAACGATAGTGATTCCCTCTGCCACTTGACGTACAATGATTAATAATAAAACCTTTTGTTGAATGAAACATGTGCTGTAATTGTGGTTTCTTATCGTTTGAGATGGTTGCATGTTGCAACTATATAGGACAAGCATTGTTTGCTTCAATTACTCAGTTGAGAAATTGGGGACTTAAGAGAATAAATAATAAGACATAACAACGATGTTGCTTTTGGTTCCTCCGGAAGCTATATAACTTGTAGCCTTGGGCATTGATGATAATGATGATGATATGAGAGAGGAATAACTATTGTTGAGCTGATTCCTATAGTTTAGACAGCTTGTGATGTTTTGCAACAATGATCGCAACGAATCTCACAAATTTCTGCTGGGGGACAAGTCTTTATAAGATGGTTGCAACTTGTAACTATATGGAAGCCTTTTTGGCTATAAATGTCAACGTCATTACCGAGTAATAAAGGTTTGATTACCAGTGAAACTTGAAATATCATTTGCTAGATAGCTAATCCGATCATAAGAACCGCAAAAATAGTTTAAAACGACCCAAAGCATCAAAACTAAATCAAAGCGTGTCTAGTTTGACCAAAGCGAAGAAGTATAAAACAAAATTGTGTTAATTTTCAAGAATTTTTATGGTTTCCCGGTTATCCATCCTTGTTCGGTTAATAACAGTTTGCGCATTCGAATGTATTTTGTAATATACTCTACATGATTCATTCGGATATTTTTACATTCCAGATGAGATAAGGAATCGGATTTTTCAGTTCTGGCTCTGTTTGAATAAGCAACATAATTCATAAGACCACAACAACAAGTTTACTTTTGGCAGTAATAGTAAGACATAAGTAAAAGAAATCTCAGTAGATAATAACATGGTCCAATTAGAAGGTGACGGTTTGGGTAGAACTTGATTATCTTAGTTGACGACGCGACAGTTTCTGCGAATCTCACCACCTTCATCTCCAAGCGTAAGGACCTTGATGGAACTCATCTTGTTCATTGACCTACCAAACTGAGCAAGAAAACTCTCAGAGTTTTGAAAAACACTAGCAATGCCAGCAGCGGAGGGGTCAGTCAACAAGGCGGCGTCAGAGGTGAAGAGTCCTTTGTGTTGTAGGAGAGATACGAAGTAGCCACTGTCGAAGGAGAGTGCTCCTGTGGGATCCATTCCGACCACTGCAGAAGAGTTGAGTCTTTGAGATTTGTCGGAGCATTTGGTTTTGAGGAAAGAGGCGTAGCTAGAGTTCAGAGAAGGATCTGTGTCCCCTTTTCCGGTGAAGTTCGTGAGTCTCCGACCAAAAACACCGCAATGTGCTGTTCCTATTGTGTGTGCTCCTGTTTCATATCAAATTGTTTTATTTTTAGTAGAAAATTAACTCAAATTTCTATCGACTATATATATCAGAAAGTTTATCATCGGATGGTAATGATTTCTATACTTTGTCCTTAAAATTTTGCTTGCATTCAACAGAAAATTTTAATAATTATGTGATTAGCTAGTTTTTATAGAATTAATGTGAATGTGATATATAAAGGACTAATTTGTTAAATAATATTATAAATATTTGTTAAATACGTATAGAAATGTGTAACAATTCTGCTTGTTTTCTAGTGAATATTTGTAAGTAGACTATATGATAAATAACAGATGATTAAGAAGAAAAAAAATTTCAATGCTGAACATTATCACGTGAGACGTGTCTTCCAAGACTATCCTCAAATATTTTATGTTCAAATCTCTTGAAGATGGGAGAATTAAATTTGTAGCATCCCATCATACACTTCCTAACATGGACATGCACGTGGTCTGATATTCCCGCGATTTTCTTATTTCATTGTTCCCTAATTCATAAGTTCTTTTCTCATTAATAACGTATGGATCAATGAATATTTTATGCACACATATATAATTACGAAAAGATAATTAACAGAAAATAAAAACGTGTAACCTGATAAAGCCACGAGGTCAACGACGTCCAAATCGCTCTCGGCGAAGAGTTTCTGAAGAGAGGTGAAGTTTGCCCCAGCGGATGGTAAGTCTCTGGTGGCTTCCGTTGCCAATGAAACTCTTCCATCAACACGTCCGGTAAAGACGTTCCATAGCGGTCGTCCATACTAGAATATAACATTTTCCCAAAAATAATAAATTTCAAATTTCTGGAGTTTTGTTATAAGAAACCACAAAAATTGCTATAGGCGACACAAGGCCTATACATAGAAGATATTCACTTAAAGACGGATTTTGTTATAAAAAAAATCGAATTTCTGGAGTCTTGTTATAAAAAACCACAAAAATTGTTATAGACGATACAAGGCCTATACATAGGAGATATTCAATTAAAGACGGATTTTCTTATAAAAAAAACTAATTAGCACATAACATTTTTTTAGCATTTGTTTTAAATAACATTTTCGAACATTGATCTAAACTATTCCAATAACCTTCTAAAAGTGAAGAACATATTCTTGATTTTGATCAGCAAGGCGTTTTCTCAACCACTACACTACTATATATTGTTTGATTAGTACATTATATTTTCTAATCATAAAAATAATAAGAGGTTTGTATTACTTGGTACGAGACGGCGTCGCGGGCGGCTAAGGTGAGAATGTCAGCGCAGGAGACGGTTTCGGGACATTTTTTTTCAAGGACGGACTTGATCTCATCGATGATTTCAAACCCTACAAGCGAGAGATTAGGTCTCGCTTCCTTCTCTGACGCGGCTTTGCCAGCAACCGAATCTAAAAGCAGTGATGCATCACAACCCTAGTTAACATCAATTCATCCACATTATTTTTTGATCTTTACTAAAAAGATGTTCAGGAAATGACAAAAAAAACGTTAGAAGTAATACATACCCTAACAAAGCAGTCATGGTAATGAACCCTCAGGAACTTGGCAGCTAAGCTAGGGTTCGCTTCGACTTTCTTGGACACAATCTTGTTCACGATATTTTCGGCTTCAGGACAGGTCTTGTGATAGAAGTTCATTTTCAGCTTACCCTCCCATCTTCCTTTTCTTGTCGTATGGCCATTGTTATGACCATTATTATGGCCATTGCCGCGACTGTCTCTCTTACCATCAACATAAAGTAAGACAGCCAAAACCAAAACAAGAGAAAATAGAAACCGAGCTAGAGTCTGCTGATTCTTAGCCATGAACTCAACTCTAGGCTTTTAAGTTTGCTTTGAAGTATTTGTGCTAGTTGTATTTGAGGAAAGCACTTGGCCGGGCTGCTTTATAATGAAGCTGATGGTCACACACTCCATTTTTCTGTTCAAAGAAATTGAATAATCTTTAAAATTATTATCAAGTAAAGTTCCCTGCATGTGTTGTGAGAATGAAGGATTAATTATTAACTTACAAGTCAACACCATTAGAAAATATATAATTTCCACAAATCATTTAACTTCATTAGCTGAACCATAACGTGAACATCCATAATTTAAATTATTATGGCTGTCTCCAGGACCAATTTACATTAACTCAGGCAATGTTTTTTTATATACTTTCACAGCTTTAATTAGCGATCTGTAAGAAAGATTCTATTACAGTGGGCATGATCTTTAATCCTTCTTCTTTGCAATAACACATTTATATATCAACTCCAAATACGAGTTGGCAATACAATACGTTGGCATATCTACGAGTTCTTATTCTGTCATATCAACAGGCATAACAACATTCCTCTAGATGTACACTAAATGTTTACAGTACACAACAGATTAAGCCACTGTCATCACAAAGTTTGTTACTAGCTTTGCAGATTCATAACTCGAGCTTGTAAATTTATCAGCTTGAAGCTAGAAATGTCTTACGAACACCTGATGCAATTTCTAAACTAACATTTTGCAGATGTAGCAAGTAGAACAGATTGGTAGAGTAGTAAGTTGTTAATATGCCGTTTTTTTACATGCATTGGAAGTTTGGAAGGTGATACAACAAGCACCTCCATCTGCGGCTAACATGCTACTAACACCACATGACTAAAAATACTTCTGAGTTTACTGATTTCAGATATCATACTTCTACACCTTAATCCAGATGAAGTAAGCTAAACGTCTGCACCGTCTTTTAACTCCTCTGATTTGCTCTCCTCGGAGACCAAGGACTTTGATGGTTCAGAACTTGCTTCAATAGCAGCAGAGATGGAGTTCACCGAATCTGGCGGTGCCTCTGAATCCACATCAGCTGATTTGTCGCTTTCGACACATTTCTTATCATCTCCTTTAATGTCAGATTCTGAGACGGAGCCCTTGGGCTCCGGTTCGTCTAAACCACCAACTGCTGGATCCTCCGTTGGCAAGCTTTCCTCATTCTCTTTGTCGGAACCCAATGCTGAAGACAAATGGTCTTGTTGCTCCTTTGATTCTTCTTTCTCTCCCAAGACGCCGAGAGTCGTATTATCTTCAGAACTGTTACTTGCATTACCAACTTCCCCCATCTGTGTGGCCTCAGTTTCATCTAGACCTGTGGACATATTCTCTGGCTGAACCAGAACATTTACATCGCTGGTTTCACCACCAATCATGTCTCTATCGTCCGATGGGTTCTCAGCCTTGTTCTCTTCCTCTGAACTTAAGGCTGAAGGTAAATGCTCTTCTTGATCCTTTGGTTCTTCTTTTTCCTCCAAGACACCAACGGCCACATTATCTTCAGACTGGCCGCTTGCATTACCAACTTCCTCCATCTGTGTGGGCTCCTCAGCTTCAACTAGATTCATCGACAAGTCCTCTGGTTGGACATTTCCACCGCTGGCTTCACCTTCGGTCATGTTTACCTCTTCAGACTGGCCACTTGCATTACCAACTTCCTCCTTCTGTGTGGACTCCTCAGTTTCAACCAGATTCATGGACACATCCTCTGGCTGAACCGAAACATTAATACCGCTCGCTTCACCTTCGGTCATGTTTATCTCTTCCGGTGGGTTCTCGACCTTAGTCTCTTCCTCAGAACCTAATGCTGAAGACAAATGCCCTTGTTGATCTTTTGATTCTTCTTTCTCCTCCACGGCAACATTATCTTCAGACTGGTCACCTGCTTTACCAACTTCCCCCATCTGTGTGGACTCCTTAGTTTCAACTAGATTCCTTGACAGATCCTCTGGCTCCACTGAAACACTTATACCGCTGGCTTCACCATCAATCATGTCTGTATCGTCCGATGGGTTCTCAGCTTTGTTCTCTTCCTCAGAGCTTAATGTTGAAGACAAATGCTCTTGTTGATCCTTTGATTCTTCTTTCTCCTCCGAGACACCAATGGGCACATTATCTTCAGACTGGTCGCTTGCTTTACCAACTTCCCTCATCTCTGAGGACTCCTCAGTTTCAACTAGATTTCTGGACAGATCCTCTGGCTCAACTGAAACATTTATACCCCTGGCTTCACCATCAATCATGTCTGTATCGTCCGATGGGTTCTCAGCTTTGTTCTCTTCCTCTGAACTTAATGCTGAAGACAAAGGCTCCCGTTGATCCTTTGATTCTTCCTTTTCATCCAAGACATCAACGGCGACGTTATCTTCAAACAGGTCGCTAGCATTACCAACTTCCCCCATCTGAGTGGGCTCCTCAGTTTCTATTCGATTCATGGACAAGTCCTCTGGCTGAACCGAAACATTTATACCGCTGGCTTCACCATCAATCATGTTACCCTCGTCCGATGGATTCTCAGCCTTGTTCTCTTCCTCTGAACTTAATGCTGAAGACAAAGGTTCTCCATGGTCATTTGATTCTTCCTTTTCCTTAACCTCGGACTGGTCGCTTGCATTACCAACTTCCCCTACCTGTGCGGGCTCCTCAGTTTCAACTGGATTCATGGGCAAATCCTCTGGCTGGACCGAGACATTTCTACCGCTTGCTTCAGCACCAATCATGTTTCCCTGGTCCTGTGGGTTCTCCGCCTTAGTCCCTTCCTCTGAATTTAATGCTGAAGACAAAGGGTCTCCTTGATCATTTAATTCTTCTTTTTCCGTATCCTCAGACTGGTCGCTTGCATTACCAACTTCCGCTACCTGTGTGGGCTCCTCAGTTTCACCTAGATCCATGGACAAGTCCTCTGGCTGAACCGAAACATTTACACCGCTAGTTTCACCATCAATCATGTCTCTATTGTCCGATGGATTCTCAGCCTTGTTTTCCTCCACTGGACTTAATGCTATAGACGAATGCTCTTGCTGATCCTTTGATTCTTCTTTTTCTCCCAAGACACTAACGGCCACATTCTCAGAATGGTCACTTGCATCACCAACTTCTCCCATCTGTGCAGGCTCCTCAGTTTCGGTTAGAATCCTGGACAAATCCTCTGGCTGAACCGAAGTATTCATACCGCTAGCTTCACCATCAATCATGTTTGTCTCGTCCAATGGGTTCTCGGCCTTCTTAGTCTCTTCCCCAGAAGTTAATTCTGAAGACAAATGCTCATGTTGATCCTTTGATTCTTCTTTTTCCCCCAAGACACCAACGGCCACGTTATCTTCAGCCTGGTCACCTGCATCACCAAGTTCTCCCATATGTGCAGGCTCCTCAGTTTCAACTAGGCTTCTGGACAAATCCTCTGGCTGAACCGAGGGATTTATACCGCTGGCTTCACCATCAATCATGTTTATCTCGTCCGATGGGTTCTCTGCCTTTTCTCCCTCTATTACTGGTTGAGACGAAAATGAGTCCGTACCTACAAAAAAAATTTGAAAGATATATTTACCGTTCTCTTTTGCCCCTAACGTAATCATGCTACAAGATGTGTCACTGATTTAAGGAACGGACATACCTCCCACTTGCTCTGCAGAGGAAGGCAATTGAACTGATGCATCCACCATCTCTGCGTCAGCGGTACTAGCTTCTCCACCAAGTTTAGGACTGTCAACTCCTAGAACCGAAGCAGATTCTCCAGAATCTTCTTCTGCATTAGCAGAATCAGATAGAGGACTACCATAATCTTCATGAACAAGTGAGATAGAGTTCTTATTGCTGGTCTTGGTCTTTCGTCCATCAGTGTGCGGCATCGACAATTGGGTTGCAGCCGAACTTGGCCCAACATTGCAAATCTGATCTTCCGAGTTCTCACCTTGTGTAATTTTTCCGTCGACCTCCTTAACCGTCTGATTTGTCGCATCGAAAGATTTGCTATCCACGTGTGAACTTTCATCAATTCTCATCGGAGATCCTTGAGATTCTTCATAACTTGTCTCAAGTTCATGAGACCCAACCGTCGGGGTAGTTCCTTTTTCATCACCATCGATTTCTTCACACCTAACTTCAGTAGATGGATTTGTTTCGAGCTGTTCTGTTGGCAAAGGTTCTGTACTTGCCAATGATGCAATAGAATCAGGTAAAACATCTTCTGACGCCTGTTGTACCATAGAAGAATCCGCTTCAACACCAGGAATCTTGACAATCACATTTCCGGCATCCACAGACATCTCAGTGCCACCATCCACAGACAACTCAGTGCCACCATCCTTGTTTGCAACCAATCCAATCGTACCACCAGACCCAGAGTGAGCAACATCTGCTAACAGATTTTTCTCATTGATCGGAGAATGTGAAGATCCGGGATTGTCAACACCACAAGAAGTCTCTTCAGTCACAATCTGGTCTGCAAGAACTCCCTCAGTCGAAGTATTAGGTGGACAACTCGAAGTATGGCCTACAGAAATAATTTCAGCCGCTTCGGAAGAAACAGCATCACTGGAATTAGTAGGATTTAAATGCAGGTTTGTGTTTCCGGCCGTATCACCCAACTGAGAACTCACACCTACCGCACCCTTTGCCTCAGGATCAAGGACACACGTAAGATCATCGGAGTTAGGTGTCAGACGCTCGTTCTCTACAACTTTTTCAGATACGGAAACACTCATCTCCAAACAGCTTTTCGTCACAGAATCATTCAATTTTTCAGGTACCTCTGTACTAGTTCCAGGAAAGTTGCTGCTACCACCAATTTCAAAGGAATTTGTAGGAGTAACGAGACAATCCAAATCAGCACCGCTAGATTTATGGAGTTCAGGTGACTCAGGTTTCTTTGGAGAACCATGTTCATTGGATGCTGAAGGCATTTCCGAATCTTCAACAACACAGCCAGACGAAACTGGAACAGTTTCTGAGGAATCCTGCGATATCAATCCAACATTTTCAGTCATCTTCATTGCTCGAGGAGAAACTGAAGGTGATGTAGATGGCCCTGCCTGTTTATTAGGAGACTCAGCGAAATCAGCAATAGGAGTTGGTAAGCTTTGCACATGACCATCATTCTCAGGCTCCGGTGGTTGACTTTGTTTGTTTATCTCAAGCATATCTTCTTCAACAGGGCTTTTAGAATCAACGGGGACAGTGCCTTGAGCTGAAGTATCAACAGATTGAACAACAGAATCAACGGGGACAGTGCCTTGAGCTGAAGCATCATCAGACTGATCAACAGGAGACTTAGATCCAGGTGAAGGTTTTACAATTTCATCGACTAGCATAGAAGAACCAGAAATTTTATTTTCTTCTGAATCATTAGGAACAGATGCTGCTACTTGTACGTTTGAATCAGTTGATGTTGCTACTTTCTGTTCCGTCTCAACCAACTCTCTAGCCACAGGGCGTTCCGAGTCAACGAGCATAGTACCTTGAGGTGTTATATCATCAGCGTGAGAAACAGAAGCCTCAATATCAGATGAAGTCTTAATGATCTTATCAACCATGACTGAAGACTCAGACTTCTGCTTGTCGACTGAAACACTGGAAGTGATTGTTTCTACTCCCAAGTTTTGATCGGCAGGTTGGATTGTATTCTCTGCCTTGCTGCTCTTAGCTATGTTGATGTTCATCATTTCCGAAGATTTTCCATCTGGCTCATGTGTTACCGTTGTTTCAGAAGGCTCTCCAACTTTATGCTTTAACAGGGAAGTCTCTGAAAATATCTCTTTCATGACACGAGCAACATCAGTCACATCAGCAGTTTGTTTCCTTCCAGAACCACCAATACCTAATATTTCTTTTCTTTTCTCCTGACTTGTACTGGCAGACGAAAGTGCAACTGACGGATTGAAATGGGGTTGTTCTGGGACAACAACGTCACCAACTGACGTAATTTTGGATCCTGATGAATCACCAACCTTAACCTCAGTTTGTGGTGTTGATATTGTACTCCGTGCAGAAGAGCCATCAGCAGCAGGTGAAGCTTGAGCATGCCTCCTTCCTCGCCGTCTAGGAGTTTCTCCTCTGTTTGGCGTCTTCCGGCCTTGCCTCTTCACAGGCATGGGTGCAGGAGGAGAAAGAACACTGGCGCCTTGAGCTGCAAAGATGACAGTGCATAACCAATATGTAACGGTTAAATTGAGAAACCAAAACAGGTTAATTGAGTTTCGATGCTTCAAATCTTTGTACCTTCAACTGTAGAACCAGCAAGGCGGGGACTCAATGGCTGATTAGCATTTAAAGGTGTAGTTGTCTGGCTTTGAGCTGGGCCTGCCAAAAAGATTGATGCTGTTAAGGTGTGAACTCTTCTGATGCATGTATGTGAAAACAATTAAGCGAAGTTGTAGTTATATACCTAAAGCAGTAGAGCTTGGTATGTTAACTGGCTGTTTTAGAACTCCTGAACCCTGGCTATTTCTTACATCTGGAACAGCAGGCTTGTTCTTTATAGCAGCTGCCTTTTTTACCAAGGAATCCTCCGATACATTTAGCGGCTGAACATGTGATCCAGAACCAAAACCAGGCGGTGCATCTAGCAGGCTACTTGCTTGTAGGGAGACAGCAGGAGAGGACTGCACAGCAGTAGTATCAGAATGCATGGACGGCCCCGCCTCAAGATTCGAACTACTTCCTTTGATAGGCTTAGGAACTTTTGCATCAATATCAACCGAAGAGACCGGAGGAGTCGCTAAATTGGACGCTACAGGATCACCAGAAAGAGATGCACGGGCATTAGTCCTCTGAGTACCTATGGAACTGTCAGCACCCTGCAACATATTTTCTACCCTCCTTCCTCTTCCTGCGCCACGTCCCCTGCCTCTTCCCCTGCCCCGACCTCTCGTTGGTGTTGCGGGAGAACTGGAAGCTGGAAGTGGTTGAAAACCAGGCGGAACAGAAAAATCAGGGGAAGTAAGACTTCCAGAGGCAACATCGGAACCAATAACTGGTGATGATCTAGCATCCACTGTCGCATGCGTCCTGCCTGGAACAGATGCAGATAACTGATTCGGCGTTTTATCAGCTCTTTTTGGCCTGCCACGTCCCCGTTTTACAGGTTCTGTTACTTCTTTCAGTGGCTGCTGTGATTTCTGTAGAGGTTCCACGGATTGTGGAGTCGGTGCCAATGCCGTAGATGTGGGGAGCATTGTGTCACTAGTGCTTCCAGCCAGATTATCTATTTTATCATTTGCCGAACTCTTTTCACCAGTGTTTCCAGTCAGAATATCTACTTTATCATTTGCCAGACTCGTTTCACCAGTGATTCCACCCAGAATATTTGGTGTAGCATTTGGCAAGCTCTTCTCACTTTCTTCTTCATTGCCTCTGGGAGAATCGGTTGGCTCAGTCTGGCACAATTTTTCAAACTCCTCCTCTGTCAGTTGCTCTTCATAAGATCGAACCTGTGAAGTTGCAATTTTGTCAGTTTTAAATTATAAGCGAAGGTGCAACCAGCAGCATCATAGTAAGGTACAAAATTGAATGTTAAAGAAAAAAGAGTCAACAAACCTCTCTTGCGCGTTTGCCTCTTCCATATTGCTGAGTATCCAAGCCTCCTACAGAACCACCCTTCCGCTTCATGCCAACATTTGATTCTACTGGAACCATCGGGACATTATTCATTTTCATTGCTTCATACAGCAGTTTCAAGTCATCCTCAGTAACAAGACGAGAGGGGATAGGTGGTATGGGTGCAGAACTTTTTGACCCTGACCCCTGTACTAGGCCCTTCCAGGTTTCCTACAGAGCCATGACAGATTAAAATAATATTATCATTAAACCTTGACAAAATGGAAAACCAAATTAAAGTTGTTAACGAAAACGTACCATCTCATCTTCTTTTCTTTGGTTGTCGATGGATTCAAAAATATCAATTTCTGACTCCCTATAAAGACAACAGAAATGTCAGATCTACAAGAAATGGATGGAAATGTAAAGAGAGTTCCATCTAAGAGTAAAACTCAAGCCACTTAGCAGAGAACACATGAAAGTATCTAGAGTGAAAAACATGCATGGAAAACGACAGCCGAAACTACTTTGCATTGAGAAAGTAAAAACATTCCATAAAACCGTGTGAAGTAATCATAGTGCAAATTTTTAAGAAACCAAAATATATGCACAGGTAATATTCTACAAGAAATGATAAACCAGCAGTCACCTTCGGGCTATAATATCATTTAAGGCATCATCGTCCAACACTGGAGCAGCCTCCTCTTTCTTTGACTCACGTAATAGGGATTCCAAATATTCCTTGCGATCTTCAGCGCTGTTAAAAAACAACAAAGTGATTACGTTAGAAAGTTGGTAATTAGTACTCTTGAAGCAAAAATGGATGTATCTGTGTTCACCTTGTGTTATTGTCGAAGAAGCCAGCAGTTATACTCTGGTTAGCAACTCCAAGCTTATGTTCGGCAGAAGCTCTAACTTGCTCCTCAACAGTATTGACCTTCAGATAAAGAAACTTAGTCGGACGATTTGAATTAGCTAAATACCGTATTAGTCGAAAGGGTATACGTAGAGAACAATTTAAAATGTCCCAAGACTACATATCAAGTCATGAAAAACAACAAGATGAAGGAAAATAAAAAACACATATCTTTACAGGAATGTCAGTTCCTTCCAAACAAGAGCAAACTAACCGTTTCAAAACGAAGAACTAGAACATCTCTTTTCTGGCCAATCCTGTGAGCCCTTGCTTGAGCTTGTAGATCAACCTGAAATATATAATATATGCTCTTCAAAATCCGAACTGATGTCCACAGCAAACCATAACTAGACACGAAGGACTGGTGTCTAACCTGAGGATTCCAATCGGTGTCAAATATTATTACGGTATCAGCAGCTTGAAGATTAACTCCTACTCCACCAGCCCGTATGCTGAATTACCATGAAAGATTCAGTTATCACATCCAGATACTTATGAGTATTAAAGCTACTTTATTATGACCGGCAGAGAATTTAATGAAAGCGCTTACAACTTGGAATTCTGAATGTACCATAAATCGTTCTGATAGAGCATAGAGATTTTTAAAGAAAAGCGAGCCATTATTAAATATCATGTGTTACCTCAACAAGAAAATGAAATATGGTGAATCAGACTTGTTAAATCCGTCAATAAGCGCACCGCGATCACCCCCAGATGTGTGCCCATCTAACCTCAGGTATTTGTATCCCTTGAAGGTGAGGTAATCCTCCATGACATCAAGAAGCCTCGTCATTGTTGAAAAGAAGAGAACCTGCGGAAATTCAAGCCAAAAAAAGTAAGGAACACTTACATACACCTACGGTCAAATTTGGGTTGACAATGACATGCAGCAGAGTAACAAATCATGGCATCATTGTGCATTTCACAGGAAGTAGAATTCTGCATAGCTAAAGCAATAAAGTAAAGGAGATTTCCTAGCTGAAATATGCCAAGCTTAATCTCAAAACTAGTAATGCTTCATGCAAACAAAGAAAATATAAATAAAATTCAGGTGATCATCTCACAGTGGTGAGGGCACTGGAAGGTACATTAGCACATTACAAGAAAACTTGAATAAAAACAACCATTCCATTAACATGATAGTGAAGAAAACCATTACCCGATGGTCTGTTGCTTTGAGTTTGGGCAAGAGCCGGTCCAACATCTCAAGCTTCCCACACAGTCTTATCACCGGAGGCAGATAATGTTCAGGAATTAAGCTATTGACCTAGAGAAAGAGATTACGCAGACCCTTCATCAGAACTTTCCTTAGTTCGCTAACCATAAATTCTTTGCATTTATGTAAATTTCTTGGGAAATATTACCTCCTCTGTATGAAGTTGGCTGAGATATGGATGATTACAAATATTCCGAAGCTCCATCACTGAGTTATGCACTGCACGCGACTGTAAAAAGAAAACTAACTAAGGAATAACCAAATACTATAAAAAGATGACAATACGCAGAGCACAAAACAGCACCTTCATGTTTCCAAGCGAGCCCAGATTATCCTCAACCCTCTTCATCAACAGTTTCTGATATGCAGAAGCCTCGCACCGTATGAGTCTCTCTATCTTTTCAGGAAGTTCATTCTCAACCTACCAAAATAAATTAGATGATAGAGTTAAATCAAAGTGAGCAAAAATTACTGAGATACATACATTTTATGGTAATATCCTACCATATCACTAAAATAATGAAAGCAATACTAGAACGACATGGTTTGAGACTACAAAAAGGAAGGGAAAGAGGAATAATGTTGCATGGTAGATATCATGTTATCAACCTTATGTTTCAGCCGCCGCAATACAAATGGTCGAAGAACTTGGTGAAGACGATTGATAATCAGCAGATTCTCTTCTTCTGATAGCAACGCCTACTCATATAGCAATCACAAGGTTGTAGTTAAAACCACGATGTCTTTAAGATTAGTATATCCATTATTATCTGAATAAGAAGACAGTCAATGCTACCTCTTCAGCAGAATTATCTCCATTGCTTTGAAATGGTTTGTTAAACCACTGTGAAAAGTCTTCTGACGAGTTGAATATATTAGGCAACAGGAAATTAAGCAGCGCCCACAATTCTTCCAGGTTGTTCTATAAGAGATATAAATAAAGGTATAAAATGGCAACAAAAAGATCATGTGGCGAAATAAAGGTTAGAAGGAGAAGGAACATAAATGTACCTGCAATGGCGTCCCAGTTAGCAGAAGTCGGTGGGAACTATTGTAGTGTTTCAGGTCTGCATTTAACTTGCAAGATGCATTTTTTATGCGATGTCCTTCGTCAATGATGATGTAATGCCAATGGATCTTGCTTAATTTCGGCCTATCGTGCTTGTTCATTAGATATTCATATGTTGTCAGAAGCACATTGAACTTCTGATGAACAATTTGTTCCCTGCAATTAAAAAAGAATAATAATAATAATGAACAATCAATCTTAGACGTAAAGAACAACAGTAACTAAACTTCTATCTTTCGTACTTGAAGAGCTTGCGCCTCTCCTCCGGAGGGCCACAATAGACAATTTTCTGAATTGTAGGGGCCCAAAAGTTAATTTCTGACACCCAGCCAGGCAGCACAGAGGATGGTACAACAACCAAGAAGGGTCCTCTATCATTTTTTGTGTCCATCAGATAGCAAATCAACGAAATAACCTGTAAAAAGAAAAGTACAAATTATAACTACGCAACAAATGCATCCTATAACCAATTGAAAACAAATATATCATGTGCACATATGTACCAAATGCAAACGGGTGCCATTAAATACCTGAACAGTTTTCCCGAGACCCATCTCATCAGCTAGAATACCATTTAAATGATTGTTGTACAGGGAAAGAAGCCACCTTAGGCCATTCATTTGGTACCTAAGAAGAAAGATTTTGTAGTTTTAAGTAACCCATGAGATACTTGTGAAAAAAAACTAGAAGATGCTCAAATGTACAGTTACAGGAGAAAAAAACGGCTATGGTCCACTTACTCCCTTAATTTTCCACCCTTTAGGGAAGCTGGCTGCTCGTTAATATTTTCTTTTATGCTGTAGAAGAAAAGATTCCTTGTAAGTAGAAGAAACATGATCCAACAAAACTCTATTTTAAACGAAGCTACCATTTGAAAAAAAAAAAAATGACGACAAAAAAACGATGATCCATGTATAATTGAATCAGAAAACAATTAAACGAGTTGTTCATTCTGGATGATGTTTGGCAGTAATTACAGGAAGAAGCAAATATTACCTGTGAGCCATCAAGTAGTATTTTTCATTGCTTTCCAGGTAGTGCTGTTTAGAATACAGATGGTAACTAAACACATCAGAAAAGATGAAGGAAGGCTGAAAGAATATAAAAATCTTAGGAACAATCACTTGCCTTTGCCTGGTCACTCTCATCATCATTTTCAATTTTATCCTCAACAGGTGCCTCATCTGCCTCATTCTCAAATCGACTGGCCAAAGATTTTGCCTCCTTTAACTTGGATCCAAGCTTTTGAAGGTACTTTTCTGTCTCTTTGAGTAGTTGCATTACTCTATCTGACTTTGCATCCTATATACCAAACAACCTAATTTCACAGCCAAGAAGAAGCGATATAACCCTAAAACTTCAAAAGTTAGTTCAGAGATCAAACCTTCACCATACGAAGATAACCCTCCACATCATTAATCTTTAACAGATTAATCTTCTCCCGTTGAATTTTGTCGATCTTTTCACGATGAAAACGTTCCTTTCTTTTGTGGAACTCCTTTACATATCTATTGAATCCCTTCCACCTTTCTCTCCTAGCTTTGGATAAGTCATCTAGCCTTTCCCTAAACAAAGGTTCAATAAAAATCTGAAGTTTAAGAAACAGTTAAAACTCAATACAATAATGTTCTATTTGGCTCACAAAACAGGTCAAGAGAAGAATATGGCTTAAGATAGAAAACTAATTGCACATACTTGTGAACTTCGATCTCCCCAAAGAACTCTTTCTGCCTCTCACGAATTCTCCTCTGTCGCTCTTCCTTCATCTTCTGCTCATACTTCTCAAGCTGTCTAATCCGCCGGCCATGCTTATGTTTCTTATATGACTTTAGGTTCTCAACATCATTGGCAATAGGTTTGAAGAAGTTGTGAAGAAACTCACTGCAACAAATTCACAAAGCACTAGCAAGTTTAGATATGACAAGTTTAACATATACTCACATATACAGATTAAAAAAAGTTTGCATTCTTGTTTAGAAATTACACAATACCAAGTTTAATGTCTTGTGAGCTCGACATATTGGGAAAATAGGTATTAAAAGAAGGTGAAACATCCAACGAATGAGAAAAAGATTCTTAACATTTTATAAACAAAATTACAAACAGTTACCTTCTCAAACGACGTTGCAGACTCAACAGCTGAAGCTTTTTCAGTTCTATTACACTCTTGGTCTTTGTGGATATATCCTCCGACGAAGTAACAGATTCCTGCATATTAAGATATGTACATTAGTATAATCCATATTCAAATGCGCGAGAACCAAATAAAGTAATCACACAAATACAACTAGTTTACTCCAAATCTGAAGGCAGACTCGTAAAATGCCCCAAGTCTAAAACAAATAATCCTAGCAGTTACTTCAAATATGTAATTAAGAATCAAATGCACAACAAGCAAAATTTTACATGACCAAGGATTTACCGGATCACAACAGCATGCCTATCTATATACAGAAATATGTATTTAATATGGCTATTGATCTTCCAATCACAAAAAAAAGGATAGAGAAACCACCAGAAACAGCACGCACAATGCATAAAGTTGAACACGTAAGCAAAATAACCACTAGTAAGAAATAAGAGTCGAAACTATTACAAAAAAAAACAAGACAAAAGAACGGGCGAAACAGACCTTCAATTCATTGAACCGTGCACCAATTGCCTGGTCTGCTTTCTGCTGTTTAAGACCCCAACTCCGATCAACCAAAAGTCTCTTATTCTGTCGATCCATAATCCACTTCTGTGACATGGTATACTTAGGCGGGGGTAGCATGTTACCTTCCTCTTCATCTGCAAGGTGCCATACATCCATGTTAGAAAATTATTAACCACATTAATCCAAACTTTTCTAGTCAAAAGAGTCAGTCCTATCAATTCATCTAAGGTTGTCCACTGACCTGGAGCACATAATTCGTCTGATTCAAAAGTGAAAGTTGAAGCGTCATTACGGTTAACAGTTCCAGCCCACCCCACCATTTCTACTGGTGCGTGTTTGGTTACACCACCTGAAGAAGAAGCCAGCTCAGAATGACTACCAGAAACCTGATTTTGCGCTGGAGCGTCTAGAGTGTTTGATTGTTGAAGAAGCTTTTGTCCATCAGGAAATATAGCATTTGAGATTTTGTCCTCCAATCGTGGCATCACTGCTTCTTTTGACGAGAAGTCCATGTCAGCCAATCTGCCGGTAGGATTATCCATTCTTGCTGATGGGGCTGAGGCTTCGACAATGCTACCCGATTCACTAAGAGAATGTGTTCTTCCTTTATGATCCATGAGTTCTCTGCGGAAACCATCTGTATTGCAGGACAATTACAATCCAAGAGAACACATATCGCAAATAACTAAACAAATAACCTAAGGGGAAAGCAAATAATTACCATCTTTGGGGAAGGCATTTCCAAGGGCGATATCAATGTGCAGCTTCTTTGGCATCAATCCATTTCTAGGAGAATGAAATCGGTCAGCTTTTCAGAGAAACAATTGCCGAGTAAACAAGAGGTTAGAGACTAAAATTACCTGAGAGCTAAGAACACAAGGCACTGGGCTCTGAGCTGCTTCAATTGTTGCTCTTTAAAAAGTTGACCTGAAGGCGGAACATCCTCTGCTGCCACAGATTTTCCAGTATCTCTATGAGTTGGAGGCCTGATTGCTGTCATTTCACTGTTCTGCCATCCGCCCTGCCATAGAAATGAACATGCCGGGACAAGAGGGTATTATTATTAACTAGGCTACTTCGGAAAAAGTTTGTAGAACAGTATACTTGGTTAGACTATATGCATGTAAGATTCAAAACCTCACCAAATGAGAGGTTTTGACTGAGATTGAGCTTTTTGGAAAAGAATGACTAAACTCTTCATAGTTAAATAAATGAAAATAAGCGACAGAAAAAAACAACAAATAAGATTCTTATGAGAAGGACAAATGCTTCCGTAAAAAAAATCATCATGTGGCACTGACTGCATCGCCTTATTCAAATTTCAAAAATGTTTAGTGCATCGAATAAGATTAGTGCAAAGTCTTACCATATGATTTCAACAAGCAAAATGATATGAATATAGCATGTAATGGAAACCAAAGGATGCCAACTAACTTAATGTGCGTATGTACCTGAGGAGACGTGTATGCATCAGATGACACCCCGACATGCAAATTCTCAGCGTCGCCTGGGTTTAAGTAAGAAAAAGGTATACAGTTAAACTAACCAGTTAACACTTATCAGCATGCACAGATAACAGAATAGTAGATTGCAATGTTGTGTTTCTTAACTTAGAAACTATACCCAAAAACGTTGTGCTATAGTTACTTTAATTTAAAAAGATTCACAAGGAAGGAATCATTCCTACCTGTAGACGGCATTTCTACTTTGCTCATTTTTCTAGCCTGGTCATCAGCTGGCCCATGAGTATCAAATTGTTGAGAATTATCCATGTTCTGATCCCACGAAAACGATGATTCACCTCTCTTTCTCTTTGCATTTGACTTGGCATCTCTTTGATTCATTGTCTCACTCCTATCGTGAGCCTGGGCATTTCCCGGCTTAGAATCCAAGCTGGATGGACTCTCATGATCGAAGGATCTATTGCTTCGAGCTCCAGGCCCTTGGTAAACGGCTTGTGATGCACTGGTTGATCCACCAAGCTGCCTACCAGAAGTGAATGCATCATATTTTGACATCTCATTTTCAACTAGACTTGCTTTGGGCTCAGTGCTAACTCCAGCGACTTGAGAAGACCCTGTACCAAAATTTAACAGAACAATAAGACAAGCACACGAATTTTCACATTAAAACAAAACTCCTAAAGAGAAAAAAAAAATACATACCAGCAATATGCGCAGATCCAGAATCTTCCATTTGGGTACTACCACCAGCATGAGGAAGACGTGTAGACGTCAAAGCTTCAATGTCAAGACCATGTTGATTGACTACAGTCTCCATAGCCCTACAAATTTTGCAAGGAAAATATCAGAACAACTAAAGTGAAAACATGAACAGGAGTTTATAATTCTCCAAAAGCATGAAACACAGCTTTAACTCTGAATAACTATTCCCCACATTGCAAGTGATGAATTACGACTTTCATAAAAGCTTAAGTACTAAACTTAGCAGCTTTTGGAATCTTTGCAAAATTAAATCGAGGCAGGCTTTGTAAATGAGAAAACCACCAAAGCTTCAAGTCTCGGCTAGTCGACAGACTTCTCCATCACCAAAAGCAGTGTCTTAGTGGAAAGTAATACCTTGATATGACTTGATACGGCATTGAGTGCTCCTTCCCGCTGGTTTTCATGTGCTGCAGTATCTGTAGAACCCAAGAGAATAAACCAAGTTAAACCAAAGGATTAAAAGCTCAGATAAATAAAAATAAGACACACACACCACATAGAGTTTTGTGGCTAGCTTCGAAGGTTCATCTTTGGAGTCTTGAATGAGCTTGTGCAGGAACTTAGCTGCCTCCAGCTCAATATTATGCGAAGAAGACGACATCTTATACTTGTTTATTACACCATAAACCACATCATGTAATAAACCCCTGCATCACTGAAACCAAACTCATAATTAGATGACATCACCTGCTCAATAATCTCCAACAAAAAAAAAAAAGCTATCATCTTTGGTTCGTAATTAAATTAACAGAGCGAGAAAAACGAGAAAAGACGACGACTTTCCCCCAGGAAAATGCAAACCCAAATCGAAACCCTAGAAAAGCGATCTAAGGGCAAAATAGGAAGAACGGAGAGCTTTAGAGCTGTACCCAGTGGGGGATCTGAAGGTAGAAGCGACGTAGGAGAAGGGAATTTTGAGGCGTGAGGGTTTGAGGGTGAGATTGTAGTGAAGGGCGTGTGAGAAATGGCGTCGTCGTCTGCTTTGAGGAACGAAGAAATGAGAGCGCATAGAGTTGCCTACTTTTATATTCAAGGGACTAAATATAAGCCACTGTGTATATTAGCTTTGTATTATTAACAACGAAAATATCTTCAATACTTGCTCGATTTTAAAATGTAGATTTTCAAAATACTGTAGTGGTTTTTAAGTAAGTTTTATATTTTCGATTTCAAAATATAGATGTTTCAAAATAGGTAGTTTTCAAGTAGATTTTAAATATACTAAAAATTAGGTAACTTATTACATTTAGTCATTTATTTTATAATTAAATAAAATAATAATAATAATAATTAAAAATATTAAGTTTTAAATACTTTTGTTTTTTGTATCTAAAATATCATATGTTTTGGAGTTGGAAGATGAACTTAAGAATCTCATTACAAATATCTATTTAAAAATAAAAAATAATGAAGATAAATATCTCAAAAGAAAATTGAAAACTCAATCAAATAATTTGTTATTTTTCTGTTTATATCTTCGCAGATTTCTTTGGATATTTGGGATAAGAATTGCTCTTGACTTGAATTCTTATGCAGTCTATGATCTCTATCATATTTTTTATAAAAAAAAAAGTGTTCTACAAAAATATTGATTATTTTATTTTATGAATTATTTTTAAGACAACAACATATAAATAAATAAATAAATAAAGATCTAAAACCTTTTACAATGTGTACAATTTCCATCATCATCCCCAGAGTTCTTCAGAATATGATAACTTGCTTGTCAACCTAAGCGATCATACCTGTCATTTATGCAAAGGTGATTTCCTATGGCAGATTAAGAAAATAATCATATACTACAACATTGGCTCTCATAGACGGCATTTCTGGCTTTAGGCTGTTAGGGGTTGGGACATGTCTCATATACCTACCCTAACCCTACTCGAAGATGGCTCTCACATATGTACCAATATAACCTTCTTCACCGATGTCTCGTCACCGTCTTTGGTGTGTTTTCGAGTCTTGAGTCATCCTTCAGCTGAGTTTATCGCTTATTTTGGGGTTCGAACAAATATCTTTTTTGTTTCTCTTGATTACATTTCTTTTAGTATCAGTTGCTAGTTTGTCTCTGATGTAGTAATTTCGTGTGGTCAAGGTTTGGTGATCTCTCCTTACCTTGGTGCTTCTCCTTCATCCTCTTCGATTTATAAGTGTAGTAGTTAGTGGATTTTGGGGTTCAAGCTCTGCAGCAGTTTAGGCTCTCTTCACATTCCATGCCTTCTTGACTCTTGCTACTAAGTGTTATGGTGTTTTCCTTCATATGCATGTGCAATCCTAGTTGTATTGGGGCCCGATTAGTATTTAAGCGGGTTTTCGCTGTGTTAAGGTTTAGCTCTATGTTCTTTTTAGCGGTTAAGGTTTCACGGGGGTCATGAGACTTTTCGTTCCAACGTCACATTTATCTTGATTTGTAATTGTGGTATTTATTCTCTTCTGCTATCGGTGGTTGTGAATTGTGATTAGTTTCCCCATCTATTATATTAAAACAGAAGTCATGACTTCTCATTCATATGTGATTTTTTATAAAATGAACTATTACTAGAGTTGGTTACATTATATTTTCAATCATTATTAATTTTCATATTAAATATAATATATTACATTATTCAATAATTAATAACCTTAATATTATATTAAAATAATAACTTCCCAATATTTAGGGATTTCATAACAATATATATATAATACAATTTGTATTTAAATCATATATATATATATATATATATATATATATCAAAATTTCGAAAAACATGTTTAAAAAGATTTTAACAGAATTTAATTTTCAAAAATTATATGTAAATATTTTAACTAATTTCGTGATTAGTTTGAAATATTATTATACACTAATATTCAGTTATATTATACAAAATGAAAAATAAATTTCTATCTTTTTTTATCAATTAAAAGAAAATTATTATGTTTATCTAAATATTTTAACAATATATTAATTTTCAAAAAAATGTATGTAAATATTTCAGTAATTCGTAATTAGCAATGAAATATTATTATGCAATATTAAAAGGGCAGATAAAAATTTAACATAAATAAAATACAAAATAATTATCAAATATGTTTTTTCATGCACATATTAATTTGTTAATAATTAAACACAAATACAATAATATAAATATATAATAATAAGAAAAAATACATGTGATGGTTTCAAACATTTTACAACATGTAAACTATAAATTATTATATTTGAAATATTTAAAGACATATTTAAATATATGAATAAAATTAAATCTAAAATAAAAATACATACATATAAAATTAAAACTTTAATTGAATTTTTTATAATATTAATAGATGATAATATTTTAATATTTTACCAAGTTCTATTTCTATTTACTATTTATCTATTCAGTAATGAAATCCCTAATCTAAGAAATAAAAAATAAAGTAGAAAAAAAAATACATGCGAAAAATTTAAACAATTTATTTGATGAAAACAAGTATACTCTAATATTATTATGTTTGAAAAATATTAAATTTACACATCTCATATATGTGGTGATTACTATAATATATACCAATTGAAAAGTGAAAAAAATATATTTATATAAATATAAACGAAAACAAACACCCGCACGGTTGTGCGGATCCAGATCTAGTGTTTTCTTTATGTTTGCTTTGTTATGAAACTGATCATATCCGCCACTGGGCTTGACATGGATGGCATTACCATGATTTTAGGTGATTTAATTGTAAAATTACCATTATTTGGGTAACTAGTTTTGATATTGATATTATCTTATTATCAAAAATGAAGATTTGTTAACCATTAATAAAAGAGAAAAAATCAAAAAGAAGATTTTATACCATTAATAAAAGAAGAAAACATCTGTATGTTTTGGAGAAAAAAAACAAGAGTAGTCTAGAAGACGTGAGTACCAAAGACACCTGTTCTGTCTTCTTCACATGGCTTTTTAAGTCAAATTCATTTCTCTCCTCCTACTAAACCATCTCAGAAGACTTTGTAAACAAACACATAAAATAAAGCTAATGGATCCTCCCTTCGGCCACTCACACCACCACCATCACCACCACCGACACGACGACGACAACGAAGATGATCGTCAACCCTTCGGCGCACCACCACCTCCTCACAACAACTTCGCCGATGCTGGTCCTCCACCCCCTGGTCTTTACCACTCTCAGCCTCATCTCGATCCCTACGCGCCTCCTCCTCCAGCGCCTTACCGATCGGAGTTCGACCCCTACGCTCCTCCTCCGCCTTACTTCGAAGCTCCGGCACCACCGCCTCCTCAGTTTGGTCACGTGAGCCATGTCGCTCACCACACTTCCGAAGAACCATACCAACCAGACCACCACCGTTACGAAGGAGCTTACCCGCCGCATCATAATTCATCCCTTGAAAGCTACGGAGACAGCACCGCTGGCGTCGTGCACGTGTCTCACCACAGCTCGCATCAGACCGACGCGCCTTCTGGCTTCCACTACCTCCCTGATGATGAGAACCGTCTTCCTGATAATCTAGCCGGACTCGCCGGAAGGCAGACGGTGAAGGTGTATTCGAAAGCAGAGCCTAACTATTATCTGACGATCAGAGACGGTCAGGTCATTCTCGCCCCAGCCGATCCTTCCGATGAAGCTCAGGTATCATTTTATTATTATTACATCATCTATTTCTACGTGACAAAAAAAAACATCATCTATTTATCTCACAAAGACTCAAACTTTATGATTCCTCTGTTCTATTTCCTTGTCCGAACATGTTACTGTAACTGTTTCAGTTCTTGTAAGATCAAATCCTGTTGATTAAAAACAGAGGTTTTACTTATCGTTTTGTTGATTAGAAACATAGGTTTTACAAAACAGAACATGTTACTTTAATAGTTTTGTAAGATTAAATCTTTTTTTTCAAAAAATATTAAATCTTGTTGAGTAGAAACAAAGGTTTCACTTATCATTGTTGATTAGAAACAGAGGTTTTACAAAACAGAACATGTTGTTGTAAGATTGAATCCTGTTGATTTTTTTTTT
Organism: Hirschfeldia incana; assembly: GCA_026261945.1. NCBI lineage: Eukaryota > Viridiplantae > Streptophyta > Magnoliopsida > Brassicales > Brassicaceae > Hirschfeldia > Hirschfeldia incana. The sequence continues at coordinate 10,598,920 of JABCMI010000007.1, forward strand.
ATGCTAAAAAAAATATGCCGGAATTTGAATTATGTTAATTATAAACAGAGTTTTTTATTTTACTTATCATCTTCTCGGCTAAGAAATGGTTTACAATCCGCAGCACTGGTACAAAGACGAGAAGTACAGCACTCGTGTGAAGGACGCAGAGGGTCATCCTTGTTTTGCTTTGGTCAACAAGGCCACTGGTGAAGCCGTGAAGCATTCTGTGGGAGCTACACAACCCGTAAGCCTTACCTTCCTCTCTTCATTTCCTTGGACGAGAGTCTTTTGTCGATCTTGTTTATATCTATTTGCAGGTGAATCTAGTCAGATATGATCCCGATACGCTTGACGAGTCTGTGCTGTGGACTCAGAGCAAGGATTTGGGAGGCGGGTATCGAACCATAAGGATGGTGAACAATGTTGGGTTAAACGTTGATGCGTTTCACGGTGACAGCAAATCTGGTGGTGTCCGTGATGGCACAACTATCGTTCTTTGGGACTGGAACAAAGGAGACAACCAGCTTTGGAAGATCTTTCCTCACTGTAAGCTTTCTTATTAACCTTCTCTGCTTGGATTTAAAAATTGCTTTTCTTGGATGAAAGTAGAGATTACCAAACCAAGTTGTTACATGACTTTAACACCATGGTTAGATAGATGAGTGTTGTATACATGTATGTAAAGTAGAGAAGCATGTAATCATCCTCTTTTTTAACTGAATGTTGTAACTGCAGGAAAATTTGGCGGGTGTAGTTGCAAAAGGTTGTTGTGTGTAATGAATAAAGTATAAACAAAACTCTGTTTTCTTCATTGTTGTTGTGCCCTGTAAGACTTGAGTTTGTGACATTGCGATGTGTAATCTTTTTTATATCTTATCTTCAAAGTATGCAAATAAGTGGTTTATATATGTTTAATCTTTGTCTTTGTTAATCTCTTAGTATATTCTTTATCTGTTTTGAAATCCATTTTTATTTGGTTGTTGAAAAGATACACACATATTTTTATTGAATCATGTTTGATAATGTATTTTACCATACTTGTGCCCACGTTTATTTGCTTTCCGATCACAGTTGTATTTATTTGTTTGGCCCCATCACCTATAATGCATTAGCAACACAATCAACTTGCGATCACCATTAAGTTTTGAAAATGCATCTAGATTTTTTATGTTCTTTAGTCAGACCATCACGGCACCTGCAAGCTACCCACACGTGTATATAGATAATGAATCGTATAACTAAGATGTCGGTACACCAAACACAAATTAAATGATTGATTATATTGTTTGTAGCGGTTTCAAAAGCTAATATTTCCTTCGTTTCTAAGACCTAAATACTTTTAGAAGTAATTTTGAAAATTTTAGAAGTATTTTTGAAAATTGAATTTTGAACTATTCAATGTAGTTTTACTAGCTAACAATGATAGCTTTAAAAAGTTTAAAATTAAATAAGTATTGTTACTATTAGTTTAATATTACTGAAAATAGTAATGATATAAATGATGTATTTATCAAATTTCGATTTTTTTCATATCTGCAAAAGTATAGAAACTGATTATTTAGGAATATATAGAATAGTATCATATTTATACTGATACTTTAGTAGAGATTGTCCTTTATCAAGGTTAAGTATGATCAAAATGATAGAACATCTGTTTGGTTAGACCAACTCAAACCAACTAAGCATTGAGATTTAAAGTTTATTTTTTCTAACATAAGATAAAGATTCTTCATAGGTCTCAACTCAAGGTTAAGTTATGTTTCTCCTTTTAAGCTGTGGTGCTTGAGTGTGGAGTCTTCATAGGCCTCACCGATCCTTCAACGTTTTCTGCTCTAGCATCAGGCAATCCAATGCCCACGATCGCAACTTCATTAAGATTGGTGTCATTTGTTGGTTGGTTCTCTGTAGAAGTGAGTTTTGGCAAATCCGTTTTCTTTGAGTCGTGATACATGATGTATAGTATCATCTGGGCTACACCGAATAAAAATCCAAGAATGTTTGGCATCTGAAGGCAAAACGATAGAGTAAAGTTAGTATAGGCTGACTAAAAAGGAAGAAAGATGAATAATATAATTAATATCCATTTACAGCAATGAACTTGTCCTTGATAAGGAGTCCATAAAAGAACCACATGACGGCGTTAAGAGTGAGAGACAATGAGAGAAGAAACGGCATGTATTCCACACTCTTTGTCCTTATCACCTTCCTCTACAAACATGTCACACGTTACACGTCGGTTAATTTAATTTGCAAATCACAATAAAAACGGCAAAAGATGTTTGAAGATGGATCACCATAACGCTCAAGGGAGAAGCAAAGACGGCGAGACTGTAAGCAGCACAAACCCATCCAACGGTTGAGACTCGGTGTTGTTTTGGAATCAAAAGATCAACGAGAAGGATCAATATACCAAGTCCACCTATGTTGCATATCAATATCAACTTCAACGTGAATATCTGCCATGGTACATAAAAATTAGTTAAGTATAAGAATATCGCAAATCAATATCAGTCCACCAACGTATTTACAAACCCTGGCCTCTCTTGGTGCGTAAATGATATAGAGAAACAAGTAGGAGATTTCAATGAAACATCCAAACGTGTTGATGCTAATGATGAGATAAGCATGTGTCTTCATTATTCCATAGAAGAGAAGAAGAGTTGCACTTGCAAGGGCACATATGTACGGTATCGACTGAAACCCTTTTGATGATTTCTTCTTGTATATCCCATAGAACGTTGGCCTATCATATTCAGATATATTAATATGCACGTTTTCTATAGATTAACTAGACTAAAAACTAGATAATTCACATGTACACGTCTTACACTGGTGACAAGAAAACCCCGAAAGATACAATGTTTCCTGAAAGCCAAAGCCAGCCTCAAGATTAGTGTGACATATGAGCTGTGTGTATATGTTTATATAAGCAAAAGGGTTTTACATATAGATCTATATGCATGCGTACTTGATTGAGAATATACAGTACTCATTGTTGATTTTTGTTATGGTAGTAAGACAGAAAAATAAAGAGAATCAATTACCCAAGAGACCAAACAGAAAAGCAAGCTGATGAACCTTGATGCACAACATTCTTCGCTTCTCTCTTTCTGATGATATCTTTCACACTTGCTACTTTAAGGTTTGCTTTGATGTTTGTTCCTTCATGCAAACACCCATTTTATATGGGTATTGCTGGAGAGTGAGTCATTCTTGTTTTCTTTTTTCATTTAGTTTTATTTCTTTTTCTTTAGATTCTTTTTAACCTAAACACAAAAGTTTGGTTTAAGTTGTCTTGGTTTTTGTTTTATTGTACAAATGTTTTATTAGGGAGCACATATAATTATTGGCACATATAATTATTGCATGGCTCTTAATCGTTTGTGTCCTTAGCTGCTATTCCTAATTGTTAGGCTTCTAGGAATCCGACTAAGCATTTCGCATTAGGCTCAAAGATATAGACTTGTCGAATCATTCCCAACAATTAATTAGCAGTTATCATACACATTAAGTAGCAATCTGTAGATTGTTCAATTTCATGTATGTAACCAAGTTGATTTAAGAATACTATGGTTGGAGATGCTCTACTCGTCAGCTACCAGCTGATTATAAAAAATGACAATTGTGTAATCTATCACAACCTTGTACCTTACATATATAACTGGTCTCGAGAACCAAATGTGATAAGATTATTTGGTTGCACATATCAACATGATGAGGATCTGTGAACATATTAATGAATATCTCTTTGTATACAACAATTTAGAGCATGACTAGCGGTTAGTGTCTTGAGAAGAGTATATATCTAGTTGTTTTAATATCATTAGTTGTAATATATCTGAATTAACAGTTAAATAAAATAGCCCAATTATAAAACTACTCGTAGGAAAGAAGCAATTCTTAGTTTTTTACTCCCTTTGTATTAATATACAAGTAGTTTTAGCCAAATATGCTTATAGTATAAGGTGTTTACATAGTTCAAAACAACTTTTTCATTAATTTAATATCGTGTGACCAATCCAATAATACATATTTTTTTATTATTAGAGAAATTTATATATTAAATGCTACTTTTTCAAAGATAATATTTTTTTAGCATTGACACTTTTAACTAAAATTATAACATATAGAAACAGATGAAGTATTGAAGTTTTTTGCTAGAACTTTTTCTTCTTCTCACTCCACTCTTTTTAATTTTTAATTTATTAAAGATTTTCTTAGATCCCTTTCTAAATACTCCCGATAAGGATGTCATTTTCTATAATAGAATTGTGATATAATACAATGATACTCTATTTTAAAGTGGAAAATATAGTGATGAACAAAAAAAGTTGACTCTATATATATATATATATATATATATAAAGTAAACCCATTTTGTACTATATTATGGAGTAAAAATAGAATATCTTTAGAATATTTTACTCTAAACTCTATTTTAGAATGGAAATAGAGTGAAATTAGAGATGTTCTTAGCGTTGAGCTTATATTAAAGCTTATAAAACACTAGTTTTGAGGTCAAATTTCATATTAAGAAAATTAAGGGCATCAAGAAAACTTAATGTAATGATTTATGTAAGTGTGTTTAGATGGCTAAGTACATATGATCGAACTTAAGCAATTCGAGCAAGTAATTTCATTAAGTTTATAAGCATCAAAGTTATGTGTGTGAGTTGGAGGCATAGATATGTTTGGTTAGGTACATCTCCTGAAGCCTTGGTTGTTTGGGCTATTTCTTTGTTAGCTTTCTGAATTTGGTAATGAACAAGACACGAGCTCTAACGTTTCCACTTTCCACTAAAGCTAAGCATTAATTTCCAATACTTTATTAAGTAAAAAATATCCAGCTGATTGAGTTATGTGTAGTGATTGAGAACCTCTTTTTCTTTAAATCAGATGAGCATTGAATAATACCAGTGATTGTTATACATACTTATATTCATTAGATAAAATAGAGTTAGAGGTAAACAAAAAAAGAATACGAGTACAAGGCCTAATATGATCAACCTAACGACGATCTCGTTGAATACGCAAACACATCATGCATGCATGATGTTAATTATAGAAGTGACATAAATTTATGTACATCGAGTGTGGCTGACAAGGCGGATTAATTCGTTATCAAAATTAACATATGAAAGTATTTTCTTTAGTCGATTGTAAATTATTTATTCACATAATTAATATACAAATCCTAAAATGAACAATTTGTATTAGTTGAGCTGATTTTCTCTCTAAATTTCCCTTGATTTCTTTGAATTCGATTCGCGTTTGTTTACAAGTAGAAAATGCGGTTTTGATGTCTCGTGGTGTACATATAATTAACCAAACATAGAAAATGCTTCGAAGTTATGGATTGTTTAGCACAAGAGGTGTTCTCTAAATCAATTTCTAGCCTTCTTGTTCTCTTGTCTTGTCTTCCTTCATAATCTCGACAAGATAAAAAGATTACTTGGAAACTCCAAGAAATTGAGCAAAGCTTGGATACTTAGGCTCCCATCCTATTTCCTTTCGTGTCCGTGAGTTGTTCAGCTTCTTCCCTAAAGGACCACTGGTACCTACACAAAGGAAAAGTTGTGTCAGACTCTATAAAGCTTTAAGGCTTTCCAAGACAACCCAAACATGTCATCAGATGTCTGAAGAAACTCACTTGTGAATCCTTTGAACTTCTTATCATATTTTCCGCTTTGATCCATCAGGTCCATCACTTCTTGCCTGACAAGAATGCGCCATCTTAGACATTTATTTGAAATCATCTCAAACTTAAAAAGGAAGCAGTTGCTACCTTGACAAAGGATGGTTATCACACCCCAGGAAAATCCGACCACCAGCTTTCTTTTTCATAATTGCAACTGCCAACGATGCTGCATCCTGTTCAATAGTAACACATTACAGAACGTCATAAGAGATTATGCGAGATGTCAGAGTTCATGGGTCCTTGTGAGCAAAATGAAAAATATACCTCATAGTGAATGAGATTCAGGATATGATCAGGACGAGCATCGACTGTCTCCTTGTTCAACCAGTAAATATGTGCACCTCTTGTCTCTGTGTATAAAAAGGTTCAGGAGAAACATAATGCTCTAGTTACCAGCAAAAAAGCATTTCATCATTTACTGATTCAGCTTTCAATATATCGAAATACCAAAAAGGATATGTAAAGCCCTGCTAGTCTGAGGACAGTCCCTCCACTTTCCAACACTACTTGTTCAGCTCTCAAAAGCACATCTGTTCTTGGGCTCTTTCCCAGTGGCACTACTGGAGAATCCTGCAGTGAAGGAGAATCAACCTCAGAAATGCCTATTGCAGTGTAATATCAAATGGTTCAGAGTCTCTGTCCTAAACTACGTTTACAGTTTTACTGAAATAATTACTAAACCTCATTGCATTCCCCATTATCAAAGCAATCATAAGGTGCAGAGCTAGATGTGAATAAGAATGATCCTTCACCGTTCCACTTTGATGCTGCCATCCTGATCCGTTTGTAAACACAAGCAAAGAACCATATTAGACATGGAGGCAAAAAAATACTACTTTTCTGTCTCTTAAGAGGAACCATCTTTTTTCCCTGGCTAATAAAGATGTTAATGTTAAGCCCATCTAGCTTAACAGTTAAGAACACAATTCATAGACTCTCCGGCTGATGAAACAAGTGATTTATTGTAATGTTACCTGAGCTCAGCGGCGTAATCTGGGCTTTGTGAGGGAGGAGCACAAAAGATCACATATGAGAACTTGCCATCAAACTCAGTTTCTTTAAGAGATGGTTTGATACCCAACTTCTCCAACTCATCATGATGGTTTGTTGTTACTGTCTGCCCAAAGATTTGACAATCTGGATGGTCCTGCTCCACACACACACACACACAAAGCTCCAACTCTTAACTTCCATATTGTGCAAACATGACTCTTATTACAAACATTGTGAACATACATAATTGATTAGCACTCACAGACGCATAAAAACATGGACCTACAGGACATAAAATAAGGTTGTGTTTTTATTCTTACAACAAACACTCTTTCTAAAAGTAAGCATATATTCAACTACCAAATTGATCTCAGTCCCTTGTAGACGATGAAAGTAAATGTTACCAATGTAGTAAACTAACAAAGAAAATGTACCTCTCTCCATTTTTCTGCAACTAAGCGTCCAAGAACACCTGGTCCAACAATCAGCAAATCGTTTGCCCCAATTGAAACACGAGACTGGACCTTCAAGCCATCACTGGTCTCACCTTCATAGATATTAAAAATGGTCAGTAATTTGGGGAAACAAAACCACAAAAAATCTTGATGCACCAAACTCTTTAGCTTTTCATCCATGTAATCACAAAGTACTAGTCTCTATTAATTAACTTTGTTCAGAGACCAACAAAATGTGAGTCTCACTAATCTTTATAGCCACTGTTGGAATACACATGGAAGAAACAGAGAGAGAGAGAGAGTAATGATACCAGTGGTGGAAGAGGAAGAAGAGGCTTGAACAGGACTCGCCATAATTGAGGACGTTGACAGTGACAATGAGAAACTGGGCTTATCCTTGCGTCTCAAAGCAAATTTTGGTGTATACAAAGATGGTAAAGTCGATTGCTTTGAGAAATGGGTCGATGGAATAATTGAATTGATCGTCAGAAATGAGGTGCAGGAGATGAAACCCATCAAGGAAAATAGAAAAAGCTTTACTTTTTGACGAAGATTACGTTGGCGTGGCGGATAAGGTGAGAGTTTGGTGATGGCCTGATGGGTGCTCTTTGAGTGTTGTAACCAATGGCATCTTTACATGTCACGAAACCAAACACTTCTATGTACTTTGTCGTCGAGACATACATTTAAATGACGAAACTGTCCTTGGTAATAAAAGGTATAACATATGTGCTACTTACTGAACATAACGTTAATGAAAATTACACATGAGCTCTGCTTCTTCCTTGTCTCCATCAGAATCATTAAACAAAACAACTAAATCCTCTCAGTAGCACGTCCGCCAACATCTGCATCTTCATCCATATCTCCCAGCCATGCCTTGAGACTCGCTTCTTTACCAGCCTTAAACTCCTCGAACTTTGTCTTCTCCACCATATGTTGTTCACCTTTACTCGAGACTTCTTTTTGTTCTTCTAACTCATTGGGGATAGTCTCCACCTTCTGTTCTTTGAAGTCAAGCTGTGGCCATTTGATATTGCTTGCTTTCTCCTTAGCCGACTTGAACACCGATGTGAAATAGCTGCCGCTTTCGCTAGTATCCTGGCTGTAATCAGAACCACGCATTGTTGTTGTTGATGGTGTTGCTATACTGCTGCTGGATCTGCTGCTCCAAGGGCTCCCAGTGTTGAGGATGAGCCCTCTCCTCGGTTGTTTCGAGGACATTAACGCTAAGGAGCTTTTGATGTCTCCTATCATCCCATCAGCTATAAGAGAACCACACTCTTTCATTGACTTCACCATGGCGATAGAATCCTCCGAGTCTTCGGTGTGCAGAGCAGTTTCACGAGACTTGTCCAAGACTTGGGCGTTGAGGTTAATGACATTGGGTGCTGCGTTGCGGACGTGCTGCTGGATGTAGTAAAGACCCACTGAGGGTTCGTTGGCAATGTACTTGATCATCTCGGCTAAGCTCTCGTTTATCTCCGCAAAACCATCAACAGTAGAGAACTCATGCATCCTATCAACAACAAAAACAAAACTCCAAACATTTCAGGGTCTCTAAGATCAATATTAACAAAGAAAAACAATCAGAACAGAGTCAAACAGAAACAAGAAACCAAATCATGTCAACAAGAAGTTTTTTTGTTTTGCAGCAACACATTCTTCTTAGTTGCGCCTCAATGTACCAAAGCAAGAGAAGAGATTCAATAGATATCACTATTGCCCAAAAAGTAGTTTTTTTTACGGTTAAAATAAATCAGATGCAAGGTAAGAGTCACAAGCAATTTAAGAGACGGTGAGGTTAACAAAAGAGAGACTTAAATAGCTATGAACGATGACTACTCAGCCTCTCATTTTGTGTTGCAGACTAATGATAACCAAAACACACAAACTTGTCTCTTATCACTTTGACTACACGAACCATCATCTAATACCATTCTATACAACTTATGTTCCTTCAACAAACGAACTTCAATTACGACAAAGAGTCAAACTTTATCCAAGAGAATCATCAAAGCGCAATGATCAAATACAATTTAGCTGACATCTATCAACCATGACTAATAAGCTTCTCATTATGTGTTGCAGAGTAACAATGCCAAACACACAGACATGTCTTATTCACTTTGACTACACGTACAATCATCTGTTACCATTCTTGACAACTCATGTTCCTTCACCAAACGAACGTAAATTACAAAAAGGCTCAAACTTTATCCAAAACAAATCATCAAAGCTCAATGATCAAGTTATCTTATCCAATTAGAGTCTAGGTCTCGATAAGAATCGAATTCAACAGGATTACCAAGATGGAAAAGAGTTCAATCAGATACCCAAAACAGGAATTAAGAAACAGAGGATGCGAAAAAGGAGCTTACAGGAAACCCTAGAAGACGACGGAGCAGAGAGAAAAGAGGCGAATCGGTGATTGATTTCTTCTGCGGATTGGAATCTTCTGATGTGTATGTTCCTTCCTCCTATCATTTGATAAAAGAGAAAAGAAAAGCAATTTGGCCTCTGAGGTCACGGCTAAGTGCAGACAAAAAGTTTTTTTTTGGGGCTTGAGGAGGAGGGAAGAAGAAGACAACGATAGTATTCCCCTCCAACACTGTAAGGTCATTGTTCTCTCGCACGTGCCTGCCCTCTTAACCTCACACGTTTGGATTAGTAATCCTTTGTCAGTTCAGATTCGAGTCATTCGACCAAACAAAAAGAAAGAATCGTTTGTGATTTTCTTCTTCAGGTCCTCAAATTTCTATATGATTAACAGGATAATCCTTTGCCTTTTATAAGAGAACACTAATGCCCTCATATAATTAAGATGTTGTTTAGACTCTGTGGGTCAAAGGTTTTGCATCCATCTTTTGAAAACTGGACTGAATATTCATTCACTCGGCCTTGTATTTTAATGACTGCTCATAAGTCATAAACAACCGATCCAACTGATCCGATAGGGCTTTTGTAGTTTGCAATGTTCTGAAAATTGGACCCGGGATTAATTCAGTTGCATCAATAATCAGATTGGTCCAATCAGTTCAACTGAGTTTTACATTTTAATCTAATTTTAAATTAAGCAGATATATATATATATATATATTATATATATATATATGATGCTTAAATTATTTTGATAAAAATTAATAGCGCATTGTTAAAATCTAAAAATGATATGAAAATAACTTCAAAATTAATAAAATGTGGTGAAAACTTATTTATTTAGGTATCTATTTAAAACAATATAATATGTGGAATCTTTTTAAATTTGTATTTTTTATTTTTTTAACTTCAATTTAAATACACCACATTTAATGTCAACTTGGATTTCCAGTTTTAACGAGTTTGATGGTTTTACCTAGATTTATCAGTTTAATTCAAATTCGGGTTTAGCATAACCTAGAACCGATTAAAAGAACAAGTTACGGTCCGGCCGCTTTGCTCAGCTATCAAAACACTGGTAATTTGCACGTGAAAATTAGACAACATAAACCACGAGTAAATTATTTGAAGTCTCCAAGAAGAGAAAAACAAATTAGAGCAACCCAGCTTAAGTGTCATAAATATTATAATTTATAGTAAAATCATTTGAATGTTATGAACCAAACTAAATATGCATAAGTCTTTTTAATTTGTTGTTTTTTTAATTTATCGGTTTGACTAAAGATTTATTAATGTTTCTACACTAAAATATTTGGATTTTGAGTTATAGCAAAACAATTATGTAAATATTTGAAAATTATTTGTCATAAGATTTTCAGCCAAAGATAATTTTGGGTGTGGATTTTATATAACTATAATGCTTCTCCAATAATATATTTTACGATAATTAATTATAAATTAATCAGATTATCTCAAAATGGAAAACTTTCTTAAAAGTACACAGGCTAATTTTCAATTTCTAATAAAATACACGAACTATTTTAGATGCTTGTTTAATACACAAACTAATTTCCGTTGCCTATTAATTAAATACATAAAATTTTGAAACTGGTAGCTTCTACACACCGTTACAGCGTTAACTATGTTTAATGGAAGTGAAGATGACGTTAATGTTTATTTAAACACATGTTTAATTTATGAAAAGAAAATTCTTTAAAAATACATGAACCAATTTTTATTCGTTAATAAAATAGACGAACTATTTTAGATCCTCGTTTAATACACAAACTAATTTTTGTTTCTAATTTAATACACATACATTTAGAATTTGTAGTTTTTACACATCGATTTAGACGACGTCAACTACGTTTGACCAAAATGCAGTTAGTTTTAACTAAACATACGGCTAAAATATGAAAATCACGCTCACCTTCAACCAAAACCTCTCAAATCGATTGATCCTTATATTCAAGTTAGCTTCAATTCAAGTTTGACACCCTAATTTATTCCAACCTCTTTTATTCTCCAAACTTTGTTCATTTTCTTCTTCTTCGCTTTGATTTCGTTTTATATTGTTTTGAAGTAGAGTTGGTTTTCATGTCGTGAAAAATGACGAAGAAAACTAGGTAATCTTAAACGGGTTTCTGATTTTGGAATTAGTTTATGACTCTTGTTTTTCATTATGATTGCTGTGATAATGATTCAATCAAGGTTAATCTACACTATGCAAGCGTAATGGAGAAGAAAACTACCAATATAATCTATCGAAAAATTTTTTAAAGAATTTTCTATTCATAGTTTAACTACATGTTTAACTAAACAATAATATTGTGTTCACTTCTGTTAAACATAGTTGACTTCCACTAACGCTAACACCGTCTTAACCTCGTGTTAGGCTGGCATAAGAGAAATACCGAGCTTACTGAGCTAATGGGGTTTGTTACTTCATGTCTTTTAAACAACATGCCCCAGTCCGCAATATTAATGGGGTTTGTTACTTCATGTCTTTTAAACAACATGCCCCAATCTGCAATATTAGTACCAACTCTCCAATCCCAATGGTTAATGATGCTTGTAAGCAGTGGCGGAGCCACGTTCAGTAGGATGGGGGCCACTGAACCCAACAAAAATTCTGATATTAGTGTAAATTACAAAGGCTTAATGTATATGCCCCCAATCTGAAATATTTTTTGCCCCCAATTTAAGTCATTGACCCCAATAAGAATATTTATTGCCTCCGCCATTGCTTGTAAGTATGATGATATTAGGCTATGGCGCTCTGTTATGCAGATCATTATTATCAATAGCTCTTTTGGTCATTACATTTTGCAAGGTCAGATATACTTTTTAGAAAAATAATATGAAAACAAAATTTTATTAAATGAATCATTTTCTTTTGATGTACTTTACTACATAAACGGAAAGAGTTCTACTTTACTACAACAAAACATTAATTTTAGGTTTTCTAGAAATTATTATCGGTATCAATTGATTGAACAATTAGATTATTGGAGTTTTCTTTATTAGTCTTGGACCTGTATTATGATTCTAAATAATTGAGTCATCAAAAAAAAAGTTGGCAGACATTAAAAAAATTGATTAATTCGTAAATCTGTTTTTAATAAAAATTTGCTTTGAACATTAAAAAAATTGATTAATTCGTAAATCTGTTTTTAATAAAATTTTGCGTTGAACAACTGTCTATAACTATTTTTTAGGTATCATTAATATACAAAGAATTACTACACAACTTTTTGTTGAATCAACAAATAAATCTTGATAGATATATCTACAAGAATGATGAAACTTGAGAAAAAATAATAAACAAAAAATACCTTTTATTTTATTTCGACTATAAAAAATTTCATATCAATTTTATGACTTATGCTCTTTATCACAAGCATATGTATTTTAGAAATTATCACAAATTAAAGTTAGTAACTTTTTGATCCCAAATACATATAACACGACCAGGTTCTTCTTTTGTAAATCGTGTCATTAAATAAGGGTGAAGAATATCATGTTACTTGATATCATATATCACATGGAGGAAGACAGCCGTGGCGCCCACCTGCGCTGGTCTGCGTCCGGCCAGGTCTTTTCCATGTTGTTATGTTCCTGCCACGAGAAAGACGCACAGAAGAGGTATATATGCCCAACGTGCGGAAGATCTGTTAAGAGTTTCTTATTGTTAGTCTCCAACTTATTTACCCAGAAATATATAAGGGGGATTTAGTCAATCCACTTCGGGTGCTGACCAGCTGTCGTGTCTATTGGTTCTCTTTAGCGGCTCAAAAGCCGCTTACGCATGCGCCAGCACTGGCTGAAGTTGTCCATTCTGTTCCTAACCAATCTCTTCTTGGGGAAGGGGGGGGGGGGAATCGCTAAATAGGATCAAAAACAACCTATCACCGAAGTTAACACCGTTTAAAACGATATGTAAAATCTGTGAATTTCAAAAGTTTGTGTATGTCATAGGCAGTGGAAATTTATTAGTGTATTAAACGAGGAGCCAAGATAGATCATGTATTTTATTAGCAAATGAGAATTAGTTTATGTATTTTTAAGGAATTTTCCCTCTCAAAATATATAGTTACTAAATACATTTTGCAAGCTTACTCCAAACTCATCCAAATTAACAAAAATACATTTTCCTGTGTGTTGTGTGTTTCAGATTACTTCGTTTTAAATTAGTACTAGAGCTTGACCCGTCCGTCCGGACGAGTATTTATTTTCATTTTTTATATAAATAAATACTACTTAAATATTTATCAGTTTATATTTTTAAATATTTACATATTTCTAAATTTTTATAAACACAAGAGTCGAATAGTTTGTGTGTTGTAAAAATAGTATCTCGTGCTTGTTATTAAACTTTTGAAAAATTAATATTGACCTATTGATAGTTTGAGTAATATTTCATGTAACATGAAATTGTTTGCCAAATATAAAAAGAATTTAAATATTTTGATCAAATATGAATAATATGGTAAGATTTAGATACATTAGAAAAAAAATATTTGGTTATAAATATTAAACTTTGATTTACAAATAATTCAAATATATTTAAATTTCAGTATTACTTTTTTGTTGAAAATAATTAATAGCAACAAAAATGGTTAAACATATACTTTAAAAATTCTTGAAAAATATATAATATTAGGTGAGATTTAATTATATTAAAATAATATTGAGTTACAAATATTTCAGCTTGTTCTATAAGTAGTTTAAAATATTTTAAATCTTAACATATATCAATTTTATTATTCAAAATAATTAATGGTAAGTTAAACATATATTTAAGGAATATTTGAAATATTGTTTAATATTGAATTTAAACTTGAATTTCGTTCAAAATAATTAATCGTAACATTATCTAATTTTAATATTGTTAAAATAAATTTTAAATATGAATATTCCTAAAAATCAGCTAATTTATTTTAGAAAATATATTAAATACGAAATTAAGTTAAAATGATTTAGGAAACTTTTTAATAAATAGAAAAAGACAATATTTTTTTAAATATATGTTCATTTAATGGTTCATTTAATTACTTCAATGGCATGTCATTGTAATTAAAAGTGAAAACTAAGAGATATTTTATATTTGTACTTCTTCTTTTTTAATAATATAGATATTTGTATAGGATAACAGACAAATGTCAAAAATAGGTATTGATTCTTGAAAAGAAATTAGCGGCAAAAAACACAAAAGGAGGATACCATTAATTTAAAACACTAATAAATATTCAAATAGTCATGCCGACCAAAACAATGGCCATGGCCTATAGGCGAATAAAATAGGTCAAATTGGTCAAAATTAAACAATAAAGCCTGAGCTAGCTAGTAGGGTCGTAAAAACGAATTCTAACAATTGCATATACTTTTGCTCTTAATCTGGAGATGAATAACTTATATTATATTCAAGTGATCTAACCATTAGACTCACCATCTCCTAGGCTTGTATCGCTTGGCTTAGACTATTCAATACAGGTTATAGGCTGGTATAAACAAGCTAATTAAAGAAGTTTTAAACTGATTTTTTGTTCCAACACATACAATCATCTTCCAGCATAATCTCTATACTATCATCAAATTGTAAATCTATATGCATAATCTTTACACTATCATCAAATTGTAAATATTTATGGACATATGGTTTCAATGTGATCGCCTTCCTATTCTGTATGATGGAGTATTTTTTCTACATGCGTAGATAAATATATAATTATCTACACAAAATCGGGGTTTGTCAAGTTTCTTGGGCTTCCACTTAAAATCAATTGGCAGTTAGTGGAGTGATCCATGTCCCTTATATATTATTCAAGTCCCTTACATCTTTTCTATGTGGGATCTTTATCCCAACACCCTCCCTCGAGACAATGGTACGTTTAACCATTAATCTCGCGAATCCATCATACCCCCTCCGAGATCATGCTTTATTTTCTAGCGATCTCGGCGGAACTGAGCCTTCTCTGGGCCATCAGCTACTGGGTTGATCGGGCCACTGTCCGGGCCGGATTAATGGGTCAGGGTGAAGGTCCGTTCTGATACCATGATAAGTTTCTTGGGCTTCCACTTAAAATCAATTGGCAATTAGTGGAGCCACCCAAGTCCCTTATATATTACTAATGTCCCTTTCATATTTCCGATGTGGGATCTTCTCTCCAATACCCTCCCTCGAGATAATGGTGGGTCTAACCATTGATCTCGCAGAATCTATCATACCCCTCCGAGATCATGTTTTATCTTTTAGCGATCTCGGAGAACTGAGCCTTCTATGGACCATCAGCTAATGGGTTAATCGGGTCACTGTCCGAGCCGAATTGAAAGGGTCAGGGTATTGGGTCGGCTCTGATACCATGTCAAATTTCTTGGGCTTCCACTTAAAACCAGTTGGCAATTAGTGGAGTCACCCAAGTCCTTTATATATTACTAATGTCCTTTTCATATTTCCGATGTGGGATCTTCTCTCTAATAGGGTTTATAGATTGGAACTTTACTGATATAATCTTCAGAAAGTAACAACATCTCAAGGTTTTTAGTTTTTAATGTGACAAATTGTTACTTGATTGCTCGGCTTTATCTAATCGTTCATGAAATTTGTATCTAATCGTGGCTAGTATCTAATCGTTCATGAAATTTTTAATGAAATGGATAATTTGTTACTTGATTGCTCGGCTTTTACATCTAAGCCATTTTACAATGTTAACGAAATACAACCGGGTCGGGAGTTCACGTTTAAACATTGGAGCGGAAGGACACATTGATTTCACAAACCTCCTTACACTTTTCAGACTCTTGTGTTTGTGAAAAATGTAAATGCACCGGAAGATCTGATATAATTCCCAAGATATTATAATGATGTATATACACTGGTACCTGACTTAACATGAATGCAACAGGCCTAGCCGCCTAGGAGATGGTGAGTCTCATAGGCTTGTATCACCGCAGATGGTCCACGAACTTACCATTCTTTAATTCATAGATACATGTGAGCGAATAAATCTACGTACAATTCAGTTCGCACACAGAAACGCTCAAACACTTAACAAATATGCAACATATTTTTATTTTACATTTTTAAACACACGACATATATTATATAGTAAGAATGTTTGCGCATGCATATATTTTTATAAAGGCATGCGATAATTGGTGGGTAGACAAAAGTACAGCAAGGATTAGGTAGTAAACACTATGGATTGTTCCTTAGGCTAAACAGAAGAGTCAAAGAGGGAATCTTAGTATAAAGTTAAACAATTACTTCACTATTCTATATACTTTCTTAAAGGCAATGGATTGTTCCTCTCACTATATAGTAGTTGCTATATTATAACACTTATTAATCAGTTGCAAGATTATATGAGTCGAGCCCTTTCTTTTCATGGTTTGTTGTTGCATTATTACAGTGGACAATAGATATGAGGTGTACCATATTTCCCGGCTGATAATAGCCCTTTATTTGTAAGAAAATAAACCAATATATATGATGTTGCACAACAAAAAAACAATAGAAAAGAAGATAACAAAATGAATATATTTTCGGAATTGAAATGATAATAATAAAAATTGGAATGTGGAAAAAGGTGGAAGCGATAGAGGAATCCATGTGTATCCAAGCACTTGCAGACAAAATGAGCTTCAGAGAAGAGAAAAGCAACCTTTAGCTTTTTAAGACCACCCGACTCGGAAAAGGAGATTTCAAACACACTCTCTCCTCTTTTAGGGTTCTAATACTTTTATCTCTCCTCTCCCTTTAATTATGTCCAGCGAAATTTACGTCCTTCTCACTTAATCTACCCACCACCATGATGCCATCTCTCGTGCTCATGCATGTGTGATCTGGATGTTGATGTGTATGGATGTCATCATGGATGTCTATATTTAGTGAGGTGGTGAGAGGATGAGACGCAAAAGCAGACCCACAAGCAATCCTTGTTTCACTCTGAAAAGACTAAACAAATTAACCAAAAATATTTATTTATGCCCTAACTTTAGCATTTTGCCTTCATCCCTTCTTTCTTGCCCTTTCCTTAGGGTTTCTTGTGGGTCTTTCTTTTTCCATTTTCTTGTGTTATTTTTATCTTTTTGACCCAAACATCTCTCCTTTAATATGGTTGCCTTTTGTCTACATAATACATATATACATCTGAATCTCTCTCATCTCACCCTTAATTGTTTATATAAACCATTTCTCCTCCTCTCTCAATCACCTTCAGTATCTCCTTTCTTCTCTCTCTGGATCCTCAATCTCGACCCTCATATTTTGTTCGTTGATTCTCTATTCCCTTTTGTATTTTCAAGAAATCGGCATTTAGGGTTTCAAGAACAGTTAACCTCCATTCCTCCTGAAGAGAGAGAGAGAGAGAGAGACAGAAAACAAAAGATCTCATCAATTTCATTTTCTTACATGCAAATCACAATCCTTGCTTTAGATTGTTTCTATAGTCATACAAATTTGCTGTTATATCTGTTCATGCATGTCCAGGTGGAGATCTAGCTAGATATAGCTTCACTTGAAAATAGAATTTGATATCCGTTTTGGGCAATTACTTTCAATACTTATAACATGTATGCATATATATGTTGATGTATTATATATGTATATGCCTGGCTCCCTGTATGCCATACACTAAGTTCATCGACCATCGGCGACCTCCGTGGATGGCGTATGAGGAGCCAAGCATATTCTCATCATATATTTTCGAATTATGTTATGGTACTAATTAAATTCTATCGAGCTTGTTTTGTAGAAATTTATGTTAATTGCTCCATCCAATCATGTGAAGAAGATTAGAAGGTACCTCACTGAACCGTCTAGCTACCACCTATGCTTATGCTTCTTCATGTGGTCTCCAAATATTCCACTGACGGATATTTTGGTGAGTCTTTTGATTCGTATTTTTCCATTACAAATGTTTGTCATGTCACAGCACTTTTTACGAGGATTTATTCTATGATAACATCAATGTATAGCTCCTTGTTTATAAAAAAAATCGTTAATTATATTAATAGCTAATATATTCCCGTACGGTTCATATTCTTGTGTTGTTTCAATCATATCGATTATATAAATATATTTTGTATATGTAGTAACTTGTGACCTACCCTTATAACTTATTTGTTGTATTTATTGAATTGTAATTTTAATCTAACAATTGTCTACACATGCAAGAAGTTGCATCACACATTTCTGACTCCATTTCCGTGAGGTAGCAATGATTGCATTTGGTTTTGTTTATGTCACAATGAAAATTTCCACGTATTGTACTCTGTAACAAAAATATAGAATATTAAGGTAGATGTTATACACAATTGAAGTTCAAGAATTCAAGATTTGTGATTAACAAAATAGAGTTGCTATTTTGTGTATATTTACTATGATTAGGCTAAAGTCTTTAGTCAACTGAAATTGTATATATACATTTTTGGCCTAAATGTTAAGAAATGATTTAAAATTGATTTGAAGTTTCTGAAAATGTATATATATGTAGATCGATGATAAAACAAATCATTCAAGTTAGTAAAGCTATTGAAACAAAGTTGAATAGTCCTTTAATATTACCTCTTTCCTGAAATGCTGAACTTACATAAGTATAAGTGTATAACGAAAGCAAAAGATACAATTTGTCACATGCATGGTGTAAACAATACCAAGGTCTAGTTTTTAATATATCGCATACTTGTCATTAATTGTTTTTGGGCAAAATTAATCGTTACATGTAGTTTTGATTTCTTAAAGATCTTATTGCGTAAGTACTTCAAATGGAATGTAAGAAAACTTCAATGAGTGGTACAAACATTAAGGGAGTTTATTTTACTCATGTTTTTTACTTGATCTATATCCGAACAACTATTATTTCTCTCGCTAACTAAATTTACATGATATTATATCTGAAAAAGATAATAAATAAATCTTATATTTTGAAATGTTACTACTACAGTAGGTGAAACCCTAGGAAAGGTTTCGATGTGACTCCAATTATCCAAGCATCCATCTAACCATGCATGAGACTATATGAAACAAATGCAAATTTTGATATTTTTAACTTGTAAAGATTTTTTTTTAAATATGAACAATGTACTATCTACAAACATATGTAATTGTTCATAGAAATGCAGAGAAAATGTTTTAACTATAACACAAGTTTTATATACCAATTATACTCTTTCTACTCTCAGTTATTTGATTTTGCTGGCTAGTCAAAATATTCCTTATGTAGTATATCCCTTCAATGAACATATATTCACTTTACATTTCTTATATAAGAAGTGATGTAGGGACTATAAATCATGGGTTAGAGGGTAATAATAAAAAGGAAATAGTGAAAAAAAGAAATAAAGTTTTTGAAGTAAGCTTTTGCTTAATGACAACATGTATTTGCAATAATCAGTAAAGAAAATGTCGTGTTAAAAATAATAATGATAAGAGATGGACCACACTAGTCCCCTATAGACCTTGTGATTGGGCATTAGCGAATGATTAATCTATTTTTAATATCAGTCAAAGTAGGTCACAAAAATTTCAACAACCGAGGGCCACGCTCATCATTTTGACAAAAGTTGATTCGAATTCTTATAAGTTATAACTAGACCATTATCGATCTGTGTGATGTGATATGTGTGTTTTTTTTTACCTAGGAGACAGATGCTGCCAATTTATTGTAATTTAAATCATATAATATGTAAATATGTCAGTCGGGCTAGTGTGGTTGGGTCCGAGTCCAAAGAATTTCCAGATCACCTCCAAAGAAAATTTGGGTTGATTCCGATGGATATGCTCCGATTCGAAATAAATAAGTTTAGGACCCCTGTTTTCCTGGTCAAAAGTTAGGGACGTTTTTCAATTACCTATGAACCGTGTAGTTACAAATTACAATGGACGTTTTCTAGGGGTTCCAATACAACGGATACTACTTTTACCGAGTAGAAAATATTGACATGATAGTATTATACACATCGATCTGAAAAATATGGATACCAATTCTCATTTTTCAGTAACGTTGATCTTTTTAACATTTATAAAAACAAATATAGACCCATTTTTAGAAGAGTAATGCACACATACTATACTCTAACCTGAAATTTTATTTTACAATATAATTTACTAATGTTACATTATTATGGATACATTCAAAAAAAAATTCAAAGTAGAATTTAAAATGATTTATATTATGATGATAATTTCATAGTGTCCGATTTCCAAAGGCCACAAATCATTTCCTATACGCGTTTTCCTTTTCTTTTTGAGATCATTTGAAAGAGATAAAAAAAACTTGCCAAAACTCTGGAAACTGGTGTGGAAACAACATAACCTACTAATTAAGGTTTAAAAGTTTCTATATTTAGGTTCAGAGTTTGAATTTCAAACTATGTAAACTTTTGCAGATTACAGGAAATATCAATTTCAAATCTAGAAGAAAGCGATTTATTAATACAGAGTACCAAAAAAAAGTTTACAAAAAATCTTCAACATGTTACAAATAATTTTGGCCAACTGTAAATTTCATAGGATGAATTTTCAATATGATGCAAGTAAATCCAGTCAAAATTGGATATTCATAGGATGGTTCCGATGATGATTATGCGTAGATGCTTGTAAGATACTCCTTCTGTTCCATAATATAAGATTTTTAACATGAATGCACAAAAATTAAGAAAATTTACTTTCTAGAAAGCAATATTATTAAATAATCTAAATTAAACATAAAGTAACCAATCAGAAAAAAAGTAGTATACTACTATTGGTTAATCAATTCCCAATAAAATTAAAGTACCTTAAAAATATAAAAATATTTTATATTTTGAAACACCAAAACATCTCCAAAACATCTTATATTATGGAACGGAGGGAGTATATAATATCATCGGTTGTCAAATTGTTTATGTAATTTTTTTTATAAATGTAGTGTCATACTAAATAAGTTTTATACTTATTAAAAAGAACTTGGAAACTGGTTGCTCTTCTCGTGATACGAGTCATAGAACAGACTTTAGGTCCATAAATCTTTATAGACCCATAATCTGCTATAGGCCCGAAGCCAATATTGAAAATTCCAATTTTGAAAAGTAGCAGTTCGTACTAAAGGTTGTTTGAATCCGAGACAAAAGGAGAAGCAAACCCCTTGCACTATCAATACACTACCGCCACTATGTTGTGATATGAAGTTTACCTTGCAAATTTCGTATGCTCTACTTTCATTATTCATAAAAGAAACAAATTTTAACAAGTTTCACATACTCTTTTCTCAAATGCGTATATAAAAGACATTCCAAACAGATTAGATCTGGACTGAATCTGTTTTAAAGAGACAAAAATATAATGCGGTCTAAACATGGTAAAACCATTCTCATATGACCGAGATAAGGCAAAAGATCGAGCCAGTGAGAATCCAAAACAAGAAGGGAGAAAACCTACAAGCATACACCATGGCCAGCAACCGATTAGCTCTATAGCTCAAGTGCTCAACCTACGTTTATATGTTAATCATAAAGAAAAGAAAAAGACTCTGACAACAGCTTTTACACTACTAAGATCACTTTCTGATAAAGTTTGACAAACAAATCTGTCAGTTTATTACTTTAATTAATCAATGATTGTACAATTTTGTAACAAAGCATAAGAAAACAAGGCTGAAAACATATAATTCACATTTTGTAAGGCTTCTGAAAATTAAAAGGTGAGTCCAGTCTTGACAATGAGATCAAGAAAGCTCAACAGATTTCTCATACTTGGCCTCTCATTCGGATTCTCCCTCACAGCAAGCTCAGCTAACTCAGCCAACTTAAGCAACGGCTCAACATTTCTAGGCAGACCAATGTTCCTATCGATAATCGCGGCAGCTTTACCTTTCCTGATCACAGGAACAGCCCATTCCGCGACCCCGGGAGGATCAGACTCTCTATCGTTAGCTTTCCGCCCGCTTAGCATCTCAAGAAGAACAATACCAAAGTCATACACGTCACCTTCTCTATCACTCTTGCTTGAGTCTCTTTCACTGGAGCTAACCAATCCGAAATCAGCAATTCTTGCACACATCTCACCGTCCAACAAGATGTTAGACGTCTTCACATCTCTATGAATCACCGGAGGGTCGACCTCGTTGTGTAAGTAGTCGAGCCCTCTTGCAGCTTGCAACATAATCTTCAACCTCATGCTCCAGTCCAGCTGAGAAAGATCTCCATGGAGATGATCATGGAGCGTACCGTGAGGCATGTACTCATAAACCAAAAGCCGTTCACCCATCTCCGAGCAGTATCCTAAAAGATTTACAATGTTGTTATGTCTGATCTTGCATAGAATCTCTAACTCTGACTCGAAGTCTCGGTTGTTGGAATGTATAATGGTCGCAGCGTTGGCTCTTTTGACGGCGACTTGAACCCCATCAGACAAAACAGCCTTGTAGACGAACCCGAAGCTACCTCTTCCCAGCTCGTTAAACTCTTTAAACCCGTGAGTCGCGTCTTTTAATTCAGACAGACGGAAGATCTTGGTCTCCCCTAAAGAGACAGCGCTCGGGAGAAGCCCCGTCTGAGGAACAGGATCAGGATCAGCTTCAACAGAGTTCTTGTCGAAGCAAAAGCAACAAGTCATCTTACTCCTCTCTTCATCATCTCTTTTACTTCCTTTAGTCATCCTCGGAATGAAAGATAGACCCACCAACATAACCAAGAACCCCAAAACAGAGACTCCAACGATGATCACCAGCCTCCTCACCTCTCTCTGCTCGTGCTTACGCGATTTCTCACCAGGGATCTTACAGACACCGTAGCAAGAGCTGTTCTGACACAACGAGCAAGGAGTGCAGACCCTGTCCGCGTTAGGGTTACAACCACTCGAAGGGAAGTAGCCCTCCAAACAATCAACCCCGCAGCGTAAACAAATGTTTAGGTCATGAAACGAGCACAAGCTTGTTAGCTCTGACTCTTTCAAGATACTTGCGTTGAAAGCAAACCATCCATCACCACAGTTACCACGAGGAGAGCACACCCCGGGGCTGCATAGCTCCAAGGGAGGACTATAATCCGGTTTAGTAGAATCATGAACCCTCCAGCAATCAAGAACCAGATCAAGCTCTCTAACACCACAAGTGGTTGAATCCGAAGACGAGATCGCTACAAAACCTGAAGTATTAGGAGCTGAAGACGTGGAGTTCACGTTTCTTCCCCAGCACGCAACCCCATGATCATCCTCTCTTATACCGCAATAATGATTAGCACCGGCCGAGAGAGCGATAAACCGGTCCCGGTTTGGTACTTCCCCAAACTCTGTTTCATCTCCAAAGCATTGAACCTGACCAGACTCTTTAGAGACACCACAAACAGAGTTCCTCCCGGAAGCTAAAACCTCGAACCCTTCTCCCTTGTTGTCGGAGAGACCTAACCCGTTTGACTTCGGTCCCCAACAAACCAACTCTCCATCTTTAGTAACACCACAAGTGAACCCATCTCCAGAAACAATCTTACGAAACATGAGAGTATCTATGTAAGGAGTATGAAAAGAAGAGTTCCATAGAACACCAGATGAGAAGTTTGTCGTGTCGGTATACTCCCAGCAATGAACAGGACCGTAGTCAGGACCCGAGTAATACAACCCGCTTATAGCGCAGACGTGGTTGTTACCAGAAGCGACGCTCGAGTACGAGTTGTACTGAAAAGCTTTCGGGACTAGGTTTTGAGAAGGATCTTGAAGGTTCCAGCAGAAGGCGCGCGAGGTGTTGGAGGTGATGGCGCAGAGGAAGCCTTCGCCGCCGGAGAGAGAAGACATCGCCGGAGGAGAGTAAGTACTTCCGGGAGAGTGGTTTGTGTTGCCTCTGTCCCAGCAGATGACTTCTTGTTTCCCGCTTGCGTCGATGGCGCAGAAGAAGCCGTTTTCTCCGAAAGCTGCGGCGATGGTTCCTGTCGAGCCGTAGGCATTGACGGTAATGAGAAGTGAAGTGGAGGTGAGGAGGAAGAAGAAGAAGATGAGGAAACTGGACATGTTTTGAGGGTTTGAGTTGATGGAAGGTTTGAGGAAAGAATCGATCTGAGGGAGGTGATTGAGTGAACATGTTAATGAATGCAGTTCTTGTTTTTTTTAATGCTTTAAAATATAAATAATAATAGTAATAACGGAAGTGAGCTGTTTATGTCTGCGCGAAGGTTCATTGGAGAGAGACATTCAAGTTACAAACTGGTCAGGGAGATGGAACATACCAGAAAAATAATTAACGTTTTTTTACCAAAAATATAGAAAATGAAAAAATGTACGGACAAATAGCCAGTTACTGTAATTCTTGTACAGAACTGTAATGAATAATTATTAATTAATACTAAACAAATTATAAACTTTAAGAATCTGTGGTTCTGTACGTCACACGTATGTGAAATTTAAATTTGAGTTATGACACGACAGTAACGTTAATATAACGCATTTAAATTTGTTAAATAAAATATATGTTTAAATTAAAAAAATATATACGTTTAACTATCTAAGGTTGTGACCGGAAGAATTGGGTGTAAAATAGAATAAGGCTTCCAATGGTGTTGGGGGGGGGGGGGGAAGCCCAATTTGCACATTTAGTCACCAACACCATTCCGGAAAGAGAAATAGGTGGAAACTGGAAAGACAAGAAAAAAATCAAAGTAAATTTATTTCTCTTAGTTTCAAAAAAAAATATTCCTCTTGCAAAACTCAAACCAAAACTGTTTTTTCTCTTTCAATACAGTAATAAACTAGAAATATTATTTTAGTCGACTGATAAATTTTGACTGAACTTAGAGAAAAATTAAATTCAGAATAAATATTTTTTATTCGTACCAAACAGTCAAAGGCTAAAATGAACTATTTTATACGTAGTAGTTTGACCACACAAGAAAAATAACTACCATGCAAAAAAAATTAGATACATATATTGAATTATGAGCGTAGTTAGAAATAATCTAACTAATCTTTATTTAAGATAAGTTAGGTGACTCATACACACGGTTATAAATATTTTTAAAATATATAAATATTTATAAA
Organism: Hirschfeldia incana; assembly: GCA_026261945.1. NCBI lineage: Eukaryota > Viridiplantae > Streptophyta > Magnoliopsida > Brassicales > Brassicaceae > Hirschfeldia > Hirschfeldia incana. The sequence goes on from JABCMI010000007.1 coordinate 10,624,433, forward strand.
TGATTAATATTTTATTTTGAGTTTTATAATTTTAAGTTTTTTATATCTTGTAAGTATAAAATAAATGAAATATTCTCTTATATATAAATATATATGATTTTCTCATAAACAATATTGGTTCAGTTATTTGTTTTGAAATATTAGATTTTTGTATTCTTTTCAATTATGTCATATTTTTTATTGATTCTAAAATAAACAAAAAGTTGGAGTATGATCTGCACGTTCCTATAAATTTATATTCATTTATAGTTACAAATTTATTTTAATTAAAAATATGATTTACTGTTAGATATTCTGAAATTAATATCGTATAAATTTGAATAATTTGTGGAATGAGTAATGACACCATATAGTACGTAATAAATGCATATGGCAAACTGATTTTTTTTTTTTTGAAAAAGATGTGGCATACTGATTTTTCGAATGAAAGTTCGTTGTTAGTTAAAGCTTCGGTGGTCCAGATATTCCCGATTAAACAAAAAAGATGAAAAGAAAAAAAAGACAACTCGTAACACAAAGTATTACGTCAATTATTACATATTCTAAATTCTTTCCAAATTTTTACGGGCGCAACTAGATATAGAAAAGTGTTGTCGTGCAAACTATAGTACTGTCAAAGGGTTGATATTTGAGTTTGACTTTGCGTTAATCATAAGTCGCACATGCCCTTCCCACGTGATATTAGCTTAAACAGTGCTGTTTATTGTATGAATCGAATAGTACCTATTAAAATATCCTTTTGTGTTAAAAAGAAAACACCTATTAAAATATCCTTACGGCATTATTTTTCTTTTGAACATCCATATATCATTTGTTTTTGTGGATAAAATTTGAATTATTACCAAAAATTGTTGTACGAAATCCAATTATAGCTATTAAAATATCCTTACACCATTTTTTCAACTTACATATCGATTTCTTTTATGTAATTAAAATATATAAATGAACATATTAAGAAGTTAAAGTTTCAGTGTGGATGATACTGTAACTGTAAAATATATTGATGTAGGATTTAGTCCGTAAATATATATATATATATATATATATATATATATATATATATATATATATATATATATATATATATATATTGTGGTTATAAAATTAAATAAAAACAGAAAAAGTAAACTACTTTCTATAATTTTACCGTATAAAATAAAAACAGGCTATTTTATTTTTACCTGTAGTTTTAAAAATTAACAAAAATCATAATTGATAATTTTAAAGACAATGAATCAAAGTTACAGTTAAAAATAACACAGTGCCATCATAATGTTTCATGTCATTGCCGAGCTTAAGATACTAGATCAGAGAAATAGGGTGAGCCATTCCCAACAGCCAACACAGCAGCAATTATCGAAGCAGCAGAAATCAGTAGTTTACAGCACCTTTTCCGATAACGATTATTAAGAAATGTTTCCGGAATTGCACAGATAATTTGGTAGAATACCTAAGCTGGAGCCAGAATGGAGAGATTATGAAACCTAAAAGATCGCTCCTTTCGAAGTAGATACAATTCCAGAGTAGATACAAGGTTGTTTGAGTTGCAAGACGTCTCCAAATTAGAGCTAGGCTAAGGGTCTAAATGTTACAGACCACACTGTAATTATAGCTGAGTTAATTGAATTTCATTCATAGTGTAAGGTATCCCCTTATCATGGTAAAATAGTTGCAACATTTAATGCGTTTGTTCCACGTACGTTTATATGCGATACTCACCAATCTTGCAACTGTTTTTTGTTATAATAAGGGATAGTCCGGAATGAAATTCAATTAATTGTTTAGGAGAGTACGACCGGAAAATTCTCTGGTTGCTGGGGTTTTAATGGATTTAAAATATGATATCATTCAAACGGTTAACTGGAACTCTTGAAGTAAAAGCGTTTTGGATCGTAACCAAATCTAAAAAGAGGGAGTTTAAACTATATTTTCAAATCCTTTAAAATGGAATCTGTTCACTGTCAAACTAGAATTTAATTAGCTAGTTAATAGTGCAAAGTCAAGTCTCTTGTTCGTTTAGGAAAAGGTAAAGTCTCCTGTTATGTGCTTAATCGTATTAATATGTACATTAAACTCCAAAGAAAAACTACGTAATAGCATGTGAGCATTAAATTAAGAATAAACAGAAGAAGAATAAAGCAAGTGTTGGCATAATAATAGAAGAAGATCGCACAGGATCACACCAGATTTAGAGCAATTTTGAAGAGATAATACGATGTTTGGAACGGCGAGAACATCGGCTTGTGTTAAGTGGGCCAAGTAGATTCTGTCTTCTCTGTTTTTTACTCCAACTCGTTTACATACATGATACATTCATCTTAAATATCGTACCTATATAGAGTCCACTTGTGTATTTTTTTTTGTCATTGAATTACAGGTGGTTCTTACACATTCCTCTTTTAATTTGTATCGCATATATCACTTTTTTTTTGTCAACTATTGCATATATCACTAAGCCCGCTAATAAAATTCCATATTATTAGGAATTATCAGCAATTAATTTCACGCATTGGTGGGGTTGTGTCCGGTCGTCACGGGAGAGTTAGAAAAATTGTAGGTTTTGTAGGCCATATACACTGCACACTGCAGTCTGTAGAAGTCCTTGTTTCATGCAAAATACTGACCAGATCAGATCAACCGTGAACCTTTAATTTGTCTTTGATTTTTATAACGGAGATTTTAGCATACTAAATAATATTAGACTATGTATTATCTACATACAATATATAGATAGACTATCTATCAACTCTATTAAATTTTAACACATATTTTAACTAAGTAAGAACATCGGTTAATAATATTAACGACTGATGTTAAAAAAGTTCCTCAAAAATATTTTATAACTTTTAAAAAGGATTGAACAAAAAAAAAAGTTTTAAAAAGGAATTTTATCTCTCTTCTCTTTTTATATTTTTCTCTATTTTTCCACTTATAAAAACTACTTGGATTTTTTTTTGGATCCAAATGCCCTTGGTAGGTATTACGGTCTGCTTACATACTGACTGACTCTCATCACAAGCTGGCCATACAATGATTTATGATTTTGTATGTATTTATCAAGAAAAAAATGGGATTGAATTTGGGAAAGGCTCCTAGACCCCTACATCTGATAGGGGGAGGTATAAACAATGTCTTCTTTTTTTTTCAAAAGAGAAGACTCATCCCAACAAGATTTGAAAGTGTGATCCTTTAGATAATAAATAATCTAAGAGGTATAGACTTATAGTAGTGTTTATCAATTTTCTTGGCCATTTTTAATTAAAGTTAGTTCTATAGTATGCTGGGTTTAAGTAGTTTCATGGAAGTTTATTAAGTTTATATGTAAAAACTAGTTACAAACGTGTCAGAGTGATACAAGAAAGATACTGGAATCGACAAAGAGTGACCGAGTGTTCACGCTCAAATTCTGCTTGACGTCCTTTGTTATGTTTCTCACCGCCTCTGCTCTTGCTTGCCATCGGTTTGTGATCTCTGTATCCGAAGGTTACGTCAACTACTTAACTCTGTCTGCTCCTGTCGCACTGTCGTAATAATGATCTGGAGTAAATTAAGTATATAAAAAGGCTAGAATAGGTATTGACTTAGTCTCCTAAATTTGTGTGAAAATTGATCAAACATCATATAAAAGAAAACGGAGGGAGTAATACATAGACAACTTGAGATCTTATAATGAACTATATATATGACAGGCACCAATCAAATGCTTTGCATTTGATACAATCTAATGCATTGCATTTGATATTGAGTTAAAAAAAATCTGAACATTGACATGATATATTTTATATGCATGTTATGGATGCTAGAGTTTCGTCCAGTTTTTTTTGTTTTTGTTTTTTTTTTGGTGTCTAATAGTGGAAACTACTGCTTTAAGCCCACAAATTTTCAGGTATAGAGTCAATTTTTAGATATTTTATTTTATTTTTTTTAAAAATCATCTCAAATGTAGTCTGAAATCCGGGGCACAAGAGTAACAGTTTAGTTGACTCATTACAAAATAATTAGTTTTTTTTAACGATTAAGAATAAAAAAATGACTATTAATTTTTGATAAAATAAATATTACTCACCATTATAAAACCATGTCTTAGTGTAAGATAATCCACTTTTGTCACTGATCCAGAAAACTGTCTGAAGAAGCATGTCTGCATGCTCCCATATATCCATTATTTGTGTTGTAAATTAGAACCAAATTACAGGAAAAATAAAGTAAGACTTTAGAAGAATATATAAATGAGAACTTACAGTCCAGAGGGTCAAGGAATACTTGCAAACAAAAAATCTTAAACTCGCATATGCTCCATCAAAATCCGATGGTAATCTGCTAAACCCGTCATAATATTAATTATAATAAAAGTAATTATTTTTCTTATATAATAATTTTTTCAAAAATGTATATATACAATTATAATTTTTATTTTTCTGATTTTTTTTTTGAATATGCAGGTTGACAGGTATTCACAGTTCAAAATTGAGCTGACCTGCATTCACCTCGCTTAAAATAAGTTCAACCCGCACTCAACCTACAACTCAAAATTTTCCAAATCGCTCGGTCTGTATCGCTCCGCAGCGGGTCAAACGGGCGGGAACCTCAAGGTTTTAAAGTAAAATTCCCAGCTATATAGCCAATAATAGACACTGGTGGTTACATATCACTTTTTTAGTTTTTCTCTGACTAAATTGTTTGGTCCATTTGGTTCAAAATCTTATTACCGAAAAGGCCACGACATCATCCCCGACTTGCGTCCGATATATTCATACTTCATCATGGGCTTCGGCCCATTACAGTCAAAACCTTGGACTCTCTGAAGCTCCTCCTCCTCCTCCAAGGCCAACGTGGATCACTCCTCTCCAGTCTCCCCCCACATACAAAACATCGAAACAGAAAATCAAAATTCAGACAGTGATCTCTTCTCGCTGTCACTCTCCATGTCTCTAACTTAACTTATTTCCTCCGCTTCAATCTCATGGCGTCTGTATCGCCTTCTTTACCGTCTTGCTCAACCATACGCACGCCGGTTCGACGCTCACCAGCCTTCGCCGTTTCTGAATTGAGGCGATTCAAACAAAGAAGACCGGTTCTGCCACCTGTCGCCGTCAGTATCGGCCACGTGGCCGATGTTGTACGCAATGACGTTGAGTTCCTGAAGAATAAAATCGGCATCGGGATAAAATGGGCCAACGTGGCTTTCCGTGTCCCCGAAGTGACTAAATCCGCCGAGGAAGTGTTTTGGCTCAGGCATCTTGAGGATTCAGCTTCTCCTCCTTTGGAGAAACCGTCTTTGCCTCAACCTTCGTACTCAGGTAAAATGTTTTATTTTTGAAGTATAGTAAGTAGTAGCATTAGCCTCTTGGTTAGATAAGCTTGCAAGTTGCAATGACTTAAGAAGTGGTGACTGTGGTTGAAAAGTTGCGGACTTTAGGGGAATCTGATTACTTGGTCAACAAGAATGCCTTTTTTTTTGGTAAATGACGAGATAAATACATTGTTCTCTGTTAGTGGTACGTGAAAGCAGTTTTGAAACTAGTAGATTTTGTGCTCAAATGAGCTTAGAACTTACTCATAGAGCTTTATTGTGAGAGAACTAGAAAGAAAGAGAAGGACTTTAGATTGCCTTCAAGATACAAAGAGGATTCGATTGATATTTCAGAATAATGAGGAAAGAGAGTTGCTTTTTGGCAACCGTCAAAGATGACTTACACGATATAGCATAAGAAGCATATTGATTTAGAGTAGTCTATTTGGTTGAAACCCTTGCTACATGGGTTAGTGGACTTGTCATGAGTAACAATTTACAAATAATGGGTTTCTTTGTATCCTTCAATAGTAAGCATTTGCTGATGCAGTTCGAACCGTTTTGCAGGGCTTACTGGAGTGGATTTGTTAATGGCTGATGTCAAAGCCTTGGAGGCATATGCTGGTTACATTTACTGCCTCTCTAAGATGTGGTCAAGACCACTTCCTGAAGTATATGATCCCCAAGCTGTTGCAGATTACTTTAATTGCAGGCCGCATGTTGTTGCCTTTAGGCTTCTGGAGGTATGTGCCAATAGTTTTGTTTAATTCTGCAACTAATCACTGAATCATTTTTAAAGTTTGATAATTAACCTGTAGAGATACTGATGATATCCCATGAGGTTTTCGTTATTGTATCTTCCATTGAAACAGAAATGACCTCAAGTTACATAGATTCTCCACTGGATACTAGTTTCAAGAATGTCTTTAATCTATGGTTTATATAGTTTCTGTTTGCAGGAAACAGTAACTTTAGTATTCTTGCTTTCTTTGATAGACAGAAGTGTGGGTATGGTTTTAATGTAATGCTAATGTATAGGTATTTTCTGCGTTCATGATTGCTGCCATCAGATTAAAGACATCAGAATCAGACAAAGGCAAAAAATTGGAAGCTTCAGGGCAGAAATTTGACATTCGTGTATATGCTGATGAGCTTGGAAAGGGTTTGGCTGGAGAATTGGACTTCACTTTAGAGGCTGCCAATGCATGTGAATTTCGGGTACTGGGCACTAGCCGCTAGGTTTCTTTTTTGTTTAGACAACGTTAAGAACCAAAGTTAATGCCTTCTGCTTCTTTTGACAGAGAAATGTAGCTTTCTTTACCTCTAAGTTGCTAGTATCTATCTTCTTTCCTAACAGTAAGCGTGTTGTTTCCTTTGACTGACTAAAGTATTTTGTTTCTTGAAGGAAGCACACTCACGGTTTTCTTATATACGAGTTCCAAAGGTGTGTCATCATCTAACGCGCAAAAGAGTGTTGACCATGGAGTGGATGGTCGGTGAAAGCCCAACCGATTTAGAGTCAATATCTACTGGTTACTCTGAAACTGACACTCAGAGTGATGAGAGACAAAAGCTGGAAGCGATCTGGTGTGATCCTGTGCGATCTCCTTCTATTATTATGCCAACACTTGCTTTATTCTTCTTCTGTTTATTCTTAATTTAATGCTCACATGCTATTACGTAGTTTTTCTTTGGAGTTGAATGTACATATTAATACGATTAAGCACATAACAGGAGACTTTACCTTTTCCTAAACGAACAAGAGACTTGACTTTGCACTATTAACTAGCTAATTAAATTCTAGTTTGACAGTGAACAGATTCCATTTCAAAGGATTTGAAAATATAGATGAATCAAAAGCTCTTCAATGACAGAAACTTATTTTATTCACTTCTAAAAACAGTTTACAGCTAACTTTCAAAAGGCAAATGCCAAATCAGATTTGTTTTTTCTTTTTTCTTAAGTCTATAAGAGTGAAAGGCGCACACCCACTATGTCAACACTACGTTATCATTACTAACCATCAATGCATTTACTTCTTGGAAGCTTTCTTCAGAACTGTTGTCAAAATCTTCCAGATGTTATGTGCTGTGAGTGGATTTTCACCACTAAGAGCTGGTTTGAACAAAACAAAAACAGAATATGAGGATACTAGTAAGCAACAAAGTAAAAATGGAAAAAAAACAAAAGAGAGAGTTAAAAAAAGGCTAGAATAACTTAGTCTCCTAAATTTGTGTGAAAATTGGTCAAACGTCATATAAAAGAAAACAGAGGGAGTAATACATAGACAACTTGAGACCTTATAATGAACTATATATATGACATGCACCAATCTAATGCTTTGCATTTGATACAATCTAATGCATTGCATTTGATATTGAGTTAAAAAAAATCTGAACATTGACATGATATATTTTATATGCATGTTATGGATGCTAGAGTTTCATCCAATTTTTTTTGTTTTTTTTTGTTTTTTTTGGTGTTTAACAGTGGAAACTCCTGCTTTAAGCTCACAAATTTTCAGGCATAGAGTCAATTTTTAGATATTTTTTTTTAAATCATCTCAAATGTAGTCTGAAATCCGGGGCACAAGAGTAACAGTTTAGTTGACTCATTACAAAATAATTAGTTTTTTTAACGATCAAAATAATAAAATGATTATTAGTTTTTTAATAAAATAAATATTACTCACCATTATAAAACCATGTCTTAGTGTAAGATAATCCACTTTTGTTACTGATCCAGAAAACTGTCTGAAGAAACATGTCTGCATGCCCCCATATATCCATTATTTGTGTTGTAATTTAGAACCAAATTATAGGAAAAATAAAGTAAGAGTTTAGAAGAATATATAAATGAGAACTTACAGTCCAGAGGGTCAAGGAATACTTGCAAACAAAAAATCTTAAACTCGCATATGCTCCATCAAAATCCGATGGTAATCTGCTAAACCCGTCATAATATTAATTATAATAAAAGTAATTATTTTTCTTATATAATATTTTTTTCAAAAATGTATATATACAATTAGAATTTTTATTTTTCTGATTATTATTTTTTGAATATGCAGTTTGATAGGTATTCACAGTTCAAAATTGAGCTGACCCGCATTCACCTCGCTTAAAATAAGTTCAACCCGCACTCGCACCTACAACTCAAAAATTTTCCAAATCGCTCGGTCTGTATCGCTCCGCAGCGGGTCAAACGGGCGGGAACCTCGAGGTTTTAAAGTAAAATTCCCAGCTATATAGCCAATAATAGACACTGGTGGTTACATATCACTTTTTTAGTTTTTCTCTGACTAAATTGTTTGGTCCATTTGGTTCAAAATCTTATTACCGAAAAGGCCACGACATCATCCCCGACTTGCGTCCGATATATTCATACTTCATCATGGGCTTCGGCCCATTTAAAATCAAACCTTATCTCGACTCTTTGAAGCTCCTCCCCTCCTCCTCCAAGGCCAACGTGGATCACTCCTCTCCGCCACATACAAAATCAAAACACAAATCAGAATTCAGACAGTGATCTCTTCTCGCTGTCACTCTCCATGTCTCTAACCTAACTTATTTCCTCCGCTTCAATCTCATGGCGTATGTATCGCCTCCATTACCGTCTTGCTCAACCATACGCACGCCGGTTCGACGCTCACCAGCCTTCGCCGTTTCTGAATTGAGGCGATTCAAACAAAGAAGACCGGTTCTGCCACCTGTCGCCGTCAGTATCGGCCACGTGGCCGATGTTGTACGCAATGACGTTGAGTTCCTGAAGAATAAAATCGGTATTGGGATAAAATGGGCCAACGTGGCTTTCCGTGTCCCCGAAGTGACTAAATCAGCGGAGGAAGTGTTTTGGCTTAGGCATCTTGAGGATTCAGCTTCTCCTCCTTTGGAGAAACAGTCTTTGCCTCAGCCTTCGTACTCAGGTAAAAGGTTTTATTTTGAAGTATAGTAGTAGCATTAGCCTCTTAGTTAGATAAGCTTGCTAGTTGCAATGACAACAGAAGTGGTGACTGTGGTTGAAAAGTTGCGGACTTTAGGGGAATCTGATTACTTGGTCAACAAGAATGCCTTTTTTTTGGTAAATAACGAGATAAATACATTGTTCTCTGTTAGTGGTACGTGAAAGCAGTTTTGAAACTAGTAGATTTTGTGCTCAAATAAGCTTTAGAACTTACTCATAGAGCTTTATTGTGAGAGAACTAGAAAGAAAGAGAAGGACTTTAAATTGCCTTCAAGATGCAAAGAGGATTCGATTGATATTTCAGAATAATGAGGAAAGAGAGTTGCTTTTTGGCAACCGTCAAAGATGACATACACGATATAGCATAAGTAGCACATTGATTTAGAGTTGTCTACTTGGTTGAAACCCTAGATACATGGGCTAGTGGACTTGTGATGAGTAACAATTTACAAATAATAGGTTTCTTTGTATCCTTCAATAGTAAGCATTTGCTGATGCAGTTCGAACGGTTTTGCAGGGCTTACTGGAGTGGATTTGTTAATGGCTGATGTCAAAGCCTTGGAAGCATATGCTGGTTACATTTACTGCCTTTCTAAGATGTGGTCAAGACCACTTCCTGAAGTATATGATCCCCAAGCTGTTGCAGATTACTTTAATTGCAGGCCGCATGTTGTTGCCTTTAGGCTTCTGGAGGTATCTGTCTAGTGTTTTGGTTTAATTCTCGAAACTAACCCCTGAATCATTTATAGTTTGATAATTACACTTTAGAAATACTGATGATCTCTGATGAGGTTTTGGTTATTGTAACTTCCATTGAAACAAAAATGACCTTAAGTTGCATAGATTCTCCACTGGATACTAGTTCAAGAATGTCTTTAATCCATGGTTTGTATAGTTTCTGTTGAAGGAAATAGTATATCAGCTGTATTCTTGTTTTCTTTGAGAGACAGATGTGTGGATGCGGTTTTAATTTAATGCTAATGTATAGGTATTTTCTGCGTTCATGATTGCTGCCATCAGATTACGGACATCAGAATCGGACAAAGGCAAAAGTATGGAAGCTTCAGGGCAGAAATTTGGGTTGGTGTTGAAAGAAACCATGCTACATTTGGGCCCCACTTTCATCAAAGGTTTGGCGATTCACATCTTATTTTGAAGTATCAAACTATCTATCACTCCACCATTTACAGTTAGACACTATTTGCTCTGTTATGAATGATGCTTCCTTCTTTTCTATTGGTCCAGTTGGTCAATCCCTTTCGACGAGGCCAGATCTCATTGGGACTGAAACCGCCAAGGTCAGATAGAAGTTATGTTTATATCTGTGCTGATCTAGTTGCTCTTAGGGACGTATCCGTCTGACTATGTTTGTTTTCATATGTTATTAACTGGACTATGATTTGGAACCGCAGGCACTCTCTGAACTACATGATAGAATCCCTCCGTTTCCATGGCCAGAGGCTGCAAAAACCATTGAAGAGGAATTAGGGGCTCCTGTTGAATCATTGTTTAGTCAGTTCTCTCAAGAAACTGTAGCAGCGGCATCCTTTGGTCAGGTATTTTCACTTGTTTCTGCCTTGCAAGTTGCAACTAGTAAGCATCATATGAATCAACATGTTGGAGGCAAGCCTAATAACTGATATGCTATTTTATTCAGGTCTACAGAGGAAGGACTCTCGATGGTTTAGATGTTGCGGTGAAAGTTCAGCGTCCAGATCTGAAACATGCAGTGCTACGCGACATTTACATTCTGCGACTTGGGGTATGTATGAAATCTAACAAGCATTCTCAGATCATTCTGCTGGAATAATGCTTAGTTATATGATATATATCTTTTTTTTGTTGTGGCAGTTGGGTGTTGTGCGAAAGATAGCGAAGAGAGAAAATGACATTCGTGTATATGCCGATGAGCTTGGAAAGGGTTTGGCTGGAGAATTGGACTTCACTTTAGAGGCCGCCAATGCATGTGAATTTCGGGTACTGGGCACTAGCCACTAGTTTCTTTTTTTCTTCTAGACAATGTCAAGAACCAAAGTTAATGCTTTCTGCTTCTTTTGATAGAGAAGTGTAGCTTGCTTTACCTCTTAGTTGCTAGTATCTATCTTCTTTCCTTAACAGTAAGCGTGTTGTTTCCTTTGACTGACTAAAGTATTTTGTTTCTTGAAGGAAGCACACTCGCGGTTTTCTTATATACGGGTTCCAAAGGTGTATCATCATCTAACGCGCAAAAGAGTTTTGACCATGGAGTGGATGGTTGGTGAAAGCCCAACCGATTTAGAGTCAATATCTACTGGTTACTCAGGAAATGACACTCAGAGTGATGGGAGGCAAAAGCTGGAAGCGAGAAGACGTCTTCTTGATCTGGTAGGTTAACATAAAAAGTGTTATCAATCTTGCAGATTCCTTTAACTGATTGAAATTTCAGAGCAGTTTGTTTTGATATGTTAATTGTTAGTGGCATTTTGGTGGAATGTGCTATGCTGAATGGATATAATATTTCTATTTAATTCTTACTGATAGGTGAATAAAGGAGTAGAGGCAACTCTAGTACAACTCCTTGACACAGGTATACTGCATGCAGATCCACATCCTGGAAATTTGCGTTACACGACATCAAGACAAATAGGGTATCTCCTGACTCATTCATCAGCATAACTCAGAAAAAATCTAATTCTGACAGGGTGATTTTTATTTCATAACAACGTGTTTCTATGCAAAGGTTTCTGGACTTTGGTTTAGTTTGTCGGATGGAAAGGAAGCATCAGCTTGCCATGCTCGCATCAATAGTACACATCGTGAATGGTGATTGGTCCTCTCTTGTTGAAGCGTTGACTGATATGGATGTCATCAGGCCAGGTGTTAATACGCGTCGTTTTGCGCTGGTAAATATCTGGTAACTCAAATGTTGTAGTGTTTTGTTCTGATAGATTTGAAGAAATTGCTATTCTCATATCTGAATATGGTTCTTGAAAAATGACAATGCAGGATCTGGAATTGGCGTTGGGAGAGGTTCAACTTAAAAATGGGATTCCTGATATCGAATTCACTAAGGTGAGACATGTTTTTCAAAAATAATACATTTGCTCGTAGCTCGTACGAAAGTCAATGCAACCAATCTTCTGAATAAGTACTACTGGATTCGCTGATTTATTTTTCCCCATTTTTCAGGTGCTTAGTAAAATACTCCAAGTGGCCCTGAAGTATCAGCTACGCATGCCACCATACTTCACACTTGTCCTGCGTTCTCTTGCTTGCTTGGAAGGTATTTGTAATCCAATGCTTGGTTTCTCTTTTGTTTGATGGTTTATGATTATCATGGGGAGAAGAAATGAAATATCATTCAAGCATGTTTTGATTATGTCAAGAGATAATCCACCTGTTGAGCTGTTACATGCATCTGCAGGGATCAATTTATGTATTGTAATGTTAAATAATAATTTTTCGTAATCTGATGCATCTTTGTTATATGACTTGAGTAACAATAAATGTTATCTAGCTATGCTTTCCACTACATGGCAAGTTGCGTCATGCTTTTAGTTGTATTCATGTGTTTCCAGGTCTGGCTGCATCTGGAGATCCAAATTTCAAGACATTTGAAGCTGCATACCCTTTTGTAGTTCAAAAACTCCTCACTGAAAATTCAGCTGCAACAAGGAAAATTCTTCATTCGGTAATACATAACTTTCTGGTGCTACTTAAGTGGCTTCTTAGATTCACAGCAAAATAAGACAAAACATTGTTTGTAAAACTAAATAGCAGTGGAAAATCTGTCTGACTATATATCATTAGTAGTAAATCTGCGAGTTCAGTTACATATCCTTTCTGGAATTTACGCTTGTTGATTTTTACTGTCCATTATCTTTAAGGTAGATTGACTAAACATTCCAAACTTCTGTTGGTGTCTGTAGGCAGTTCTGAATCGAAAGAAGGAGTTCAGATGGGAAAGGGTTGCTCTTTTTCTGAGTAAAAGCTCTGCTAGGTATACTGAATCATACATGTGACCCAATCATTTGAGTTATGTCTACTAATCTTATGGCTCTGCTGCATAATGATTAGATTTTGAATGATGTTTTACATGCAAATCCTTTCTTATTAGCTCTGTTTATTGTTTGTTAGTTCTCTCTGTAATAACTTATTTGATACCTACTCTAGGAAAGGTTCACCACTGGTAGCATCATCAAGGGATGAAACTTCTGTCCATAGCAGTTCCAATCAAACAGACAAAGATGTTGACACTGTAAGTTTGGTCATGAAGCTTTTGGCATCCAAAGACGGCGTGGTTCTTAGAAGACTCTTAATGGCTGCGGTTAGTTTCAACATCTGTGGTTTTATTCAATATGCTTTATTTCTAAGGGAGATAGTCTTTACGTTATGGTTCTCTCCTTTGATAAACAGAATGGGACTTCACTGGTCCGGACATTTATTTCAAAAGAGGCACATGCTATCCGCCAGAAACTTTGCACAATGGTTTCAGACACACTGTACCAATGGATGGTCAGCATCTCCGGAGTTAATTCCCTTAAATTCATATCTCTTTCAGACCAAACACCATCTTCAGGAACCAACAGTACATTAAAAGATTTCAAGAGTTTGATTGGAGACAAACGTGTCAGAGTGATACTGAGAAAGATACTGGAATCGGCAAAGAGTGACCGAGTGTTGACGCTCAAATTCTGCTTGACGTCCTTTGTTATGTTTCTCACCGCCTCTGCTCTTGCTTGCCATCGGTTTGTGATCTCTGTCTCTGAAGGTTACGTCAACTACTTAACTCTGTCTGCTCCTGTCGCACTTCGTACCTGAACAGAACCAGAAGCATCTAATGTATATTGTTGTCAAGCCCCCAGGCAAAAGATTCCATAGAAAATCTCCGAGATTTGAGTGTATAGATTTGGCTCTATTTCTAATACTATCAAACACTTGTTGTCAGAGTTGTAATGATAAGACTATATGTTACTATTACAAGCATAATATTCGAGACTTCAAGAACCTTATGCTCTACTTTAAGAATTAGGCCTGGGCCTTTTTAACTTAACCCGAAGTACCGACTTTAACCCGAACCGAAAAAATCGAAATCGAATCCGAACTGTTTTACAAAAATATCCGAACGAGACTTATGAGCTTACTACTTTGGACTATGGTTATAATCCGAACCGAACCGAAATCCGAATTAGGATCCGAAGATATCCGAAATTAATTAAATATGTTAATGTTTTTATATATTTTAAGGTGATTTAGATATTTAAGAGTATTCAAAATATTTTTGTAGTTTGTTTATTTGTTATTTTAAATATTTTTTAGTTAATTTATATAGTTTAACTAAATTTTAATTATATTTGTAAATAATTTAGATATTTTGAGAAATATATTGTCAATTTTTGAGGTTTTGAAAAATATATTTTTAGATGATTTTGAACATTGGTTAAATCCGATCCGAACCGAATCCGGAAGGAACCGAACCGAACCCGATCCGATAATTAGTAAAAACCGAATGGTACTTATGAGCATAGAACTGAAAATCCGAAAATCCGAATCACCCGATCCGAAACCGAATGGGCCACCGAACGCTCAGGCCTATTAAGAATATAACAAAAGCAAAGTCTCAGTGCTTTAAGAAATGTAAGTTGATGAGAATCTTGACCGTCTGTTAAAATGATTTGATAACATAAAACGTTTTGAGTTTTATTTCTGAAAGCAAATACATAGAAGAAGAAATGAACGAGAAGCATTCCAGAGTTTTATATGATTTACAAAGAATGAACAAACAGGTAAAGTATAGAAACCATATCACTTCTTGAAAGTGAACTCTGACAATTCAACTTTGACATGCTCAGTAATCTCGATCTCTTCTCTAACAGGACTAGCTACGTCAGCATTGGGATGCCGACTAGCTACGTCAGCATGGGGATGCTGACTGTTGCTGTTATCAGATTCTGAAATCTCAAGGTTGGGAGAGACATTTTGAGATTCAAGATCAAGAAAAGGCTGATGGCCATGGCCTTGGCCGCCAAAATCAGAGAATCTAGGAGAAGAGGCAGTGAAACTGCTTTGATTATCAAGGCTGCGGTTATGTTTGTGGAGGAGATGATGCATAGGTGACATGCCATGTGTTGGCGTGGTGGGGCGGCTAGAGAGAGGTGTATTGGACCCTGAGTTTCCATGTTTGGTCTGTTTCTTGGCCGTGTTGTGCCATTTTTTCAATGCATTGGTTACCCTGTCGTTGAATATGGTTGGCCTCATTGAAGTTCCCATCTGCAGTTACAATTTAGTGTTAAGAGAATCATACATAGACAACTTGAGACCTAATAATGAACTATATATATGACAGACACCAATCTAATGCATTGCATTTGATATTGAGTTAAAAACAAATATCTAAGCTTTGTTGACATGATCTATTATATATGCATGTTATCAATGCTAGAGTTTCTTCCATTTTTTTTTTCTTGTGTGTTTAACAGTGGAAGCTCCGGCTTTAAGCCCTAAGTTTTCAGGCATGGAGTCAATCTTTAGATATTCTAATTTTTTTTTTTAAATCATCTCAAATGTAGTCTGAATACGGGGCACAAGAGTAACAGTTTAGTTGACTCATTACAAAATAATTAGTTTTGATTGTATCAAACACAAAGTTTAGTAATTTGGATTATATACCTGAGTCACAAGAGCATAGAGAGGTAGAGTGATGTAGCTGCAGACAACTTGTATCAATACCCTGTCGTATACGTACAACAAGGAGAAGTTTAGTGTAAAGATACAAAAAATACTTAATATATATTAGTGTTTGTGTATTATTTCAGGAGATTACGAACCCCATGGTGATCCTGATAGCAATATCTTCGGTTTTGTTGTGGAAGCAGTTCTTGAGTGTGAACTCGTACTGCAAAATTAATGCCAAAACCAATCATCAATTATTTTACTGAAAGAAACCTTTTTAAATTATTTATTTTCAGAAGAGGTGGATTGTTACTCACAGTGCTCCAAACGAAGAAAGCCAGTTGAAATGCATTCTGTAAGAAAAAAAGTACATAGATATTATATTCTTTTAGAAAAACATGACTCAAAATACATATTATAAAGTAACTTAAAAACATATGATAAATTAGTTATATACCGTGAAAAGAACCAAGTGGATGAGGAAGAGAATGAAACGAGGACGACCAAACCAAAAGAGATCGTCACCAGGTTCAACCACAGGAGCTCCTCTAACAACATCTCCTTTATCTTGAATCCTCAATCCTAATTTCGATATTATCACTTGAAGTTTTGCTCCTACTATTAATATCACCTTCATTTCATTAAGCATACCAAAACCAAATAATTAGTATCATTAATACTATATGTTCACAATCACAGCTGCATAACCAAACCAAATGAAAAGTTTGAAGTGAAGTGTTTGTAGTAACTTACAAACAAAGGGAGGAAAGGTAGCCAAAAATAGGATTCCCATCCTATTATGATTTTAGAAAGAAATTATATCAGTTTGATATATAATTTGCTTAGTTACTTAAAAATAAATTATAAAGAATTAGGACCAACCATGTGTATTAGTCAATATGAATAAGACAGCAATGCACCAGATAACTGGGCTGCAGTTTCATTGACGCAAAATAAATGATTTAATCAGAATTTTATAATAACTGTAGAAAATTAGTAAATCATTGGAAGAAAATATCAACGACTTTGATTTAAATAATGAAAGGGACTAACCTTATACCGACAACAGCCTTGAAATCTTCTTCCAGAGATCTTTGGATGTACTTTTGGAAATCGAAACGAGCTTCACTTCCTGCTGGCATATGCGCCTGCACCCATTCAATAATTTTGAAAAACTTAAAGTTTCGATTCTAGAATTGAATTATATATTATGTAGTAATTTTTAGGATCAAGACTAATAAAATGATTATTAGTTTTCTGAATAAAATAAATATTACTCACCATTATAAAGCCATGTCTTAGTGTAAGATAATCCACTTTTGTCACTGATCCAGAGAACTGTCTGAAGAAACATGTCTGCATGCTCCCATATATCCATTATTTGTGTTGTAATTAAGAACCAAATTACAGTAAATAAAAGTAAAACTTTAGAAGAATATATAAATGAGAACTTACAGTCCAGAGGGTCAAGGAATACTTGCTCCATATATTCAAATGTCTACGTCCAAAAGATGTATCTCTTGCAAATCTGAACCTCTCTGGATCTACAATATTTAATTGAATTAAATAAGAGGAGTACAGAACTCATGTAGTTAACAAAAAGTTATGGTACGGTATTGCGTTAAATTGTTTATTACAAGTCAAAAATGTTCTCGTTGGATATTCTACTCATAATTGTATAATTCAAAAAAAAAAAAATACGAGTGTGAGCGATATGGATGAATATATAAACAAATCCAAATGATACGTGATCGTGTATGATGTTAACGTTGCCAAAGTCAAACACCGACTTATCTGAAAATACTCATTTGTTTTTCATTTCATGATGTACTACTATAACTCTAGATATGTGAGAATGGCCAATTTATGTTTGTACATACCATTGGCATATTGGTACTCAATTGTTTTGGTTTCTCTCTCCCATGATTTCCATTTCTTCATCTGCATATTACACCCCAAGGTTAAACACATTTATAATTAGATATATCTATGCACTTGTGAATGATGTATCGAAAATATTATTTACCTTGGTTTTCCCCAAAGCATAAGTTATAATGCAGTAGAGAATATGAAAAACAGCGAGCACGAAGATGAATATATGCAATTGGTGGATACCATATGCAGATACTAATGCTACTTTCCCCTGAAAATTATAACTCAAGGAAAATAAATCAGGAAAAATTTAAGAAGCTAAAAGTAATCAGTGACTAAAATGAAAATATACCTTTTCTGCGCATTTGTCATAACCCTTGGTGGCTAAACTTCGTCGAGGACTATAAAAGTCGTTGAAGTCATAGTCTTCAAGAACTTCCCGACCATCGTCGATATAATCTTTACCATACTTAGCTACCTCTTGTTGGCTACTACAAGGATGCCAAGTCGCAGCAATTCTTTCTGGAATGCAAATTTGGGAGACTGGTGATTGCAATACAACAAGTAGAAGAGATATGAATCCCAGTAGCATCAATTCTATTTTCACCACAAAAGCAAAAACAAAAACACAAAAGTTAGTTGGAAATTCAAATAGAAAAAGATTGATCAGGTTGTGATACAAGCTACATAATCCAAACTTATGATAATAAAAATCTTTATAGAAGAGTAAGAACTTGCCTGCTTTAACCTTTTCAAGAGCTTCATATAAAGCCTTCTTGTTCTTCCTTTTAAACCACTTCAAAGATTGAAAAAAAAAGAAGATAAAGACTATGGAAGATACCGACTAGATTATATATTTTTAATCATAAAGGAAGATTTGGATGATATATAAAGCTGGAAACAGAGATCAAATTTACGTACGTGACCAATATAGTGCAAGAAATATTCAATCATGATAGAGATAAAAAGAATAACGAAGCAAACGGCAGCAAGCGCCCATGTTGGTGTCTCTTCCAGTGATCTATCTTTTATTGCCATTACTTTCACT
This sequence comes from Hirschfeldia incana, assembly GCA_026261945.1. Classification (NCBI taxonomy): domain Eukaryota; kingdom Viridiplantae; phylum Streptophyta; class Magnoliopsida; order Brassicales; family Brassicaceae; genus Hirschfeldia; species Hirschfeldia incana. The sequence continues at coordinate 10,643,260 of JABCMI010000007.1, forward strand.
TCTCAAAACCCAATAACTTTCTGATCAGATTGTAGGGTTTCACAAGTTTTATAGATAAGGGGAAAAGGAGAAAGAAAGTAATATGGCTTTTGTATCTGTTATGTCCCATATATATGTACACATGCTAAAATAAAATGATAACATTTTTATTAACAGAACAAGATACATAGTGCACAAAAAAAAAGAACAAGAAACATATAGATATGCGCTGTTAATAATTTGCAAAGAGAATATACGAAAGTCAAACATGTGACAGCTGCGATCGTTATATTTTACTAAACTCGTTGCATGGTTTTGATTATATTTTTCTTTAATAATCTACAAAGATGTTTGAAAATCCTTTAACAAAAAAAAAAAATCTACAAAAAATGTTTATTTTAAAGGTTTTCAAAATTGCAGCATGATACTTTAAAATCTTGTTTTGTTTAAAATTAATAATTTAAGATTAAGATATGTTGTTTATCATATAATTCACATATTATTTGAATTTTATTTAGAATTTGGTATTGGGTTGGATAGTAGTATATTTCAATCGGATGAATCAACAGTTTATTGGAGCGATGGTGATGGTCCAGACAAAAAAAAGATGTATGTTGTCTGTTTAGTTGTTGTGTATTTAATCAATATGAAATATTTAGCTTAATATTTGTTTATGTTTAATTTAATGTTGTAATATAACTAATTTTATGTTTGGTATAATAGTAATATTATTGTATGAATAATTTCACATCATTAAATTTGTAACGACAACTATATGATGTTATAAAATTCATAGCAATTGGTATTCATACAAACTAAATTATTATTAATATTCGCAACGGACCGTTCACCTAATTATACGTTATTTAAAAACAAATTTAGGAGAAGACTTTTGACTAATTCAAAGATAAGAAGTTGTTATGATAAAATAGGTGGACGTGAGATGAAGAGGCTTTGGGAGAGTGGTAGTAGGGCGCACGCTATGTGAATGATTTCTAAATCCTTACCTTAAAACGAATTGTTCAATTTTAAAAATCAACATAAAAATTGCAAGTCGTTGTGAAAAAGACCAAAAGTTTGATGATGAGGTCACACTTATCATGATCGTATATCAATTTCGCTTTAACGAAAATCACATAAATGATCTTTCGACAGTTATACGAGTGTCAATGTTTATTACTAGAGTGACTTACCATATAAGACACTTTTAATTAATTTTCTCTTGGAGTTATTAACTATATCTTATCTCACTAATAACCAGTTGGGCCTTCAGGCCTCAAGACAACCTAATCTAAAGACTCACCTGTGAAGCCTATCAAATCATCTTCCCCAACCAACGATAATATCTTCAATCTGCAATACACTATACACAGTCAAGATGTACGGAAGAGCCAGCTCACAGGATTGGCGCGTAGGAGCATCTTTATCGCACAAACCGCATAGGAGTGCTTAATTTTTTTTTCTTTTAAATTTTTGTCTAAAAAAATTAATGTTCTAACCAATTGCAGATTACTATGTGTTAGCGAAACCCCTAAACAGTTAAAAAAAAAAAAACACGTTGCTTATTTTGCATACGGAGCAGACATTGCTTGGGATAATGATGGGGTCCACATATTTTTAATTACTTTTTTAAATTCCTAAGGTTTATGAAATCACCGTATGCTAGTGGTTAAGGTTTAAATGCTTCTACACCTAGGTTTGAGGTTCGAATCCCAGACTATGCAATTTCTTGCAGATTTTAGAAAATTCAGATTTCAAATCCCGGCTCAGATGATGCAGTTAGGTGTAGATCTTATAAGGCAGATAGTTTGTCGGTTGTCGAATCGTCTTTGTAATCTTTCTCATAATTACAATGTCATAATAAATCAGCGTTAAAAAAAAACTCCTAAGGCTAAGAGCCTTGCGATAATGGTGCTCTAATAAATTTGGATTCTTGATTGAGTGTAATGTAGCATGCTGACAAGAATGGAAGATAAGACTAAAATTGTGTATAAAAGGGTATTTATCATGTAATGTTTCCATTAAGTCAAATAACAAAAAAAGTTAAAGGTTATCCTCTTCATTATTCTGTTATTCATGGTATTAAGGTCATGAAATATAATAATATGTTTTCAACATATCAAATATGATTAAATGGGTGTTGACAGAAATATTTGAAAAGAGAAATAAATCAAAGTGGTATATATTAGAGATTAAATCTTTCACATCACATCCGTAATCAGGAAAAAAATTACTAATAATATATAAGATAGATATATCAATCTACTTATCATCAATTGATTTTATTTTGAAAACCCATTTATCTTAATAGGGTATCAGAGCTCTATCTACACTGATCCGGCCAAAAGTTGGTCCATCGGTCAATATTGTTCGAAACTTTGTTGATGTATTCATCTCGAAAGAGCGTACTAAAAACTAAATCTTCTATAGCTATGGTTGGAAAAAATGAGATAGACGTGTCTATTCACTTATTACCAACTGGTTTTAGGTTAAAAAATAGAAATACATGTAGTTTAATATAATAGTCCAGTGTTAAAGGAATAGATGACTGTGTTTTGTTTCCAAAAGAAAAAAAGATAGCTCGTGTACTTGTTGATCAAGGCTAGAAGCCAAGAAAACAAAATCGTACCACGTATTCTTGATAGGGATAATTGGCGTCTATGTCCATAAACGACTAGCTCCCTAATTAGCAGACTACACTTGAAGTGATTGGTGCATTTTAGATGATGATTTTAACCCTATTTCTATTACTCTATCCTAGCTGTCTCATGTGGGCTGTGTCAGAGAGACTGTCGGTTCTATGTGACTCATTTCCTTTTTTTTTTCGTAGTTCTCTCATCTCTCTATTTTTTTTTTTGAGCAACACTCATCTTCTTTCCTAACTACTCTATTTTCACTCTCTTATGCTTTTGTTTCTTAAGCTACATCTCTTTTTAATAAAAAAAAAACGCTATCCACCAAACTAAATTCCAATCGATAATCTGTCTTCCATTGAATTATTTTCTGAGTTTTTATTAGTTTCTATAATTTTTTTTTATTTTCTTGGGTTTGGTCTTTACATTTGTGTGTACAAGTTAAAATAGTGCGTACAAGTCACACAAGCTCATAAATATTCTTCTATAACTGGTTTTAGCAAAACATAGAAGTTTCAAGTCTGTTTTTCGATTATTCGGTAAGCAACCATTAATTTTTTTCTCAGATGATTTTATTTTTATATTCGCATCTGGTTTTAAACGATTTTTTTCTATCTTTATCATTGGCCGTGTTCTCAAAATAACATTAACGTTAGCATGTTAAAACATATATATAAAAGTAAATTTATTTTGTATAGGATACTATTATTGGTAACATGTTAACTTATTTTATAACATGGTAATTTTTTTTGCTCGTTAACTTTAATATTAGCTGGTTAACTATATGTTTTATCCATTAAATAATGTATTAAATTGATAAATAGTACTAAATTATATAGTTTATTATTAAGTTAATGAGTTTTTTTAAGCTCTATAAATAAATATAACTTGATAACAAAATTCGTGGAGTGTAAACAAATAGTATTTCATGTTAACAAAATTTGTAACATGTTAAGAATATATGTAACATGTTAAAAATATTTGTAACATGTTACAAATATCTGTAACATTTTAAATGTTACAAATATGTTTATTCGCTAACAAAAAATGTAAAATGTTTGATGGCAGTTCATCAATGAGTTCTCCTATTGTTAACTATATATACAGAAAAAATATTACCGGGATCATTATGTATAAGTTTATTAACACAATGTTAGTTTTCTCAGTCTGTTATCTAATTAAATTAATTAATAATATTATGTTTTGTGTGTCAATTAATTTTTTGTTATTGGAAGAGAAAAAATGAAAGAAAAAAAAGTATAACAAAAAAATAAAGAAAGAAATGGAAAGAGAATGTCCAAGATGACTCGAGAAAGAGAGTGTCAGAAACGTAATGGAATCGCAGAGAAGAAATATAATGTAAGAAGAACATTAGTGTCCAACCAACGTGCTAATTGTATTAAATTTTGTCATTACGTCAAATCATAGACACTTCTCTAATATGAGGTCTCAATATGCGCAGTCACCCAATTCGCCATTCTTGATATCCCTTAAAATTTTTATTTTTAAATGTAAAAGCAACTCTAACGGTAGTATATAACAAAAAAATAAAAATAATAATAGTAATATATTGTGATGAAAACCAAGCGTGGATGGCCTAGTGGTATTTGAAGGAGTTTCGGTCCCAATACGGATCCGGATTCGAAGCGTGGACGGCCTAGTGGTACTTGAGGGAGCTTCGGTCCCAATATGGACCCTGGTTCGAATCTCGCTGGCCACTGAAAAATTAACATTTCGGCATCGCCATGATAATGTAGATTACAAACATATGGCTAGTCTGGATCCAATTCTGTGGAGGCCAGAATACCCCTGTATAATTCAAAAAAAAATATTGTGATGAAGTTCTTAAATTATATATTTGTGTATGTATATATAGTAAGTATACTAAAATTCGTGGAAACTCAACCAATAATATCCAATTTATTATTGGTTAGATTTCCAGAAATTTTAACATATTGTTAATTAAATAATATTTAATATATATATATATATATATATATATATATATATATATATATACACACATACACATACACAAATATATAACTTAAGAATTCCGTGGCAACATACTGAAAACCAAACCCTTTAACAAAAAAAAATACTATTAGAGTTGTTCTATATATATATATACACATACACATATACAAATATATAACTTAAGAATTCCGTGGCAACATACTGAAAACCCTTTAACAAAAAAAAATACTATTAGAGTTGTTCTAACTACCTAAACGATAATATCTTATTGTAGACAACAAGAAAAGTGTCCATGCTCAAAAGAAAAAAGTGTCCATGCTTTAACGGACTGAAATTTGAAGTCGTCATGGCTCACATGGGTATTACTCTTTCTAACTTTTTACTTTTTTGGACCTTTTGGTCAACCTTAGTCTTTCTAATTAAATATACATTATATAAGCCAATAAGTTAATTAGTCCTTGTTGACCACATGAAAATTACTTAATCCTTCCCACTATTTCACCAGCATAACACAGAAAAGTCTGACTGTCACCGGGTGTCTTCAGTTGATACAACGTGTTTCTATGCAAGGTTGCTTGACTTTGGGTTAGTTTATCGGATGCAAAGGAAGCATCATCTTGCCATGCTCGCATCAATTGTGCACATCGTGAATGGTGGTTGGTCCTCCCGTGTTGAAGCACTGACTGATATGGATGTCATCAAGCCAGGCGTCAATATGCATCGTTTTACACTGGTAACTCAAATGTTGTAGAGATGATATATAAGATGAATATATTAGTTTTTACATCCGTGGTTTAAGTCAATATGCCTTATCTCTAGAGAAAATGATCTTTACGTTATGAACTTGGTGTGGTTCCATGCTTTGATAAACAGAGTGGGACTTCACTGATCCGGACATATGTCTCTAAATAGGGACATGTCATCCACTAGAAACTTTGCACAACGTACCAATGTACCATTGCAGATACACTGTACCAATGGATAGTTGGTGTCTCCGGAGTTAATTCCCTCAAATTCATATCTCTTTCAGAGCCACCGCCATCTTCAGGAACCAACATTACAGTAAAAGATTTCAAGAGTTTGATGGGAAGATCTGTAAAGAGTGACAGAGTATTGACGCTCAAATTCTGCTGGACGTCCTTTGTTATGCTTGTCAACGCCTCTGCTTTTGCTTGCCATCGGTATGTGATCTCGGTCTCTGAAGGTTACATCAACTACTTGTCTATGTCTGCACCTGTCGCACTTTGTAACTGAACAAAACCAGAAGTATCTAATGTATATTGTTGTCAGGCCCCAAGGTAATATAGTCCTTCGTAGAAGGGTGAAATTCCATAAAAAGTCTCCACGATTTTGCTCCATGTCTAATACTATCAAACAATTATTGTCACAGATGTAACGAGATATGAGTATATGTTACTATTAAGATCCTTATGATCTGCTTTAAGATGATAACAAAAGCAAGGTCTCAACCCGTGGTGCTTTAAGCAATTTGAGTTGATGACAATAATGTCTTTTTTAATGATTTGATATCATAAAACTATTTGATTTTTGTGCTGACAGAAAAAACATAAAAGAAAAATAAGAGCGAGAAGTGTTTCATCCCAAAGCTTATATCATTTACAAAGAAACAACAAGTAAAGTATAGAACTTATCACTTCTTGAAAGTAAACTCTGGCAAATCAACCTTGACATGCTCCTCAATCTGTTTCTCTTCTCTAACAGGACTAGCTACCTCAGCATGTGGATGCTGACTAGCTACGTCAGCATGGGGATGCTGATTATTGCTGTTATCAGAATCTGTGATCTCAAGGTGGGGAGAGACATTTTGAGATTCAGGATCAAAGAAATGCGGATGGCCATGACCATGGCCGTGGCCGCCAAAATCAGAGAATCTAGGAGGAGAAGACGTGGAAGTGAAGCTGGTTTGATAATCAAGGCTGCGGTTATGTTTGTGGAGAAGATGCATAGGTGACATGCCATGTGTTGGAGTGGTGGGGCGGCTCGAGTGTGGTGTGTTGGACCCTGAGGTTCCATGCTTTGTCTGTTTCTTGGCTGTCTTGTGCCAGTTTTTCAATGCATTGGCTACCCTGTCGTTGAATATGGTCGGCCTCATTGAAGTTCCCATCTGCAGTTACAGTTTAGTGTTAAAGAATGCAACATAGACAACTTGAGACCTAACAATACGAGACATGCATCAATCTAATGCATTGCCATTTGATGTTGAGTTAAAAATATGCAAACACTGTTGAAATTTGTACAAAACAAACACTGTTGTGTTTATCAAGTTTATCTATACTAAATAATTAGTTTAGATATTGTATCAAGCACAACATTTAACAATTTGGATTATATACCTGAGTCACAAGAGCATAGAGAGGTAGAGTGATGTAGCTGCATACAACTTGTATCAATACCCTATCGTATACAACAAGATGAAGTTTAGTGTAAAGATACTTAATATATATTAGTTTCTTATGCATTAGTCCAGGAGTTTACAAACCCCATGGTGATTCTGAGTGCAATATCTACGGTTTTGTGGTGGAAGCAGTTCTTGAGTGTGAACTCGTACTGCAAAATTATTTTAAAAAAAAAACCATCATCAGTTAGTTATTAGAAAACAACCTTTTTAAAATGTTTTTTTTTCTTTCAAAAGAGCTTGATTGTTACTCACGGTGCTCCAAACGAAGAAAGCCAGTTGAAATGCATTCTGTAAGAAAAATACATAAAATTATATTTGTTTTTTAGGAAATAACAACTCAAAAATACATAAACACACACACACACACACACACACACACACACACACACACACACTGATTGATTAAATTAGTTAATACCGTGAAAAGAACCAAATGAATGAGGAAGAGTATGAAACGTGGACGACCGAACCAAAAGAGATCATCACCAGGTTCAACCACAGGAGCTCCTTTAACCACATCTCCTTTATCTTGAATCCTCAATCCTAATTTCGATATTATCACTTGGAGTTTTGCTCCTACTATTAATATCACCTTCATTTCATTAACAGACCAAAACCATATAAATATCACTAATACTATATGTTAACAACCACATCTGCATAAATACAAAACCAAATGAAAAGTTTGAAATGATGTGTTTGTAATAACTTACAAACAAAGGGATGAAAGGCAACCAAAAATAGGATTGCGATCCTGTTATAGTTTTAAAATAGAAACATAAATTCATATCAATTTGATATATAACTTAATTATTTTTAAAAAAATTATAAAGAATTAGGACTAACCATGTGTATTAGTCAATATGAATAAGACAGCAATGCACCAGATCACCGGGCTGTAGTTCCATAACACAATAACATATAATCACTAAATTAATAATATTTTAAGAAAATTAACAATTGGAAGAAAATATCAATGACTTTGATTTAAATAAAGAAAGGGACGAACCTGATACCGACAACAGCCTTGAAATCTTCTTCCAGAGATCTTTGAATGTACTTTTGGAAATCGAAACGAGCTTCACTTCCTGCTGGCATATGCGCCTGCACCCATTCAGTAAATTTGTTCTAGAATTGAATAACATGTAGGGTTTGATTTTGAAGGAGTTGTTGCTTTGTATATATATATATGTTTATGTTGTAGAATTAATGTTTTAGATTTATTGTTATATATGTATAATTTTTTGTCGCAAAATTTTGGTTGTATACCTAAAGCAAAAACATAAAAGTATCTAAGCTGTTTTTCTTTTTAAAGCCAAAAAGAAAAAAAATGAAAAATGAGAGGCAATAAAAATTCTTTGTAAAACATGTTTGAAGAGATTTGGCTTTTGAAATTATTTTTGTAGAAAATATTCTCTAACATCTCAAAAGCATTTTTCAATCATCACCATAGTAAATCTCTAACTAGTAAAATGATTATTACTATTTGAATAAATAAATAAATCTTACTCACCATTATAAAGCCATGTCTCAGTGTAAGATAATCCACTTTTGTCACTGATCCAAAGAACTGTCTGAAGAAACATGTCTGCAAGCTCACCATTTATCCATTGTTTTTGTAATTTAAAACCAAACTATAGGGAAATAGAGAGTAAAACTTTAGAAGAATATATAAATAAAAACTTACAATCCAGAGGGTAAAGGAAGACTTGCTCCATATATTTAAATGTCTACGTCCAAAAGATGTATCTCTTGCAAATCTGAACCTCTCTGGATCTACAATTTTAATTAAATTAAATAAGAGGAGTGCAGAATACATCTAGTTAAATTATTCTAATTTTTTTTTACTTAAAACATTATTGCACCTGCTCATATTTAGCCTAGCCTATTAAACACAACCAAATATTATAACTAACCCCTATTTTAGCAACCAAGTAATATCTTGTAACATTTTAATTAATTCGACAATTATTTCAATCAAAATATCTACAGAAGAACATAACTTTACACACATAAACATTATATATAAATGCTTGTTTGACATCAATAATTTTTTTAAAAAAATATTTGATATCAAATGTACTGGAATATATGAAAGTGGTTAATTTACTTTTGTAGATAAACTTTATATTATTTTTGCATATCGATTTTGTTATTGTTAAATATAGTTAAATATATTCACAATAAAATATGTAAAAATAATGATCATATCTCTTCCTTTTTTTTGTCATCATCATATCTCTTTCTAATATTGCATTTCAATAAAATGTTTTAATGTCCTTATATTTAAAATGTTTATAATTGTTTATAAATTTTTTCAATTCTTACTTTTAAATAATAAAAAATTCATAATTAAAATTAACTATTATTGTAAATGAATGTTAATTTTTATTTATAGAATAAGGAATAACATTTATCTAATAGTTGTATATATACATATTTCATATTCATAACTAAATTAATAGAGAAATTAATAAATTGTAAAAAATAACTTAATTCATTTATTAACTATTTTATAAATCAAAATAGGATTGATAAGACTATGAGGAACAAAAACTCGTCACTGAAATATTTGTATGGGAGCAAGCTAGAGGGGCTGATGAGCCGATGGTTTGAAGTAACAGCTTGAGATAGCATTTTAGCTATCATAGGTTTTTTTTACTCTACTTTCCTACAGTCTAGAAGGTAGCTAGTTTTTTTTTCCTCAAATGTTGTAAATGCCTATTTTTTGTTGATCATCAATAAATTTGAAATTTCTTCAAAAAATATTTTAAATTAAAATAGTTACACATACAGAATAACAAATTTTGTAACACATTTCAACTTATTAAAAACAATATTAAAGTAAGATAATAAATTAAAATAATTTTATATTTTAATATACATATTTAATTAGAATATTAAAAATAATTTAATTGGTATTGATATTATTTAGTTGGTATTGATATTATTTGCTCATATAGTACATCGAAGTATAGGTTATGTTTAACAGTTACAGTTTTTACATATATTTTCCTTAATATGTAAGCAGTTATCCAATATGAAACGGGTTCAATGACTTATATTTAATTTATGTTATAATAAAATAAATCTTGACAAGTATAAAAAAATTAAAATAAGTTGTATTATATTTTAAAATTCAAACATAAGTATTAGACATATTAGAACTAAGATGCAAGTAACACATTGTATATATTTACATCAACAGTTTACAGGTCTAACAATTCAGTAATGAATATATATTTGCTCTTAAATATAAAATATATGTACTATTGAAACATACATAGCATCTTTGAATCTATTTTGAACAAATTTTATACTTTGAAAATATTAACGAACGATAAAATCATAGAAACTCAATTGTGAAAATGTAAAGTTAAAAATGATATATATTCTTTTAATAGCATACATAGATATATGAAATTTAGTGTTTTCGAAGTGCGGATCAAAAGCTTTTTTATTATAAGTCAAGCAAATGGCATGGTATCTCTGGATATTCTACTCATAAATCTGATTATATAATTCAATAAAAATATAAGCGTTTGAGAGTTATCAATGAATAAAAAAATCCAAGTGATACGTGATCATGATGTTAACGTCGGCGCCAAGTCAAACACCGACGAATATATTTTTATCTGGAAACACTCATTTTTGTTTTTGTTTACGTTTTCTTTGATGATTATTGCCGAAAGAAACTCTGTGGAGTAATATGTTTGTGCTTACCATTGGCATATTGGTATTCAATTGTTTTGGTCTCTCTCTCCCATGATTTCCATTTCTTCATCTGCATATTACATCACAAAGTTAAAGACATACATTATTACATATATATGCACTTGTGAAAATGTACAAATATCACTTACCTTGGTTTTCCCCAAAGCATAGGTTATAATGCAGTAGAGAATATGAAATACGGCGAGCACGAAGATGAATATATGCAATTGGTGGATACCATACGCAGATACTAATGCTACTTTCCCCTGAAAATAATAATTCACAAGAAAATCAAAAATCAGATTTCATATGGTATCTGTTACAAAAGGAGGAATAATTTTACAAAGGTAAAATTAAATATATATAAAACATGCCTTTTCTGCGCATTTGTCATAACCCTTGGTGGCTAAACTTCGACGAGGACTATAAAAGTCGTTGAAGTCATGGTCTTCAAGAATTTTTCGACCATCGTCGATATAATCTTTACCATATTTAGCGAGCTCTTGTTCTCTACTACAAGGATGCCAAGTCGCAGCAATTCTTTCTGGGATGCAAATTTGGGAGACTGGTGATTGCAATACGACAAGTAGAAGCGATATGAATCCCAGTAGCATCAATTCTATTTTCCCCACAAACCAAAAACCAAAAAGAAAACAAATAAAAATTAATTAGTTGGAAGTTCAAATCGAAAAAGAGTAGTAAGATTGTGATACAAAGCTACACCGAAACCTTATGATGAATAATATTTGTAGAAGAGTAAACTTGCCTGCTTTAACCTTTTCAAGAGCTTCATATAAAGCCTTCTTGTGCTTCCTTTTAAACCACTACAACAATTGAAAAATAAAATAAAATAAAAGATTATATGGAAGTTACCGACTGAATTTTGATATTTTAGTAGAAAAAATAGAGATGATGTAATAATAAGCTTTAGAAGGCTTTTTTTAACACCAAGCTTTGAAGGCCTTATATAACGAAATTATCTTGTAGTTTCTTGTTACTTGGAGAAGAGCAAAAATGGGGAAACAAAGAAGAACAAAATATACGTACGTGACCAATAAAGTGCAAGAAATATTCGATCATGATAGAGATGAAAAGAATAACGAAGCAAACAACAGCAAGAGCCCATGTTGGTGTCTCTTCCAGTGATCTATCTTTTATTGCCATTATTTTCACTTCTCAAAACTCTTTAACTTTCTGATCAGCTTTTTAGGGCTTTACAAGTTATACGGGGAAAAAGAGAAATAAAGTGATATGGCTTAAGTTACAAAAAAAGTGATATGGCTTTTGTTCCTGTTATGTCTATATATACACATATTAAAAACTTAAATAAATCAAGTTCCATTTTATTATTAATAAAACAAGATTATTAAAAAATGAGAAGAACTTGTTGAGGTTATAATTAAAAAAATGAGGACTTGAGATGAAGAGGCTTTAGAGCATCTCCAACCCAACCTCAAATCCTAAAATTTTGAGGTTTTTGCAACTCCAACTCAATCTCAATTCTTCAAATTTTGAGGTTTTGAATAGATACACTTCAAATTTGAGATTTTACTACTATTCATTTTTTAGTCCTTACAATTCTTTTATTTATCTACTAATTTTATTTAGAATATTTTAAGTATACCAAAATAAAATAAAATAGAATAGATCTTACATATAATTAAAATAAAATTCACACAGATAAAAATATACATTAAATAAAGGTTACACAATATAAAATACATTAAACAAACTTAATATAATTTTAAAAAGAATTATATAAACCTATAAATATACATATTTTACAAGTGATACCAAAATACTAGAATTCATCGGCTAGCCAGTATGTGTGTTGTTTTATTATATATGTGATTTATATTATTTTATTATACAATATTGTAATATTGTGTGTTGTATAATATATTAAAAATATGTTTTATATGTATTTAAGAAATTTTATCACTACTAGTAACTTTTGTTAACGTCAAAGACTGTAATGCAAATAAATAAAATTTTAAAGATTTTTTTGAGGTTTTATGGTTAGAGTAATCAATTTTCAAAAAATCTTCATTTTGAGGTTTTGTTTCTCTTAAAATAAGATTCTACGTTGGAGATGCTTTTTGAAAGCTGGTAGCACTGTGTGAACGTCCGCTTTTAAACTTATACGGAAGCGATCTCCAACGGGTTTCTAACAAATAATAAAATTAAAAGAAATGAAAAAGTAGGAGGAAGGTTAACGATCGATTCTTGAGTATATCATATTTTCGGAAAGTTTATGTATATGTGTCATTATATGAATGACTTATTTTCCTACAAGTAGTTAAATTTTAGTGTAATCTAATCTATAATAATAATAATAATTCAGTGGTAGAACCTAAAAAGTGGAAACTAAGCGCTATACCTCTTATCTCATGTTCGAAATTACGCTAGGCATAACATGTGCGCTTGACCCGGGCCTAGCGCCGAATCAAATAATCGGGAATTACTCGGAGATTAGTCGGGGATTTTTTTTGTTGATTTATGTATAGTTGAGATTAGATATTTTATATATGGTGAAACAAAATCAATGTTTTAAGTGGTCTGGTGGTTAAATTTTTCTTGGTGGCCACAAGTTCGAAGGAGGTAACATGGTCTTCTGCCTCATTATTCTTTTTATTTTTTCCTTTTTTGAGTTTAATGAATCAAAATTACGTTTATACCACTATCTTCAACCTTTTTTTTTTGAGCAAAACTATCTTCAACCTCTGTTCTCTGAAACTTGTGTCCTAATATAAACCGTTTACATTTTTCTCTTCGATTTCACCATTTCACATGTTTTTTTTCTTATGGGTTTTACATACATATGGAAATCTAATACTAAACCTGTGATTTCGAACTTGAAAATATGAGATTAACAAGTTTATTTTGAATTGACCAAATTGATCTTAACAAAACTAAACAATGATTTGCTCAATTCCACGGATAACACGGGAATAATAGGGCTCACCGCCTAGCCTTGCCGATTATCACCTTCTCGCCACGGTGATGTACCGCTAAGCGTTTAACCGCCGAGTTCTCGGGTCAACTCGCCGCAATTTAGAACAAGACTTTTATCCTATTATAAAATAAAATAAAGATTGTGAGTCATCTCTGGCGTAAACATCTACTCTGAAATATTTATTACTCTTGTTATCACCAAAAGTATCTAATCAGGTGAAATGATATTTTTATTTATTTACTCCACTTACTGTTTAAACAGGATAAAGTGCACACTCAATATTACTCTAATCAGGTGAAATGATATTTTTATTTGTTTACTCCACTTACTGTTTTTATTTTTCCTATCTTTTTCCACTTTTCTAATTACTCTCATTTCCACCTTTTTGATGTTACTTCATTTTACTCCCAAAATTACCAATCAGACCCAAAATATGCTGTCGTTGAGAAAAAGACCGAAAGTTTGTTGACTAAGACCACATTGATCATGATTGAATATAGATACGACTTTTACGACGATCAAATAAATGATGTTTGGCAGTTATTGCGAATGTCAGTATTTGTAACTAACCAAATAATTAGTTTTTCAACGTATCAAATATGATTGAATGAGATTACTGCAGATAAGAGTTTCAAAGAGAAATAAACAAAGGTGGCTTACGGCAATCCCAATGGGGAATTCTCACAAGGTTCTCAAAATACACATGTACACATAAATATTACACTCTGATAAGTGTCACTCTTGACACTTTGACACTTTTAACACATATTAAGAAAATTGTTGAAATATATGCAAATTGTTATTAATTACTCTCTCTATTTTTTTATGTAGGTAGTTTTGCTTGAATGCACAAAAATTAAGAAATATATAAGTTATTTTTAAAATAATATTTGATATATAAATTAAATATAGTTAAACCAATCATAAATGAATTGATATTATTTGATTGGTTACACTATAATCGATAAAGTAAAAGTTACATAGAAAAATGAAAACTACTTATATTATGAAACAAACAAATTTCCCTTAAACTACTTACAATATAAAACAGAGGGTACGAATGTTGATCCAGGAAAGAAAGGGAATAATGCATTCCTTAACATTCCTAATAAATTTTACCATTTATAAGAAATAGTCATTCCTTCATATTCTTTTTCATTCATTTTATTGTAGAGAATTAAAGAACAAATTTGTTCCTCACTAAATTTGATATGGAATGACTATTCCTCATCATTCCCAGAAATTTATTTCTATTCATTTCTTTCCTATGCGTTCCTATTGTTCCCGATATGGTTACCAGTTGGACCCAGAGGGAGTATATTTTTTTGAACAATAGTATTTGAGATAAATAAAATTATTTATAAAATCAATGCATACAATATGCAATTAATTTTCAGCTGAAAATAAGTATAATTTACACTGAAATTGTAAACTGATACTTTTTGTGTAACTAGAAAAAAACAACTAAAATAACACTATTATAAAACGGATAGAGTAGTATTTAATTGTAAATATCTCAAAATTGCGAAAAATCCAGTCGGATGTATTTTTATTTAGATATTTTCAGTTAGGTTTTCTGTAACTTCAAAATACCTATAATTAAAAAGCAACGGACATATAGAGGTTTTGTTCCAAATGTAGGACTGGTACCAACAGTTAATCAAATATACAACTTTATGGTGAAAAATCTCTATTGGAGTTTTTAGTTCAGTGGTATAGAAGTCTTATGAACAATGCTAGGAAACAAATCGAACCACCTATGGTCTTTATATATCTTGGATATCCTGTATAAATTTCAGTTATGTTGTCTTAGTTTAGAGCCAGTACGATAAATTTAGCATGTACAGCATAAATTTTATAATATGTAATATGTCAATGGCAAAAATGTAATATGCCAAATAGTTGCAGGGTCAAATATTAGTAATGATTGTGTTTTAATAAAATAGATACAATATACATCCAAAACAAACTGCACTTCATGATTATTGTCAAATGATAACGTTCAGAAAGCATCCAAATTGTCCCAACTTCAAATCATTTGGTTTTGCATTTGAATATATCAACTGAGGAACAGTTTTACATCTTCACAATATGAAATAAAATAAAAACTTTATAAATTAATATTGTATAAGTTAATAAACATGATAATTCGATAAATTTGTCTGTTCTGAGTTAGATCAGTTCAATATAAACATAAATTTTCTAAACAGTAAAAATTTAGAAGATCTCATATAAATATATAGTCTCATTTATATATATAAATACAAAAATAAATTTTACCTTTTTTTGTATTTACAATATAGCTATTTTACCTTTTTTACAAAAGTGTTTGCAAAAAAAATATTTTTTATTTTTTTCTTAAGATTTCATAATATTTTGATGATATTTAATAAAAATTATACCAAAACACAATGAAATTATATGATATATATCGCATATACATCAAATGATCTAATTAAAAGCAATATAAAAGTTGAATTTATAAAATTTAATAAATATATAAACTATTTTTATATATTTAAAACATATATGTATTCTAGAATATAGAAATCTAATAGATAAAAAGGGTTTACTATTTATTTATTTAGAATCTCTGAGATATTCTTTAGGATCTTCTTTTTTTAAAAAATACATATATTCTTTAGGATCTTACTAGCCACTTGTTAATTTATTATTAGTTTTCTCTTAATATTCAACCATTGTCATGACTCTTTTCTTTTTCTTTTGAAACACTCAGCCATTGTCATGACTAAAATATATTTTTTTACTTCCAATCTCGACGGAACAGTTTATATATTAGTAATAGTAACGTAGGGAGTACGTGATTGGCAACTTGATTATTCGGTAGGGGTTCGAAAATTGTACTTATTTCTATTTTAGCCAAAAAAAATTCGTAAGCAAATAATAATTCTGTCTTGGAGGCGTGGATTGGGTGGTCAACCTAAACCTAGTGAATAGCACAGAAAACTAAATTAACTTCTTGTAATTTTAAGGAATATACATTGTAGGAAAATATTTTAAATTTTTAAAATCGCAACTTATTAGCCTAGACTTGACTGGTGTGAAACATTTGGATCCCACCTTTTGGACCCCAACTTTTATATATCTATCCTTTATATATTAAAGGAAAAACATTGTAATAAATGCATTCACACTAAATTAGACATACAGTAAAACCTCTATAAATTAATAATATTGGGACTTTGAAATTTTATTAATTTATAGAGATATTAATTTACAAAAGTTTCCTTATTTAGATTTTTTCTATTTTTGAACATTTTTATTTATATAAAAAATAAATATTTTATTTTACTGTATGTGCATTATTTAAATTTTAGAAATTCGACTTCCGCATTGTTTTATTATCTTATTTTATGTATAATTTTATTTTTAATAGAACTGTTAAATGGTTTTCGGTATAATTTTACTAAATATTATCAAAATATATTGAAATGTTAAGAAAAATAAAGAATTTTCATTATGATTATGAATATAAAACCAACAATATAATATTTAACTTGTACATATAAAAATTATATATAGATAGATTATTAATTTATGATTTTAAGGGGACTATATATTTACATAGAAAATTTAAAAATATTATTATCTTATTATTTTATCGATTTATGTTATATTTAACACCGGCCCAACTTGGGACCGACAAAATTTATTAATTTATAGAGATTATTAATTTATAGATTATTAATTTATAGAGGTTCTACTGTATGTCATCTGTAGAAGTATTGTAATAAATACGTTCACACTAAAATGGACATAAGTCATGTGTAGAGAGTTTTTCAGCCAATTCTATATAAATGTGTTCATATTATGTATTTACATTATCTATTTTTTGTTTTTAATATAAAACTCAAATGCATAGTCCCAATAAATTTCATTTTATCCGAATTTTTTTCGAATCAAAATAAATAATGAATTGAAAGCAAAATTATTATTATTGTTTACTGATAGAGCTTGGCAAAATATTCATAAATTTTGATTCGATTCGTTATCCGTTTTGATTCGAAGAAAAAAAAATCAAGATATTCGTATCTCTACGAAACAAATCAAATTACTAAATGCAATATATAGTCATATATTATTGATTATGCATAACATTTTCATAAAGTTTTAGGAAAACTTTTCTGAATTCGAGTTCTAAATTTAATTAAGATATTATTCATATAAGTAAATAAAAATTCAGTAATATTTCATATATATTTACAAATTCAAAAGATAGCATACAGATTCATTAATGTATTAATTCCTATTATTTTTAAAGAACAAAATATTTCCTAAAAATAATTTTGGATTTTTTTGAAAAGTTAAAAATATTTTCAAGTTTATTATTTCATTTTTAATATATATATATAATTATCAGATTTATAAATGAGAGTATAATTATCATTTACTTCCATAATGAAAATTAATTTAGTAACTTTGATCTTTGGGGGCTATTTAGGAGATCTTACTCTCGAAAATAATGAATCTTATTAGATATATAATTTTGGTTTTGTTAATAAACATATTTTTTTGATATTATAAAATAAATTCTATAATTTTTTTTAAAAAAATTGTATATATTAGTATAAATAATCAGACAAAACTCCATATAAAAGCATTAATCTTCGATTTAGAGTGTATTTTCACAATCTAAATATTTTTAATAATCGTCGATAGTTACGGGCATAATGATCTTGCAAAGGTTTCTCGGCTTAAATTGTAGAAAGGTACTGCATAGAGTTTGACGCTCAAATTCTGGTCGACGTCCTTTGTTATGTTTCTCACTACCTTTGCTCGTGCTTGCCATCAGTTTGTGATCTCGGTCTCTAAAAGATTTCGTCAACCCCTTGTCTCTATCTGCTCCTGTCGCACTTCGTACCTGAACAGAACCAGAAGCATATAATGATATTGTTGTCAAACTCCCAGGCAATATATGTAGTCCATAGAAAGTCTCCAGGATATTAGCTAGTGTATGATTTGACTCTAAACTATTATTGTCACAGTTGTAGTTATATGACTATATATGTTACTTTTACAACTTACTTGCATCCTATTCGAGACATCAATGCTTTTGCTCTACTTAAAGAGCACTTGTCCAAAACTTGGTGCTGTGCTCCAGTCTGAAATGTAATAAAACATCCATCGAGATAAATTTACCTTAGAAGAAGAATTGAATGAGCCCAGAACCCAAAACTTGCAGGTTTGAAGGCTAAGAACAAAACAAACCAGAGACTCAACTCGTGGTGCTTTATGGAATTTAAGTTGATGAGAGACATAGCAAACCAGTGACTCAGCATACGGATGCCAGATATGTATCTATCTTCGTCCTCGTGGGCGCTGACCTTTCTCCCTACGAGGAAGATCCGTTCGTACTTGCTTTGTAGTAAACAAAGCTTCCTTACTGGTGATCCCCAAGCTTCTCCCGTCAGATCTACGAGCAGTGGTTGTTCTGAGCTTTGCTCAACCCCCTTCGTGAATCTCCTCTTGTCTGAAGGACCAAAGATCCATCTTTTCCTACCGTCGCTCACAACTACAAATCCCAGTATTTGCTCTTACTTCCATACTATGACAGTCTGGTGAGAAACAGCTTGAATCTGGCTTCATTAACACTCTTTGGTTCCGATACGGTAATATTGGCATCGGGAATCTTTTATTGGCCACATTTTCTGCCTTTTCATCAAATCTTGTCAAGTTGATTTGTTGTTTCGCCGGTGATGGCTGGGTCTCCATCTTCATCCTCACTTGCTCACCACAGTCACGAGACACTGCTTCAAATAGCATCATTCCATTTGTCTCCATTGCGTCAACAGTCTAGAAACTGTTCAGTTTCATCTCCATACCTGAGTTCCTTAAAGCTCCAAACAACTAGTCCTTTAAACTTATCTTTTTTGGATAAGGTTATGAAAATTTCCTCTCGTCAGGGCTGAGAGAGATCATCGTCCACTTCCTCCTTTCAGGAGAAAATCTCTTCACCACAGTCCCTCTTTGTAAGAGGTGATTCTCACCCGCTATCCAAAACGTGGATCATCGATGATGCAAGAACATCCATGTCTCACTCAACGACAGCTACTTTTGTGGCGTCGCCCCTAGTTGAGGAAACTTTGGCAATGCAAAACGCCATGATCTCTGCTCAGTTGTGTGATAAACTCTCTCTCGATCCTCTCCGATTCACAGATCCTCATCAATCTAATGAATTCAAATGGACGGCATCTAGAGGTTGTATCTATCTCTCTTCTCTTTTGTTACTGCTACTGAGTTTATGTTTATGCCTAGGCTTGATAATGCTAGAGCAATGCTGTATCAAAACCAAGGTTAATCTATTCAAAATGAATGCTGTTTCACAAAAAAAAAAGTTGATGAGAGTAATACATGTCTTTCAAAATGATTTGATGTTATAAGAATTTTTGATTTGTGTGCTGACAACTAAATATAAATGAAAAAACTGTTCATTTCAATGCTTATATCAGTTACAAAGAATGAACAGACAGGTAGAGTATAGAGCTCATATCACTTCTTGAAAGCGAACTCCGTCAAATCAACGTTGACATGCTCAATAATCTCTCTCTCTTCTCTAATATGACTAGCTACGTCAGCATGAGGATGATGACTATTGCTGTTATCGGAATCTGTGATCTCACGGTGAATGGAGACATTCTGAGATTCAGGATCAAAGAATTGCTGATGGCCATGGCCGTGACCGCCAAAATCAGAGAATCTAGGAGGAGAAGGAGAGGCAGTCAAGCTGGTTTGGTCAAGGCCGTGGTTATGATAGTTGCCGCCAAAATCAGAGTATCTAGGAGGAGAAGGGGAGGCTGTGAAGCTAGTTCGTTGGTCAAGGCTGCGGTTATGATAGTTGTGGAGGAGATGCACCGGTGACATGCCATGTGTTGGCGTGGTGGGGCGGGTTGACTGAGGTGTGTTGGACCCTGAGTGTCCATGTTTGGTCTGTTTCTTGGCCGTGTGGTGCCATTTTTTCAATGCATTGGCCACCTTGTCGTTGAATATGGTCGGCCTCATTGAAGTTCCCATCTGCAATTACGGTTTACTGTTAGAGAATCCTACATAGACAACTTGAGACCTAACAGTGAACATCATATGTGTCAATCTAATGCATTGCAGTTTGATTTTAAGTTAAAAAGTGTCAAAACAGTGATGACATGATAGAAAAAGAGTTTATCCAAATTATGTATATTATCAATGCTAGACTTTAATCGACTCACTATTAAAATGAAAATTAATCTTCTTCTTTTTTCCTGCATGAAAATTAATCATATGATATCTTATATTGTACATGATTGTATCAAACGTACGCTTTTAGGAATTTAGATCTATGTACCTGAGTCACAAGAGCATAGAGAGGTAGAGTGATGTAGCTGCATAGAACTTGTATTAATACCCTGTCATATACAACAAGAAGGAGTTTAGATTAAAGAGATACAACACATATACTTAATATATAACTTGTTGATGAGTTAAAAACCCCATGGTGATCCTGATTGCAATATCTTCTGTTTTATGGTGGAAGCAGTTCTTGAGTGTGAACTCGTACTGCAAAATCATACCAAAAACATAACCAATTAAATTTTTGAAAACCAATTTCTTTTTCAGATGAGATGGGTTGTTTCTTACAGTGCTCCAAACGAAGAAAGCCAGTTGAAATGCATTCTGTAAGAAAAATACATAAAAACTGTACTTCTTAGAAAAACCATAACTCAAAAATACACAAAACAACTTTTTTTTGGGTCAAATACATAAAAACACCTATGATTAATTAAAGTATAGTTATACCGTGAAAAGAACCAAGTGGATGAGGAAGAGAATAAAACGAGGACGACCAAACCAAAAGAGATCATCACCCGGTTCAACCACAGGGGCTCCTTTAACCACATCTCCTTTTTCTTGAATCCTCAATCCTAATTTCGATATTATCACTTGAAGTTTTGCTCCTACTATTAATATCACCTTCAATTCATTAAACAAACCAACCATGTAATTAATATCATTAATCATATATGGTTACAGTCACAACTTCATAACAAAACCAACTGAAAAGTTGAAAGTAATGTGTCTGTAATTACTTACAACCAAAGGGAGGAAAGGCAGCCAAAAATAGGAACCCCATCCTATTATAATTTGCAAAGCAAACAGAAGTTTGTGTCATTACTTAACTGAAATTTGCTTAATTTCTTAATTAAATTTTAAAGAATTTGGACCAACCATGTGTATTAGTCAATATGAACAAGACAGCAATGCACCATATCACTGGGCTGCAGTTCCATTCACACACAATAACTTATTTAATAAGAAATTTAGAACATATTATAGGAAATTAGATAATTTGAGAAAATGTTAATAACTTTGATCCAAAAAAAGAAAGACCAACCTTATACCGACAACAACCTTGAAATCTTCTTCCAAAGATCTTTGAATGTATTTTTGAAAATCAAAACGAGCTCCACTTCCTGCTGGCAAATGCGCCTGTACCCATTTAACAACATTTCAATTTTTAAAATTCGATTCTATAAAGAAATAAATATATAGTAAAAGTTACTTACCATTATAAAGCCATGTCTTAGTGTAAGATAATCCACTTTAGTCACTGATCCATAGAACTGTCTAAAGAAAGATGTCTGCATGCCCACCATTTATCCATTACTTTTTTGTAACTTAAAACCAAATTACAGGAATATATGACGAAAAATTAAAAGAGAATATATAAATGAAAACTTACAATCCAGAGGGTCGAGGAAGACTTGCTCCATACATTCAAATGTCTACGTCCAAATGATGTATCTCTTGCAAATCTGAACCTCTCTGGATCTACAATATTTAAAACAATTAATTGAATTTAAATGAATTAAATTGTGATAAAAATGAATTAAATAAGAGGACACAACACATATATAATTACTTTGAAGGGAAGGTACTTTTCTGTGTTACGTTGTTCATTTATAAGTCAAACAAAAAGCGTGTTGTCATTGGATATTCTACTCAGAAGTCTTATTATATAATTCAATAAAATAAATATACGAACGTGAGAGATATGGATGATTAAACAAATCCAAGTGATACGTGATCATGATGTTAACGTTTTGCCAAAGTTTAACACCGACGAAAATGTTTTATCTGAAAAATATTCGTTTTTTTTTTTGTTTTCTTTGGTGATTACTGCCAAAAGAAGCTTATCGCCAGGTGAGACAATAGCTAAGATGCGTGTGCATACCATTGGCATATTGGTACTCAATTGTTTTGGTCTCTCTCTCCCACGATTTCCATCTCTTCATCTGCATATTACATCACAAGACTAAATACATGCATAATTACATATCTTTATGCACTTGTGAAAAAATGTATAGAAAATATCACGTACCTTGGTTTTCCCCAAAGCATAGGTTATAATGCAGTAGAGAATATGAAAAACAGCGAGCACGAAGATGAATATATGCAATTGGTGGATACCATATGCAGATACTAATGCTACTTTCCCCTGAAAATAATAATAATTCACAGATAAAATAAATAAAATAATTACAATATATTTGTCAAGCAAAAAGGACGATTTTTTTTTGTTAATAGTTAGAAGTTAAAAATTAATATGCCTTTTCTGCGCATTTGTCATAACCCTTGGTAGCTAAACTTCGACGAGGACTATAAAAGTCGTTGGAGTCATAGTCTTCAAGAATTTTGCGACCATCATCGATATAATCTTTACCATATTTAGTGCTCTCTTGGTTGCTACTACAAGGATGCCAAGTCGCAGCAATTCTTTCTGGGATGCAAATTTGGGAAACTGGTGTTTGCAATACAACAAGTAGAAGCGATATGAATCCCAGTAGCATCAATTCTATTTTCACCACAAACCAAGAAGGAAAAAAAAGTTAGTTGGAATTTCAAATAGAAACATTGATCAGATTGTGATGCAAAACGACATCCAAATTTCTGATGAGCAGTCCTTATAGAAGAGTAAACTTGCCTGCTTTAACCTTTTCAAGAGCTTCATATAAAGCCTTCTTGTGCTTCTTTTTAAACCACTACAAATATATTTTTTAAAAGTTAAAGAAACGACTAAATTTGGATTTTCAAGTAAATAAAAAGAGAGATGACGTAATAAGTTTTGAATGCTTTGTATAATGGAAACTATATATCAGTTGGAGAAGAGCAAAAAAAAAAAGAAATGAAGACTTTGGATAATATAAAGATGGAAACATCTTTAACAAAAAAAAATAAAGATGGAAACATATAGAAGAAAAAAATATACGTACGTGACCAATAAAGTGCAAAAAATATTCGATCATGATAGAGATGAAAAGAAGAACGAAGCAAACAACAGCAACGGCCCATGTTGGTGTCTCCTCTAATGATCTCTCTTTTATTGCCATTACTTTCACAACTCAAATTTCGTAACCTCTGATATGTAGATCAGCTTTTAAGGTTTCACAAGTTTTATCCAGCTATAACGAGAAAACGAGAGAGTGATATGGCGTTTGTTCCTGCTATATGCATATATATACACAAGTTGAATTAAAACAAGATACATATTCGCTGTATTTCTTTGTGAAGAGAATATTAGAAAGTCAAACAAGTGAAAGCCGCAAGTATATATTATTATTGTTAATTATTTTAAAATAAGGAAACAAAGACTTTTGACTTATTCAAAGAGGACTTGAGATGAAAATGCTTTACAAGTTCGACCAAAAAAAAAGAAAATGCTTTACAAGTTGCTGAATAGGGGGAACAAAAATCCGCCTCACTTGATCTATCCTACTGTCACTAGTAGTTTTTTTTTTTATCAAAAAAGCTTGATATGTAAAAAAAAAAATAGTAACTTACTTCCGTGTTATTTGAATTTGTAATCCGCGAGATCTGCATGTCATAATAAAAAAAGTTATGTATTTATAAAATATATCTACATATTATATAGTAGTATATAACATTTTTGATATAATAATATTATCTAATATTATATAGTATTTATATTACAATTTTGATAAATAATAAACTATTTTCATCTTATTACAAAATTAGGTTGATTAATGAATATATATACATATATATTATAAACTATATTAATTAGTGATTGCCCCCGTTTTAAATCTGCATTTGACTCGTAAAGAAATTTAAAATTTTTGACCTATATAAGAATTTTGATTAAATTTTTCAGCACTATTTAGGAGACTGGCAGCGCCGTGTGAACAACCTTAAAACAACTTTCAATTATGGAAATCAAATAAAATGTGCGGTCGTTGCGAAAGAGACAGAAAGTTTTTTTTGAACATGAAAGAGACAGAAAGTTTGTTGCGAGACTACATTGATCATGATTTTATAACGTTACGACTTTCACAAATATCTATCAGCATATCAAATGTGCTTGAATGATATTTTTTTGTTAAAAGATTGAATGAGATTTAATGAAAAAAATATTCCAAAAGAGACATAAATCAAGTTGGTGTAGTCCTTTAACAAAAAAAAAGGTGGTGCAGTCCAATGATACTGTTCGATTGGTAGAGAACTCGTCGTCTTGTGAATCAAAGTAAGGAAACAAAATCGTACCACCTACGGGATATATCTACGTTTGGCAATGACCAAGCATTAACGTGAGTGAAATTTGAATGGTATTGTGTTTTCTTCACAAAGGACCAAAAATCAAGTGACCTCCACAAAGTTTCTTCAACATACAGCTTGATAAATCAGAACTTTATTGATTCAAAGCATAACCGGAAACAGATGAAGAAATATCAGGAAGAAAATCTTCAATTATGTTTTGAAACAAAACAAAAAAAACTCGGATTACACCAAAGAAAGTTCTGTTTTTCGGAAAGTAAATCGAATAAACCGAAATAAAAAATCTGATCTAAGATTGGATTTTTTTTAAAAGAGTTTTTCATCTATTCTTTTTCTTCTTTGTTCGCTGTGAATAATTGTAAAAAGATAACAGAAAAGAAGAGAGAGAGAGTAGCTGTATTTTTTAAAGTATCAGTTTTGGATATTTATACTTCACTATACTCAGACTCGTTGAAGTATATGGACATATGGACATATATATATATATATATATATATATATATATTTATCAAGTAGTTGATAATTATTTGAAAGTGGCATCAAATTCTGAGATATGCTTGATAGATGGATCATGGACCCAAAATGCACTTTATAGCGGGTATGGATGGATATCGAAAGCTTCAGGAGGAACAAATCAGCTAATGAGAGCAATAAATCAGCGATAAAGAATTTCATCTCTTCGTTCAGAGCTTGAGGCCCTAGTTCCTATGGGAAATGAAATGCATGCTTCAAGTATCGTTATGTCATGTCAGGCTCTTGGCACATATTGTAGGGATCTCATCTCGATGATTCAAGAACCATGAGCATGACTCAACTTCTTCAATGAATTGAAAGACCTGCAGAAGTTAAAGAGCAGATTCTCAGATTTCTCAATTATTTTTATTCTTCGATCTCAAAATGTATTGTCTGATCAATTAGTTAAGATAGCTTGATCATTTCATAAGAATATGTATAACATTGGCTGTTTTATCTCGGTCTTGTTTCTCAGGCTACCTCAAGCTTGAGTAATAGATCAGCCGTTTGATGTCACATTTTCTTTCGATATATTCCATAGATACGTTATAAGTATGTTACTCTAACTATTAACTAGATTCTGACCCATCCTCTCTGGAGGACGAGTATACCTTTTGTTTTGCATTTTATTTAAAAAAAAACTTTTCATATTTATATTTTTAATTACTTTTTTTCTTTGTAATCATATTTGTGTAAAATATTTTTTTCAAAAATGATGAGTAAAAAACTTTAATTTATTTTATTAAAATAGTTGGACTAAATCTATATTAGTAGATTCTTTTAAAATGACGGGTATATATATATATATATATATATATATATATAGAAAATTTTAATTTTTATATTGTGTTATCTGTAATCATCTTTGGATTTAAACTGGTTAGAGTTATTATATAGTTTGATGCAATTATATAAAAAAATTATTAACGTTTATCAATTGGACATTTTAGGGATGGGCAAAAAACCTATATCCGAAGAACTGAACCCAACCTGATCTGAATAAATAGTACCAAACCAAACTGAAATTGATTAAATATCCGAATGAGTTCAAGTTTTTGATATTTAAAGAATTGAACTCGAATCCAACCTGAACCGAAGTATTTCAGGTTGCCGAATATATCTGAAATATATTTATATAGCCATATATATATTAATTATTTTTCGATTTAATATATATTAAAAACATTCAAAATATATAAGATACTTTTTAGTTGTTAAAAATACTTGAAAATATATATGAATAGTCAAAAGTACATATCTAAAATAGCTAAAGTATACCCAAGTTACTAAAAATACTTGAAATATATATTGATTCTCAATCCAAATATTCAAATCAAACCAATTTATATGTTAATTTTAGGTATTTTGACCCATACTATTCAAATTTATATGTAATATCTATTTTTGTTTATAGATTTTGTGAAAATTTAAATATATCAGAAATTTAAAATTTTAAAAATTATTAAAATGTGTTATCTGAACCCAAACCGAACCCGCAAAGATCTGAACCGAACCCGAATCAAAATTTAGAAATACCTAATGAGACTGAAATCTTTAAACCCAAAAATTCAAAATCTGAATAGAACAAAACCAAACCCAATGGAGGCCCGAACGCCCACCCGTAAAACATTTAATAAATAGTTTTTAATCGAATAATCTATTGAAAAACCGTTAAACTAAATAAATTTATAAGAATATTTATTTCTACTAAAAGTCCACTTAGACTCCCATTAAACTATATTTAAACATCATATGCGTTGTTAATTGATAAAACTAAAGTCTATATAAAATACTTAAAATTTAAATAAGTTAAATGTCTGGTTGAATAAATCTCATATTTTTAGGGTGAGATGTAAGTTATGTTGTTGTAGTGTGATAATGATTTTTTGAAAAAAATGGTGTTCAATTATATTGTTTTTTCTTTGCTAAAGATGTTCATGTATTGTTACTAAAAATATATGTTACATATGATTACAAATCTTAAATTGAAATGTTTTTATATCGATGTAAAAAAAAAATCATACATGGACGAATTTGAATATAATAACATAAGATAAAAAATCGGCTTTAAATTGTTTAATATAAATTATATATATCATTATAATTATTCTTGTATAGAAACTATCAAAAGCTAAAAACAGTTTTAATAATGATTACTGTTAATTTCAAAACTACCCAAAGAAATAAGGAGCTACGTTTTCTTACATTAAAAAGTAGTTATGTTTTTTAACTTTTAAAACCATAGTATTATATGCTACATAAATTAAGAAATTATTTTTCTTTTTTGAAAGAGTAAAACATGTAAATAATTAGTTGGACACAACATTTTATTTACTGGAAATACTTGTGTTTTAATAGTATTGATAGTTTGTTTAAATTTTACAAATTTATTTAGAAAATACTATTTTTGTAATTTTTCGTTTAAAATTAAGAATTAACATTTATGTGGTCATTTTAAATGATACTTGCAACACGTAAATATTTTAAGAAATTGAAAATATTTCACATTTTTAATAATAAGTTAATTTTGTATATAACAATATACTGAAATATTTTAATTTTACAAAATAGAACAAAAAAATTATACAACAAAAAAAATCCATCCTGAAATTAAGAGATAGTTCAAATGAGATTATATTGTTGGATTAAATAGATTTTGTTATGATTAAATAAATTTAAATAGGATTTAAATAAAAAGCATAGATTAAAAATATATCAGTGACATAAGATGGTAAATAGTTTAAAAATTCACGGTAGTCTCAAAAAACTCCTTGTATTTTAATAGTATTGATTTATGTTATACAAAAAACTGGTAAAATAAACGTAATTTTTTTCAGAAAAAAACAGGTGCAATAAATATCT
This sequence comes from Hirschfeldia incana, assembly GCA_026261945.1. NCBI lineage: Eukaryota > Viridiplantae > Streptophyta > Magnoliopsida > Brassicales > Brassicaceae > Hirschfeldia > Hirschfeldia incana. The sequence goes on from JABCMI010000007.1 coordinate 10,671,878, forward strand.
TTATACTACTCATGATTACTATATGTTAAATCACTGTGATATAATAATCCAAAATTAATGACAGCTATATTCATTTAAGGAAAATATATAGTAAGAATTTGTAGTTAGTTAAAAAATGTTCTATAATTTATTTTCGTTTTGAACTATTTAAGGAATCGTGTAAATCAATACAGTTATTTCTTCTAAAATTTTGCTGATGAGAGAGGTAAATTAAGCATAAATAAATATGGAAAATTAACTAAATCAGAAAAAAAAATTACAGGTTGTTAACAGCATTTTCTCAAAAAAATAAAAGAAATTAATTAAAAATATAGTTTAAGTGCAGTGGCATTTGATGGTAAATACTTTACAACTTTTAGGGTTCCTTAAAAAAACCATTCAGTTTTAATAGTATTGATGGAGAACTGAACAAATAAAAAACTCCTTTTTTGACTAAAACAAATAAAAATCATTCCTCTGTAATTTTTATGTAGGTAGTTTTAGTTGAATGCACATAGATTAAAAAATATATTATTTATTTTTAAAATAACATTTGATATATAAATTAAATATAGTTAAATAAATCATAAATAAGTCTGTATTATTTAATTGGTTAATATTATACCTAATAAAAATAAAAGTTACATAAAATAATGAAAATTACTTATATTTTGAAACAAACAAATTTTCCTTAACTGCTCAACTGAGGAGTATTATAATTTTAGTCAACCAACTGAGATTAAATTATCACTAAGTGTTGGAGGTATGGACGCTACCTCTGATCTACTATTGGACCATTGGACCATTGGCCTTGATAAGGTACGTATGATGATGGGACATAATCATTGTGTATTTCAGTTATCTACTTAACGTTATTATAAGCAGTTTCTTATAATCAACTGATATAGAAGCTGGAGCCATGCACATATCAATGATCTTTCAAACATTCTTGTTCAAATACTGTAGTAGCATTTTTAAAATGATGTATCTACCAAAAAGATAGGGGAAATTTTCAATTATACTATAATATAAAATGTTTCACCTGTTTCATAAATAATATCAATTTACATTTTTTATTTTGTTTCAAAAAAGTATCATTCTAACATTAAATGTATTTTCTTATTAAATATATTTCTTACATTTTAATACATTTTTAAAAAACCAATAAATATTTAGTTAAATTATTTTGATTTAAATAATTATATGATAAACAAATATACATTAATATATTTTATCTATTCTATTAATTCTTCAACATGTCCAATTAATATGGGGGTTATGTCCAACAATTATTTTTTCACTTTATCTATTTAGTAAAGTAAACTATATTTTCTAACTGCATATTTTGTAACCACCAGAAATGATGCGCAGAATAAGTATTCATTCAGATGAAAGTCTAATTTGAAAGCAGTTACCAACTATAATTTGAGAGTCTAATTAACTATAAACCGATGGTTCTATATACGTGAATCATATTTTAGGAACTCATAATTGCAAATTAGGTATGTGAATCATATTTTAAAAACTAATGTTTGCAAATTAGGCACATGATTACTATACAAAATTGTAACTATCCTATCTTATTTAAAAAATATTAATATTTTTTAGGAAATAAAATACAAAATTATGTATGAAAAGGATATGGCACAAATATATAGTTATGTAAAATAAAAATATCAATACAATTATCAAAAAAAAAATTACTAATAATTTAAAGAAAACTATTTTGCACAAATATAATTATAAAAAAAAAACACAAATATGAAAATTGAATTTCTAATAAACAAAAACTATATATTCTTTGAAAGAACGGGTCAATAATCTAACTGCCTAATTAGAATACAAACAAATTTCAATAATATAGCTAAAAATAAAAAAATAATAATTAAAGTTACACATTGGTTCAACAGTGGCTCAACTGATAGTCAGGTTCTAGGGTTTGATAGGTTTTCGTGAGTTTTACCAGATGATTAAATAATAGTTTTTTTTCTAAAACCTAAACCGGATTACATACCGGTCACTGAATTTACCGTTTCAACCGCCGGTCCATATCAAGTTTCAAAATACTTGTGTAAGTTTATAATTATGTAATATCACAAATTCAATACATTTATTGGACCTTTTACTAATATTTTTCTTTTAAAATAGTATATACAAATATGATTACAAAGAAAAACAAAAATATGAGGACCGGATGCCTAAGCTTAATTTGAATAGATAAATATGATTACAAAAAATGGATTTATAATTATAAAAAAACGAGTGTATGCCGGCCAACTTTAAATTACTACTATTTCTACAGTAAATCAAATTGATTTTGATTAAGATTTATACACATATATGACTACAAAAAATATGATTAAGAAAAAAACACAAGTATTACAATTAAATATCTAGAAAAAGTCAAACGAAAAATATACATGTCTTTTTGAAAGGGCGGATCAGAATCTAGATTCTGAAGACCCGAATGTTCTCAAATATTTTTTAAAAATAGTTTTATTTAAAATAAAAAATCATATAAACTTTTTAAAATACACAAAAGCAGATTTTATCAATACATAACGGGTCTATGACAAAAAAACAATAGTTTAAAAATATTATGCTTTTTATTTAAATTAAAATACTAAAAATAAAATCACTGTGAAATAATTCACAAGTTTAACAGCGGGTTAATAAAAAAAATCATAATACGGGTCAGAATTTTTGGAGTTTTCAAAATTTTGGTCATATTTAAAATAACAAAAATAATTCATACAATAATTTTAGATAAATTTCATAAAATTCTTAGCAAAATATAATTTATCAAGGATAAAAATATTCATGACATAAAATTAATTTTTTTAATAAAAAATATGTCCGCCCTCTGAAGGGCGGGTCAAATTTTGAAATTGTCTTTTATCATATTTGTTACAGATGAAGAGAAAAAATATGGAAAAAATGTGACAAAGAAGCTTCACATAAAAAACATCATTTTGGTAATGTCTCAACAAAGAAGGCAAATTAAACTTCACAATATCAAGATTGGATGGAAATTAATAGAGAGAACAAAGATAAAAAAATGAGTAACCTGTTTACAAACTCCAAACAAAGTGAATTGGATTATATTCATTTTCTTTTAAACAATAACAAAAACTCGACCAATTACACAGATTTACGAACTGTTAATGGAGTTTTGTATCCAATTTTGAAGATGCTTATAATGCTCTCTTTTTTTGAACTAATATTTTTTCTTTAGGGGTTTTTTTATTTCTTTGTAAGCTTTCGTCCAATAATAATTTCATTTCAATGTTCAAAATAAGAAGCCTAATCATTTTGAGAAGAAAAAATACATAAGTAAAATTATAAATAAAAATAAACATTTGCCCAAAACACACATATCTGATACAAATATATATATATATATATATATATATATATATATATATATATATATATATATATATATATATATATATATATATATATAATAACAAAAAAGTATACGCTTAGAAATGCAATTTCAAAAAAACATACAAAACAAAACATATACTCGTCCTCTTAGGACGGGTCAAAATCTAGTCTATTATATTAAAATAGAAGTCACAATTTCACTTCATGTGTGATTTTTAAGTTGGTCCATTCTTAAGAAATTTTATTAAATGTATTTTAACAAGACTAATAAAATATAAACCTTTGAACAACTTTAATTATAATATCTTTTGATATCTTTTAATTTAAAATTTAAATAAATATATATATATATATATATATTAAAATTTTCAAAAACAAATCTGTTAAAAACGATCTTAACAAGATCTTCATTTTCAAAAATTATATATAAATATTTTTACTGATTTTGTAATTAGTTTTGAAATATTATTATACATTAATATATTCAGTTGTATATTATATAATCATAATCATATTAAAAATATTATGTTGATCTAAATTATTCAACAATATCTTACTTTTTAAAAAGTTTATGTAAATATTTTCACTAATTTTTTAATTACCAATGAAATATTATTATGTACATTATATATTCAAGTATTATTTATAAAATTTAAAATAATAATTTTGTTTTATCTATTTTATCATTATAATCAATCATGTATATAGAATCAATTTTATCATATTATATTAAATTTATAAATTTTATGTTCATAAATATAAATATTTATGTTAAAAATTTAATATGATGACAAAACGGCAAGAATCCCATAATATATTATATATGTATATAAAAATTAACATGTATGAAAACTAACATATCTTAGATTTTTGTATATACAATAATCCGATAATACATTATTTAAAATGAGTAAGTGAAAATATTATTGTTAAAAAAAAATCAGTTTTGAAGGACGAATAAAATTTTAACATAAACTAAATACAAAATAGTTGTCAAATATATTTTTTCATGCGCATATTAATATGTTTAATAACTAAATACAAATACAATAAAATAAATATATAATAAGAAACAACAAATAAATTAACGGTTTAAAATAGTTGATTATTTACAACATGTAAACTATAAATATTTATATTTTAAATAGTCTTATAAACATTTAAATATATAATTAAAACTAAAAATATACTTTCTTTATCCAACTTTAAGTGGTGCTTAAAGAATTTTTTTCTGTTCCAAAATAATTGATTTTCTCACTAATCTAGATAAAATTTAATATTATTTGATTTTTCTGACCAATTATAAAATATTGTAAATTTTTTCTATTGGTTGAACTAGTTTTATTTAATGACATTTTTATGTTACCAAGATAAATTACATAAGAATATGTGATTTCTTAATCCATGTGCAAGAACGTTAAACTCCACTTATATTGGGATAGAAAGAGTATATCACTAATAATCTAAATATATATATATATATATATATATATATATAAACACATGTGTGTGTATTTAAAACTGAAAATAACATCAGTATGATTGTGCAGGTCAAGATTTAGTTATTATTATCTTAATCCACGTGACATATGTCTAATTGATACTTTTTATAAAACTAATGGAGTATTGTTTATGGTTTCAGATTTATTTTTTTTGATTATTTTCTTAAAATTAATTCTAGAACCTGATTCCGCATTCTAAAATAAATTATTGACCAGAAGTCTGGAACTAACTAACTTTTGAAGAAAGAAGTCAAACTAGATTTCACAACCACTCGAATACCAAACACTCCAAAATTTCACAATTTATTAACTAAATTTTTGTTATAGAAAATCTACAAGAATTAAATATATGAACACTAATAAAATAGCCTGATACCACAAACTAATTTTAATATTTTTTAAACATATATAAAAGATATAAAATTATGAACAGTTCCCTTAATTTCAAAATTATATAATATGGTACTATAATTAAATGTGTGTTAATAAAATGTTTCTGAAAATGATTATTCAGTATCACTATATTAACTATTTTTTGGAATTTAAACTGCAAACTTGATATTTACAAAGTCAATTCTTCTTTTGTTGTTAAAGAAACTATATTTGCTTTCAATTCTTCTCTACAAGTTTTTTTGTCTTTTCTTTTTTTTGCTAAGTGTAAATATCATTAGTCAGAATGATAGTTTGGTTACAAGAGTTAATTTGCAACCATTTTGTTGAACATAAAGATTGATGACAATTATTAGGTCTAAGCTTTCTTTCTAATAGTCACGCTTAAAGTCAAACATAAAGATTGATGACAAGCTGATAAAGAACGCTAGATGGCTAATTGGGTCCAATCTCTCCGATCGTAATTTTATCTTCTGTTTAAAAATTTCCTTGTGTTTATTATATAATAAACATCCCGCAGGATTACAGCGCACATTCTCAGCTCAGCCATTGAACAATAAGAGCCAAGTAGATAAATAAGTTACTGCCGAAGGCAGGTTGCGCTGTTCCCTAGACTAGCTGGTAATCTAAAGTTAAAGAATTCCATATGGCTAAACATAAAGTTTTTGTTTCTTTTCTTTAACTGAAGTTTTTGTTTCTTTTTTTTTAACTGAAGTTTTTGTTTCTTTAAGTTCAACTATTGTGTTATATCAAATATAATTTCAAACTTTATGGCTTTATAGTAATATCCACATATATTTTTTATGCATTTTAATTATTAATATTTTTGTCAAAAGAAAAAATAATGAATTGAAGGTTTGGAATCTGGCGATTTATAAAGAAAACTTAATACTTCTAACTCATCCTGAACTAATATCTTGGGACGATATTCCAACATTTTATTGGTTTGTCTTTTTAGATTCTTTATCCACTACCTAATTTATATATCAACACTACATAACATAAGTGTGAAACAATTTCACGAGCATATCTTTTTAATCCAGTTCCCACTAACTTAAAGATTGAGACTTTTTAGTTTTGAATATGTGTATTTCTAGAAATGCTGCACGTCTTCAGAACAATTTTTTGTTCTTAAACACTTTTACCTTTCAACTTTCCCACATATCATTCTGACGCACTAGTTCTATATTTCACATTACGTAAGTGTTAGACCGACACTAAAGTCCAAGTGGTACCAACACACGTGAGCCACTTGCAATAAGTTTGGTTCTTTTATCTTTATAATGATTTATTCAAACACTTGTGGCTCACAAAACCACAAGTCTCATTAGTTTACTCATGACCCTTACATATCTCCAACCTTCACGCTTTCACGAAACTCCAAAACACAAAACGATGAAAACATCATATAAAGTATTGCTTTAAAAACACAAGTATGATGGACTGGGAACATATAATATGTTTATAAAATACTTTCACCAAACTGTATCTTTACAATCATCAACCAAGCAACTTTACCCTCCTTTTTTTTTCTTTGCTAACTTTTAAACTTTACCCTCCTTTGCCTAATACTCTGCCGTTAGCATTATCATTATCTTTATCCTCGGCCACCGACCTTGATGGAGCAGCAGCTGCCATCTCCATCTCAGTGGCCAACGCCTTCTCTCTAAATTTTTTGTAGATATCACTCTTGTAAAACTTCCTGGTCCGGATCACCAAGATCATCGAGACAAATACGCCAAACAAAGTTACCGCAGTAATTATTATAAATGACAGCTTAAAACAAGCTGTGCCCGTGCAGCTCAAGTCTTGCCCATCACTTCTCTGTATCCCTAATGCATTATTCTGCTTCTCGGCCTCCCTATCGTACAGATACCCCGCGACCCGAACGTTTAGCAAATAAGACCCGATAGGGCTTGCGACCGACCCAAAGTTATACAATGTAGAGTAGTACTTAAGCCCGAAAATCTCGGAGATTATAGCAAATAGTAACGGCCATTGCGCACCAAAACAAAACCCTATGATGACCGATGCGACGTAGAGTCCACCAGGGACGTTAAAAGCGATTAGAAGGTGGCCGGCACAGGACATTAGGAGGATCAGTGTAAGCACTAGAGGTCTTGGGAACTTGTATTTGATCAAGAAGATCTCCGAGACCACACCTGCAACCACACGACCAAAGTAATTCCATATGCTTACGAGTGACACAAACGTGCTTACGCTTCTTTTTGGATAACCTAACGAGCCACCGATTTGTCCCAAGTTGTCTATAGCCGTTAACGTCCCTCCCACGCCACATATGGTCGCTAAGAACAATATCAGCATGTCCACGCTAAACAACGCTTGCAAGATCGTGTAGTCATCTCCTCTCTCCGGTGGACTAAACATAGTCGTCCAACACGACGCCGTTTTCTCACTCTCCACCTCCGTTGACATTTCACCATCATCTTTGACATCCGATGAGGCTAAGGTTGGTCTCTCCGTGACGATATTGATCGGTGCTGGATCGTTTAACGCCACTTGTTTTTCCGTCCAAAGCTTCTTTTCTTCCAAGACGACGATGAGGACCGGCAAAAGAAGCAGGATGATCACCACGGCGGCGCTGCCTCCAAACTCGCTACGTGTAAAGCCGGAGAGTTTGTCGGCGATGATGACCACCATAAGGAACGTCGCCAGCCCGAGTGATATGTAGAGGAAGTTGTAAAACACCTTTAGCTCATCATTCTGTCTCACGACCTTCATGTTCCTTATCGTCCTCAAGAAAGCAAACGAGATTGCAGCAGGTAACCAACCTGCATATACAATAAATCATACAGATAGTCGAAAAGACTTATCAAGATTGATATGATAGTAACCAATATTAGAAAACTGTTAGACAGTAAATACATGTTTTATAGAGGATTAACGCCTAGTCAGTGATCCAAGTAAACGAAAGAATCGGTTAAAATTTTCATTTAATCTCATTTTCTACATAAACTTTAAAAGATGGGCCGCCTAGACCGATTTTAGAATATTCGTTTTAGAAAAATCGCTTCGTTTATAACCAATATTTCATCTAGACATGGTATAGGTGTCCAATTTTTAGAACCATGATAGTAATCATTGACTTCTGTTTTCCTCTGTTTTTCCCTTTTTCATATCATTAACCATATTGTTATATCAATTTAATTATTTAAATTTGTACTTACCAATCATCAAGATGAGAGACTTGGTGTCTTCTCCATAAAAAGCATGGTAGAGCTGTGTAATAATGGCGCCACTGAGACCAACATACCCTTTGAGAATTCCTAAGACAACCCCACGTGACTCCGGGAAGTTCTTAACACACGTGACTAACGATCCTGTATTAGCGAACGACTGTGAGTTGGCTCCGATGCAGATGTACAGACACATGTGCCAAACTTGAGGCTTGGGTATCCGCTTTGTGACGGCAAGCCAAATCATGAAGTAGCCGAAGAAGTTAAGTATAGCTCCGATGATGAGGATGAACCAAGGAGGAGTCACCTCGTTGATTAGACCAGCGAGGACTCCTACGTTGGCTCCAAGATCTTTAAAGAAACTGAGGAGGTTGAGAGTGGTTTGGTCATAGCCTAATGTTGTTTTGATGTCACCTGAGTAGAGACTGAACATGTAAGTGGCTCCAGCAGCCGACATGATTAAGAGACTCGCAAAGAACATAAACCATCTTCCTGTTAGGATTTGGATGGTTAAGCTCTTCATCGAGCCGCCGCCGGGACTTGCAGCCACCATTTTTTGTTTTGATTTTTATTGGTTTGGTATTAAAAGAGGAGTGTGTGTTCGAGAGGGATGTTTTTTGGTGTTGTTCTGGTTGGAATATATAAGCAACGAAGTGTGCGTGAAAGAAGGAGAGAGATGAAAGAGGGCGAAGACCGTTGTTGCTGACGTTGACTTGGGGAGTAGAGTTAGAGAGGGGAAGGTTGGAATTAGAAGTTATGCCTTATCTTTCACAGATTATATTCAGATATTCTATAGTTTTATATTGCATATAAGTGGCAAAAAATTCAATGCATTCGAGGTAATGCATTTACTTCTTAGAAACAGGACGTAGACAAATTTGAAAAGATTTTGACTATAGTAGGATTGAGATGAAAAGATGGTAAGAACTTACATTTGTGGTATTGTAAAGATAAGGTATTCATAATGACCGACCGGTCCATAATAAGTGAGTGGTCTACGTTAGAAGGGATCCATGGTGTGTGTGTGCGGTGTGCCATATATCTATTACAGAACCATGAAGCAAAAAGAAAGAAATACTTTTCAAGTAAAATTTTTTGTTTTGTTAAACTATTTTTGAAGTACAGCTTGATATATTTGACTCTCTGTATTTGAGGTATAAGTTCTTATCTTTTTTTTTTGGAACATTTCGTTATAACATCACTTTTTCATATATTTGACTCCTTTTTCGTCCACATCATTTCCATTTATAACACATATATGGTTTTAGTCAACGAAACATATAGTAACAAGTATCACCATATAAGCTATCAATTATAGGTGGGAGTCCCTTAGTCGAATGGTTTTTGGTCTTGTGATTTGACCAAAATTTCATTAAGATTTTTACATCAATAGATCTTAATTTCAATTTTTTTAGAGCAAACTGAACTATGCAGAAAATTAAAAAAAACTTGCAAAAGATCTTCGACATGGTGTAATAAATATCATCGGTATGAATCTTATATGACAGTTCAGATGATACAGTCAAACATGTATCTTCATTAGGAAAGTAGAATTGTTGATTGTAGTATAGTCTTTGTAATATTTCTTAAAAATTGTAATAGCATAATTAGTGACAGAAAAGTTATTACTTTCATATTTGGAAAATTACAAATGTTTCTTGAATGTTTTTATAAAACCACTATATATATTACAAAATATATAATAAATTTAAATATATAAATTTTAGGAAAATTAAATTAATATAAATTGAGCACACAAATACCAATTACTTGTAATTAAAAATATTTTACTTTCAAAGTTAAAGATCTAGAACATCATTTTTGTTCTTAGAAAACTGTCTTGAAATCTGATTCCTCTAGGGAAAGATCTTTATATTCCTAAAACTAATATTGCCAAAAGTATTATAAATTTATTTATATAATGAGTCAAACTAATTATTTATTATTAATATATAAAACTGATCATTTAATTATCAAACATTGAAAATATTTACTTATTATGTTTTAAGTAAAACTTTTACATGGCAACCCACATTTTTAAACAAAATTTCCGCATTTCCAACACGTTTTGAAACATGTTCGAAACAATAAAGTAACAAACCTCTTAATCTCATATGAATTTTTCATGCAACCTAAGTTATATTGTATTATATAAACATCAATAAGATAAAGAAACAGCATAAAGCATGTTAGAGTATAACTGTATAACATTAGTAATTTAGTATACTAGAGGATACTTTTTGAGATAAAACTCAAATGAATACTAAAAAAAATTGTTTTATTCAGATGATTCGTATATGGAAATTTAATTAAACGGTAGCTTAACGGTTAGCATTCATTGCACATTTATGTAATATTATCATAAACTATAATTAAGTGGAGATTTTATTTGAAACTAATTTAATATGTGGTCACATAGAAAAATCAAAGGTTAGAATTGTTTTAGGGATTTTCCATGAAACATTATTCTCGTTTGTAATACTTTGATTAACTGTGAGATAAGTTGACTTTAATAGCGATTGATGAATAATTTTCGGTATATGACTACACATTTGAATAATTGGTAAGAATTGTATATTGATAAATTCAACAGCTGGCAGTGTTCAATTATTTTTATCAAGCATGTAGATTGCAACGTAGAGTACCTTTTTCCATCAAACATACTAAACTGAAGTAGAGTAATCATTATTAACCAAAAAGACATATGCAACAAACAATTAGGTGTAGAAGTTTAAATAACATTAGGTTACGACCAGCGCCTTGCGCGGGGTGAGACTGATATAACAATTTTTGTTAAATTATAATTCATGAAATAATATTTGTAACATACAAAAGATTTACATTTTTTACAGAATTAAGAAATCTTCTGCCATTTTTTATATAAAAATATGCAATTTAATAGATATACAACTTTTTATTAATATAAAAAAATCATGATCGTAATAAGCTCTAGTCATTCTATTTGCCATATATCAAATTCCCTTATAAATTGGGTTATTTGATTCAATCTTTCGATCTAGTTGAAGAAACAATTTGCTACTTTTTCAGTAACAAAGAAAAGATGTGAAAAACAAAATCAAAAGATATTGACATAAGAAAAATGAAAGAGAGATTAGGGTTTCTTTGTAAAGATTATGACCCTAGCAGTCGATGATGCCCTACATGAGTTATCAGATTCGGTTTCCATATTTTCTGACCGGGTTAATCGAAGAAGTGAAGAAAAAATCTTAAGTTTGGTGGCGACGAAAGAACCAATGAGAGGTTTGTAATCGTATATATGAAAGACTCGTCGCTTGATATGAGGGAAAAACAAAACGACAGGAGAGGTATTATATAGTAGAAGTAGAACCAAGGTCTGGACAAATTAAAAAGTAATAATTAGTAAGGAAATGTTTATATATTGAATGTATATGTACCAAAATTGTAGGGAATATTATTCAAATTTCGAATGAAAATTGTTTTGAATACATTCCTTAACTCACACTTGATATAAGTTAATATTGTATTTATTATCAGAAAAAAATCCAGATCTTAGTCAAAGATTTGCATAGCAATCAATTCATTTGCTAATTGTGTGATTGACTACATTTTATAATTAGTCGAAATACCCAATATAATGTATTATGGAAACATGTAAAACTTCCAGGTCAATCAAATCTAGAACATTGATTGGGAAAAATTAAGGTTAGTCAATCGTTTTTGAATTACATAACGTTGTCTGTCAAAAATAATTATGGCTGGAATATTGTTACATACGTATAAACAGATTTATATTTGGAATAATATTACTGTTACGGATAATAGATATAACTACACGCTTATATTTGAGATTCATATGTATAGAGAGACTTATATTTAGAATAATATCACTGTTAAGAATCTTGATTTAAAAATTTAGGTTCGATTATCCAATTTCAAAAATAAATATAATAACAAAATATCTTGACGGGTGCGACATGGTGACAACTATTATTTTCAAGTGTAAGATAATATATTCCATGGATTGGTAACAAATATAAACACAAAATATTACAATGTTAATTAACGTGAAATATAGCACATGAAGTAAACTATAACAATTTATGGAGAATGTAACACATTTGTAATATTATACGATTAGTATATAAACCGAGTCGATCAATGTATTTGTAACATATAAATTAGACAAACTGATTTATATAGAATACATCACATTTGTAATATTATAATACTATATGATTGGTATTAACACTAGGTATCAGTGTATTTGAAAATTACATAAAACAATATATTATAATATATGTTTTAATCTTACATATAAGTGTTGTGTTCTAATTAATGGACCCCGATAAGTGTTTCAAATAGATGTAATTACATGCTTGTACAGCCATAAATGTCAATATGTAATGAAATAAAATATTATATAGTAGTATCAATAACACACAGTGTAATTAATCTAATTTTTTAAGAATAGTTTTAATACAGAGATGATGATGCATGATAGACTGACACGTCGTCAAAATGGCAACACTGTAAATAGTTTACACAATTAAAGTTATTCTCGATTATTGCTTCCTTTTTAATAATAAGGAGATTATATGCAAAATAAGTTATTTAATACTCCATCAGTCATAGTAAGTATCATTCTATCCATTGCAAAATAAAACAATTTTTTTTTGTTATGTAAAAAAATATGACTTTACAATTCTAATGCAATTTATACTTACTTGCAACTGAAAATTAGTTGCAAACTGCATCATTTTATAAATAATTTTATTTATTTAAAATACTATTGGTCAAAGATGTATAATTAATAACATTTTACATATATTTCAACAACTTTCTTAATCTGTGTGAAAAATGTCAAAACAACACTTATTAAAAAACGGAGGGAATATGATGTATTAATGTTCCTATTTTAAGAAATAAGGTGTAGTCTTACATACTAATAGCTTGGTTCCAAACTAAAATATGATTGTATTTGATAATCATATATACTTTCTAAGCTATAAATGGGCATATATATAAGTATATAATTTTACCTATTTTATATTTGAAAATATAAATGATGTTTGGTTTAAAATAAGATGTATAGTGTATCTGTAAATACATTATAGTTGTACCCTATAATTTTCTTTTAAATAGAAAGCAAATCCAAACTCAAACAAACATTCAGATTCTATATAAGTTCTTATTTTTTTAGACTTGGTGATTTCATGTGAATCACTATTTCAAATAATATTCTTCAGTTTAGAATAGTAATTACAAAGTTTGTCACAAACACTAACATGGTGAAAAACACAAAAAAAAAAACCATAATACATTATTTAAGATGAAACTGAATTTTTGCGTTGGTTGACTAATGTAGGAAATGAATCATCAAAATTATTTTCCAATATTATTTTTCTCTTAATTTGACTCTCTATTTTCAACATCTCATATCGACTTCCGGTAAAGATGTTTTTTTTCCATATGCACTGTCCAATATTTTCTATCTCGGACAACTTTTTCTTCTTCTTTTTTTTCTTCTTATCAGATATGTTTTGGTGAAAATTAATCTTCACAAGCAGGTCAGCAAAAAAAAAAAATCTTCATACGTAGTTCTGAATGGCAACTGCTCGTATGTATTTTTCACCCTTATATTTACTTTTGTGTTTAAAAATTTATTTTATTTTTTGAACGGGTCATCTTATATATTAAAACAGAAGTCACAACTTGATTCATGTGTGATTTTTTAAGTTAGACCTATTACTAGAAAGTCATGTTACATTTATTTTTTAATCTTATCATTATTGATTTACTATAAAATTCCATAAATTCATAGAAAACCTGTTGAAAAAATCTAACAAGATCTTACCAAAAAGTTTAAATATTTTTTATAAAATAATACATTAACTAATTTCGTGATTAGCAATTTTATATTATTAAAAATTAATGTTAATTAAAATAAAATTGTATGCCATATTTTATAAAACCTATTATAGTTTATATTTTATTAAATTAGATATGCTATATAAAACAAATATAACAAATTATATATATTAGTAAAGCAACCTAATTTCTTTTTCAAAGTTTCTTTAACATAAATAATAAATAAATAAATATCTAATAAAGAAATAAACTTTGAAATTTTAATATTCATTAAAAATATCAATAACAACTCAATTTTAAAATTTATGTTTTATTTACTATTATAAAAAAATATTGTTTGAAAAATATGAAAAAATACCAAAATTTTAAATATTGTTTTTATTAAATAATTCATCAATTTAGTAAAAAAGATTCAAAAGTCATATAATCTTTCAAACTCAAAATACTTATGTAATTTTCTAAATCTCTTGACTAAATATACAATTTTAAAATAAATACTTTAAACACATAATTATAATATTACAAATGAGAAAATGATAGGCTATAAAGTATAACTTTTTTAAATGCAACATGAAAAACAAAATATTTTTTAAAATTAAAAAATAGTATAATATTTTAAAAATTAATTTAATAAAAAAATTGTTACATATCACTAATAATAAAAAGAAAATAGTTACATGTATAAAAATAAAAATAACCACCCGCACGGTTGTGCGGGTCGAAATCTAGTTTTAATTAAGATTACATACAAAAGATAAGTCCATAGGATTACATACATGTCAAATCACGAACAAACGCGTCTAAATAGACTAATCAAATTACATTTTAGAACTATGTAATAGATATTTGTTAATTCTAATTTTTGATCTGACACAAAACTTGATTATACTATTTATTTGATCATGGTTAGAAAAAACTTAAGACATATAACCCTTAAATAATATAATCAGTCAGCAAAACTGCAGGACCATAACATGATTGTCCATCCCGTTTCATAAGCATGAATCACTAATTGACTGGTCTGATCTCAGATTCACCATTGTGCTTGATGAAGACTTTGAGTATAATAATTATAAATTTGCTTTCACTGAATAGTCGGTCAATATATAGTATTTGATCGAGCTTATTTATATATCCATGAGGTATCTTTCATTTTTTTGAATCTCATCACGAGGTATCTTTCATTTGAATATAAAACCAAGTAAAAACTGAAGACGTGCAAGATAGTAGCTCTAATAGAAGATTTATAAATGAGGTACATCTAAGGAATCTCTCACTTGGAACATGTTGACTTTAACACACGACTGCATTGACTTTTTGGTTTCATCATTTTAGCCGTGCCCATGGTTGCTAGTCTGGAATATTCGGTTCGGTAATTCGTTTATTGGTTTACCTGAAATGAAGTTTGGTATTCGATTAGTTCAGTTTTTAAATATCCTGCCAAACTTGATTTCGGTTAAATTTTAGTTTCATTTTGTTAAGATTTCAAATAATTTAGTTAGTTCAGTTACTTTTGTTCGAAATCTTGTTAGTTTTCAGTTTGATTAAGATATTCGGTATGAATTGATTACAATTTTAGTTTAAAAAAAACTAATTAATTGACTGTGAAACCAAACCGAAAATCAAAAAATTTAACCTACCGAACTGAATTGCAGTAATCAAAATACATTTTTGGTTTGTTTCGGCCGGTTCGGTTTGGACAAAAATTCCAAGCCGAAATTTAGCAACTGCATATCCGTATTATATATATATATATTGTACCAAATTTTCCTTCCTCTCATATATATATATATATATATTATTGCTTATTTTATATGTTTTGCATTATTCATCAATTGCATATTTAGTTTTTATTTTCATTATCTTGAAGTAGTTTTTCGTAACTAATTAACATAGAGTTGAATTCATCTATTAGCAGAGGTCTAATAAATTATGGATACGATTCCTGTTGGGAAGAGCCTAATCTCATATGAAAGTTAACTTATTATAGTTAGATTATTATCTTAGGAAGATAGGGACAGGGGTCGTACATCTCCTAGTCATTTAAAAAAAGTAGTAGTTTTCATGATAGCTTGTTCGTATCTCGGATTAGCAGCCGAAGTTCCAGTTTGATCCCTAAGGATGATAACGTTTTAATGGTTTATACATGTACGCATCGTAAATACTGTAAATCTTTAAAAGAATACAGAGTCTAGCTAAGTGAGCTTTATTTATTCAGAAGGAAAGGGAGTTGAACACACGGCAACCCTAATTGCATTCATTGGTGCTCGATTTCTTCTCATAATATACTACTATAAACATGTGTGAACATGCTTGCTAAAATAATTTAATATGAAGCTGAAAACATGGGTTTCTATCGAGCATGATGTTGTTGTGTCGTCATAGGCAAGAAGAAGGAAATTGGTCTAGTTAAGAAAATTATGACACATATGATATGATGAAATAGTCTTCATGGTCGAACTCCAAACCATATAAATGCTTTTCTTGTAGGCATGCCAAAGAAAAATTCTAGAAAAATTCTATTCGTTTTCTCTTTTCTGATATTTTGTGTATTTATTTAAATGGTAGAATGATTAGGAACGAATTGTTAAAATAGAAAATAATTAGGAAATTATGATATAATTGTGTGTGCGGATAAAGTATGTCTTAGCTGCACGTTCGTGTGTAGCACACACAAAGTACACAGTCCCTTACTGTTACGAACTGGATCAAGATCGTCTCAACTCTTTGGAGTATGGATCACGACCATAAGATTGCATAATAACATGAGCAAACGCTATATATAAGAAAAAGTAATCGTCACACCGGCTGAAACCTGGGTTATTTGCGGTTATAATCGTTACACTTTCCAAGCAACTGATCTCTCTTTGGAGAGAGAGAAACAATAGAAACCATTGTGAATCACATCTCTCACCAAAGAAGCTGATTCTATTTGTGACGAGATTGTCTGAAACCGTATCTCCTCCTTCAGGGAAACGAATACTCACACCTACAAAGATGCTATGAGTCTTTGGTTTCTACTAGATAGCTCATAGTAAATGATATATCTTTTGTTTTAACAGGACTACAGGCGTTCGAGTTATTTTCATTGTAAAATGGGTTTTGTTGTTTGAAGAAATTTAATGTTTTTCCAAAAAAAAACAAAATAATAATAATAATAATAATAATAATAATAATAATAATAATAATAATAATAATAATAATAATAATAATAATAATAATAATAATAATAATACTAATAATAATACTAATATGTGCAATAATTTATTAGGGACATAAGTCCCACATCGGATATTGGAAGGGATCCTAAGCAATATATAAGATAGATGAGCCACTCCCCTAATTGCCAATTGGTTTTAGGTTGGAAGCCCATCTAGCTTAACATGGTATCAGAGCCCGATCCACGCAGTCCAATCCGATCCTCATCGATCTGGCCCAAAGTTGGTCCATCGATCCTTGCCCGAGCATTCCGAGATTGACGCTCAAAGAGCCATCATCTCGAGGGGGCGTATTAGACACATAGTTGTCCCACATCGGATATTGGAAAAGATCATTAGCAATATATAAGATAGATGAGTCACTCCCCTAATTGCCAATTGGTTTTAGGTTGGAAGCCCATCTAGCTTAACATGGTATCAGAGCCCGATCCAAACAGTTCAATCCAATCTTCATCGATCTGGCCCAAAGTTGGCCCATCGATCTTTGTCCAAACATTCCGAGATTGTGGCAGGCCATAGTACCCACACGATCTTGTATCTCATTTAGTAGGGACATACAAGATCGTGTGGGTACTATGGCCTATAAGCTTTTCTTACCTGCTAATAGACTCCCAAACGCCTACAGGTACGGGAAGAGGTTGTAGTAGACCAGGCTTGGCGGCTTGATCATATTTGTTTCTTTGGCAAGTGGAGCAATTGCGCACATAATTATGAACTTCTAAGCTCATTCTCGGCCAAAAGAACAGTGTTTTGATACGATGCAGGGTGGCGTCGCGTCCTGAGTGACCTCCCACGGCAGAGTCATGTAACCATTTAAAAATATGGAGTTTCACAGAGGGATCGTTACCGACGACAAGCTTTCCGCGACGACGCAGTTCTCCATTGACAAAGGAGTAAGAAGCGTGGGAAGAAGGTTTAGCCTGCAATTCCAAAATTATTTTCTGGAGAGCTGGGTCGGTGTTCCAGAGAAGCTTAAGATCATCATAGAACCCATGATGGATCTGAGAAAGCGTGAGGCTGAGTAATTGTGATCCCGACACCCGTGAAAGTGCATCAGCTACTGTATTTTCTTTGCCTTGTTTATATTGGATTTCGAATGTATAGCCCATCAGTTTAGACAACCACATGTGCTGGAAGGGGGTCGTGATCTTTTGCTCCAATAAATATTTCAGACTTTTTTGGTCTGTCCGAATGATAAACTTGGTGTGAGCTAAGTAGGCGTTCCATGTCTGCACTGCATGAACTACAGCGAGTAATTCTTTCTCGTAGACGGACAATCCTTGATGACGGTTCCCCAAAGCTCAACTAATATAACATATAGGATGGTTATCTTGCATCAAAACTGCACCTATGCCGGTGTTGGATGCATCAGTTTCAACAACAAAATTCTTTGAGAAATCTGGTAGAGCAAGGACAGGGGCGGAGGTGAGAGCTTCCTTTAGCCGTGTGAAAGCTTCAGATGTTTCTGGTCCCCAAGTAAACCCGTCTTTACGAAGTAAGAGAGTAAGAGGACGAGCAATAATGCTGTAACCTTTTATGAAACGCCGATAATAATTTGCAAGACCCAAGAAGCTGCGAATCTGTTTTTGGTTGATCGGAGTTGGCCAATTCTCGACGGCCTTGATCTTTGTTGGATCTGTACTGACACCGTCTTTGGATATAAAGTGGCCGAGATATTCGATTCGCGTTGCGCCGAACGTGCATTTGGACATCTTGAGGTAAAGATGCTCGTGGCGTAGTATGGAGAAAACCGTATCTAAGTGAATAAGATGATCTTCCCAGCTCTTGCTATATATAAGAATGTCGTCAAAGAAAACCAGGAGAAACTTCCGAAGAATTGGCCCAAAGACATGGTTCATGAGGCCTTGGAACGTACACGGTGCGTTTGTAAGACCGAATGGCATAACCAGGTATTCGTAGTGGCCAGAGTGTGTCTTAAAAGCTGTCTTGTGCACGTCATCAGGTGACATTCGGAGTTGGTGGAATCCAGCACGGAGATCGAGTTTGGAAAAAAATTTAGCACCTCCCAACTCGTCGAGTAAGTCTTCCAGCAACGGTATTGGATACTTGTCTTTTATGGTCTGTTTATTTAAACCTCTGTAATCAACACATAATCTCCATGATCCATCTTTCTTTTTGACGAGCACCACCGGAGATGCGTACGGACTAGAGCTGTACTGGATGATGCCTTGTGTAAGCATCTCTTGTATCATCTTGTCTATTGAGTCTTTCTGTACTGATGAGTACCTATAGGGTCGCAGGTTCACAGGGTTGGAGCCTGTTTCCAAAGGGATCTTGTGGTTAAAACCCTCTCGGTACGGTGGCAGAGTTGATGGTTCCTCAAAAATATCTGCATATGATCTTAACAAATGTTGTAACGACCCATTATCATCCATGTTCTGACCGCTGGCTTCAATGTGATAAAAGATAGCTTCAGGGTTGAGGGAGGTAGTAGTCTCTGATGTATCGTCCACTTCTCGAAGATGTAGTAGTGCGATTTGAGGGTCTTGTAGCATTAGTTTGTTGAGGCTGTTGCTTGTGATTAACTTTGAGCTGTTTGGTGTGATGCCCCTGAGAACGTGTTTCAACCCTTGAAAATTGAATTCCATACGCAGGTTGAGAAAGTCCCAAAGAATTGGTCCTAGCGTTGAAAGCCACTGTACTCCTAGCACAAGGTCGCTACATCCCAATGGTAATGTTCGTATTTCCACAGTGAAGCTGTAACCTTGCATCTTCCAAGCAAAATCACTACATTTATATTTGGTGATCAGATCACCACTTGCTGCAGCGACTGACATAGGTTTAATTGGTGTCAGGTGACATCCTAATCCTTTTGCCATCCGTATATCGAGGAAGTTGTGGGTACTGCCAGGATCAATCAAGATATGTAGCTTCTTCTTTTCGTACTGGCCCATTAGGCGCATACAGTTGAACGTCGGAGTTCCGTTCAATGCATGAACAGAGATGGTCGGAGCTTTAGTATCTATATCGTCGTCGTCGAGAGTTGTTTCACGAATCTGTTCTTCTAAAGCAATTTCTTCATCGAACTCTGTGTCAGCTTCCATAAATAAGAACTCAGCACGACGATGTTTAAGTTGATGTCCCGGAGTAAACGGTTCTTCGCAAAACATGCATAAACCTTTTCGTTTCCTCTCCTGCATCTCGTCGAATGAAACCCGCTTCTGAGGTGTAGTGGAGATGATTGGTTTGCTGTTTTGGTTACCAGTGGTGGTTGTGGATGGCGTAGAGCTTGTGTATTGGTTCTTATTCGGTTGTGAAGAGTTTGATCGCTGAGTCGAGTTGAAAGGGGGGCGTGAATTCCTCGTAGGTGTGTGTGATAAGGCGAGCTCGTGAAGCTTTGCTATTTTTGCAGCTTCCGGGACGGTATTGACTTTGAATTGACGGACATGAAGGGCAAGATGCTGGTTCATGTTTGTCAAGAAAATACTCAATGCGTGACCAGGGGCGAGCGTTATTCTAGTCATAGCACAATCAAACTTGTCTAGATAAATGTCGATAGAGTCGTTTCCCTGTTTCAAGCTGACTAATTCTGATAGAGGATCATCAAAGAGCTCGCTAAAGCGATCTGAAATTGCAGCAACATACTCGGGCCATAGAGGGAACTGGTTGTAACGGTTTGCCATGTAAGAGTGGTGCCACTGTAGAGCTTTGCTCGTCATGTGTAGAGAAGCCAGTCGAACTTTTAGTTCTGGTGGCGTGCTGTCGATTGAGAAGAATTGTTCACAGCGGTAAATCCATTCTCTGAGTTCGGATCCATCGAACATTGGGAAGCCGATTTTTGTCAAGCGTGCTGATAGGCTATGGTGGGTGGGTGGATTGTTTTTGTTGTTGTCGACGTTGGTGGGTGGTTTGGATGTGCAGTTCTCCGGATTGAAACGGTCTGGTGGATCAGTGGTTTGAGGTGATCCGTCGGTAACGTTGGAGGCTGTTTCCGTTTGTTTCCCATCGCGTTGCGTCGGAGGGGTGTTAGCGAAGTACTTCTCCATGAGTGCTTCCATTGAATTAATTTTGTCGTTGAGCTCCTTGCGGATCTCCTCTGTTTGTTGAATCTGCGTAGTACGTAGCTCGTCAATTTGTTTGCTCATATCGTTCAAAGCGGAGGTTGCTCTTGTATCCATGGCTTGGTCCTGAGGAGTTTATGCTCTGATACCAATGAGACAGGAGATGTGACGGATAGATAGATAAGTTCCCGAGCTAGTAATCCTTCTTGCGGATTAGAAGAAAGGGGATTCAAAGAACCTAGAAGATGACCACTGGTAAAGAAGGATCAACTTAGAGATGCTAAGATCGTAGAAGATGAAGTTGCTTGCACAGAAAGTAATAAGGGATTTGGAAGATTTGTAAATTGTATTATTGATTGAATGAATAAAACTTTGCCATGAGGCTTACAATATATAGCGGATGAAACCAACTATTAAAAGGAAAAACATAAATTCAGAATCAAAAAGGAAAACTAACATAAGTATTGGAAAAGGAAAATTAGAAATATAGAAATCGTATAATGGTAAACGACTATTGTGATTATCCTGTCACAATACTCCCCCGTTGCGGATAGATAGATAAGTTGTCCCACATCGGATATTGGATTAGGGACATAAGTCCCACATCGAATATTGGAATAGATACTCAATAATATATAAGGTAGATGGGTCACTCCCCTAATTGCCAATTGGTTTTAGGTTGGAAGCCCATCTAGCTTAACATGGTATCAGAGCCTGATCCGAACAATCCAATCCGATCCACATCGATCTTGCCCAAAGTTGGCCCATCGATCCTTGCCCGAACATTCCGAGATTGATGCTCAAAGATCCATCATCTCGACTCTCGAGGGGGCGTATTAGGGACATAAGTCCCACATCGGATATTGGAAGGGATCCTAAGCAATATATAAGATAGATGAGCCACTCCCCTAATTGCCAATTGGTTTTAGGTTGGAAGCCCATCTAGCTTAACATAATTAACCCGACCCACCCAGCCGTGTAGTTTCACATAGTCGTATACAAAGCACACGACAACATCTCCCACAACCAGTGGCGGATCTAGGATCCAAATACAAAGGTGTCAGAAATTAAATGGGTTTTAAATCTAAATAAAAAATAAGTAAAAATTGGTGTCAGATTGATTTGAATCCGAGTTTAGAGGTGTCAAAAACACTGAAATAACCACCAGAGCTAGAATGAAGGTCTCTCTCCGGCACAGATCTTCCTTCTCCTAATCACGAGTCTCTCTGCCGCCCAGACGACGTTCCGCTCACCACCCATCCCGAAGGTTTCTCTCCTCTCCAACAATGGTGCCTTCTGCAACTGCTTCCTCTGGGTCTCCCCTACCGCCTAAACCACCAGATCCGGATCTTGTCATGGTGTTTCCAATGGATCTGAACCCTCGACCTCCGCCCGAACCTCCAGACCCACCAGATCCAGCCACCCTTTCACAATCTAGAACCTTCACCACCATCATCAAACGTCTTTTCCCTCATCTCGAGCTCGGTTTGGTAGATTCAAGTTACCTTCTGGTTCTTTCGGTCTCTCACTCCTCGAGGGCTCTTTCGTGTGACGCCTTCAACCTCTTCGTTTCAACTATTTTCAAGCCGAGGACTCTTGAAGTTTTTGTTGTCTCGTTTGATGTTTTGCGCCTCACCAGAGCCGGGTCTAGCGTCATCTCCCTTCCCTGCTCCATCCTTTCCATCCTCCATTATTTTGTGGGTTCAAGTAACCGTTCATCAATGACTTTCGGTGGATTCACTGAGGCTTTGATCCAAACTTTTGTGCATATATCAATGACCTTTGGTGGATTCACTGAGGCTTTGATCAGAACTTTTGTGCACATAACGTCATATTCCCTTTATTTTAAGAAGATAATTACCTTGTGGTTGTTGGTGGATTCATGGCTACCTTTATCATCACCCTCGTGTCGATGCTTATTGCGGTATATTTTCAGTGAGATAATGTTACAGGTGGGTTCACCTGGGATTGTTTCTATTTCACCATTCTTCTCTAACGAGAAGTGTCTTTCATCGCCATTCCTCTTTTCAATGAAAGGAGTTGGCTTCTTGGTTTCATTATCGAGTATCAGCTTCAGCTTCTTCACCGGTTTGTCATCTTGTGTAGCGGTCTGTACGGGACCTGAAGATGCAACGTTCGAGATTACTTCGGTTTTTCTCATAGGTGAAAGCTGGCTTTCAACGTCACTTGTGACTATTTCTCGGATATCTGACCTTGTCATAAGGGCTCTTTCGACACAATCAAGCTTTGCTCTGATTTCGCTGTCATCTTCGTTTGAAGAATTATCTATCTTAACTTATGTTGCTAGATTAGCTTATGTTTTTAGTTTAAGAGGATGGCTAATTCCCTCTGTTGTTTGTTGTAATCAAACAAGTTAGCTTATGAATGAAAGTAGTTGTGTTTCAAAAAAAAAACCACCAGAGCTGACAAAATGCACTTGTTCTAGCTTTAAAAACCACATATATATTTTTTAACGTGTGTCGGTTGACACCCCTCTATCCGCCACTGCCCACAACATATGGACATGTTGACTTTTTTAATACATATGTGTTGACTTTCTAAACCATATGTATTAACTCTCTTGGAATTGTAATCTTTTTTCTTTATACAAACTCATTTCTCCATCTCTCCTTTATCACTGCACCCTATAATATATTTTGCATCAATCATTTGGCTTCCGCATGTATTTTCATGATAGATTGTGCGTTACAGTTTTTCTTCTTTGTGTTTGCTTATTTTCCAGTTGAGAAAAAATATGAAGTAAAAAGTAGAAAGACAGTATTGCTGCAAAACATAATAATACATACATCTATTTGTTCAAAATACAATATATTTTCAAGTCATCCAGCATTTTTAAAAACATTTTCTCAACACAGAAAATAAAAAGTGTAAGTTTTTTCTCAATACATCTTTCATTTTAGAAAACATATCATTTTATGAACAATCACTTACTATCAGGTATCAGCCTATCAAGAACTATCATATATAGAGACGATGTTCTGACAGACTGACAAGACGAGAGAACAAACGAATACATAGCTTCTTAGTTTTTCTTTTTTCTTAACAAGGGCTTTCATATTAATGCAAGAGAATATAAAAGAGTTTGGAGCCCAAAAACTACAGTCTCAAGAGCAAAGGCCAGATTAACTAATTTATCGAAATCCAATAGAACCCATACACAAATATGTTAAACCCAATAGCTTCTAAGGTTTGAATTAGCTATGCGGTTTTGAATACTTCGGTTTACTCGGATCAGGTATTTTTGGTTCTGGTTTCGATTTATTCGGTCCGGTCACAATTCAACGCGAAGTAAACCAAAAAATGGTTGTGTTCGGTTTTCAAATAATTTCTGTTTTTAATTTTATTTCCATAACCGATTTTTTTTTTCAGTTAGATTTCTGTATAATTTTCTATTAAGTTTGAATATTTTTGATTAAATTCTTTCGGTTAATTTGGTTCAGTTTTTTGGGGTATTTTTGGTTTTTGATAATTAAAAAAAAATCAAAAAGTCAAACTGAAACCCAAACTAGTTTTCAAAACCCCCACCGAACTAAACCAAAGTGAAGACCATAACCAAACACAAACACCGAAAATTTCGAAAATTCGGTTGGGTTCGAGTTGATTGGTTTGGACAAAAACTGCAGGCTAGTTTGAATCTATAATCTAAACTATTTTGTTTTCTTTAACTGTAAGCTTTAATTATTTGCAAGCAAAATCATTGATATATAATATTGTGTCGGTCACTTGATAACTAAACCGACACGAAGACGTGGGGCTTTACGCATTTATACGACGTTCCCAGCACCGTGACTTCGGTCCATGCACACGCATTAGAACGACAACACTTGTTTTCTTATTGGCCATCGAACCGTTCCAATTTGTACCAATAAAATAATTACTGAAAGTCAAGAAAGTGACTTCTTTAGGGAGCCCCCCATTGAGTATGATTTCATAACAGCTTCATGATACGTTATATTCATCACGCTCCCAAGTTCACATCTTTGAAGTTACGTTACATCAAATCATTACAAAAGATATCTGGTCTCCAAAGAGATTTGGTCTCATTACTCATATTTTCTTTTAATCTTTTCATAAAATTTCCAATTAAGAATTTGATTTTGACTTGTTGGATATTGATATTCAAGAAAATGAAATATAAGGAAAGACAAAATCGAAAGGAATCATGATGGTTTGCAAAAACAATGACTGACAACCATAGAAGAAAACTTAAGGTGTGTTATGAAGGTTAGTTCGTCTTCTCGTTTAACAAAAAGGTTAGTTTCTCTTTGAAATAATTTAATTACTACTCCCTCTGTTTTTATTTGTAGGTAGTTTTAGTTAAAAATCTCAATATCAAAAAAGTTATTATTTTTGAAAAAGTAGCATTTAATACACAATCTCAACCAATAATAAAAATATATGTATTATTGTATTGGTCACACAATATCTAATTAATGTAAAAATTGATTTGAATTATGTAAACTTTACATTGTTGAAACAATTTTTTTTTGGCTAAAATTACCTATATAAAGAAACAGAGGGAGACCAAATATCTTTGGAGACCGGATATCAAAAGATATCACAGATAGCATCAATGCAAAGGACATGGTCATAAACCACATGTGATTAATCAGTATGATTAGTTGCAAAATATTATGAAAACAAATTAATAACATTTGATTATAGATCACTGCGACATGCAAAGGAATGTGTGGCTTTCAGGAGTCTACGCTGATTATTATCCTTTGTAAGTTTTATTCTATTATGCATTTCAAAGTTTTTTCTTGTATAAAATTACACTACAGAAAAAATTACACATAAAACTGACGAGAATGAGACATTTTCGAAGATGTTTGGCTTTCTGAACTCAAAAGTCAAAACATTAATCTATACAAATTACAAACCTCAATAATTAGAAGAATAATATCTTCAAAACATACAATCAATATCCTTGAAAATCGTCTTCTGATCATCAGTTCTTCTGTCGCTCGATTGCTTGAACGCTACAGTGGGAGCGATTCTGCAATTCCTCCTCTGGTGTTCAAGCACGAGTTCACCGGCGAACCAATCCAGCTTCTCGAAATTGCTTTCTTCACTGATCTTTTTACCACCGAACAGAACTGATTCCACGTTCTTCTGCTTCAACATCTCCTCTGCTACTCCCACAAGCATATTCACATTGCTTGGACTAGCGTCAGTGTCTATGTTTGGTTTGCATGGACCGAAGCTTGACCCATCCGCCTATGAAAATCACACAAATAATGATATCTAGTATTAATATCAAGTTCCAACTTTCATGATTAAGAATAGCAAACAAATAAAATGTAAATCACATGTACATTCTATTTTATTTTCCGCAATTAACCTTAAGAAGATTTGAATCCGAAGATCTGTATATTGAATAAGATCAAGACCAATGTTAAATTAACTCGTATCTGATATTCAAAAAAATATTCTCATTCGAAAACAGCTCTGCTAATAAATTTGAATCAATGATCTCTTAGATTTAAACTAAATGATCAACAAATTTTAACCGCTATGTCAACTCCCTCGTGGTACAATTAAGCAATGTTACTGATCAAACCTTTTAGCGACACGAACAGTATAATAACTAATAACCACAAATGTTTTTACCTGAATACGGACGTAGTTACTCCTGCTGCACTGACCAAACGCCATGGAAACGGCCTGGTCCACATTATCAGCCGCGCCATCTGCGGAAATCCGAACCGCAGGCCGAGCCCATTGCTTAGCCTTCCATTTCATAACCTTATCACACTCATACTTCACATCCACCAACTGTCCCGTACCAAGAGACAACACAAGCAAATCCTCAACGCCTCTAACGAACGGAAACTCTTGCTTGTTATGCAGCACATGAGTGATCGCCGCAGCCGTCGGATTACTCATCGCTAACCCACCATCGACCGCAACGCACCGCGTTTTACCATCCACTGATCTCATCTCCACAGGCTCGAACACACCCGGCTCGGCCCACGTGGCCTTACAAACTTCCCACAGCTTGAAATCGTAGCCGTCCGTTTCTAACGCGTCCGCGCGCGAGAAAAGGAACGGCGCGGAGCTAGTGAGGTCGTAACAAGGGATCAGAACTGGTTTAAGCGTGTCCTTGAGCGTAAGCTCAGCGAACGACTCCTTCATGGACTTCTCGAGCTTCGAACCGGATCCGGTTTTCATCACCCGGTTTAGTAACTTCCCCGGTTGGGATTTATAAAAGCTTTTACCGTTCTTCGCTAAAAACCTCCACGTGTCGTCCGCTTTGAAGATCGGACGGTCACCATCCTTCGAAGCGAAAAGCATCGCCGTGAAGATCCCGCCGATGCCGGAGCCAGAAGCGACGTCGAAATAATCGGCGATACGGGCATTCGGGTCGCCCGACTTCAGCTTCAGCGCCTGCTCCAGATAAGCCAGAGCCTTTCCGGGTATGATCCCTCTCATTCCTCCGCCGTCGATGCTCAGAACACAGACTTTCCCTCTCTGGCTATTGATCGTCCCCGGAACGACGCCGTTTGGAGCCGTCGTCGACGGTGATGTTTCTTGCTCTGGACTCGGGTCTCTGCTCCGAGACTCCATGAGCTTCGGGTCGTCGTCGTACCCGAAAAGAAACTTGCTTTCGAGAATGGAAAAGATCTCGTAGCTGAGCTTATCAGTCTCGATGCTCGGTTCTTGCATATCCGCCGTGACTCCGCCGTTGTTGTTGCTCTGTTTGATCAAATGACGTTTGACAGTCGCCGACGGAGGTCTATTGTGTACTCTTTGCATCGTAATTAATTAACAAGAAGCAGAAATCAAGAAAGAGTATTTAATAATGTACTTTTAAAACTCTCTCTAGACATTGCCGCCAACATAAAGACAAAACATTTGAAACACAAAGTTAATTTCTTGTGATAAGAAAGAACACGAGAACAGAGACTATGGTCTCAACATTTTCTTACAAGACAAAAAGTAAAGTAAAGACCGATGCTCTTCTCTCTCTATGTCTCTCTTTATTTTCCCTCCTTAAATCATTTCAGAAGTTCAAGATAAAAGGCAAAAAAAAGTCTTAATTTGATCAATAAAGCAAAGAGATGAAGAATGAAGCAAGAACACAGAACCTGCGAAGGATCTTCTTTTATAGTGTCTTTATATCTCACGCGTGGCTTTTGGTGCGTAAAATAATAATACGGGAGCTGCAGTTGCTTTCCTACGTATGTACGTAGCCATAGATGATACGAGACCTGTAGTTACTTCGATACGTATGTACATGTACTACATATGTACTTATGTACGTATGATATTTTGAGTTTGTTGCAATAATTCAGCATAAATATGTAGGTGTATGTGATGTACATGTACCTGCCTAATATTCTTCCAAGAATTTTGAATTTGATGTGTGTGTTTATGCTGAAAAGTCATTCTATAATCAATATATGTGGTGGGGGATAATGACAATAGGGTGGTGGTTGTTACATATGAATACAAAGACCAATAGTGTTTAAAAAAAAGAATACAAAGATCAATAATACAGATCTTTATTTGGTACATGCATATCTTTCTGGTTAATTAAGAGAACTGTTTTTTATATATCTATTCTTAAAGAAGCTTTATATACCAATAATGTGCATGTAGTCAGCTCTCTCTTATTCACACGAACTGAACAAATTCACCTTCTAGCCAAGGAAGTCAAAGGATACATATATGTGCTCACATGCCTAATCTGCAAAATAACCAATGTTAAAGAAGTGTCCAAAAACAATAAAATATTCATTCAATGTGTAGTAGGGTCTCGTGTCCTAAAGCTACAGCCAACAACAAAGTTACCAAAGCTAAAGACAATTAATGTCCAAAGAGTAACTGTCCATAGTTTCTTACATGGGCGGTCAAGTGTTGCATGCAACCAGAGCGTAGTACAAACTTATCTTCTAAAGACTAACCCGTGGGACTCACAAAACAGCAAACTATTGGCTTACGCGTTTGGAGAGTGCGTTATTCCGTGGCCTAACAATTGGTATGCTTATTCTTATCATTTTTCAGTGTGGCTTTTAATATGAATGTTAGATTTGTAAAGCTATTTTTTGGCGAAAAATGTACTAATTTTTGTCAAGTAAATAGCTAGGTCAATGCATGTATATGTTCTAATACTTTCTGTAATCCAACAAAAAACAACTTATAATGAATTATCAAGTATTACATCTCAGTCGTGTATATTATACTTGATAAGTTGCCTAGGAGTACAATGTTTTTAAACCCGACCCGGACACTGAACCTGATGATCTTCCGGGTCACCGGGTCATTGGATCGACCGCGGATGAACCGTGAGTTAATAAATTAATTAATTTTCCTATATCATAATATACTAACTATGAAAATAAAATATAAAAACTAAAGTTAAGTATTTTTTGAATGTTTTAAAACATAGAAAACAGTTTAGATATGTATGTATTTTATGTTTAAAAACATTTAGAAAATAGTTAACCTTTAGTTTCTATAATTTTATTTTCATTTGACATACAAAATATAAAAAAATAATTTCGACTATTTTAATATTTTTTGTAAGAAATGAAGAGTTGTGACATACAAAAAAAATATTAAGACTAAAAACTTACAAATTTTGAATGTCTAATGTATATAATAAAATAATTTTTAAATCTAAAATAAACTAAAAGTAAAACAGATTCTAAAACATAATTAGTTAAAAATTAGAATCTATATAAAACATATTCTAAAACATAACTAAAAACTTAAAAATAAGTAAAAGTTATATATTGGTTCAACTAGTGGTTCAACCGGTACCGAGTTACAGGTTTTAGTAATATTTTACGGGATAGATTGATTTTTAAATATTGGTATTTTAACAAAATTTGAACCGGATTTATTTTGGATCACAAGGTTTACCGACTCATTCGCGGATCCGGGTCGGGTTTTAAAACAAGGACTCTTCTTCTTAGTGGATCATGTGATAAAACTTCTTCATCTAGCGATTAATTAAAAGTCAATCACGAATCCTATATAAATGTGATCTCAGTCACTTGCCAATCAAGGAAAATCATCGTGACTATTCCCTTTAGCTGTTTAATTTTATTTACACTATATTTCTTTTAATAACGAACTGTAATCTCATCATATATATATATATATATATATATATATAATCTCATTGTTTAGGTAATTAGGTGTATATAGGCATGCAATTATGCTATATGAACACACACCTTAAAAACCACTCTTCACAAAAAAAAAATTCTAAAGATAACAACTTTAATCTACATGAATTTGATACCATGATAGAACTTGGCTTGATTTCTTTGTTTTTCTTTGAATTCTATGACTTCTTCTGGTCCATAGTATTTCAAGTTCCCCTTAACTTTCAAGTTATTGACATTATCGTAGTAAATTCAAACCTACATTTAAATTATTTTGACTTCAAAGAAAACGAATTCCTTTCAAGATCTCAACAAAGCACTTGCTCATGTCTATATGGTCCTACTTAACTAAAAATTATGAAAAATTTAAAAGATAAACAAAATTCTCTTCTTTCTCTAAATATATCTGCTCGCTATGTTATAATAAGAAAATAACTTATGTATTCCCCAAATCTCCAAAATTTGGTCATCTGCCCCAAAAGAAAAGAAGAAGAAAACACAACTTGCTGCCATCACGCGAAAAGAATCGGAAGCACAATGATTAAAATATACTTAGTGGTCTAACTGGACTCTTGTCTCAACAACAAGCTGACTAATTGATTATTGTTCACAAAAGTGATAATAATCTATTAGTTAATGGTACAATTAGTTTATCTATTGTAGCTTTCGTTCAGTTATCTACTAATTTTTATTCTTACGTTAGGAACTATAAATAATCAATTCATGTGAATCAGGTGGATCGTACTATTATTAAAAATTAACAACAATGATAGTTTTTTCTCAAAAAAAAAAACAAGAAAGGTAATTTATCCCTATAATTATATGGTGGTGCATGTGACATTCTCTTGTAAACCAAAAAGTTTACGATTAGTTTAATATGGTTACTTACAACAAGTGAGCAGTGGAGTAAAGTTGGTGGAATTGGGCACCGACGGGGAGAGGTCGACGTCAGAGTATTGGTCCCCGTAATCTCCGGTCTTTCTTTTGTCTTACACATATCAGAACAGTTGATGGTAAAAAAGCTTTTGAATCTTTTGATTGTTTCTTCTTTTGTTCCGCATTTGTCGCTGCGCGGCGTGACTTACACTTTTGATTAATAGCAACCCATTTTACTCTCTTCTTTTTGTTGATTCTTTTACCATAACTTAAGCTGGGTGTACTCTTTAGCTAGCCCGTGATTTTGGATATCTATGTTACTTAATCAGTTCTTTGGTACTCGAAAGAACTTTGGTTTGAAAGCTACTTATTTGCCGATATTGATTTTGTTTTCAATACTGTTAGGTTATGTTGTTTATTACTCAACTTGTCTTTTTTATATAAAGAGATATTATACTTTAGCAAATACTCTGCGCGTTTTAAATAGACGTCGTTTCACTTTTTTTCACAAATTACTAAACGTTCTGTTTTGTCTTTATTTAATTATCAAAAATTATAGTATTTACTGTTTTCTTTAATTTAGTTAGAAACAAACAAATAATATGAAAATAACATTCGAATCATAAAATTATATTTATTTGATATCAAAAAATTTACTGTACGCACTCAAAATAAAATGGAGGAAGTTTCAAATAGATGAGGCCATGACACATTCCAAAGATTTCTACTCCATAATATATTAATATTGACCTTCTTGGCTTTGTTTAATTTCTCTCCGCCAAATTAATTTGAACCCTAAGATTGTAAGTTAGTTTGCCAAAATCCTGGTTTACTCATCAGTACGTGTACTCTTCTGGCTACTGTTTTCGTTGGATTCGGTAATTCTGCATTTTGATTCTTTAAAAAGACCCAAGAGTCAAGTTGGGTATTATGGTTCCGACCAGATTCGACAGCTCTGAAACAAAAAGGACGAGAGGAAGTAAAATAATGGACACTGGATATATTAAAAAAGAATTTGACGAACATAAAAGCACCAAATGCATATGGTACTACTGGTAAACCTCTTTTTATCCATAATAGTAATAAAACATATGTATTTTTTTTTCTTTGAAACAAGTGTATGTTTATATCTTGAGTTTCTTGATAAAGTTTTTTTTTTTGGCTTCATGTGATTATGTTTTCAAAACATGATTCTGATTCTGTCACTGATATTATTTCTATTAGCTTTCATCAAGTAATTGATTTGGTTAATTACCTCCCTTCTAGTTTTGGTTAATACACTCGCATGTCTTTCTCTAATATTTTATTTTTATGTGTATATATGAATTTAAATATCTAATTTTCCATTTTCTATAAAATTGCAACTTAAAATAAAAGTGTCGGCACAAAGCTTTTAAATTAACTGAGACAACTTTGACCTAGTAGAGCTATTTAGCACACAACAAACAACTTTATTAATTTCTTAGGATTTATACTGTTCTACTTCTGTCTACATTTTTGTCAGGTATCACCGTATCAGATGACTGATACCTCTATTGTAGTCTTTATAGTTTATACTAATACCGTGTAGTGTAGCAATAACTAAAAACGTACATAAATAATCAAAGAAAAGAAAAAAAAAGTTAGAGCTAGAAGTTTTTCACAATTAAAGAAAAAATAGAAGAACATAGGAGGAATAAGAAAAGAGTTTTTTTTAATGATAAACCATTAAAAAATTTTGAGAAAATATGGATTAATAAATAAGTATTTAAATAATATTCTGAAAATATAAAATTTAATTAAGTAATTAAAATTAAAAAATAGTTTGTAAAAGTGTTGATGGTTCAATTGTAATGCAAAGAGTTGATGATATCTTTGTTGTGATAGAATTTTTTCTGATACGATATGCTATTATTTAAATTAAATTAAATCAAACTTTCAACGACTAACTTTAATTTGGAGAAAACTATAGACTTTTAAGGACATCCTTATTGAATGTACTTAGGATTTTGAAGATTTTTTCAAAAAGAGGGTAAATAAATATACAACGTGGTAAATCGACGGGCTGTTAGAAGAGGCTGATATTTGCCTTTGATTTGTACTCGGAGGTCCTTGCGTCAGGTATTGTCCCTAATGAAACCTTGTACGTGGTACTTGTCAGTAAGAAGGGACAGTTTGTGGAAGCAAACAAGAGGCTAGAGGAGATGAAGAAAAAAGATGCGAGTCTGCTTAATATCTAAACTACGGTTATGGCAGAACACTATAGAGAAGGGAATCTAGATGAGGCTTTTGCACTTCATGTTAAGATGATTGAGAAAGGTCTTTAACACTGGCAGTATATTTGATAAACTGGTGAGTAAAAATTGAGAAACTTCATATGCTGCTGCTAATGTTAGGAGTGACTAAGAGGATGCAAGGTAGTAGCTCCAGAAACATATACTTAATAGTTTTTGTTTGGAAAGCTTTCACATCCACAAAATCCAAGTTAACGTTGGATCAAACAAGCTGGACACAGTGTCACACACACAGAAATGATCCAGACTTTACTTTCTTCGGGAATGATACGAACCACCACCTCCTTGATGATAAACAAACCGGTGACGAGATACACCACCTGTGTAACCACGAGTGTTTCCTCTGCTTCCTGCAGGTGTCCAATTCGATGCTTGTGTCCCTAACCCATTAGCTTCCTCTTCGTCTCTCTCATTGTACTCCAGCACTAACCTCTTTATATCTTGCTTCTCTTCCAAATCCGCAGCTTCTTTCTGTTTTGTGCTCTGCACTAGCGAGCAATCACTCGGGATCAGCATTTGTTTCGTCTGTTGTTTGTTTCCTCTCTTCACCAGGACCTTCACTTGAACTTCTCTTGGCTCTCCATTCTCGTCATCCAAGACTTCCTCACCGTTGTCACCTGTGACTCGCCCGAAATGATGGTGATCTTTTCCAGATCCTTCGAAAACACTCATCGGTATTGTCATGTTTAATGCCGGTCTACCACGTAACTCTAGCTTCCTTTGCTCTATGCTCTCCTGCACCCACACAACAGTTAACCATGTTCATGCTAAGTTTCAAATGCCTTGGTTTTTACATTCGGGCCAAAAATAGATGCATCAATCTACAAAAACAATAAAAGACCAAATGTGGACTTGCCTGAAGTAAAGCCTTCAGTTCTTGATCAAACTCTGCTTGTTCCTCAGGATCAACGGTCACCACCTTCTGCCTCACCCTAAATTCATTATCATCGTCAGATCCAGGTCCAACGGCATCATCATAGTCGTCACCATCTTCACTCTCAGATCCCCGCTCATGATTTCCATCCTCCAACTCTTCGTTCTGTCCATCTCGGACAGCAGAGCCACTACCAGAATCACTGTCGCTTTCTTCTTTGGGAGCTTCACCATTCTCTCCAGTATCTTTCAGAGTACTTTTACCGTTAGAAAACATGCCCGGGCGCTTTGTATCTGAATGTCTTTCTACACTGCCTTTGTCTGCAGCAGAAGCATGTTGACGCTCTTCCAGCTGAAGTATAGCTGCATTGACCTCATCAATAGTCGTGTAACGGGTCATATTGGGTCTCAAATTGGCAAATAGATCCTGTGTTGAGGCAGAAGTTAAGACGCATTAATTTGTTACAGATATCCGGAACCCAAGTGAAAACTTAATCAACCTCAAAGAAATAAAAAAATGTTATAAGAAGTAACCTGCAAGTCAAATTCAATATCCAGAGGAGGATGACCCTTGCTCAGTATGTATCTCTGGAAATGTATCAGAAACTGATCAAGCCTTTTCTTTGAGGAACCTCGATCAAAGTAGTGCCCACATGTTTCCAGCAGAATGATAACCATCCTGACACGGAAAAAATCTTCTGGCGGATCCAGCACCTCTTGCTAATATCATAAAAGTATATACAACAGTCAATCAGTAAAACAGAAGCACGCCTGAGTATTACAACATTCAGTGAGGAATGTATAGAAGAAACTAAGCACGAGAAGAGACACTAATGATTGTAATTTTCCAAATGCCCAACCACACAGACACACACAACACAGGCATTAGAACTTGGCAAAGGGTTGAACTCTGAAATAGTTTGAGGCACACTTACCTCTGAAGTACCATGACCATATGAAAGAGTTAAGTAAAGCGTCTCGAATATCACAGACGAATCTACTTGCTCGTAGTTATACAGCTCCCCTAAGAATCTCAAATGAGCCAGCCGCTTCTGTTGTGCCCCATATTCATTCAACTCAAGCCCAACCCTTATCTCCTCCAGTACCTTCAAGTGAAAAAAAATATCACGTTACTTAACAAACAGAGGTGATACTTAGCCGCGGACAACAGGCAATACCTTAACAGAAAATATGAGGATGAATAATTCCAGAAAAAAACTAAATTTAAGCCAAGCATGTAAACACTAACATGAACCGACGTAACCAAGCAGCAAAACACACTTAAGCATCATACTTTATCATACGAGAGTATCTCCATACACTTCTGATTTGATACAGCATTGAATCCAAACTATTGGCATGGTCCTCCAAACCATTTTCAACATAATGGGAGCTTAATTTTCAATGGTGCACACAATCAGAACCAAATGCCTAGAAATTTACGACCACTTTTTCATTTATAACTACACAGGAAGAGAACAAGTTTTGTAGAATAAATCAAATCCTTTACAAAAAGTTCAGATTTCCACGTTGGAGTAGGAAGATCCGAATGTTTTCTCAAGAGCCAGGAGAAGCCAATGCAACACCATCTAATGTAAACAGTTATATGACTATGGGGAACCAGCTTGTATACAGACCCCCAAGACCGAAGCACTTTCCTCAAGTAAAACCCAGAAATTTCTGATTTTAAGAACTTGCAGGCTTAAAGAGATTCGGACAGCAGAAAATCCACGTGTATTAGTCTATAAGATACAGTGGAAGGGACATACCTCATCAACAACAGCCACCGCAAACTCCTCATGATGGCGGCTCAATCCAGAAGTCAGGGAAGCAATTAAGTGAATCTGACCATATTTTCCCTTGTGAACCTTCATAAAGCACTTTAAAATGAATTGCTCACATTCACTCCATGGCAGCTTCCGCAGTTGCTTCAGTACATTCGTAATGGAATCTTTGTCAAGATCTGAGAATAGCAATTTTCGGATATACTGCCAAAATTTGAATAAAAGTATAAGAAAAACCAAAGTCGCCAATAGAATTGAGCAACAGAATATTATAAGAAACATAAAGGAGAACGTAGTTGGAGTGGAAATTAATAAATACCTGATGCAATGGTGGACGAACTTTAGAAATACGTGCTGATCTTTCAGGTGGTTTACAAAGGTAGTAGGCATTTTCCACAAGAGTGCTTTGACGAGGATCCAAGTTCTTGACATTTTTCAGGCGCATCAATATGTCCAGCATATTAGTCATCCTGAGTGTGGTCTCGGGAGACCGATAAAGGAAACGGCCACATGTCTCCAGAAGATTGCAAGCAACATCAATGTTATGATGAGTAAAATCATCTAAGCAAGCCTGTAAAAAAGGGCAAGTGAACATTTTATAGAGTTGAATGGCTCGAGATTTGTCACACATGATAGAATCAAAATCCCCATGCAATCACTTTTTCATCTCCTGTAAGTGGATTCAAGTGACACTTACCTAACGTATATACTTGAAAGGTATCTAACATATGTTCAACGAATCAAGAAAATAAACATCTCTATAAAATGTATGTGTAGATGGATGTGCATTGTACCTTCAAACAACTGAATACAAGCCCAGAAGGCACAATTTTAAACTTGCAGAGTTCTCCAATAAATCTGATGTTCCGGATTTTTGATTCGATATTCATTTGGTCCTGCACAAAATTCAATTTAGAATTCCTTACGACAGTATATTATCAATTTCGAAGAGCGTTTATAATGGAAGGCTGGAAGCCAAACTGAGAACAGAGGCATTAACATCAACAGAGTGAATTTGACTTCACACTGCTCGAAGAATAAAAGTGCAGTCCTAGTCAAATGTCTGAAAGTAGAAATAATTACTTAACATAGACAATGCAACACATCTAGCTAACCTTTTTATGGACTAGATAATTGAACTCGTCCTCCAACATCTGCACAAGCGTAGAAGGGATGTCTTTCATGCACGTTGCTAGTGTTGCAACCATACGCGAATAGTAGGCTAGCAACTCCAGAGATGTCCTAGGGACATTAAATAACGCTTTCACAAGTTTTTTTCTGTTTGTCTTGGAATTCAAATAACAATACTCCACCTGGAAATAAAAACGTAGAAGTAAACGATAGAGCATAAAAGACGTTCAACCGAAACTATATCAAATAGAAAACCATTTCAAAACCTCTTACCGTTAACTGGTCAATAAGATCACGGCTTACGCAACCAGGAAGTCGCTGTAACAATCTTTCGAAGTTTGCCACGTCAAGGCTCTTGCCTTTCTCTTTCTCTTTTTCCAATTTCTTGTCACTATCCTTTTCTTTCCCTTTTTCCTTCTTAGCATCCTTAGCCTTTTCCTTATCTACTTCATCCTTCTCTTTTGCCTGCTCAATAGTTGAGACATCAGCCATACTACCAGAATCAGCAGGAAACTCTGTTGTGTCTTCAGCTGTTTGTTGACTTTCGACAACTTCAGAGCTAGACTCCTACAATCAATCACAACAGGCATAAAATCAGAAGTGCTAGATTTATAGAAAACTATGCCCAAATGTGCAGCACGAAATCTTTCAAAAGCAGAAACAGCACGTTCTCAAATAGCAACAACAACAGTAAATGTCTTCTTATATCCTAAGAGGAAAGAGTGAGAATAAAATGTAGTGTCATCCACTCACAGATGATTTGTCTTTTATCTTTGAAGACTCTACGTCCCCCAACAAGACTGCTGGAACAAATGCCCTAGAGAAACAACGAAAATGACATAAGCAACTAAAAGAGAAGAATAAACGCTATAATGAGCTAGATAAGCCAGACTCTATCAAGAAAATTGAAGTTTTCTGAGTGCCACTTGCAAACAGTACATTCTCCCATAAATTTGTTTCTTGGGACCATAAATAAGAACTGACCTCAGATCAGGCAAGCACTCATAAAATGTCTTGGTCTCTTCATCGTCCCAAACAGGTTCGGGGGCAGATGTATCTTTTACAGCACCAGACGATGAGGCTTCGTCCCCTACCGTGAGCCTAGTTGTACCATCCTCTGGCATAACAGGAGGCTGCATATCAAGTGCTTCAGCCAAACTGCGACATGATATATGATACATTACTAGGTATGCGGAGGTTAAAGATGAGAGTACTTAAACAACTTTTTTG
Organism: Hirschfeldia incana; assembly: GCA_026261945.1. Taxonomy (NCBI): domain Eukaryota; kingdom Viridiplantae; phylum Streptophyta; class Magnoliopsida; order Brassicales; family Brassicaceae; genus Hirschfeldia; species Hirschfeldia incana. Next base: position 10,710,733 of record JABCMI010000007.1, read on the forward strand.
GTTTGTAATTAGTATTTATCCTAAACAGATAGCCTATGAATATCGAAACTGTAGATGTTCCTTTACCAGATAGCCCATTCCAGTCAAAGATATGCGATGAAAGAATAAACACCATAAATCTAAGATCACTTCCAAAGATCCATTACAAATATCATAGGGTTCTAGTGAATCAGTCTGTCATGGTCAATACAAAGGTTTGGCAAACGAACTCACGCTGAACAATGACACTATATGTTTACACTACAATGGCGGCAGAAAGATGCTAAGGATACTGTTAGCAGCCATATACTGACGGATTAATACGATCTAAGATTTTCTGCAATCAACTCCACTACAGTCAGAGCCAACGAGAACAGGATACCCCAGTTGAGTTATAAAAATGATCAACTTACGAAGAGATGTTTCGATAGAGATGGTCATATGATTTCCTCAGCTTTTCATATGACGACGCACTGTCTTCACTAAGCTCCCCTTTAGCATTTACCAGTTTTGAATTTTCTTTTTCCATTTGTTGAAGTGACTGTAAGAAATATAATATGAAGTTACAAAAGAAACATGAGAACGGAAAAGAAAAGGAGAAAGCACTTCAATTTCAGAAAAGAAAGATATCTATAAAAGTTCCTGCACATGTGCAAACAAATAAATATTTTACCTTGTGCTCAGATTGAAGTAACTCTGCCAGAGCATCATAATATGTGTTGAAAGCTTTCTTAAAATTCTTTTTCTGTTCTGCAGTGACACCGAGGCCCTTGAAAAACTAGAGCAAACTTTAGTCAGATTTAGTTCTATACGGAAAAATACATCAAAGAAAGCATGCCCCTTTTACTACCAAAGATATCATGAAAGATATAAGTTAATAGAGGAGCTGGGGGATGTCACAGATAAGAGCTCATCAAATAATAGGAACAAAATTTCAGCTGATATTGAAACCAACTTACATCTTCGTCTTGTCCAGATATAGGAAGCCCAAGAAAAACTCTTCCTTGCCTAGCAAAACCGGCAAGAAGTGTCAAATTTGTCTGGGTCGTATCTCGATCTTTCATGTGCTCAGCACTGGTAAGGTCCTTAATAACATTGATGAAGATGTTACTATCTTCAATTACTCCAACATAGTAGAGCTCCACAAGAAGTTTTAGGGTGCTGCGCTTTTTCATGGCCTTCGAGTTTCTGTCTGCATCCAAGTCGTCGGCAGATTTTCCAGGAAGGAAGACTTTCAAGAGCCCCTGTGTCAGACTAGGAGAAAACTCTTTATACCTCTGATGAAGTAATGAGCATATCTGAACAGCTGCTTGTATATCAGAGCTTTTTAGCTTGGCCTCACAAATGGCAGTAACTGCCTCACTAACGAACTTGCTAAGGTTCACACTCCGCAGATCATCCATAAGCCCTTCACGCTGCTCCTCATTGATCTGCTTCAACTTCTTGATAACTGCTGTATTTCGCTTGATGCTAGAATCAAGACTCCTAAGATACGCTGTATCTGCAACAACACGGAGGAGGACTCTCAGTCAGTCTCTAAGTTACAACTCAAACTACAGATTTCTACACTAGCCGTTTAAGCACTCAAAACACCGTTGACAGAAGCAAAAACGTGAAAACCCTAAATTATCAAAATGAATCACAAAACTACTCGATTTTAGAAGCGGAAAACACAAACCAGGTCGTTGAGGATTGAGATTGTTTTGACGAAGAGCCATCTTAGCTTCGATTGACTTCTTAATCTCCTCAAGGCGAGCAAGAGCTTCCTGCAAGGAAACGAGAGAGAAAATAGCGATGATTATTTCAATTTGCGGGGAGCAATGAGTAATCTCGGTGGGGGGGGATCGAAATTCAAACCTCGTCGTCTTGTTTTTCGCTGTGGCTTTCCTCCTCTTGATGATGATGATCCATTAGGGTTCAGGATTGATGGGAAATCTGGAGGGCAGTAGTGATCGGTTTTTAGTTTTCGAGTCGGAGTCGAGTTGTTATTGAGAAATTGGATCCCAAAACGGGTCAAGCAGACCCGATCTCTTCGGGTTGTTGTCCGGTAGACAAAGCAGTTAAGCCCAAATCCTTAGTATTGAATTAGGCTTTGATTGGTAGAGCATTAGCATTAGCATTAGAATTATGCTCTATATTATCCAATCAACATTTGTTACAAAAGCATTTAGAAGAGCATTTACCAAATGCTAATACTCTCTAAATGCTCTCTAGCAAATGCTCTCATATGAAGCTTTTGGAAGATGATTTGCATTTATAATTTATAAAATTAAGAAATATATATATAATTAGTTCATTTATTTTATTTAATAATATCATAAAATCATTTTTATAAATTATAAATTTACAATAAATTTTTATTTTACAATAAATTTACAATTTAAATATATTTTAAAAAATATTTTTAACATTTAAAATATAATTTAATTATATTTAATTAAATTGATATATAAATTATATTTTAAATTAATTATAGAAATTAAATTAATTATATATTAGATAAATTAATTATACAAATTAAATAAATTAATTATATAAATTAGATAAATTAATTACATAAATTAGATAAATTAATTATATAAATTAGATAAATTAATTATATAAATTTAATAATATAATTATATATATTTAATAAATTAATTATCTAAATTATATTATATATAAATTATATTTTAAATAAATTATATAAATTAAATAATATTTTATTTTGTTTTATTTTTGTCGAATTAAATTATATTTTAAATGCAAAATATTATTTTTTTAAATAGATATTTTAGTTTAAAATTTATTTTTTAAATAACATTTTAATTGTAAACATAATTTTAAAATTACTAAATAAAATAACTAATTATATATATTAATATATAAAATAATATATATATATATATATATATATATATATATATATATATATATATATATATATATATATATATATATATATATATATATATATATATATATATATATTACAAATATATTCATTATAAATAAATAATTAAATATATTATATATTATATATTAATTTTAATAATAAATTTTAATAGCATGTTCATACTGCTCTACCAATCAATCTTTTAAGCAGTTTAGCAAAAGCATACAGCTTCTGCAGCATAATGCTTTTATATCATAATGCTACTGCTTCCTCTTCTGCTTTACCAATCAGGGCCTTAGTAAACTGAAATTGAACAAAAACCGAAAATGCAAAAACCAATTAAGTGACGTTTACATTGCATTTCCTAATATACCAGATGATAATCCGCGCGTGCAAAATGAGTTTTTTTTTAAATATGTTATATCAATACTTTTAAAAGAATATCATTCCTAAATTATACATTTAATTAAATATTCAAATTTTACAAAAACACTATTAATAATATGATTAACTAAAAAATCCATTAATGGTATTGTTGTCTTTTGGTTTTATGAGCATATTTCTTATTCTAACCAATATTTCTAAATAAATTAGATATGACACAATTTTGTTAACAAATTAAATGATTTATGTTTTTATATAATCAATTTCATATTCTATAATTTTTTAAATATTAATAACATAAATTAAAGTCTACAATAATTTTAAAAGGTTGATATTAAAATTAGGTTTTCGTAACTACACGAAGATAAAATTTAAACAAAAATATTATTGGTCATTTTATATGTTTAGCATTATTTTACAAGGGCTACCCAAAACCTTTACTTTCTTTGGGAATAATACGAACCACCACCTCCATGATGATAAACAAACCGGTGACGAGATCCACCACCTTTCCCACTTCCTTCACCTGTGCTCCGAGTGTTTCCTCTGCTTCCACCAGGTATCCAATTCGATACTGTGTCCCTAACCCATTAGCTTCCTCTTCGTCTCTTTCATTGTACTCGAGTATCAACCTCTTTATATCTTGTTTCTCTTCCACATCCGCATACTCTTTCTGTTTTGTGCTCTGCACAAGCGAGCAGTCACTCGGGATTAGCATTTGTTTCGTTTGTTGTTTGTTTCCCTTGAACTTGAACTTCTCTTGGCTCCCCATTCTCTTCATCCAATACTTCCTCACCGTTCTCACTTGTGACTCGCCCAAAATGATGGTGATCTTTTCCGGATCCTTGGAAAACACTCATTGGTATTTTTATGTTCAGTGCTGGTATACCACGTAACTCTAGCTTCCTTTGCTCTATGCTCTATGCTCTCCTGCACCCACACAACAGTTAACCATGTTCATGTCATGATTCAAAAGAAAAAAAAGACGAAATCTGAACTTGCCTGAAGTAAAGCCTTGAGTTCTTGCCAAAGTCCGCTTGTTCCTCAGGATCACTACATTTACAACTTTTTGTCTTACCCGAAATACATTATCATCATCAGATCCAGGTCCAACGCCATCTTCATAGTCATCACAATCGTCACTCTCAGATCTCCGTTCATGATTTCCATCATCCAACTCTTTCGTTTTGTCCATCTCCACTACCGGAATCATTGTAGCTTTCTTCTTTGGAAGACGACTTGCCCGGACGCTTTGTATCTGAATGTCTTTCTACACTGCCTTTGTCTGCTGTAGAATCCTGTTAACGCTCTTCCGGCTGCAGTATAGCTGAATTGACCTCATCAATAGTCGCGTAATGGGTCATATTGGGTCTAAAATTAGCAAATAGATCCTGGGTTGAGACAAATTAATTTGTTATAGATACCCTGAACCCTTGAGTGAAAACTAGAACAACTTCTACTGAATATCTAGTCTCATGTCTCCTATTGAAGTCTCATGTCCCCTATTGTAGATGCATGCTTGGAATATGAGCTTCATAATGAGAAGCAAGTTTTTGTTTTGCGTGTGGTCTTTAATCCATCTAACACAAGCCATGAACCGGGGAGGTGGCATTAGATGGGCCTTGGTTGTGAAGAAAGACCAAACATCAGAAGAGTAAGTGGAATCGAAGAAGAGATGTTCTCTTGTTTACTGGCACTGACCACACAGAAGGCATTCCGGTGGCACATTTAAGCAAAACAAACACTTGACTATACAACATCTTATATTAAAATTTTCATGGCAGAGCAGGTGTTACTTTGATGGCCTGAACTTACAAAATGCTACACATGCTCATAGATATTCATGTTTGATATCACTTTAAAAGACTCTAACCAGCAATCGCTTCCGTTCATTATCAATTCAGAATACATTATAATTGGGATCACACATGTATATATACTTGTTCATTACTTATAAGCAAACCTAGGTGTGTGAACTACATGGACATTACATGTCAATGGCTCATGACTTAACACACCTTAAAGCTTTTATACCTTTGAACCAAAAAAACGGAAACATTTTATACAGTGAAAACATCATTTATTTATATTTGAATATATTACATACAAAGCCATATGTGATATGCATAACAAATGGCTGGCATAGCTATACAAACATTTTAATACCAAGTTAGCTGATATAAGCTTCCAATACTAATATCAACTAACTATTGCTTAAACAGTATTCTCACTATATAGTTACAATAATGTTGTATTTAGTAGTTCCAGAAAGTAATTATAAAATTAATTACTATTAGAGTCACAAGTTTTTCATTTACCAGAAAAAAATGTCGTGATTAATCTCAACCCTCACGACACCTTTCACCAGGATCACAACCACGTTTATATGGGTTAGCCGCACCCTCGCATTGCCCCGGTGCACAACCCTTGTTGTCTCCTTTCATAGCTCCATTCACTATGGTTGTGGCTTCGGTTGTGCTCATGACAATGCATATAATGGCTACAAGAGCCAATGATATAACAAGTGTTTTCTTGGAAATAACCATTTTCTTTTGGATGATTTACGTTTTTCTAATGAACACTCGTGGAGTTATATAGTGTGGATTTTTATTTGCTAATTAAAGAATGATTATAATAGGTTTGGTTTGCCGTAACCTTTGGATTTTTTTTGCTAGTTTTATGCATTGGATGTCTGGATGGTGAACCACAGTAATTATTAGCTTTGTATAAAAATAGTGAAAGCATTTATGTCGATAATTTTTCTAAATAAAAAATGCATCCAACAGATATTGTATTCCCTTGCCAATTTTTGGTGAACGATGGAAACTATTTTAAAATAAATGAGAATTTTGGATTTAATTAAATTAAATCACTTGTGTTCTTTTTTTTAATTTAACCAAATAATGTAAAATCAGCAGTACAGACACTTGGTGGGTGTTAATGAATAAGATAATTTAATAGAACTGAGTTGAATTATTTCAAGATCTTGATTGCTTTTAAAATTCCACAGCAATTACTTATGCAGATGACAGTGAATTATAGCAAAATCAACGTACATCTGTTCGTTTTGGCTACAATTTATGTTTTTTTTTACTAGATTAGTTGTTCGTTTTCCTATCGCACAACTGGTTGCTTCGACAAGTCTAAGAGTAATGGCTACGATTTTATGTTGCTACTATAGATTAGTTGGTCGTTTTACGTGCAACTGGTTGCTTCGACAAGTCCACTGTTCGTTTAATTGTGGTGTATCATCACGCACTGTTATTTTTCTTTGTTTTGTTATTTATTGCCAGCGACCAGTTGTATATTTTTAAATAATTTATTTATTTAAAAATTACATCTAATTATATAATAATTATTTTTGTCTTTAACAAATTTCATAGACTAGAAGTCAAATGTTAAAACGATTGACTTCTTAATCTCCTCAAGGCGAGCAAGAGCTTCCTGCAAGGAAACGAGAGAAAAGAAAAAACAAGAGAGCGATGATTATTTCAATTTGCTGGGAGCAAAGACCAATCAGTAATCTCGGTGGGGGGGGGGGGTGGGGGGGATCGAAATTCAAACCTCATCAATAGTCGCGTAACGGGTCATATTGGGTCTCAAATTAGCAAATAGATCATGGGTTGAGACAAATTAATTTGTTATAGATACCCTGAAACCTTGAGTGAAAACTAGAACAACTTCTACTGAATATCTAGTCTCATGTCTCCTATTGAAGTCTCATGTCCCCTATTGTAGATGCATGCTTGGAATATGAGCTTCATAATGAGAAGCAAGTTTTTGTTTTGCGTGTGGTCTCTAATCCATCTAACACAAGCCATGAACCGGGGAGGTGGCATTAGATGGGCCTTGGTTGTGAAGAAAGACCAAACATCAGAAGAGTAAGTGGAATCGAAGAAGAGATGTTCTCTTGTTTACTGGCACTGACCACACAGAAGGCATTCCGGTGGCACATTTAAGCAAAACAAACACTTGATTATACAACATCTTATATTAAAATTTTCATGGCAGAGCAGGTGTTACTTTGATGGCCTGAACTTACAAAATGCTACACATGCTCATAGATATTCATGTTTGATATCACTTTAAAAGACTCTAACCAGCAATCGCTTCCGTTCATTATCAATTCAGAATACATTATAATTGGGATCACACATGTATATATACTTGTTCATTACTTATAAGCAAACCTATGTGTGTGAACTACATGGACATTACATGTCAATGGCTCATGAATTAACACACCTTAAAGCTTTTATACCTTTGAACCAAAAAAACGGAAACGTTTTATACAGTGAAAACATCATTTATTTATATTTGAATATATTACATACAAAGCCATATGTGATATGCATAACAAATGGCTGGCATAGCTATACAAACATTTTAATACCAAGTTAGCTGATATAAGCTTACAATACTAATATCAACTAACTACTGCTTAAACAGTATTCTCATTATATAGTTACAATAATTTTGTATTTAGTATTTCCAGAAAGTAATTATAAAATTAATTACTATTTGAGTCACAAGTTTTTCATTTACCAGAAAAAAATGTCGTGATTAATCTCAACCCTCACGACACCTTTCACCAGGATCACAACCACGTTTATATGGGTTAGCCGCACCCTCGCATTGCCCCGGTGCACAACCCTTGTTGTCTCCTTTCATAGCTCCATTCACTATGGTTGTGGCTTCGGTTGTGCTCATGACAATGCATATAATGGCTACAAGAGCCAATGATAGAACAAGTGTTTTCTTGGAAATAACCATTTTCTTTTGGATGATTTACGTTTTTCTAATGAACACTCGTGGAGTTATATAGTGTGGATTTTTATTTGCTAATTAAAGAATGATTATAATAGGTTTGGTTTGCCGTAACCTTTGGATTTTTTTTGTTAGTTTTATGCATTGGATGCATGGATGGTGAACCACAGTAATTATTAGCTTTGTATAAAAATAGTGAATGCATTTATGTCGATAATTTTTCCAAATAAAAAATGCATCCAACAGATATTGTATTCCCTTGCCAATTTTTGGTGAACGATGGAAACTATTTCAAAATAAATGAGAATTTTGGATTTAATTAAATTAAATCACTTGTGTTCTTTTTTTTTAATTTAACCAAATAATGTAAAATCAGCAGTACAGACACTTGGTGGGTGTTAATGAATAAGGTAATTTAATAGAACTGAGTTGAATTTTATTTCAAGATCTTGATTGCTTTTAAAAGTCCACAGCAATTACTTATGCAGATGACAGTGAACTATAGCAAAATCAACGTGCATCTGTTCGTTTTGGCTACAATTTATGATTTTTTTTTATGTTGCTACTAGATTAGTTGATCGTTTTCCTATCGCACAACTGGTTGCTTCGACAAGTCTAAGAGTAATGGCTACGATTTTATGTTGCTACTATAGATTAGTTGGTCGTTTTACGCGCAACTGGTTGTTGCGACAAGTCCACTGTTCGTTTAATTGTCGTGTATCATCAGGCACTGTTATTTTTCTTTGTTTTGTTATTTATTGCCAGCGATCAGTTGTATATTTTTAAATAATTTATTTATTTAAAAATTACATCTAATTATATAATAATTATTTTTTTCTTTAACTAATTTTATAGACTAGAAGTCAAATGTTAAAACATCTCATTTGATAAATATCATACATAAATATTATAAAACTAAGGATTGACAAGCAAAGTAGTCTCAACTTTCAAAGTTTTGTGTCATATATAAAAAAACATTTACACTCTGGGTTACATTTCATCATCTTTATTACACTATAAGTCACTTCCACTATAGAGACATTTTTCTTTAACTTTTCTTTGTTTTCTAACTATTTTACCTAAGTCTTTAAGATAAAGTACGTAACTAAACTTACATCTACTTAATCCTATAAAAAAGCACATAACCATCCAAACCATTTCTCTCTCTCTCTCTCTCTCTCTCTCTCTCTCTCTCTCTCTCTCTCTCTCTCTCTCTCTCTCTCTCTCTCTCTCTCTCTCTCTCCCTCCCACCTATGTTATAAACCGCCGTGGCTTCAGTGGCTGTAGACTCGGTATTTACATGATTAACGGTAATGAATTATTGGGATTTTACCCAAATCGAAAGGAGAAAATAAGGAGAAAAAAAATCTCGGATTTGTTGGTTTTGGGGTCAAAAACGTGTGATTTGTAACATGATTAAGAGTTCTATAAAGAAACCTGGTTAATTTTGTACATAATTGGTTGATTGTGTGAGAAATTAGTGAAATTCGTCGTAGTAACAATGGTGGCTATGCAGAAGGTTAAAATTAGGTCAAGAAAAAGAAGATAACGGAATTACGATTATACGCCTAAATAATAAAATTGATTAAAAACATGCATTGATGGACGTCAAACCTGTGACTCATGTGCTACAATAAGGTAACGTCAACCATTTATCCTCTAGAAACTTTCATGTTTCGTTACTCAGCATTATTTTTATAAACCAAAACCAAGAAATTTTAATATTAATTTTGATATAATTGACCCCAAACTTTCAAATATGCAATTTAATCTCTATTTTGGTGGAAAACTTTAGCATTTCCTAAAATCATTTCATTTTTTGATCCCAAAATCTTCAAATTTACATTTTTATACCATGTAATATGCAATGAAGAAACAAATATTATATATACACTTAAATGAAACCTAAAATGATATAAATGAACCAAAAAAATATCCTATAAACAGGTGTACATCAACAAATCAACTCAAATCAGATATCAAAACTTGTACAAATGTACACATGAATAAGTGTACATGTGACTGTTTGTAAAACAGTAGTGCATGTGTACAACAAAATTATGTGTACATAGTGATGGTATTTGAACGGATATGCATACAACTCTTTATGATACATTGTTTTAATATATCATTATTTTATTAATATATAGTGTACACATGTAAAGATGTACACATATACATATATAGTTGATGTACACATGTACACATATAATCGTTGTACACTCTCTAGTTACTTTTGTAGAATGAAGTAATCTATTACGATTTTTAAATGGTTACATTTGTGATTTTTATTATGTTTGGTAGTTTAATTGCCAAAATTTTCAAATATTGGTTTTTGAAAATTTAAAATTTAAATTTCTGAAAAAAATCTCAAACTATTAAACCATATCATAATACTTAAAAATGAGATATATTGCATAATTTTTAGATATATATATATATATATATATATATATATATATATATATATATATTTGTAGAAACCTGTTATTAATCTGAGAATAATCAGAAATTAGTTTTTAATTTTTTTTCTTGATATTTTGTATAAAGATATATTTATTAACTCGCGTGAAAGAAACTATTAAGTTAACGATGGCCCAGTGGTAATTGCAGTGTTTGTGTAACATCCTATGTTTGAATCCTCAAAACTCTTATTTTCTATATTTTTATGATTTTTTCATTAATGGCAAAATCGTAATTAAGTTATCTTTTACCTATTGAACGTTGTAGGGTTTCTGTAAAATTTGGATGGCCGTCAGCCATAGTTTCTTCCTAAATCACCCAATTTTGTGTCTATTTTCATGTTGTTTTTGTTGAAAGTTCGTAAATATATATGTGAATAATCGATTTCAAACTAAAAAGTGATAGATTGATGAATCCATTTTTTTCTTCCAAATATGCCAAAATCACCACGCCGCCCGGCTCACCGCTTAACCTTCAACCCACTGTAGCGGCTCCGCTTGTGTCTGAAGCTTCTCTTGCCGAGGAGCAACAGTTCCATCTTTTACATCAGTTTCATCGCATCTCCCAACATTTCAAAATTCATCTTATGTTTGTGGGACCACTTAGTTAAAAAAATGAACTAAAGTTTTGGTTTTTAGTCACAAAAACTATCTTGGTAGCAAGAAGTGACTTAGAATGTACTAAAAAGATGAAAAGTGTCCAAGAGTGAAATAAACTCTATATAAAACCAATGATTTTCTTCGTAAACCTTAAAATTTGTCTTGAAACTTATAAAATTGAGACAATTGTGCACGTGAGTCCTGCTTTTTTGTTTGCTATGGTTAGTCTTGACCAGTCTAATTTGTGAACTCAAACCAATATATTCCTCTGGTCCAACCTGACAAGTCATATGCTCAGGTTCTCTAGCAGTTGAACATCATTAATCACTAAGGAAATGGCAATTAACTGGTCAACGTTTAATCAAATTTACACTAAGCTTATCTTCATAGTAAATACAAATAAACAACATAAGAAGACAAGCATAATCATAGCTTGGACGTGTGTGAACGAAGCTCATATGTTTCATCATTTAGAAGCCCAAAATCATAAAACTAAAATCCAGAAGTTCGCAAACACATAAACAACAGTAACTCAGGGTCAACAAATCCATCCTTTAAAAGCCAAAACTTATAAATCAACGGATTTGATTCTCTTTGAATTTTTATTTTATTTATTTTTGACAAAAGGTTCTCAATTAAAATGTATGATGACTATATCTTTGAACTCTAAGGTCTCTATGACATTATATATGTATCTTTGCTAGCATTTTAAATGAAAACCTTCTGTCATAAAAATTAATAAATAAATATATAAAAATAAAACTTCAAAGAGAACCAAATCCGGAATCGTGACTCACACATCTCTCAGAGAACAAATTACTCAAAACCTCCTAACGAAAACCAAAAAGAATCAAATTGATCAGCTCAATTCATAAATTTGTCATAGAAAAACGGCCATAGCATAACGTTCAATAAAAGTCGATTTGAAGGAAAAGGTTTCTCGTCACCGGGGAGCGCAATTCCGATGAAGAGATGATGCTTAGAGATCAAATCAAATAGAGGGTTAGAGATGAAGAGGCTTAGAAACATCAACAAAAGACAAGAAATAAAATTTAAGATTAATAGCACTCTCTTTTAGAAAAAAATGATTAAATATTTGAGGTGTTTTTTTTACAACAATAAACTACCAATTTAAGAAATCACCGGCTCATATAGCCAAGCTAAGCTGGAAGAAGAGAAGCAACATATAACATAGTTGAAAGAGAACTTCTCGCACCACGTGCAATCCTGTCCGCTATAGTGTTTTGTGTTCTTGGGATATATCTGATCTTTAAGTTGGAGAAAAAAGTTCTACTGCGACAAAAAATTTTCATATGTGTAGCAAACGCTGAATATTCTTCAGGTGAGAACACCATCTTCATCAATTGAAAACAATCCGTCGCAAATACTACGTCTGTGTACTGCAGGGTCTTCATGTACTCCATAGCCCAAATCAAAGCTTCACATTCTGCGTGTAAAAGTGATAGGCTTCTTCGAAAGTTCATTGCCCCCATCATAACGTCTGAAGACGCCAAATTTCGACAGTACCAACCTTGTCCTGTGAAAACATCTTGTTTTCTCCAAGCCCATCCACATAGCAGATTCTGGAAAAAAACCCATTGTCTACCAACTAACTTCTGGCGGGAAAAAATCATGATATTCTTGTACCAATAGTTCCACCTCATCCCAGTGTTCATTCCAAGAAGTGTTTTGTCAATTTCATGTTGTTAAGTTTTTAATCGCAGAATTTCGGTCACTTCAAATTTTTTAACGATAAAACTTTTAAGTCGACGAACACTAGTTTATGTGACATGTCGTGAAGTCAGCGACAATGAAACGAACAACCATTAATACGGCACTGATACATGTCAATAGCTCATGACACCTTAAATAAAAGCTTTAAAGCTTTTATACCTTTGACTAGGCAGAGCATTTTATCCGTTAAATTTGATTTGATCTTTATTTATTCCGATTCAATCCGAAAATTTCGGATATCCGTAAACTTTCAAAACAAAGCAAATGCTAAAAATAAATATCCGTTAAAATTGAAGTAAATCACAAATATTAAAATTTGGGAAAATGAATATCTGATCTGATCCATCAGTATATAAATACATGTATATCTTGGTTATATTCAAAGTTTTAAATGTGTAAAATTATATTATTATTAACATATGATTTGAAAAGTTCTTTTCACATTATTATTTATAGAAAAGTATTACGGAAGAGAAAAAAATATCACAATTATAATTTTTTTTCAGTTTTATGTTATTATAATTGTTAATTGAGTTTATTTTTTTTTACAAAATATGCAAATTCACTAATTCTTTTAACTTTTATCTCATATATCCTGGAAAAAAAAATTTACAGAACAAATTTGTATCAATTTTTTAAGATTATTTGTACTAATCAAAACATATGAGATATCCGTAAATATTTGTAAATATCGGCAAATATCTATTTATTTTCAGAATATTCATTTTTTGAATATCCGTATTTTTCTGAAACAAAGCAAATAGAAAAATTAGATATTTGTCACAACATAGCAAATCACAAATACTTTGAAAACCCCGGATATCCGATCCGTATCCAGACCTATTTTGACCCGAAAAAAAGTAAAATTTATACAATAAAAACATCAATTATATATATGAACTTATTACATCGAAAGCCATATTATAACAAATGGCTGGGTATAACTATACAAACATTATAATACCGAGTTAAGCCGATATAAGCTTACAATGCTAATATCCGCTAGCTATTGCTTACAAAAATTATTCTCATAAATATAGTTGCAGTTATTATATATTTAGTAGTTTTAGAAGTATCGAAAATTTAATTCTTATTTCCCAAGAGCGAAAGGATCTCTTAATCTCAACCCGCACGACATCTTCTACCACTACCAGGTTCACAACCCGGGTTAAATGGTTCTTCATCAGTTCCTGTCTTGCATGTTCCCGAGGCACAACTCTTGTGATCTTTGCCCTTAGCTCCACTCTCTGTGTGTGCTTCAGTAGTAGTCGCCATGACGATACAGATAATGGCTACAAGAGCCAATGATAGAACAATTGTTTTCTTGGATATAACCATTTTGCTTTGGATAATTTGCGTTTTTGCTAATGACCCTCGTGCGATTTTATAGTGAGAACGTTTACATGCTAAATAAGGAGTGTTTCTAATGGGTTTGGTTAGCCGTGACCTTTGGATATTTCGTTGGTTTTACGCATTGGATGGTGAACCACGATTGTTAGTTTTGTATAAAAATAGTGAAAGCATCGTTGAAGTAAATAGAAATTATAATAATTATTTTCTTTCTACTCCACAAATATTCTACTTCCTTGGCAAATTCTGGTGGAAGAAGAAAACTGTATACATTAAAACTCTATAAATTAATAATATTAAAACTATAAAATTGACTATTATATTGTTTTATCATAGTATTTGGTGTATATAAAATGTATTTCACAGAATTCAAATGTCATCTAAATATAATTTTATTAAATAATTGCAAAGTGTTAAGAAAATGTATAAACAATTTCGTTGTAAATGTAAAACAAACATGCGATATCTTGTTTGTACTTTTGTTTATATATATATATATACTAGGGTCGGTCCGCGCTACGCGCGGAATATGATTTACGTACAATATTCTATGTGGGTTTTGTTGGTGTTGTTCAAAATGTTGACTGGTTTATATATTTTGTGGTATAGTAGTAGGTGATTGGTTTATATATTTTGCATTTTTTATCAATGTGTTGTTGCGTGTATTTAGTATTTGTTAGCAATGAAGCGAGCTTACACTGCAGTCAATAAGTAAAATTGAATTTTGCGATCCTTGCATTCAGTCATTACTAACTTTAGAATTAACGGTTTTGTTTAGGCATGGATTATCGGCTTTCGATTCGGTCCGTGATTTTTTCATTTTTCGTCTCTAAAAAATATATGAACTGTTCGGTTATTTATCAAATTTTGGTTTGTTTTGGGTTCATTTTGTGTAAAAAATCTTAGAAACCGAATAATATCCTATAAATTTTTGGTTTCAGTTCAGTTCCGCTTCGTTCTGTTTTTTGGATAATTTGGAAAAATTGGATAAAACCAATTTTAGTAACGGTAATTCAGGTACATCTAAGTATCGTGGATATATATTATTTGGATAAATCAGAACTTGTAGGTAATTCAGATAATTGTTTAAGAAAATTGGAAAAAACTATTCGGTAATTCGTTTTTATAAGGTAATTTGGTATATAAGTAATGTTTTAAAAACGGTTAGGTAATTTTTAAAATAATTATAATTAATATTTTAAAGTATGTAAACAATACTTTAAATATTTGGGTACATATTCGGTTTTCGGTTCAGTCAGGTTTGTTTTTCATTTCATTTTGTTTTTTTTTGTTTTAGAGATATATGAACCGTTTGGTTATTTATAAAATATTTTTGGTTGACGAATCAATTTCAGGAATGGACTAATATCCACTAAAATATTGGTATGAATTCGGCTCCAGAGTTTTTTTTGTCGGCCCGGAATTTTGGATCATTTCAGATATTAAATCAGTTTTTGTTATTAAATGAAATATTGGATCATTCAGGTAAATTTAATTTATTCAGACAGTTTGATTTTTCAAGTAAATATTTCAATTTGGGAAAACCAATATTCTGGTAATTTGGTTATTATTTAGTTCAGTTTATAAATAGTTTTTGAAATATATTTGGTAATTCTAATGCTAATAATTATTTGATGATTTTCTCTGTTTGATTCCAGTTCGTTTGTTTTCTTTTCAGAGATATATAGAATGTTTAGTTATTTATGAACATCAATTCAGTTTTGACATAATTAAAATAAAGTAATACTAAATACAGATTATTATTTTGTATTATAAAAATTGGAGGATAATGTATATTTTATCTAAACTATACATTACCCTCGTATAATGTACATTTTCAACAAATTATATGAAGGTTTACTTTGACATAATTTAAATAAGCTAATACTATAATTATTGTTCTATTTATTTTGTGGAATTTCGTGTGCAAACATTTTACATAGTTAACTTCGTATATTCTTTTCAAAAATATAATGATTTTTAAATGAATGTTTATAGTTGTGACGCAAGTAATCATTTTCCTGTGCCGCCCTACCACCAATTTTTTGTATTCAGCAACTATCTTTTTCGGATTTTTTCCAGAACTTCAATCATAGTTTTTGAATTTTCGAATTTCTACTTAAGCAATGCCTCTGTCTGTATCACACATCCACCAATTTTTCATATTCAATATCTATTACCTTGTTTAAATCTAATGATTCTTGGTTCACAGATTTTGATCACCTGATTCCAAATCAAGTTAGGCTTTCTTTCTTTGCTCGAGCTCAACAACCTTTTTTCTCTTCATCATGATCTTTGATTCTTTGCCTCTGCTCCAAATATTTAATCTTAGATTTTGATTGTTTGAGTTGCAACCCAAGCTGTGATTTATGTCTCTGCAACTCAGTCACATCTTTTGTTGATACACCTCTTACATTATGCGTCTTCTCCTCTCAAGTTGTACATCTTGTTTCTGCAGCTCAACCACCAGCTTTATATTGTTTTCCAGTTTCATATTTTACCTTGTTTCTTTTCTCTGAAATCTGAGTCTAGCATTTATTTTTTTTAGTTGCGGCTCAAACTGTGCTTTCTGCTTCTGGAACTCTTTTTACTGATTAACTTAGGAGAGTAAGAGAAGTATGTATAAGCAATCTATAACTCAGGATAACAACAGACGAATGAAACATGAAGTCCATGAGTTTGTGGCCTTTACAGATTTGGTAGTTTGGTGTAGTTTGGTCACACCACCCTGACAGAATTTGTTTTATATAATAATGAATCAGAAATTAGATTACTAATATTATTATCCCCATTAAAATCTATAATGTAATTTTTTTTTCTTGATGAACATTCTTATTTCTTTGCTTACTAAACACAGAACTTGAGCAAAACAAAAATACATTATTTCTAGATTTTACATTGGTTATTATCTGACTTAAATTTACATGAGATATAAGAGAACAGAAGGAAAAGAACAAATATAGAAGTAAACTGTAAAACTAAAGCCTATAAAAAGTCATTCAGTACGTCTCATACTTTTGTCTACAAAGATAACAGCATCATTTCACGCAACAGTGTTGAAACTAAACCTTGAAGTACTCTTGAACAGCTCTCCATCATAGCTTTTATAACATACTGCAAACACAACATCAATAGTATTATTATGGTTAGGGTTTAGTACTTATTAAAATCAAACTTAAAAACTTTGCTTTCTATTTGTTTACCTTATTTACAGAATCTTGAATTCATCTAACGATATTTGTTTACCATGTAAGACACTAAGGATCCTACTTTTGATAGTAGCTATTGCAGCGATATCAATATGATTAGTATTCTCCTTATCTCTCACCTACGCTCATTGTGAGCGCTGAAATAAAGACTGACACCTAAACCAAGATGCAGATTCACCTGTATAAGAACAGTTGCTAGGAGAGCGTTGCAGCTTTTTATTAATAGCCTTGATTACGTAAAGTTCAGCTTCTGGCTCCCCACGCTCGACCTGAAAAGGGGAAAGAATGAAATCAGGTCCAGGGATAATGAGAAGCAATAGCTGTCCAAGAAATTTTAAAAAAGCAAGCATAGGGAGATACTCCAACATTTGACATTTGGCCTTTGAAGAAAGGTATCTTTAGTACCATCTCTCCATTTTATCTTCATACAAAAATCAAAGTTCAAAGACAAAATTCAGATAGAAACCGATTACAATGGACAATCATGTTGCTGGTAGAGTAATATAAAAGAGCAAGGGAGAGCCTCCCAGAATCTGATGAGACGCACCTCGACACTGGAGATGCAATTCAACGGTGGAGGCAAATCGATAGAGGAGAGTCGGACAACTTAAGGTTCAGATTGCTTTGAGTCACATCAAAACCGCTTATGCTGCGATCCAGATTGCTCTGAGTCACATCAAGACCGTGTTACAGATACCTGCGAGGGAGCAGTTATGACAAAATCATTGAGCTCGGCTATGCTCAGGATTCCATCTTTGCATATCCCCTTATCAGCGAGTGGCTGGCGTAAGTCCAGTGTCTTGTGCGACCAACCTGCATAACTGAATATAAAGTTGTTAGACTAATCGACATACCCACAGATTTAGTGAATGTAGAGAGAAAAATACTCAAGAAGATACCTGTTAAAAAACTCTCCCTGCATTTTTTTCCTTGTCAAAGTATATGTGTGTGTGCCGGAGATGGCATTCAAGACCAGGCGACCTGCAGGATGAGTGAAGAGTAAGGTGTTAACAATCATTAATTATACGGCTGGCCATGGAGTTTCAGTTTGGTTGCTTACCTCCCACCATCTTCGGGTTGACACTGGTTGCAACCACAACCCTTGGATCCCCTCACATCGTTTCTAGTTGTTTGTGGATCTTAACAGCGTGAGAGTCGTAGAGACTTATGGTCACAGACATGTCACTGATAACATGCGAAGTTAGAATGGTGAGCAAACTGTAGTTATTAGATTTTAACAATCGAGCAGATAAATTAGCTCAAATAACTTACTTGTCCATCTTAATGGTCGCCATAACACGGTCCTTGTCCTAAGGAGGGTCAGTGACAGTACTCTTCACAACAGTTATCTCACCAATCAGGTCTGTCGAAAGAAGAATATTATGTCTGATTCGGTACAATGAAAAAGAAAACAGAAAAGTAAAGCATTACCTCGAAGCTGAGTGTGTTGGCAAGACCGATCATTTCACTGCGATTACGGACCGGAAAGATTCAAGAGGTATCGAACGGTCGGTTCAGTAACCTCATTGAAAGAGGATGAGTCGCTAAAACGGATAAGCAGGTAGCCGGCATCATAGTCGCCTGAACATACGTGAAAGAGAGACAACAATCATCAAAATATGTATAATGTCTCAATGAAAAAAGTTTTACCGAAACATAAAAAATTTTAAAAATAATTGGTAATAGCGATTCAGTACGGCGGAAACATCTATAGGATTATAATGTTAAAATAACTCTTGTTTATGAAAAAAAACTTTTCAAAAAGATAGATGACTCTGTAATATGGATTAAGCAGGGTGGAATTGGCTGAAGAAGTAAACCGGTTAAACACTATGTATATGAACAAAAGGCCCGTTAAATAGATACCTGAAAATCAAGGAGAAGCATACCCACTACCATAAGCTTTCCACCACAGTGGACATTACTGGCCTCCCAGAAACAGGAGCAACCGAACTGGAACAGTGGAGGAAGAGCAGCCTGTCTGCAAATTGGAGAATAAATATGAAACGTTAGCCATGTCTCAGAGATTTAGTTTACTCGTTAGCTTAGAAGAATGAGAGGATGATTCTGAAAGTTGGAAATCATACCTTTTTATAGATGAATCTCCACCGCCTTAGAGAACCAGAAAGCGCATTGAATAGAGATCGTGTGTGAGAGATTAATGGAGGGTTTAAACATGATTATTGTGTAATTGGTGACATTTCGTACTCCGAAGAAGAAGTTGAAAGAGCGATTGAGAAGACCTATCGACATCGGATTTGGTGAGATGAAGAAGAAGAACACAGGGTTAACGCTAATTGAAACGCAACACTTCATCGAAATAGAATAGAGAAGGCATATATGAAAGAAAGCCCAGGAAAAAGGAAAGCCCATACGAATGCACATAGGAATTAATGAAACGCAATCTCTTCCTGCGTTTGGACAAGTGCCCTTCCATGGTTAAACTATTTTTTTGAACGTGAATCGCGGAGAAGAGTGTCGACCTTTTTTTTATGTTATAAGATATATATATATATATATATTAATTTTAATGGGATTATACATTTACGTAGGATTTCTTAAGTTATTATCTTACTGATTTGTGTTAAATTTTGAATTGATCCAATTCGAAAATTAATTTATCGAAAATTAATTTATGGAGTTTTTATATATAACGTAACTTATCTCCTGTTTTGGGCTTTATGCCTTTAAGCTAGTTGATATTTTGTGTGGGCTTCATTAAATAAAAGTCATTTACCCCTTAAGAATCCACGTCACTTTCTTTGCACATTCTTCTGAATCTATTCTAACTTTCATCTCCTCCGATTTAACTTTCTTCCGACAATCTCTCGAACAGACAGACAGACAGAACACAAATCAAAACCTCTGGCCATGCTCAGATCCGGCCTCGCTTCCCTAATCGTCGATGTCAACTTACGTCGCACGTTACTTCCCCTCGCTCCTTTCTCTCGCCCTGCTCATCTTACCCGCTCCTCACGCCGCGTTTCTCCTTCCCACACACCTCTAAGGTTTCGAATTCAGACATGTAACCACCACCACTACCGCTTCTCCTCCTTCTCGTCTTCCCCGGAGAAACACGGACCGTCTTCTCCCACCAGATCAAGCCTCGCGGGTCAAGAAGACGCTCAGAACAGTTTCAGCGGTCACGACGGCGACCTAAACTCCTCTCCGCCGCAGCAACCCTCTTCCAAAGTTCTTACACTACCCACCGTTTTAACCATCGCTCGTGTTGCTGCCGTACCACTCCTCGTCGCGAGTACGTTTCATTTTGTTGCTTGCAGCAAACAAACATTGCGTTTCAATCTAAAAGTTGATTCCTTTTCCTCTTTGCTGCTTTGTAGCCTTCTACGCTGATAGTTCTTGGGCAACGACTGCGACTACAACGATCTTCATTGCAGCAGCTGTTACAGACTGGCTTGATGGCTATCTTGCACGAAAGGTGCTTCCTTTATATAACAACTCTTGTGTATTATTGTTACTATTATCACACTGTGACCTTATCGGTCAAGATCATGTGCGTTTTTTCAGATGAAGTTAGGTTCTGCGTTTGGTGCCTTTCTTGATCCAGTTGCTGATAAGGTGTGCATCGTTTTAAAGACTATGTCTTTAGTGTGGAAGTGTGATCATTTGTTTCTGATTTGTATTTTTTGGTCTTCTTCAGCTTATGGTTGCAGCTACATTGATCTTACTCTGTACAAAACCTGTGGGCGTTGCTGTATTGGGACCAGTTCCATGGTTATTGACAGTTCCTTCTATTGCAATCATTGGTAGAGAGGTAAGACATGTTGAAAATTTCATTTTTTTTCCTTGACTTGCAGAGTCAGTACTAATAAGTAGCATGTCCTTAACTTATGAGACGTTTGTCTTAATGTAGATTACAATGTCTGCAGTAAGGGAATGGGCTGCATCTCAAAACGGAAAGCTTTTAGAGGTAAGTTAAAATCCCCAACATCTCAGCTTTTTGTTTGTTTGTTTATGTTCTTACCGAACCATGTAATGGCGTTGATGCTCACCAGGCTGTTGCTGTAAATAACTTGGGAAAGTGGAAAACCGCTACGCAGATGACAGCACTAACCATACTTCTTGCAAGCCGGGATAGCAATGTTGGATGGCTTGTAGCTTCTGGTGCTGGATTGCTTTATGTATCAGCAGGACTATCGGTTTGGTCTTTAGTCGTTTATATGAAGAAGATATGGACAGTACTACTCAAGTAATCATTTATGTAACAGTTTGGTTTTTGCTGTGACCTGCATTTGGATATACACATTGATGGAGAGGGTCTCAGTCATCAAAACTTGAATGCTGCAGCACTTGAGCAGTTATCTAAGGCTTAGGAAATGCTTGTAACAGCAGGTAGAAGAAAGTGTTGGTTGACTGAGAATATGTAGGATGTTCTGCTTTTTCCCAACACAATTTAAAGTATGTTAGTCTTGTTCCAAAAGCCTAATCGTGCTGTATTGTAGATTTGTTTGGTACTGACTCCAAAAAACTTTTAGATTAATGCATATATCACAAAGGGTAAATCTTATTAGCTATCAAAAAGTTTGAGAAAGCATATACATCAAATCTATAGAAAGAAAGAAACCAAGCGTACAAGAAACATAGGACTAATAGTCTTTACATCTATTATCTCTGTCTTATTGGACTAAGAACTCGTTATATGAGAAGTCAGGACTGCTAAGGAGATCAAAATGCTTGCTTCCAAGAGTGTCTTTTAGTATCGTGATCTGACCTTCCTTGAGGAATGTGTCCTCTTCCAATCTCTCCACCTCCTTCTTCAACATCTCCTTATCTGACTCCAAATCCATGATTCTTTTTCTGCAGTCATTCACTTCCTTACACATCTCTTCTCTTTCCTCCAACACTTTTGGTAATGTAACTTTCATGCTAGCCAATTGTTTAGAAGCTTCTTGGAGATTGGTTTCAAGCCGCTTCGCGTTCTCGTTCTTCTTCACCATCTTGTGTCAACATCATCATAATCATCAGAAAACACTCAAGGAAAGGACCTTAGGAGTCATAAAATCTGAAGTACCTGAATCTTGAGGTCTTTTAATTGGTGTGCGTTTATTGAAAGGCTGTCTAAGACGTTCTGGATTTCACGTTGGAGAACTTCGTTACCTCGTACACCTGCTGCTACTTCTGCTTGCAGCTGCTCCATCTCTTGTTCCTTAGAGTACAGTTTCTCTCTTAACAAACTCGTTACTAGAGTCTTTGCTCTTAATTCAGCTCTCAGGAGTTTCTAAAATCAGACAAAAGGTGAAACACTTAACACAGGCAAACATGTAACAAACTTATTTTGAAATGAAACTCACCTCTACTGATTGGTTGTTTGGCTCAGTAGACATCAATAATTCTGAGTTTGATACAATCTCATTGGACTTCTCAAGCAATAAACCGTTGACTGTCTGCAAACTCCTCATGAGGCTTTCAGTTCCACGCCGTATTCCATGGACATTCATCTCAGATTCAATAAGAAACTGCTCGCTCAATCCATTACCCATGTCCTCAGATAATCTCTCCTTGATGAACTTGAGCAGCTTGTAACATATCTGCGTGCTCTCATTTAGCATCAAAATACCTTGGTCTTGCAAGAGACATACACGCATCTTCATCTCATTGTCTAGCTTGAAAGTCGTCGTAGTGTCATAGCTCCGCAAAGAAACATTCTCAACACGTAGTGACTCAGCTTCGAGCTTCATTGATTCCACCTCTTTTCTAAGTGAGAACTCAACCCCTGTCAACCTTATCTGCTCCATCTGCAACCTCTTCACCATCTCTTCAGAAGCTTGCTTCATCGTTTCCTCGGAGAGACTATCTCTAAGTCCCTGGATTGTCTTCTCTTGTTCCCCACAGGTTCTTACCAACCTCGTAACAGATTTGTGCAACTCCTTGCATTCAATCTCCTTCTCTTCAAACTCTCTTCTTACACTATCAAGCTCTTTTGTCGCATCACTGTAACTCTCTTGTAACTTGGAGAGGTTTTGCTTAAGACACACGTTTTCTTGACGCGTTTCTTCAACTGTTTCACTCAACTCGTTAACTTTCTCCTCCATGTTCCTCATCATATCGATGCGCTCAGTTTCCTTTTCATGGAATGTTGATACTTCTCTCTGGAGTGATACGTTATGCTCAGCAAGCTCTCTGACACGCTCTCTCAGCCTCTTCTCCTCCACCTGGAAACTCTCCAGCTTCGAAGTCCACTCCGTTAACCTTCTATCAATCTCTTTCTCAAGTTCAAACTGTAACTCGCTCTTCTCTTTCTCCAGTCTCTTTATGTGAAATTCGGAATCAGTCTTTGCTCGTTTGATTTCTTCCTTGGCGGAAGCTCTCTCATCCATTTGTGACTGCAGAAGAGTTAAGACTTCTAAAGCCAAACCTATCTTCTCATCATCAACCAAAGATGACACATCAAAGTCACTGTCTGAAAGAAGCTTATGGTCTTGAGAAAGCAGCTTCACTCTCTTCTCAGCTTCTTTATACTTCTTCTCTAGCTCGTCTTCTTTACAGACATTCTCACCTTGCAAGAACAACCCTTTCTGCTCTGCGTGGTGATCACTCGTGTAATATCCATTCACCGGTTCTTTATGTTCAGACAATGGAACAAGATTGGCGAAATCATTGAAGCTCTCTGAGTCATAACTCAACGCCTTATTATGAGAAAGTCTTTCAACGACGCTTCTTGAAAGTGAACGAGTACTGTTGCTTGATTGTCGTTTGTCATGGACATGATATGATAGTGGTGAAGGGCTTTGAGCTCGAGGTGGGAGCTTCCTTCCTTTAACACTCCCAAAGTGATGATTACTATGTGAAGAAGAAGAACCGCTCTTTTGCTTACAATGATGCTCTTCTTCACCATCAATGAAACGGTCCAAGACAAGGGTAGAGAGATTACTAGAGCAAGTTGATGACAAAGTTGGAGATGAATCGTTATTGTACATGTTGTGACCATCTTCTCCTTGGCTTCCCGGTGTAAAACATCTGAAACTGAATCATTTCAATGTCACTTAAAACAACAAAATGTCACAATCAAAGATAAAGAGTATAAAGATCATTTTTTTTTTTTTACCGAGATGAGTGAGTTTGTTGCCGACTGCTTCTGGTACCATTTGAGGTGGTGGTGGTTCCATTAAGGAGAAAAGCAGAGGAAGAAAGGGAACGGCTTCGTCTAAGCGCGTGGCCACCACCACCACTGCTACTACTCTTTAGACTAGTTTCTGATTCTTTTTCCCGGAGAATATGTTTATCACCAGATGATGATGATGATTTGAAAAAGAAAAACTTCTTCATTTTGGTGTCTGTATCTCCCAGTATCAATCAAGGCAAGCTTGAATCAGAACTATAATAATTATAAAAGAGACAGTAATCAAGAAACAAAGCTTACGGAGTTTGTAAGAGAGATTAGAAACTGGAACCTACTTAAAACCACTTACTTGGTCGTTGAGAATCATTCCAACGGTTTGACTCTTGATGAGAGAAAAATGAGTTAAAAATAGAACTCAAGAACTTGTCAGAGAGCTTATGACAGATCCGTAAACATCGAGTTGCTGTTGTAACCCCAAATTCAAATTATATCTTTTGCCAAAGTCGAGGAATCGAACCTGGGGGCGGAGAAACTGAAGAAAGTGTAAAGTTACGACTTACGAACATTCGAAATACAAAATCTATTGAAAGTACAAACCTTTGAAGTTACCATAAAAGAGAGAGAGAGATAGAAACCAAAAAAAAATCACGTTTTATGACGGCGTTAGTTAACGCCGACTTCAGGCAAGAAGCGTTACTTAATTCCAACAGCGATTCGGAAAGGCATATAGTGAAGACAAACAAATGAGACTTTTTCTTTCCCGTGAGCGTTTTCTGGAAATTCAAATCTCTTTTTCGTTGCGCGGATAAAAGCTCTTTGAATTTTCTTGTTGTGGGCCCATTTCTTTTACCTGTTTTTCATATTTTCTTTTTTCTTTTTTTACAATTGTTAGCTGTTTTTATATTTAAATTCTAAAACAAAATACTTTATTTATTAAATGTTAAAAATATAAAAAAATTGAAACCTAAACAAAAAAGTCTACTAATATATGTTGGTTATTACCTTCCTAGTGTAAACTTCATATCTTCTACTTATCAAACTTAGGATCTAACGGTTGATCATTAAAATAGGAATATGAGTGTGTATGAAAAGACTTTAAAGGAATGAAATGAATATTTATTATTTTTGTTACATATTAGTTTTGATAAAGAATTATATTTTTTGTCCTACAATTCGTTAAAATCTAATGAATAACAAGAATTCGTACGCATTAAATATTTATCATAAATGACGTAATTTTTGAAGGTTGAATAAAAATTGATTATTTCTCTTAATTTCTTATTTCATCATACAATAAGTTTCTATCATTTATTGGATTTCTCTCGACCAAAGTTTTTGTTTGACATTTTTAGTCAGTACATCAATGACAAAACTATTTGATATTCATATAACCATTTGCACCCTCCAACTTTTCACTCCATTTATCTAGTAGAGAAGAAAATTAAAGGAGCTTATAGGAATACCATCACATTGAGCGAAATACAAAACACACACACATGCCTTATTGAAAGTTTAATTCATCAACCGACATGACTGGCTGGTTTATTAAGATAGTAGAGGGCTTATTTCACTCGGTGATGGGCACGATAGTGACTCCAACGCTGTGGATGACATCACTAGCTTGTCCGTGGAACCCAACGATCTTGTGGCCATTCTCCCCGAGAGTGAACTTCTCACCCGCATCAATTCCAAACGGACTTGACTCCCTTTTGTTCGTCTTGAA
The DNA here is from genome assembly GCA_026261945.1 of Hirschfeldia incana. Taxonomy (NCBI): domain Eukaryota; kingdom Viridiplantae; phylum Streptophyta; class Magnoliopsida; order Brassicales; family Brassicaceae; genus Hirschfeldia; species Hirschfeldia incana. The sequence continues at coordinate 10,736,897 of JABCMI010000007.1, forward strand.
CTGAAGTGAGATAATAGCTGGTTCAGCCACTCCAAAGATCTTATCGTAGTATCCTACCACGGCCGTGAGATACTCACCATCCGCAAGAATAAACTGAAAACACACTCAAAATAACAATGATAAATGTAAATATATATAATTTAGGGAATTATAATGTATAACAAAAATAAATCTTGTTGTTTTCAAGAAAATGACCTCTTCAGCTCCGAGTACTGTCGCTTTCCCATGTCCATCTCCAGATACCATGTCTCTTCCCTTAGTGTACTCAAACTTGACAAAGGATACACCGTCGTTACCTTGTCCTACGTATATCTTCCTTACACCGTCGTAAACACCATCATCCCATGCAACTCCTCCGTTGCCGCCTACCGACGGTAGTTTCTTGGCTGGTATCAAAGGTGCAAAATATGCTCCTAGAGCATCAATAGCGTCACCTTGTTGTCCATGAAATCCGACAAGGGGACAATCCTTTTGCTCAAGAACAAACTTCTTTCCCTTTGTATACCCAAAGGATGATGTTCTCCCTTTTGATGTTTTGATGGTAATCGACGTGATGACGGTATTTTGAAAAAGGTTTGGCTTATCATAGGTTGCTGCCACCGATTTGATGTATTCATCCGGGAAACCAAGCACAAACTGCAACATTCAAGAAAGTAAATCTTTAAGGTGTAAATCATCTCTCTCATGACGAAAACTCTCAGAATCACTAAATCACCAATTACTTGGTACTCACAATTTTGATGTTTTGCATTTTTACATATAAATATAGAGTTTGCATCTAAAACCATGGAGCTTAGTCTTTTTAGATTATTGAACCAATCATGTATAGTGATAGAAGTACCTCGTTTATTGTTCCTCCTTTTTCTCCATGGTGAAGTTTCTGTGACTTGCCACCTTTGGCATACTCGAACTCTAAATAAGTGATACGATGATCATCTTGACCAATGCGCAGACTTTTAACGGCGTCGAAAGAGCCATCATTCCAAACACGTCCCTCTGGACCACCTTGAGCATCCAGCTTGTACAATGAAGGTGTGAGAGAGGGAATTACAAAGTAAACTCCAATGGCGTCGAGGGCATCACCCGCACGCCCATGAAACCCTACGACTTTCTTTCCGTGATCCTCAAACTCGAACTTTGTACCGTTCACAAGTCCGAGCAAGTTTGGACCAAACGTTGGAGACTTTCTACCCTTTGAAGTCTTGAAACCCAGGGATGTGATCACTTCCGTGCCAATGAGACCCACTTTGTTGTAGCTTCCCTCCACCGCTATGATGTATTCATCCGGGTGTTGAGCTACAACAAACTAGTGTATGACAAAAAAATCATTTAGTATAAATGAAATTATTGATGTGTAAATTTAAGATTGTGAAAAATAAAAAGTAAAATGGTAGTGGAGAACCTCTTTAGGGCTTTGACTTGTCCCATATTCACGCGTTACTACTTGGCCATCAGCCTTCACATACTCAAATTTGATGTAAGTAATACGTGTGAGATCTTGCCCTACATAGACTTTTCTTACACCTTCGTATACATCATCGTCCCATTCACTTCCTCCTTCACCACCGCGTATTGCCAGCTTCCGGATGAAATTCGCCATAGGATCTATAATATAAATAGAAATACTAATTAATTCTTTTCTTTTGTGTATACACCAATAATTTGTTTTAAGTTCTACTAAAAGATTATATACTAGCATTATTATTTGCCACTATATAACTGTAGTTATCAAGTGATGTTGATAAATCTATAATTGGTGTATTAGAAATCAATTAATGACGATATAGGTGTATTGTATAATGTTGCACAAGACCCCCACAGAGCGATCTGAAAATTTATTCCTTTCAATGTTTTGGTCAGATATCATACTACGTACACTGAATTGCTTACTCTCTCAAGCAAGATTATAAAACATAGCTTTCATCAAAAATAGAAAAGAATAGAGAACTTTATTCATGTTTGCAAATGCTTACATAAACTAATGATTTTTAAAATGAGACGCTTGTATATTATATAATTCAAGCTTGCGCAGAAACAAACTTCTTACAATTGTTTTTGAAATTAAATGACTTCTAATAAGGCTATTTCAACAAAACATATAAAAGAGAGGCTTCAAAAATAAATAACCAGACTGAAAGAGAGAGAGAGAGAGAGAGAGAGAGAGAGAGAGAGAGAGAGAGAGAGAGAGAGAGAGAGAGAGAGAGAGAGAGAGAGAGAGAGAGAGAGAGAGAGAGAGAGAGAGAGAGAGAGAGAGAGAACCAGTAAATCCTTGAGCTTTGATTGAGAATGAAAGAGATGAATGAGCTTGAAAGAGGTGGACATTATGGCTGTTTAAATAAGTGCATTTATCGACATTAGCAGACACGTTTGTATCCAATTTTTTGTCGTTTGTTACATGTACCTCTGTCTATGTCGTTGTAACCAACTCGTGGTAAACGAGGAAAGGCTACCACAAACGCAATAATTGAATTCGACAAGTCATAACGAACCAAATATAATATCATAGAGATGTTACTTCTCAAATGCAGATAGACATGGTTTTAGTTTAATAAAAAAAACTAAACAGTACATCAAAATAGTACAAACAAAAATGATGCAACTCTCATACATTACAAGGTCAGCCCATTATGTTGTTTGTAAAGTTTATTCGATCCGGTATCACATATACCTTCACAATCCCGGAAATCCGTTACATGCCCACCCCTAGTTAACACTACGTATTTGTTCTCAGCTTCACTCTCATTCTTAAACACTATATCTATCTAGCATTCTTTGCTTTCTCTTTGTTGATCTCATTTTTCACAACAGGCCAACCCATTAGATTATGTTAACCTATTGTAGAGGGGATGATTTGAACCCGGATGAGGCAATGCCGTTTTTTGTACCTGCAACTGCTACTAGACTCTGGGTTTGGGCAAAGACCATGTCGATTTAGGACTCTATTCAAAAATAAAGATACGACTTTTTGATGTTATCTAAAGCTAATAGACAGTACAAAAGTTGTATGTTAAAATAGTCACACAAAAGTTTGGCCTTAAATACTAGTTTATGATGGATCGAGTCCAACTTTCACGTCCAACTCCATCCATAGAGGTATAGTTGGACCGACCCATCCATAGAGATATAGTCGGACGTGAAGATCCATCCCTACAGAAAAAAACTCTTATACAAATAAGAAAATCATACGTGGAAGCTTTGGAACACTAGTCTGAGGACTATCCGACGCTTACAGAAGTTTTTTTGTTCATATAATTTTCTTGAACACACACACGCACACAAAATTAGAAGAAAAAGATGATTTATCCATCATGTTGTTCAGTCTTTTATTAGAGTGTAACTAAACACTAAATACAATGCAGTTGGACAGATTAAAAGTTTAGCTAGAAAATAGACATAAACTGATTTATCTAACTTGATTCATAAGTGATTTCTTAGTGTTACACCTTACAAGATTTATTATAAACCTTAAGTGATTTAAAGAATGGATTGAACAGACTCGTCACTTAGGCCAGAAAACTTACGTGATTCTTCTAAACCTCATCAATGATATTTAGCACCTCGTTGACTGTTTATCTTATCCTTATGCTACCCGTTGCCGGGTAAATAAGAGGACAATCAGCGTGTGTTCATCATCAAAATATAAATATTATTACTAACTAGATCTAAAATACATATTTTTATATAGAAAATCTAAACTTTAATTTCTTAAATTGAAAGTCCCAAATGTTCATCATGAAAATGTCAAACCGACCTGATCCTACGTACCCATTGTCTTTGTAAGATTATGGTTGTGATCGGCGATTAAACTTTCAATATTTTAAAGACTATAAAATGATTTAAGGTTTCTAAAGCTAATAATTTTTACTCATCACACTTAGGTTTTCTTCAAATCTCCCAAAATCCCTTTAAACATTCAAAGTCCAATGTGAAGAGGTTACTACTTATAATTGGGTTTATATGCATGAGATTGAGTAATTTTGTTGTCTATGAATTTATTCTGTTGATTATTCAAATAAGCCAAGCAGGATACAGCAGTTAGACATGCTCTTTCAGTTCGTGCAGCTGTTACATCAGGAAATTGTATTATGTTCTTCAGCTTTACAAGACTGCGCCAAACATGAACATTAGCCTCATGGGTGTGGGACACATATATATATCACCTATGAAATCTCTTTGGATATGTGAAGAAAGAAAAAGGATAGAATGAAACGTTTTCCATGTTTTATTTGCAGATATTCTCTATGTGGAGAAGATGTGTTATAAGGCAGTGACTTTTATGTCTCGGAGTTGTCGTCCTACAATCACGGTTTCATGCTTAACCCAAGTGTTGGGATTTACAGGTACTTCAAGCGAAGGTACTGGTGAAAAGGAGATCAACGCTAAAGGTGTGTTCTGAAAGGCTAAAAGCCCAGAGTGCTAGCCTCATATCTGACAGTAACGGAAATATGCTTCTTGATACCAAGGTAAGTCTTCTTTTGAATTTGCCATAAGATTTCATTTTGGTTTAGAGCATGATTAACCTGGGGTTCTTAGCAGAAAATAAACAATTTCTTAACTTCTGCTAAGAACCTCATTTCTGAAAGGCTAAAAGTCCAGAGTGCTAGCCTCATATATGACCGTAACGGAAATATGTTTCTTGATACCAAAGTAAGTCTTCTTTTGAATTTGCCATAAGGTTTCATTTTGGTTTAGAGCATGATTAACATGGGGTTCTTAGCAGAAAAGAAACAATTTCTTAACTTCTGCTAAGAACCTTATCATAAGAACCTCATCCTAAGAACCCCGGGTTAATCATGGTCTTTGCGATATAAATGTTGAGTTTGTTATTATCAAGATATGGATGATACCTGAACTTGTGTTATATTACTCATGCAGGAGTCAACAACAACCTGAAGATGCAGTTGCTCATGGAGATGGATATCTAGATTTCAATGATCTATTTACTCGAGCATGAGAAGAAAATAATGTTTGTTGTGCTGTCTGGTGGGGAAAAAAGGAAAGCAATAATGCCAGAATGAAGTTCATAACATCGGGCAACGCAAGACAAGTGAAGCCTCTCTCAGCATGCCATCAATCATGCATGGTCTTTTGCCGCACACAGTCTCAGGTATAGTGACACCTTAGGTTTATAATACTTGATAGATGTTGTAAACGATACTTTAGGTTTATAAATTTATAATACTTGATAGATGCAGTAAACGTTCGATGAAGAGAACCACATCATGAGTTTGTAATTCGTTTTTGTGAATATGGAAATCCTTATTATTTCCTCCAGAAAGAAAGAAACTGTCGTCTCCATAACAATGCCTCACGTCCGTTCATCCTAGTGGGTAAAGGAGATATTCCTACAACTTAGAGCAAAGCTTTTCTCTCTTGACAAAGCAGACCGAGCCAAATGACAAACCAGTGTCTGCTACAAGCGCCTGAAATCAGCAACAAGTCTCGTAAATATCCGTTTGGTTTCAGCATGTGCAGGGATAAACACCAGCTCCTTCATAAGTGATCAGAGATTCAACGTCTTCGTGGCATCTTGCTTCAACGTCGATTCAAAAATTATGTTATATTGGCTTCAACATCGAAGCCAATATTTGCTTCTTATTTTAAAAAAAAACATTTTATTTCTAAACAAATGAATCCACGAAATGTGAAAATGACACTTTCTACTATCTTTCATAGCTTGAAATAGTATTATGAATTATATAGATGTTTCATATCGGTCTATTTACAAGTCGGTCCAATCAAAATCAAAACTTAAATCTGTATATAAATGGCTACAAGACTAGCTAACTACTTTACTTGATACCAACTTAACAAAATGGAGGAAGAATCTTCAACAGCCACAATGAACGTTTGGTCGAGTCGAGTGATCAAAGAAAAATAAAAGGTTTGAGTCAAGGTTTTTAAAGTTTTGAATGAGACAAGAACGTAAATTCTACAATTCGTGAAAAAGACTGTTTTGAAACAAAATAATTTAAATTGTTTATGAACTTGAATACACATGTAACATAACGTATGCGTTCATTCATATGGTTATAGGCAAAATTGCAAGCATATCAATATTATTGTCGATTTTAAAACAATATAGGTAACTCGATTATATGTCAAATAAACTATATATAATCGATTTAATCACTTTTCACCGTCCATAAACATTTGATTTGTTTGATATATTTTGAAGTTTTCTTATTGTATACGTATACCGGTCTATGCGACTAATATAAATTACAATAGCATTTTCACGATAGAACTGAATTCTCTTATTGATTTCACCTGACATTTTTTTTATAAAAAAAATCACATAGTATTGATTTAATATGAACTTTTATTGTAAAATCACTGTAATATTCTCACCTACTACGATTATCTAGTCCAAAGCGGTGATAGTGATAACAGATCTGAGCATTAAACATAGGGAATGATTTTACAAATCCAATCTTATATGTATTGACTTTTCTGTAATGAACTTTTGTTGACTTTTGATTACTAGTTTCTAACTGCATTTCTCTTTGTGCCGCCACGATCAATGGACGTGAAGATTCATGACCATTTTATTTTATCAACAAAACTTTAAAGAGCGTAGCCAGCTTTATATTAGTGGAACAAGAGCCATGGTATTTTTATTTTTTCTCAAGTTACTAATAGTATTTTTTTTTGTTGGTTACAAATACAACGACTAATTTACAAAGATTCTAAAGGACGTGAAGAAACCTTCTGGCAGAAAATTCATATGTTTTTACTTGTTTTCATACGTTTTCTCGTTTTTAAGCCACGAAATAGAATTTATCCGCAAATCTCGCATGTACCCTTATATGTCTTGATCTCATTTGTCATATTCGAGATAGAAAATAGCACTACAAGAGTCAAGAGTATTAGTCAGATCTTTGTTGTTTTCATCGGACCCTCAGTACCTCTTAGATGATTGATCAATCTTCCCTTCCAACAAGGGCAACGCATTACTCATGGGTCTTGATGACTCACGCTCTCCTCGGTAACTGAGGAGTTAATTGGAACACCTCCCACCGACTATGGTCAGTGGGGTTTTCACACCCGGGTGAGCTAATTTTCAGAGGCTTGCAAAAATTTGTTTATAACTTCACAATTACTATGTGGTATTTCTATACTCTTTAGTTATACATTCTTTCACTACTCTAATTCAGATATCTTTCACTTTTAAATATATAACAGAGAAAATATACATATTTTAATGATGTAGAAACCAAATTAATTCTTTTTAAATCTTTCTACATGCAACACTAATTCGAGATGTTACTTGAATATCCACATATATCAGCATGTCTACACCCACAAGTCCTCTATGAGTAAAACATCCGGACCAAGATGGAAATGGCTAGTAGTGAATTTACTAAATCTTTAGCCACAAACCAAAAGCTATAATGCCACCACACGCAAGGAACAAAAATAGAAAGTATAAATGCAAATAAATATATAGAAAAGAATAGCAATAATATGTTTTGTTTTGCAGTGTATACAAACAATGCATAAACAAATAGTGTGTTCTTTTTTTTTTGAGCAAAAAAACAAAGTGTGTTCTTTTCTTGCTCCCTCGTGTTCAAACAACACTATACAGTAACTTAGATTACTCTTCTTCAGATCAATCTCTTTCTCTTGTTTCTTCTCCCACCACCATCCGCGCGAAAACTTTGCTCATTGACACCCCTTCTATATCTCCCATTCCATTCACACTAAGCTGCACCGTCGACCCCCCAACACTACTAGCCTCTGGACCATCAACCACCATTGCTGCTTTCTCATCTTTTGCTTGGACCTGAAGCATGAACTCTAGGTTCCACAACAAGTCTCCCATCGTTGGTCTCTCAACTCCATTTTGAGCCAAACACTTCTCCGTCAACTCACAGTACTTCTTCACCTCTTCAAGCTTCACTTTTCCATCAAGAAATGGGTCCAAGATCTCTTCCATCTTCCCTTTCTTCACCAGCTTCATCCCCCATTCGATCAAGTTCACTTTCTCTCTAGGAAGAGATGGATCAATGACCGGTCTCCCGCATAGTACTTCAAGCATCACCACACCAAAAGAGTAAACATCTGACTTCTCAGTCAGTTGCTGTCTAGTCAAATATTCCGGATCAAGATAACCAAAGCTTCCTTTAACCGCGGTACTCACATGAGTCTGGTCCAGATCAGGACCGGTCTTAGACAATCCAAAATCAGCAACTTTGGCCATGAAATTATCATCTAACAGAATGTTAGCTGACTTCACATCGCGGTGTATGACCGCTCTTGCTGAGCCCGTGTGGAGATAGTGCAGCCCTCTAGCTGCACCAACACATATCTCAAGCCTCTGTCTCCAGCTCAGTCTTTGGTTCTCTGAGTCATACAGATGATCCTTAAGCGTTCCTTTCTCCATATACTCATACACAATGATCATCTCGCTGTTCTCGTCACAGTACCCAATCAAAGACACCAAGTGTCTGTGTCTGAACTGAGACAGCATTTCAATCTCTGTCTTGAACTCTGCTAGACCTTGGCGAGATTTCGGAGCAGCACGCTTCACAGCTATCTCGGTCTTGTCCCTCAAGACACCTTTGTAGACTTTACCAAACCCACCAACTCCGATCACTAAACTCTCACTGAAGTCATCAGTTGCTTCTCTGATTAAAGCCAAAGGGTATCGATAACCGATCTTTGAGCTTGAGAATATCAAGCTCTCACCTGTTTCATTCTGCTTAATCTCCTCATCTCCAGTCTGTATTTGTCTACTTCTTCTTCTCCTTATACACAAAGAAAGTAAAACTACACCAAACACTAAAGCAACACACAGAGCTGCAGATACTCCAGCTATCAATCCAACACTCGGTTTCGAACTCTTGCTACGGGCATGAAAAACAGCATCAGAAGCATCAAGACTCCTCTTATCATTGCTCAGCTTCATAATCTCAAACCCGTTTATGAAAGAAACAGGGTAAACATTCTGAATTCCACCGATAGATAGATTCAGCGACTCTTTATTCACCTTCCTCATCACTGCATCAACGAAAGAAGGAGCTCCAAATGTCTCATTAGCAACCTCTGCCGACATGTCAATGGACTCGACTCTCTCAGAGTTCACAAATATGTCGAAGTTTATCTCACGCCCGATTCCAAAAGGGTCCACTATTATGTTACAGAAGTGGAACCGTAGAAAGTAATCAAAACCAGGCTCGACGTCGAACGTCCACGTTAGATTAGCGTTAGTGGTTGGATCAAGATCAGAGTTCAACCTCGTGGCGGTTCCGTAGACGTGAACCGGCGCAATGTCCTCTGTTATGTTACCAGCGGTGAAGTTAACAGCTTTGAGGTTCGTTACGGGGAAACCGAAGTGAGCTCTGCCCATGTAGGTAGAGTCAGCATCCCATTGCCTCCATAGCTTGTCTTGATCACGAGAGACGTTCAAGTTCCCCATGTTTATCCTGGAGACAGTCTCCATGGCGTGAGGTCTAAGTTTGTGACTCTTCTTGCTGCTTTGTGTACTAATGACACCTGCTTCTTCAGGTAGGAGATTGTTTGGAAGTCTGAAGACTTCCAAGGCGTTGATGAAGGCGAAGGAATCAGCTTCAGGACGGAAATGGAGAGAGAGAGTATCTGCGGAGACGTTTAAGCTGTATTCTTTGATAACAGAGGATGTCGAGGGTTTGTTGTAGTGTTTGAACAGAGTGAAGTTCTGAGACGAAACAGAGAATCTCGCTGAGGTTAGATCTCGAGAAGATGAGGAGAAGGGTAGGAGGTAGAGACGAATAAGGAACCATCCGTGTTGGTCGATTGTGAATCGGTAAGTTGATTCGCCGGAGAAGACTCTCGCGGTCTGAAACAGAGTCGACTCTGTTCCTGGAGGAAGAGAGTTCGAGTCGGTATTTGTGACGGAGACTCCTGCCGAGGAAACGCTAAAATTCCGACCGAGATTGTTGTCGGATACGAAGGTTCGGTTGTAGACTGTTTCATTCTCCGGCGAGCCGCAGTTGATGAAGAAAGTGTCGGAGGCAGAGGAGACCCGTGAAAAACAGAGGAGAGTTAAAACACATAAAGTTGAGAACTTTAGGCTTATCATAGCCAACGATGAACAGAGGAAGTCACAAATGAATTCAAAAACAGAGAGGACAAATGGGTAATCACGAAATCTTTAGGACACAGAGATTGTCTCGGAGTAGATAAGAGTAAAGGTGGAAAGAAAGTGAAATGTGTGTTGCAAAGAAAGCTTTTACATGAACACAAAACGCTTTTACACTTGTTGGAGAAAAGAAAAAAAACTGGAAAAGTTGTTATTTAGAGTCTTGAAAAGTGGTTTACAAATTCAAGAAGACGAGAAAAAGAGAGACACAAGTTGATTAACAGATATGTTGACAAAAGCTGTAATAACAAAATGTAAAATCAAGAAGAAGAGGGGCACGAGAAAGTTTTGTATTTTTATGTATATTTCGTTTTCAACGTTTTGGTTTTGACAAGCTCATCAAGCTGGAAATTCAATAAGATGTTAAGAGAAATAGTAATATAATAGAAATGAGGATAAGAAGCCAAAAAGAGGAAGAAGAAGATGAGATTGTGAGAGGCATAATAAATGATAAATCAAAGATAATTATTTCCCACCGGCTTCAAACGTGCCGTTAGGTTTGAGTTGTTCAAGAAAACGACAGAATAATTGTCTTTTTTGATAGTATTTGAATCAGTCAGTATTTATTCATTTATGTATCAGAGAAAATACTGATTTTTATTATTAAACTATTTTGTGAATGGAAAATTTTCAATTTGAAAAAAATATTAGCCCTACAGCGAATGAATATAAATACTTCATCCGTTTCATAATTACATTTAAAAATATTTAAAAACATATTAGTAAAATTACTAAAAAAATTCTAGTTTACCTATAATTAGTATACTATTTTATGTGTGTTTTAGTTAATGAGCTAAAAGGAGAAAAAAAAATTAGAAATTTTTGGGTGAAAAATGTGAGTTTCATAGTTTTACTTGTATTATAGTGAAAATTATTTTATTACTATAAATCACATTATAGGTACATTTCATTCCAAACTTTAATTTCTAAGTGTGAAACATTAGTAAACCATTAAATTAAAAGATCTCCACAAAATGAGATTGTTCTAAGAATGATATGAACATAATGTGAACTGGAGAAGTGTCATATAAATAGAAACATTCCTAGTTACGTCGGTAACTCTCCTGGTGTTATACGAACGACAACGTCTTATTGTGTAAACAAATACAACACCTTTTTCGAAAAAAAACATAATATCATGGGAGTTCTGATAAAATATAAATAAACCAGTTCTATTTTTTGGACATGTTTAATTTTTTTTGGTCAAATAAGAATATTACAAATAGGACGGACATGTTTATTTATTACATAATTTATCATTTATTAATTATCTAGCTGTTTTTTTGTTAATACATGTATGTATATTGCTTTTGATTATACATGCACCACACAATATCATATATGATAATATATTATAGTAGCCGATCCACGCCTCCACAAACAAAAGTTCATTTGAGCATCACTTAATAGTATTGTTTAATGTCGTTTGATATATGTTTTCTATGCATCATATCGTATATTTATAATTAAGAGAATATTTGGACTATGTCTTGAGGTGTTCCGTGTATAAACTTGCAACGTTTAAATTTTTTATACCAACTATAATTAGGAGACTATCGTCTATCAAGTTTTGGTCGATGAAATGACTTTTAGGATTTGCATATACTCGTGATTAATTTATTCCTTATTCGGACTAGTGTCATCTTTTATTCAATAAATCATAAAATATCACATGGTTGGTTTGTGATCTAAGGAATTTCTGTTGATAAATTTACTCAAAAATAATCTACATTAAAACGAATTCTTAAATGTATTATGTCTTGTACATTGGTGAAAAACGAAAATGTAAAAAAGAACAAGCAGGGATCCCGTTCTTCTATGAGTTAAGAGCATTTGGGGTGAGGGGAGATCTTGTGCTTCTGCTGATAGGCAAGTGAACACTGAACATAGACCTCGTGAAACTTCCAGCTTACAAACATCTCCCTTGTCTTCTATCAGTGGTGTAACAAAGATAGATTCTGACCATTGTGACCATCACATTGTCAACAACGTTTACAACAAAAGCCAAGATCACAATCAGTACGAATCGCCTAAGCTGCTCACTCCTTTCAGAACAGCTGAGAGTAGGTTGTGTCTTAAGAGTTTGCAAGTCATTCTTGCACAGGTTGATGGTGAACTTGTTGAGGCATTCAAGAGCTCTAAGTAAGGCATTTGCGCTCAGCAGCGGAGAACAAAGTTCACTATGGCTTGTGGGTTCTCTTCTCTAGCATTGTCCACAATGGCTCAGACACACAACAACAAACGCCTATGAGAATTCCTGAGAGACATATTGTACAGAATGCGTTCCCGAAGAATTAGTGATATGAAACAAGAGTATCACATTCAGTTTAACAAAACAAGATCAAATGATCAAGGCTTACGGTAATAAGACCATATCTTCAGTTCACATAATGCTCAAGAACATACCCAAGCAAGAGATAATATTTGGCTGCGAGGACTGAAATATGAAGTAAGCTGAAATGATGATCACAACTAAGCGATCTTGAAGCCAAACGTGCCTACACTGAAAAATTCATACAAACCCAGCAAGCAATGCGAGATTAATATGACACAAAGCTCAAATTTGAAGTAAAAGCATCTTGTGTAAGTGCCACAACGGACTGTAAGCAAACACCGCACAGAAACTAAAGGCATCAATGACATTACCTCAATGTACAAAAGCAAGACTACACTGCAACCTGCTGGATACATACTAACATCACAATTCAACGGGAATCAACTTCATGCTCTTTACTCATTGAGAAAATGATTGGAAGTACAATCTATTGCAACGCCTACCTACTGTAACAGGGAAATACTGAAGTCTGAGTCCCTTTCTCAAAAACCCTAAGATATATATTATACATGAGCAATCATAATATGATGATGTTGCTTGTTTCAAAGACTATCCTTTAAGCTGATTTTGATGTTCTGCACTTTGATGGACACTTGTAACTTTTGATCTTCCATTTCTTTCAAGACCGAAAGCAGGTTAGTCCTGTAAGCTTCACATTTCCTGTTTGCTAATTCCAGCTCGTTTCTGAGCTGAACAATCTTCTTGTCCATTTCATCCTGCAAAAAAAACAGAGCCAATATTGTATAAATGTTCAGACAAACAATCATGATTTGTCATATTATCAAAACAACAAGCATCTCATCATCCTCACCTCGGGCTCTTCTTGCTGACAGTCCTCATTGCGGCGTATCTGCTCTCCACCACTTGCAGAACTCCCTTTTACATGCCCGTTAGCCATAGTTCTCCTAACCTCATTTTTCATTTCCAAGGACACAGTCTTGGCAGCTTCTTGCAGAGCAACCAGAGCGACATCACAAGTATACTGAGACTTCCCCGCCTCTTGCACAAAACTAAAAGCTTTGTGCCGCAACGTGTTGTAACGGACAGTATGAGACTCCAAGTAGTTATCATACGCATGCAAACCATAGTCATCGAACACAACACTGCTTTTAGCATTCCTAGTCCATCTTTTCAAGATATAGTAAGGCGGAAGCGTAAGGAGATTGGTGACCCGAAAGACCGCCAGTATATGTCTACACACGATCCCAGAGAACTCAAACATCTGGCAACTGCAGCTCGCTCTCATCTCCAAAATATTGAACTTAACGCAATAAGCCTTGTGAGTTTCCCCGTACTTCGCAACCTGGTAGGTACCGAGATCCCCATCGTCATCAGCCTTGGACGCCATGAAAGTCAAAGTCCCCACCAGCTCCTCCTGAAACCTCGTGAACAGCTTCCTCGTGTAAAGCTCAGAGGCCTGCTTCTCCATCGGAGACGGAGTCTTCAGCACAGGAGGGGAGTTCATCGTGTCGTAATCCGCTTTAACTTCTTTCTCGAGACGGCTCTCCAAAGCCTTCTCGTACAACTTAAAGAACTGGTTTAGATTGGTCGAAGCGTTGATGTATCCATCAAAATACGAATTTATACTGTCGCTACGCTGAGTAGATGACATCTCGGCGAAAAATGTATCACGGAGGTATACAGGAACCCACTGCCGTCGGTCAGAGTACAACGTTTGTAGCCACTCATGATCTCTGAGCTCGTATTTATCAAGAAGCGAAAACCAGCACGACTCGAAATCCTCAACAGAGTCAGTCAGATTAACACACTTATGCAAATCCGACTCGAAAGAAGGATGTCTAAGAAACACATGAGACAACTTCTCCTGGCATTTCTTGAAAATATGCCACTTGCAGAACCTGTGCCGCGCCTCGGGGAAAACCTGCGTTACAGCAGCGCGTATAACCGGATCATGATCAGTAGTAATCGATACGGGAGAGTGTGAAGACATCGCAGCTAGCCAAGTCTTGAAAAGCCAAACGAAAGAAGCCTCGGTCTCGTTCACGATAAACGCGCATCCGAAAAGAACAGGCTGTCCGTGGTGGTTCACACCAGTAAAAGGCGCGAAAGGGAGACGATACCTATTAGACCTGTAAGTAGTATCGAACGTAACCGTATCCCCAAAATAGGCGAAATCAAGAATCGCTTTCGGATCGGCCCAAAACACATTCCCCACAGAAGACTGATGATCATCCTCGCTTCCCTGTACAGAGTAAAAGAAGCTAGTATTATCCGAATTCATCTGCCTTAGATAATCAAGAAGAAGCTGGATCTCTCCTTGTATACTCTTCTGCCTATTGTTCCTCATATAATTCCTGCAGTCCACTTCCGTGAATCCCACTCTACTAATCCCTCCGTACTCTTTGATAAGAGCTGACATTATCCTCCTGGGCCCCATCCCAGCAGCCTGCAACGTGTCGATTAAAGTTTTCGCGGGGCCGGAGATCTGCCTGTGGGAACGCAGGCAGTGGACCTGATCTGGAGGCACCAATTCGTGGTTATGATCTTTGACGAATCCGGAGACGATCCATTTACCGGAGGAGTCGTGCATTTTAACGGATAAGGAAGCTTTGCAACCGACTCTGGTGATGGTTCTTGGACGTTTGATCTCTCTGTCTTTTGTTCGTTTCTCGTTCATGTTGCGGAAGCCTTCCTTGGCGCAGACGAATTGGCGTTGTATGATGGCGCCGTCGCGGCGGGAGCGGCGGGAGGAGCTGACGCGGGTGCTGAAGCCGATGCGGCGGGCGTAGGAGTTGTAGAAGGCTTTGGCGGATTCTTCGGATTCGAATTCGAGGCCGTCGTAGGGCTCGAGGTCGGTGTCGGGGAAGTAGTGAGCGGCGTCGGGGTTGTTGTTGTTGTTGGTGGTGGTGGAGTCGGGGATTGGGCTGTCGAGCATGTCGATTGTGTCGTTGTTGTGGTCGATGTCGATGCCGTCGTCGTCGTCTACGTCGAAGTCGAGGACTTCTTCTTCGTTGTCCATGTCTTTGGTAATGGGGATCGTTCGGAAGAGAACTGGGAGAAGGGACGAGCTAGTGAATACAATTCAAACGAATTTGGAATCAATAGAAAGGGGGATTGTGAGATCGGAATCGAGAGAGGAAGGAGGAGGAATCTTGATTTTGCAAAACCCTAAACTGAGTGGGAGAATGATGAAAAAACAAGGGAAATAAAAGGGCTTTTGTGCAAAATATAATATATTGAACCGAAGCAAATACTATTATGCAAGTTCCGTTAGCTCGGTGACTTCGGTCATATGTAAATCTTACCAATTTAATACGAATCGAAGTTTGATTCGGTATCCAGATAGTTTGGTTTAGAAAATCTTATTGAAGTTAACCAGGTTTCTGATTCTGGCTAGATTTTATTTTAATTTTGTTAAAAGTTCGAATAGTTCAGTTAATATTGGTTAGGTTCAGTTATTTTTTTGTTTTCTTCAAATTGAAATTTACTTAACTAGAATCGTGCTTCTTATTAGAGTTGGTATAAGTTTGGTTATATTCTTTTTGAGATAATTATGGGGTAACCGACGATTTATGAAGCAAACTGATAAATAAACTCGACCGAATTGAATTCCTAACTGATTTTGAAAGGTTAAAAAATACTAAAAGAAAAATTTAGCTAGGCAAATTGATCATAAACAAAACTAGCCTATTTGATTAGTAGACACAATCCCCTACAATAACCTTGGTAGCCTTGGTTTTGACCATATACAAAGTTATAAACTGACCAATTGACATATTTATTCAATCATTTGGGAAGAACCAGTTTATAATATGATCAGTTTAACCCCAAGCTTTTAACTCACAGTTATACATCAGATAACAATAATGCATTTGTGAAATCAAAATCTTTCATTCAGTTGAGTCTTTTAACATGGAACATAATAATGAAGAAAGCCAACTCACACAAGAGCTAAAACTCAAACACAAAAGATTGACGATGTGATTAACAAAGAACAAGTTACACCTTAATAGCGTACTTTCTTATTGGAAAGTACATTTCTTTCTTCTTCTCCCTTTCTGTCTTCAGCGATGCCTGTTTCAGAGCATCAACACAACATATGTTAATTACTCATTCTCAGTTATTGCTTCGACTAAACACACAATACAGTAGACAGGAACCAAACATGGTAGTTTACCTGATGCTTGGTGAGTCTCCTCCTGATAGCTCTAGTCTTCTTAGGACGAAGATCAAGCGGCAAAAACTTCTTGTTCTTGTACGCCTCTCTCAATGCAGACTTTTGCTTCTGTGAGATCACTGTCAACACCTGAGCGATTGATTTCCTCACCACCTTGCTAAAAAATTCAAAAAACAAACAGAACCTGTTTGAGATATATGCTTCCTTAATCACTTACCACTAGCTAAATCATAAACAAATGCTATAGAGTAGAGATTGCGTGTTCGTCACGTTAATCACTCAAAATGTGAAAAATTCATTGCTAAATCACTCAAAAAAATGTGATGAAAATGCAATATTTTTGAAGATGTGGAAAGACATACATCTTAGAGAGCTTGTTGGGAGCACCTCCTGTGACCTTGGCGACGCGGAGAAGAGCTAGCTCGGCCTTGAAATCCTGCAACTGAGTCGAAAGATCTGATTTTGATTTCTCCCTTAGCTCATGAACCTTGATCCTCGCTGTTCAGGTTCCATTTAACAACACGAGTCAAGACTCCAAAACGTAAACGAGAAATGATGTTTAACAGTAGAGGAATGATAGTAACTGAGACTAGCTTACCCATTGCGTCTTCGAGTTCTCTGGCTTCCCCTTACTCTGTTTGAGTGTGTTTATTGGAGACGGTGACGGCTAAAGACTTTTAGATCGGAGATTAGGTTTATCTTTACTTGGGCTTTTATGATGGGGTTTTAATAAGCCTGTTTTGTATTATATGTACCGAGTCTCTAATAGTTTAACAACATGAGCGAGTAATAATTAAAAAGAAATCAATTGGCTCATAATACAAAAAGAACATGGATATTAGCAATCTACAAATTTTGTGTTTAGCAATCAAGACACAATCCATCCTCTGGGATTTTGGGTATACATCTAATTAGGGAGAAAGTTTTGTGTAGAGGATACAATTTCTCTAAAAAGAGCACTTGAAAATTTACTTCACACTTTTTTTTTCTTTTTCTATAAGCATAACATGTTATTACAACGTTTTCTAAATGTGAATCGCTCCTTTTAAATCGATTTAACAGTTGACTTTTTGTATATGTGAAATGGTTGATCAACAAAAGTTCAAGTTTAAAATGGACAATTTTAAAAGCTAGAAATTAAAATGGCGTAAATATATGTTCTTGTTTTGTTTTTGTTTAAAAAATCTGACTTTTAACTAGACAAATCTAGTTGTTTTTTATTTAGTTACTCCTTCAAGATCAAATCTTGGATCTCTAATTATAACAAATATTAATTAGAAGACACTGATTTTCAAATGTGTGGATGTGTCTCAGCATCAACAAAGCTTGAAGACATATAACTATCTGAGTATAGCCAATATATCATCATCTAACTAACACACATGTTACCAAGACTAGAGAATGTTGATATACCAAAACTGTTGGTCCAACAAAAGTTCATCTTGTCAGATGTTGTTACAGTTATCCACACATAGTAGTGAAAATATTGAATTTAGATTTTGAAGTAACTTCGAACTTTGGTTTTGCAGCTCATTTGGTCTTAGAAAATACAGATGCAACTGGTTTTTTAGCTTATTTAGCAGCTAGCTAGTTTGCAAATGCATCAATCATATTTGTAGATACTATAAATGTCCTTTTTAATCCAATATAAAACAAGGCAAAACGTGAATTGAAAGAGAGAAAATGCAATTAATTTAATTTAGTTGTCATGAAGAAGTAACTAAGTAAAAAAATAGATTTTTCCTGTTTCAAAGAGAGAGGTGTCCTTTAAAATTTTGAATATTTCAAAACAAAACAAAAGAAACATAGAACTTCCGTTTAAGCTATTTTAATGTCTAACTTAAAAAGTTGTATATTTTAAACCTCAACTTTTGTTGAATAAGATGTTCTATATACACAAAATCATCCACGTTGACTTTTCATATATCTAAAACAGCTTGGTCAGCAAAATTTGAATTTTAAAATACACAATTTTTTTAGAAGTTGGAGATTAAAATGGTTTAAGCCGAAACTAAAGATTATTTTGGTTTTTTGTGTAAATTATTTTGTAGCTGCTTTCTCTATGGTTAATAACTTAATACACAGTTGGCATGAGTTCTAATTAGAATGATTTTTTAAAAAAATCTAGGATCAGACTGAATAAAAAGAGTAAACTTCAAAAAGAAGTTTTTAGTAGAAGACGTTGTTGTGATTAATAATGTGATAGAAAAGTGTAATTATGAGTAGGGTGATGACAATTGCTGAATTATCTATATAATAAATATGATGATATATACATTTTGTCGACAAGTATGGCTAGGGCCGGTCAAAAAACTTAGATCCGAAGAATCAAATTAAATCCGATCCGAAGAAGTAGTATTAAATTCGAATCGAAATTAATTAAATATCCGAAACCGAACCCGATCCAAACCAAAATATTTCGAATATCCGAATATATTCGAAATAGATTTATATAACTATATATAT
Source organism: Hirschfeldia incana (assembly GCA_026261945.1). NCBI lineage: Eukaryota > Viridiplantae > Streptophyta > Magnoliopsida > Brassicales > Brassicaceae > Hirschfeldia > Hirschfeldia incana. The sequence continues at coordinate 10,755,959 of JABCMI010000007.1, forward strand.
TGATTATTTTTTATATTGAATGTATATTCAAAACATTTAAAATTTATAAGATACTTTTTAATTATCCAAATACTTGAAAATATATACAAATAGTCAAAAGTACATGTCTAAAATAATTAAAGCATATTCAAGACACCAAAAATAGTTAAAATATCTATTGATTCTCAATCTAAATATTCAAATCAAATCAATGTATATGTTAATTTTAGGTATTTTGACCAATGATATTCAAATTTATATGTCATATATATTTTTGTTTATAGATTTTGTGAATTTTAAATATATAAGAAATTTTAAAATTTTTAAAATTATTTAAATAGATTATCCGAAATCAAATTGAACTCGCAAAAATCCGAACTGAATCCGAATGGGTACCCAAACGTCCACCTCTGTATGGCACGAAAACACTGAATACATGCATATCCTATCGTTTCTAAATTAAGATTTAAAGCCATTTGGTCAAAAGGGTAGCTAAACCGGTCAAGCACCAACGCTGAAACATTCATTACAAACAGAAAAGAAAAACCTAAAATATGAAAATTCTCAAATATCTGCCATCATCTACAATGAAAAAAAAACGGTCTAAAGCGGCTTCCCTTGTTTCCGGGAGTCACTCGACTCCTTTTAACTCTTTCCCTCGTCTGTTACATGTGTTCTTGACTTCTTGGTCCACATTGTTAAGATTTGAAGAAATAAAAAAAATACAAGAAGTTTATTATAATTCACCTTTAACGTAAGAGCTAAATAAACTTACTAACCACAAATTTTCATTATGATCGATTGTTGTAAGATTATCTTTTTGGACCTTTCTCAGTCTCTCAATCTCTCTACGACTAATGAAGAACAACGACTACAAATATGACAAAAACTCTGAAGAAAAGTAAACTTGACTGAAATATCAAAATTACTTTTATTACACTCCAAAATGAATGAGGTCATTCCTCGGCCAATTCCGTGATACCTAATTAAAATATATTTGTTCTGAGGTCATTTTCCACTACCAGTCTAAAAGCTACCTTAAAATCAGATATAAATACTGTTCTGCAAATCAACATGGAGTATATCAATCAAAATTATATATGGTTGAGAATTTTCTTGAACTGAAACATTGTTTTTATAAAGTTTGTATTATATAGCTAACACATGTTCTACTAAAAAGTAGGCATGTTTAACGGTTTGAGAATCTCAAAATGGAAAAGTGGCCACAGTTTTGGGATATTTTATTTTATTCCACAGTCGTGGCTTAATCCAAACGACTCGTTCCAGGATAGGAAATGTTTAACTGCTGAGCAATCAGAAAAGAAAAAAAAAAGATATTGGCGTCACTTAAAACATCAAATCATAACTTTACAAAAAATCATAATCCATAAAACTAACCAAAATAACACCCTCTCTCCTATTTTTTCTTCGTATTTCTTTCTAATTTCGTTCTACAAAATTAATTATCTTTTTTTATTTGGTTATCTAACAAATAAACCCATTAAAATTGTACCCTAGTTATTAACTTATTATTAAATAATGGAAACTAATTTACTATCTAAAATCATTATTGGCACGTGTTTTTTTTAAAAATGTACTACAACCACACATCCTCTTTAGAAGATCGACGAACATACTCACCATCATATAGATGGCGTAGTATTATGGTAGCTAAAAACGATTTGCACAGATCGAAATACGAGAGTTTGGAGCGAACCTTAGGTTCCAGACTTAGTGACTCGACAACCTAAACATGCTGAACAAACAGACTACCTTAACTCTTTATTCAGTCCTTTAATAGGAATGATACCAAGGAGTAGGATATCAACCTTTTATGGAAATTCTTCTACCTAGATGATATCCCTTTGATTCTAATGCTAAAACCGTCTCGCTCTCTTACTTTTAATGGATATGTTTGGAACCACACAAAATCAGAAATGTACTCAGTTAAAACCGGTTATGACATACTACATTTGACCAATTTGATTCTTACACATGATAAGGTTTTTGAACCAAAGTATCACGAGTCTTCAGAGCCATGTGTAGAAGATAAATGCCTCGAGCAAGATGAAACATTTCTTGTGGTGTGTGGCGACGACAGAGAGGCTCGCATATAGACACATGGACACCCTACATGGTTGGACTTTATCGAACTATCTGTCCTTTCCAGGGTACTTTCCGATTAAATCTATATACCAAAACATGAACTTTCTGTTTTGGATGAGAAAAGAGGTGACTCCTTTGAGACAACAATCCAAAACTTTTCCATGGATCTGTTGGTACTCTGAAAAGCGAGGAATGATAGACTCTTTAATGGAAAAATCGTCTCTCCAATAGACACTTTCAACATGCATCCCTTAAGGCAGAATGTTAGAGGAAGACTGATGAAAATGAAGTGGTAAATGAAGACCAAAGCGACCCCTCTATTGCAGAGGTAGTTATAGCGCTCTCTTGGATACACCGAATCCTTACCTGCCAAATTGATGTGTTACGGATCAATAAAAGCAGTGTCAATGGCTTAGGTAGAGTCTTAAAGATCAAATGGGCAACAAGCGCTTCAGATAACGGGCGTGCAACATGACGCCCTCAGCTTTGCATGCTGAGATGAAATGCGTACTCTAGCAGCTTCATGTGTGGGTGACATGAGGATAATCTCGGTATGGTTCCAATCAGACTGCTCGGATCTAGTAGATATGACTACAAACTCAATGGATTGGCTAACATTCATCGCAAAGATTGAGGAACTTCAGAGATTCCATGAAGACTTCGAGAATGTTAACATGTCTCATATTCTTCGTAATATGAGTTATTAGGCGGACGCTCTAACAAAAGAAGCAAGCACCATGCGACATATTTTTTCTTACATAGACAGAGAAAGATACTTTTCGAAAAATCGATTTATATGCCACCACTTAGTGTAGATTGACAACGGGTAAAAAAATATTATTATAGCTTTTTTCATCATCTATGTTATTACTAACTATTATGATTATATATCATTTATTATTACAATAATATAAATGTTTAGACGATTTAGAGGTTAATTGATACAGTTTTATAAAGTCGGCCACCATATTTAGTTATTAAGTTTTTTTTTTATGATTTTGAAACTAGATAAAAATGTCTTGAAAATACCCAAGGGAGCAGAACTTTCATATCTAAGTTTAATTAGAGTCCACACTTTTTGTTATGCAAAGAGTAGAAAATGTAGATTTGACTTTTCACAAGTTTTGTACGCTTTAGTTTTCGTAACCTCGTGTGTTAGTGTAGATCTCACATTTGATGGTTGACTTTTCATGATCTCACACGTATAGCAATATTTGTAGGATAAAAAAAAAGTGGACGGATTTGATCCGAAAAAGTGGATAAAATATGACAAACGGCAGTGCAAAAAGTTTTTATATCTGTCAAAAGATTGAAATGTTTTTTTTTTAAATTAACCTTAGCATATTATAATGTATATTTGAGTTTGATTATGCGATGTCAGAAATCTTTTAAGAAAATCTCAAAGTTTTACAACATATTTTGTTTATAGACCTCGAAATAAAACGCAAAATTCTTCATCAAACTTTCACAAACTTTACTTTCTACCAACGGAATGAGGCATGGAGTTTTTTCGTAAGTTGAAGACTAAAAGAAAACAAATTGAGTTTTTTTTTCAGAAACTGAGGAGTTAACCGTGTTATTTTGAAAGTTGAGGGGTGGTTTCAGAACGTCGCCATACTTGAAAAGTTACCACTTGTGAAGGGATCCAATCATTCAAAGATTATTTTTTATTCTTTCAAAAAGCAAATAAACGTGTTGGAGTGCGTAGACAGGAAAGGCATCCGTTATTTCGTCACCATCAAACCAAAACGGCGTCGCATTGGTGTACAGTTCTCATTTTCTAAACCTTCCCAATATAAACAGAGCCCTTCAGCAACTTCATATTCGCTATAATTCCTTTGTCTTCAACAAAACTTAAACACACAGAAATTTAGAGAAGACTTCGACAACCTCTTCTTGAATATGGTCAGTTACGTTAAGATTTAATAACCTCTCTGCTCTCCATCTCTTTCAGAGCACATCTGAAAATGTATTAGTTCGTTGTTCTTAAGATATAGTTTGGTCTTTTTATGCGTGCAGGCAAGTGAAACAGATAACACCATGTATGAAGAGGTATGTGTGATGCTAGTAAATAATAAATGAACGTATTACGTTCTTTACATAGATAGAGGGATCTGAGTTTTGAATGATGTTTATAATATGCAGAGTTTCATTCAGAACACTCGAGGTATGAAACTATTCACGTGCAAGTGGTTACCAGCAAATCAAGAACCAAAAGCTTTAATCTTCATCTGTCATGGATATGCAATGGAATGCAGCATCACGATGAACAGTTGAGATCAGCCCACTTCATAATTTTCTGTGTATATTTACATGTATTCATTTAATATTAAAGATTCTATCAATGTTTTGTGATGAATATGATTGGATTAGGTACTGCGAGGAGGCTTGTGAAGGCAGGGTTTGGAGTGTATGGGATGGATTACGAAGGACATGGCAAGTCTGATGGGCTTGGCGCTTATGTTCCAAACTTTGACCATCTCGTTGATGACGTTTCTGCCCACTACACATCGATATGCGGTAATGTTGACTTTTATAGGGTTAAACGTGTAATATTGACTTTGGAATGCTTATCTGAATTCACGGTCAAAGCCCCTCTTTATTTACCACGAGTTTTTTTGTGTAATGTAGATACACAAATGTGATTTATTTACTCAATAATTAGTATATGATGAAAAGATGTTTTCGACTGATGTTATTGGATGAGAGAAAGTAATTCACACGTAACTGTATGTCGTATCACTTTGTGAGAAAATGATTTTGATGTGTTTTTGTCTATGGTTGGAATGAGTAGAGAGAGAAGAGAATAAAGGGAAGATGAGGTTTCTGCTAGGAGAATCAATGGGCGGGGCAGTGCTTTTGTTGTTACACAGGAAGAAGCCTGAGTTTTGGGATGGGGCCGTCTTGGTTGCTCCAATGTGTAAGGTAACATTCATTCTATCTTTTTAGGTACTCGACAAGAACTTCGCATTCATAAGAAAAGAAATATTGCATATATTTATATATTATACAAAACTTTGATATATATATATATATATATATATATTACTTTGTTTTAGTTAATGGTTAGGGTTAATTCAAAAAGACCTAAAAGGGCTAATATCTTTTTCAATTAATCTTAATTTATATCATTAAACAAATTAAAATTTTGACCAAAAAGTCAAAAATATTTTCAATCAATAAGTGAATGTAATATTATGTAATTGTTTACAAATCTCAAATGACATTAAATCTCTTATCTAGTATAGTGACAATATCAGTTATTTTGCAACATTTTTTTTTATAAATCAAATAAAGTGAAATTAATTAGATATTGAAAACATAAAAGAGATTGAGAGTAGAGCAAAGAGTTTGACATATATTTTTGAAAATTATTGGGGTCGGGGGTATTAAAAGGTATATTTGAAAAGAAAATTATTGTGAAAGCTGTGATGTACAATACTTTACATATATAGAAGAAGGCAGTGACTAGATTTTTTTAAGAGGTTAGTGTGACATAGAGGTTGATTGGTAACAAAGTTAGGAGAGCTGACTGCTTAAGTATCCAATCACATTTAAAATAATAAAGCAGTTACGGGAGCATTAGCGGCTGCTAACTGCTCTATATCATAATGCTCTCTTGTTGAGCTTTTAAAAGAGCATTTAACCTATTAATATATAATTACAACTATATCCTTATCTAACCCTAATCCTAACTACGTCCAAATATTATATATTTAGGTTATTAACAAAAGTTTTGTCTTCCACAAAAAAAAAGCCGTCGGCAATTGAAAGCAAGGTACGTGTTTTTTTCTTTGATCTCGTTCAAAATTACACTTGAATCTGTGTTTTTCAACATACGTATAATGTTCTCTCGTATAGGTGTAGGAATTTTTTATATTGTACAAAAATGTTTTCTAGTTTAATGTTCACTTCATAACGTAAAACTATGCACATGTTGTGTTTTAAAGTTATTATACGTACATGTAATTTCATGCTCTATGCTCTGTATAATGAATGGTGTTCATAATAAATCACTCACTTTTTCATTCTGTTCTCTAATTTAAAATACATACTTATATTCTAGTATTTGTGTAACTTATCAAAAACAGGAAAATGTCAAGTCCGCAGGATCTTACCCCACCGATAGCCAAGGTATGAATACATGAAAACATCGTTTAAATTAATTTTGTTTGAGTGTTGTATTGTTTATAGTTTTATATATTTATTTGTTTCTTTGGATTTTTAGCCAAAATTTTTTTGGACACATGAAATGAGTCATGAAATGTTAGTATTAGCTAATGGTGAAAAAGATAAGGGATACTGGAAAGGAACATGTTTTAATGAGATGGGAAGACAAAACATTCGAGCAGGACTTTCTACAAAGTTTGGTTTTGACCTACCTTGGGGTAAAATTAAAAGCCGTCTTGAACATTTACGAAGGCAGTATGATATATATAAACGTGTAACAAAAAATGCGACCGGGTTGGGGTTCACTGCATTTGGTGAGATTGATATGAGCACGGATTGGTGGGATCAATTGGTTAAGGTACGTTTCAACAAGCTAATGTGTAAATATATCTTTTATCATTTTACAATTTTTTCTTCAGTTTATAATTTTAATTTGTTTATTGTAGATGTGTCCAGAAGCTACAAAACTTCGTACTCATCCTTTACGTGATATTCCACTGCTTGATACTTTATACCATAAAGTTACAATCTCAGTCAGTGAAGGTTGGCAGCATCAAGAAGGAACGAGCCAACTGCCTCAACAAATAGAATCTGAAGAAGAAGAAGCTTATGAGATACCACCTCCAGCAAATAGGCATGCAGATAGTCAAAAGACTAACCAAACAAATGGTTCCAAAAGAATCCGTGAAGAAAAACCTTCCAGATCGAAATCTTCTCGGAAAAGGCCCAACTCAGATCATTGGGATCGTATCACAAGTACTTTAGAAAATCAAGAGAGATTTTGGTCAGCAGGTCGAAAAACATTTGACTCCTTCAACCCATTTAATACAGCTATATGCACAGAAGAATTACTGAAGATGTCAACGTTAGATCAGGACAGCGAGCTATACTGGGCGGCTCTTGATCATCTAGCCTGCAACGAGAATGGTCGCCAAATTTTTATGACGTTACCGAATGAGCAACAAAAAATAAAATATCTAGAAAGAGCTACTGGAAAGAAGAACTAAGATGATTTTATATTTTTATGTTTTTGGCTGGTGTTTCTTTATCTAGGTGACTTTGGTTTTTGGATTTTAAATTAGTTTTTTATTTATATGAGGTTTACGTGAGTTTGGTCAATCATATTGTTTGCTTGATTACATGTGGTCTACCTTTGTTAACGTGTATGATTATTCCGCTCATATATTTTTTTTTTGCAGGAAGTTGCCATGGAATGTAACAAAAACGTACTTGCAATAATTCGATTATTGGTCGAAAGCGAACAACTTGATCCATACGCTGATAGACAATTGATGAGAACAGACCGAGGTCGTGGATTACGCCATACAATGCAAATGATTAATGGTTCTGGCAGAGAGTGCTATGAAACAGTACGAATGAATCAAGACACTTTCGTACGTTTATGTGCTACTTTGAGGAATAATTATCAACTTAAGGAGTCACGTGAGTGCTCATTAGAAGAGGCAGTAGCAATGTTTCTGGAAACACTTGGACATGATGAAGTACAGCGAGAGATTGCTAAAAACTTTCAACGTAGCCAAGAAACAGTGAATAGAAAGTTTATGGAGGTACTAGATGCTGTCCTTCTTCTCTCCATGGATATTTTAAAGCCTGCTCATGATGAATTTCAGCAGACCAACAGTCGTTTGTTTTCTAATAAGAGCTATTGGCCTCATTTTCGTGATTGTATTGGAGCTCTGGATGGTACTCATGTGTCGGTAAGGGTTAAAAGTGATCAAAAAGAGAGATATTGGAATGTGAGAAAGCAGTTCGCTTCGATGAATGTGCTTGCGATTTGCAATTTGGACATGAAGTTTATATATGCATATGTTGGAACTCCAGGCAGAGCACATGATACAAAAGTTCTTACTTATTGTGCGCAGAGTGACAGATTTTTTCCGACACCTCCTGAAGGAAAATATTTTGTTGTTGATTCTGGATATCCAAACAGAAAAGGTTATTTAGCTCCATACCGTAGGACCAGATATCACCCACATCAGTGGGGTGATAGACCACCTAACAGTGCAAGTGAGTGGTTTAACAAACGTCATTCGTCTATACGTTCAGTGATTGAACGTACTTTTGGTGTGTGGAAGGCAAAATGGCGTATTCTGAAAAATGAGGCACGATATAATTTAAAGACACAGTGCAAAATTGTTGTTGCGACGATGGCGCTTCATAATTTTATACGTGAGTCAGCCACAAACGATGATGATTTTGATGAGTATGAAGGAATGGAAGAACAAGAACTGAATCCGCCGAATCCAGAAGATGTACCTGAAGTTGAAGTTACTCGTTATGAACCTACAGGAGATGCTTACATGACAGGAATTCGAAACTCCATTGCAGAAAGTATTTGGGCTGCCCGATAATTGTTTCAGCTATTGTTTTCGTATGACCTTTATAATGGTAGGGAAGATGTCTACGTGATTTGCTTTTTTGTTTTTCTTAATAATCATTTGTTGTTTTTATTCTTATGACTATTTTAATTATTATGGGTTGCTTGTTATTCATTTGCTGTTTTAATTATTATTATGTCTATTTTAGTAATTTGATATTTAAATGCTACAGCTTTACCAATCATGTAATGACATTATAATTAATATAGCATACTGCTTCTGCTGCATACTGCTTCTGCTGCATATTGCTACTGCTTCTGCTAATGCTCTACCAATCAAGGCCATATTTATAAACATTTTATTATGTCGTGGGCAACATTTTGCCCACCACATCCAATAGGAACGAAATATATACGCAATTGCCAAATCTTGGTTGTCAGTTTATAAAAGGGCGATGATGATCTGAAAGATGCTGAATTACTAGCGGGCTGTAATCAAACTAAGAGAAGCGTGTGAATTTCAAACTCTTAGCATGTATAAACAATAATGAGGAAAAATAATATTTTATTTATATATGAAGCTTAGTCAAATATCTTATTAATCAAGCCCACCCACTAAAGTTCCTGAAGTAATCATGCAAATAAACCCATGCATAATTTAATTCTCTACTTGCAATCAACGTTCCCAGCTAGGCATTATGCGGAAGCTATATATTACTATTTGATAATTCAGATGCACATGCAGATTACTGAAGATGCCTGGATAAGAATATTACAAATACAAAGTAAGTGCCACTAATAATCGTGTTCGTAAATTATGCGTATCACAGATTGCAGAAGAAATGAAACCAAGCCCTTTGGTTATTTCGATATTGACGAAACTAAGCGGGGTTATACCCACATGGAAAATTATCCCTGGCCAAGATATTATTGAGACTGCTTTTAAACAGCCAGAGATCAGGAAGCAGGTTCGTTTCACTTTCTAAACATATACTAAGTGATGACATATTATAATGCAACGTATAATTAAAAAAATAATAATGTGAAATGATTGAAGGTTAGAGAGAATCCTTACTGCTACAAAGGACGTCCACGTTTGAAGACAGCCTATGAGCTCTTGAGGGTTAGTACCGATCTCGAGAAGAGACTTAATGAGGTATATAACTCTTTGTTTACTAAGCAGTACTGCTGAAATGATGTATAGTGCGGTTGATGATTACAATTAATTTCATGTAATGGTATTAGGTAACGTTACCGTTCATGGTGTTGCATGGAGAAGATGATAAAGTCACCGACAAAGCAGTGAGTAGAGAGCTCTATGAGACTGCGTCGAGTTCGGACAAGACTTTTAAGTTGTACCCTGGGATGTGGCATGGTTTACTCTATGGCGAGACACCAGAGAACATTGAGATTGTTTTTGCTGACATCATTGGTTGGTTGGATAAAAGAGCTTCTGATGGAGCTGGAGGGTTCGAATCCGAGCTTAAACGCGAAAATGATGCTTTCCAAGTGAAAGAGTAGGTAGTGGCGTTATTTATCAATATCACAAACGAATAAAAACACAGTCAAGTTCTGTTTTTTTATTTATATCTCTGTTTTTTCTAAGTGTGTCTTTGTTGTAAAATGATATTTGTAACTGCAATCTATAATTATGGACATGTGCTTTGGTTAAAAAATCAGTCGCCACTGCTCTTCCACCAAAATGGGAGTTGCAAAACCTCAAGTAAAAGTCAGTGTACTATGTATTCATTAGCAAAATAACAGATGTCGAATTAATAATTTACAGAAGTTGAGATGTTACTAAGTTGTTATGAGAGCTACAAAAGTTGTTAGACAGTGGATGAATGCAACGACAGTTGATCAAGGAAGATTCACAAGAAGGTGACAAACAACAAAGCTTTAAAATGTAAAAGTCCACAACAGTCGGGTCTAAATGCAATTATGATTTTTCGTATATCAGTGGTTTTTTTTTTTTTTTTTTTAAAAAAAAATCGTATATCAGTGGTGATCAGATGGTGGTTAGGTTCCAAAACCTTAACTTGAGTCTCAGCACTATATTTATATGATTGAGTCAAGGTCACTAATGTTCACCTCTGTGAAAATGTACACAAAGAGATCAGATAACCAATGTGCAAATGTTCTTGCTATAAAGTATACACACTCTTCTGATACGAAGTCATGCTTGTCCTTTCTTCTTAATAAAGTATGTAACTACTGTTTAGTGTAATGATATAAAATTTAGTTGGCAAAAAAAGAGAAGTATCATTAAGTAAAAAATATTAGCTATAACTCAAATACTAAAATAGAGGTTTAGTTGACTCTCAAGCTCAACTAAAGCACATAAACATTAACAACTCCACTCTAATAACTCCACTCTCAATCTCACATACCAAAATCTCCAATGATTCTCTATATAAACCCATTAATCCATCCCTCAATAAACATCAACACAAACACAAAACACAACATCACAATCCAAACTAAAGACTAAAATGGCCAAAGCTCTACACATAACTATCATCCTCTTCCTCATAGCCTCTAACCTCCTTGCAACTATCTACTCCGCTAGACTTCTTGATGAGATCCAACCTCAGTCTCAGTTAGTCCCAACCGGCCAAATCCCCACCGTGGCTCCAACAGAAGCTGAGGAAGAACCTGCACCAGCAACTACTGTCCCGGCGGGTCCAGTAGTAGCCACAGCCGGTGGAGAAGGGCCATTACTTGAGTTCTTTATGCACGACGTGCTAGGAGGATCACACCCATCAGCTCGTGTGGTCACTGGAATAGTAGCACAAACCGAGGTGAACGGGATACCATTCTCAAAAGCCAGCAACAGCATCTTCCCTGTGGATAACGGAGTCCCACTAGTCAACTCAAACAACATCAACAGTGTCATTAACCCAAACACAGCTCCACTCCTCACCGGCCTTGGCGGCGCTCAAACCAGCACAGTGATCCAAAACACTAACGGCAACTCCAACGACGCCCTCAGCACCAACAGCCTCCCTTTTGTAACCGCGGGAAACCTCCCTCCAGGTGCCGCACTCCAGCACCTCATGTTCGGAACCATTACCGTTGTGGACGATGAGCTAACCGAGAGCCACGAGCTCGGGTCAGCAGTTATAGGCAAAGCTCAAGGGTTTTACTTGGCTAGTTCCTTGGATGGCACTAGCCAGACTCTTTCTCTGACCGTGTTGCTAGACAGAGAGCATGATCACCATGACACTTTAGATGATGCCATTAGCTTCTTTGGAGTTCACAGGACCGCCTCTCATGCCTCTCAGATCGCTGTTATTGGTGGGACAGGTAAGTTTGAGCATGCTAAAGGGTATGCTATAGTGGAGACTCTGCATAACCAGAACAACCAGCATATCACTGATGGTCAAGACACCATCCTCCATTTCAGTGTATACCTCACTTACTACAAAGCTTGAGTGTTAAACAAGATATGATTGCTTTTGTATATGTTCTTCTGCTTGTTGCTTTTTTATCCTTTTGTTTCTATTAAATGAGACTGTTTCAATCAAAATCTTGTTTCATTCACACTTTCACAAATGGGTACATAGCCACATTAACTTTTATAGCAATGTGACTGACTTGCTAAGAGGCCAATCCTAGAGCCTGACAACTTCCTTAAAGGCTATACATCTCCCTTTGATGATGCATAGCCAAATGCAACAACTACTCTGTATAACTATTCTCAATCAAAATACAGAGAACGCAAAAAGAATGAAAAGAATCACTTTGTAGCTCTACATGATGAAGCTGACTACCTCAAACAACAAATCATCCACTATCATACTTTCTAACTCGCAAACCAATGACTCATCATCATCATCTTCAGGTTTGAACCACTCATCAAGGTCTATCACTGGCACTTTGTTGGATGATACTTTCTTGGCTCCCTTCTCCTGCTTGGCAAGTACTTTACAGAGCTCTTGTTTCAGCCCACATGTGCTCAGCTCGGTGCAAATCCTCCTAGAGACAGGTTTCTTCCACGTTGGTGTAACTGTATAAGATTCAAGAATCTCTACCAGACCTGAACTGACTCTGTCAAAGAAAATCCTTCTTTCAGATCTCTTCCAAGATGTCTCAGTGTAATACTTCTTCTCCATCTTCTCGAAAACTTTGAAGGTAAGAACTGAATCCAGTTTGTCAGGAACCAAACTCTTGTTCATAAGTGAAACTTCAGACAAGATATCATCAATGTAAGAAGACTCCCTGATCTCTTGGCTATCCAAGAGCATGATTGTTTCACTCTCCTTGCTTTCTTCGGTTTCAGAACCAATTACAGACTCCTCATCGCTTGATACTTCCATCCCACTCCCTTCTGAATAACTATCAGACTCAGATTTCAGGTAGTCCAGCTGTTTCTCTATACCTTATGCCATTAGAAGGTTTTAGTTACAGTTTATACAATTACAGACAAAGAGAATATACACAAGGTAACTTGTTCTTTACCATGAAGATCTAGATAAGGAAGTTCATCACTGTCTTCCTCTAACACATCGTCGTTGAAAATAGGCTCAAGAACAGAAACAGGGCTAGGTTGATGAGCTTCTTCCGTCTGACATCCAAGAGATGCAGTGGAGCAGTCTGATGGATCCTCTTCACTTTCATCCTGCAGTTTTCAATCAAGAGTTTTCACTATCTTAATATCACACAACAGTCACAATGTGCTCTCAGAGAATCATTAGGATATCATACCATAATAGTTACCTTGCTAATGGAACCTGAAGGAGAAGATACATGTCTGAACTTGACATCTTGTGCAAATCTCTTTCGCTCCAAACTCAACACTGAGTCCCTAGAGGTACTAACAATCAACTTAGAACCAGCTTCTTTCTTCTGAACCAATGTAGTAGTACTGCCACTACTCATTTCCTTTGGTTTCTTCTTCTCAGGGGTAATCATGTATTGCCCTTTCCTACTCCTATCTCGCAACTGAGAGTCACTACCGAAACCAAGAGGAGAGAAACGTCTCGGGGAACTCTCTTTCTTCTCAACGTTTGTGCAATGTCTCAGCTTCTTTGGCTTCAAGTTCAAGTTTTGCTGATCAAATCTCCTACCAAATGTCCTCTGTTTCGGCTTCTCACCATATCTCTGAGAGTGAACAGGCTTAGCTAGTGCATCAATGATACCCTTGGACGCTAACAACTCTATTTTGTGTAGATAAACACGACAAAGCTCCTTCGTTGGCACCACCTTGAAACCAAAATCAAAAGCTCTCGACTTTGCGTGATGCAGAGGTTGTTGAGATATCCCATTGAAACGCATCGTTTTGGCAAAAACAGAGGATCTAACCTTCTCCTTAGACTCCATCTCTTTTCCACGACCTGCAACTCATTCAAGAAATCAACGCATACCCAGAGAATGAAATGAAGCAACGATAAAGAAAGTCGATTGCTTTTTGTAGAAAGAGACAATTCTATAAAAGGAAACTCAAAACAGAGAGACAGAGATCAAATCGGGAAAGCAATCTAACCTTTTTTTAATGGAAGTAAAGATCTTTTAAAGATTGGTTGCGGATCTCATCTGCGAAAAAGAAAGAAGGATACAACAATTGGATCCTCTGACTTTTTTTCTAAAACGAAAAACAGAGCAGATGATGAATTTGAAAACAGAGAGGTCAAAGAAGATTTTGGTAGATTGAAGATGATAAACGTTTCTCTCTCTCTCTCTCTGGGTCACAATCACTTCTTCAAATTTTTGTTTTGATAGAGAAGAGAAGACACGAAACGGAATCGACGTCAAAGATGGGTCAGTTTCATAAGAAATCTTTTGGTAATTTAATTAATTAGTATTTAGTTTTTTATAAACCGTCCAATAATATTTGCATGGGGCCGCCACAATTATTCATGCAAAGAAAATTACGTCCGTCACTTTATTCTTCTTGTCAACAAAACATTTTTTAAAATTTTAAAATAACAATATCTTCAAATCCAATGCAATTAGAAAAAGATGATATATAATATGTTATCTTACCACAATTAATGACTTCTTAGGCTGGTCGGCATTTGTTTTTGTTTAAATCTGCATATTTGATTTAGTGACGTAATGACAATTATACTGTCTACAGAATTTTGTTTGTGTTTATAAAGGGTGATGGTATAGAGTACTATCTTTTACTATGGAAACAAAATAATAGAGCCAGAAAGTTAGTATGGTAGTATGTTAAGACGGGACATAAATTGACAAAAGATGACAGATTAGGAGAACACACAAAATCAACATATTAAAAATAAATATTGTACCTTTTTGGGCCAATGAAATAAATATTATACTAAAACAGACAGTATTCTCACTTTAAAATTAAGGCATCAAACATTAATAATTTAAGATTAGTAGATCGCAGCTGTTTCTTATTAAAAGTTTAATTATATATATAGAAATTTGTTTTTATTAATTTTTTAATTTCTTTGGATTACTTCTACTTTCTAGTCACTTAATTTCTTTTCGTTTGCCGTAAATAACAAATTCAACAAATCTATGACAATTCATTAGGCATGATTCAACAAATTTCACCCTCTTTACATGGATGTCAATTATAAATTTAGAATCATAAAATTTGAATGATGTAACACAAAGTTAAATTTCAAAATAAAAATATGAGAAATTTTTCAATATATTAAAAAATAAAATTAAAATATACGAATTCTAAGTTTTTCCATTCCTCCTTTATGGCTAATTGATTATTTGTATCAACCTTGTACAGTTTGAATTTAATATAAGTGTTGTTAAAAAAAACAATAGTGGGCTAAATTTTGGGGGTTTTGAATATTTCTCCAGGTGATGAGCAGATCGCAAAAGAACAAAACTTAGGTTCACAGTGAACCTCTAAATTCATCTATCAATAGAATTTATTTATTTTATATTTGATATCTTTTAAAAAACGAAACTAAATAATGAACCCATTTAATGAATTAAAATTATGTTTTTAGATAAATAAAAAATAGTAACAATTATAAAAAAAAGATTTTTGTATAATATTGATAAATCCGTCGGCAAATTATAAACCTTAAATTATAAATACTAAATCCTAAACCCTTAAGAAAAGTATGAACCCTTGGGCAAATCATATACCCTAAAACGTTAATCTTAATCTCTAAAGCGTTAATCTTAACCCTTAAACCCTTAATTCTAAACTATACTATTAATCCCTAAATTCTAAAAAAAAATCCTAAACCATAAATTATTAGACAAATATTAAATTCTAAACCTTTAATCCTAAACCATTAACTATTTCAAATTTATGATTTAGGATTTAGTATTAGTAGTCATAATTGAGGGTTTATGACTTAGGATTTTGTTTATGATTTAGGATTTGATTTAAATTTAAGGGTTTAGGATATATGATTAAACCAATGATTCATGTTTTTCTCAAGAGTTTAGGATTTAATATTTAGAATTTAAGGTTTAGGGTTTAGTATTTACCGACAGATTTATCAATATTATAAAAAATATGTTTTTATAATTGCTACTATTTTTTATTTAACTAAAAACATAATTTTAGTTTATTAAATATGTTCATTATTTAATTTCTTTTTAGAAAAAATATCAAATCTAAAATAACTAAATCCAATCGGTGAGTTCACCTTGAACAACATAAGTTTTAAAGTTTTGTTCATCGCAAAATCGTTATATGATTTCATTTAGGCTTTACATTTGAGCCCATTATAATACTAAAGGCCCAAGCTATCTAGGGTTTAGCCTCTCTTTTATCATCATCCTCCTCACCACTCCCACCAATAAAAGTGTCTGCCGCTGCAAAATTGACATATCCTTGCAGCTGCTTCACCTTTCCAGGTTCGTCCGTCTTCGCCTCCTTCACTGCTTCTTTCGAATGATTATTCATTATGTCAAAGCTTCGCTCTTTAGCTTTCTTACCATTTCATTTTCATGTCTCCTAACAGATTTTGAAGTTGGAAAGATCGTTCAGAGCAATGTCTCCGGCTAAAGGTACGATCTTTACGCTGATAATCATGTTCCATATGCTCGTCTTGTTGAATACTCACTTGGGTCTCTTACAAAACCTGTGTCCAACAACGCAAACACTAATAACTAGTCTTGTCTGAATGTTCTGTAATAGTAAGAGACAATGATCTTAAAGTTTGAAGGATATCCTTTATGTTGTCAAAGTTGTTAAAGCTCTCTTGTGTATTGCAGTTGATACCACGAAGAAGGCTGACCCAAAAGCCAAGGCCTTGAAGGCTGCAAAGGCAGTGAAGTCTGGCCAAGCTTTCAAGAAGAAGGACAAGAAGATCAGGACCAAGGTCACCTTCCACAGGCCAAAGACTTTGACCAAGGCCAGAGATCCCAAGTACCCGAGGATCAGTGCTACTCCGAGGAACAAGTTGGACCATTACGGTATCCTCAAGTACCCACTCACCACCGAGTCTGCGATGAAGAAGATTGAAGACAATAACACTCTTGTCTTCATTGTTGACATTCGTGCTGACAAGAAGAAGATCAAGGATGCTGTTAAGAAGATGTACGACATCCAGACCAAGAAGGTCAACACCCTCATCAGGTATGTTAAAAGAGAATGTTTTGTTCTTTGCTTGTGAGTTTGGTTTTGTGTTTCCAAATGTATAACTGACACAATGTTGTGCTTGGTGTTTGTTACAGGCCTGATGGAACGAAGAAGGCTTACGTTAGGCTTACACCGGACTATGATGCGTTAGATGTTGCTAACAAGATCGGCATCATCTAAATTTTATCTTAAAAATAGACTTGTTTTCCTCTCTCTCAAGTATCATTACCCTCATATGGTTGTAGTGTTTGAGCAAAATCTTTTTTACAATACATTCTTGTTGCAGTTTATTGAATTCAAGTTCTATGTTTTTGGTTTGGCTTTGCAGTCTTATCACAAAACCCTCTTATATACTTCCAAACGTATTGCACGTCCTACTTTCTTCTCTGTGAGGATTCACACTAGTCGGCTAGTCTATCTGTCCATCAGGTGGTTAACGATCTAATAAACTAAGAACTAAGAACTCCTATCTATGCAGCCACTTCCTTTGAACTAAGAACTCCCATCTATGCAGCCACTTCCTTTGCAAACGATATAAGATCTAAAGATTTTCAAGTTATGGCCGACTCTTTGAAGATTGTTCAGAGTTAACAACATCCGATAAACTTGTGTCACTTTATGATCTATACTCTCTATGATCACAACATTGTGTGTAGATTTCAATTGACATTCTCTACGATTCCTTTGAAGTTTTGGTGCAATAATAGAGACCGAATTTCAATCAAACATGCATTTTAAAGACCTGCCAAATAAAGTGGGATACGATGTATATATACAGACCAGACGCCTAACCATTACACATTCTCCCCCTAAATCACTCACACCACTAACAAAAACAAACCTCAGGAAATAAACAACTGCATCTAATCTTCAATTTCAATAAACAAAATGATATACCTCAGATACCAAGCAATGATTAAAACACAATCCTACTACTTCATTGCTTCGTCTCCTGAAAGAATAATGGAATCTACGTCTATAAGCTCCTACTTAGCTTACAGAAACTAACCGTGGTTTTACAATTTCTAGTCATTTGGTGTCATTCCCGAACCGATAAGCCTCGATCAGATTGCAAGTTATGTCCTGTCATCGCATCCAATAACATTATCCCGTGGCATCACATGATGGTTGTTATGTGACTCTGAGCTAATCTTTAATGAAGTGAAAATAGTTCAATCTCTAGATCAGTCGATGTTGGCGTAGACCCTTGCCATAATGTGGTTGCATTAAACGCATATACAATCCGTTCTTACTCGATAACGTATCATGCGTGCCTTGTTCAACTATTTTGCCTCCATTGAGAACCACAATGTTGTCCACATGTCTCATCATCGCCGCTCTATGCGCTATCAGAATCGTCGTTTTGTTCCCCATTATCAACGTATCAAGAGCTTCCTGCACAACGCGGCTCGACTCGGATTCAATAGACGAGCTCGCTTCATCAATCAACAGTATTGGAGCGTTCTTCAGCACTACACGAGCTATGGCGATTCTCTGTTTCTGTCCTTGTGTGAGCTCAACACCTCTCATCCCGACATGCGTGTCGTAACCGTGGGCTAAGCTGCTGATGAAATGGTGAGCGTTTGCAATTCTCGCTGCTTCCTTCATCTCAGCTTCACTCGCGTTGTGCCTTGCGTATATGATGTTTTCTCTGATCGTCGTGGAAAATATTATTGGCTCCTGTTGAATCAGACCCATGTGGCTTCTTAGCCATCTCAAGTTATATGACTTCAAGTCTCTCCCGTCTAATAAGACCTGACCGGCGACTGGATCGTAGTATCTCTCGATAAGTGATATTATTGTGCTCTTTCCAGAACCAGAAACGCCAACCACAGCTAGTGTCTGTCCCCCGCTGACTTTGAGACTGAAGTTGCTTAGTACCAACACTTCCGGGCGAGTTGGGTAGCAGAAGTCGATGTTTTTCAGTTCAATGCTTCCGTAGACGTTAGGCGGGCTAAGAGCTGAGGTATCATCAGGTTCAATTGTTGGCACTCGGTCTATGATCTCAAATACTGAAGCGAGAGATCTACGGCGCTTAAGAATGTAAGGTGCTAATCCGAATGGCTCGACAAGGGCAAATGTAGCAAAGGAGAAAACCATGTACTCGGTGAGAGCTGTTGACAGTTTCATATATCCACGCTTAACTGAAAACGCGGTGAACCAGAGGAGGAGAGCATTGCAGGCGAAGAGGAGAAATTGCGAGAAGCCAAATGCTAAGCCAATACCCATCCCATGGAGAAAGCTCTGCCTGAGTATCCGCTGAAGTTGCAGTCTGTAGAGTTCCATCACCTTGTTACCGGCACAAAAAGCAACAACAGTGTATATGTTTCTGACAGCATCCTCGAGTACTAAAGACGCCTTTCTATGCATCTCCTGTATGCCCTTTGAGAATCCAGCAAGCCAAAGTTTCTGTTTGAGGGTTATATTAGAAACTAGCGTCAGGAGAATAGACAGATACTTATAAGCAAAGTGCATGAAACAGAGTAGAGAGAACCACATGCTAAATCGACGCTACTTGAACTCGAAACAGTTTACATAAATCAGAAGTACAATTTGACAAAGGGGAAGCATGCGACTACTGAACCGGAATTAATTAACAAAAAAAACATAAGGGTCTGTAGGGGGAAGACTAAGAAACGAAACGAACCTGAGCAATGGCGGAGAGAGTTAGTATCGGCAAAGTTGCCAATGCAACAAGGGCCAAACGCCAACCGAGCAGTAACCCAATAAGAACGGCAACTATAACAGCAAAACTATCCTGAATAAGTATCGAAAGCCTATTGCTGAAGGCGGCTCTGACAAAAGTGGCATCATTTGCTAGGCGCATCGATAACGTATCTGGACTGTTCTCTTCTTCGTCATACCATCCAACTTCATTACGCAGCATCGCTGGCACATAGAGACAGATAAATGAATGAAGCAAGTGAAAGCTGTAACACGTAGTGAAATGAATTAAAGAAAGAAGGAAAATATTGTAGTACCTGAGAACATCATCCTCCGCACTCTCTCCGTCATTTTCTCCCCCATAATACCGAAGTAGAAATGCTGCAAGAAATTGGCAACAACTGTCACTACTCCCATGCCGGCGATGATCAAACACCACTTGTCAACCTCCTCACGCAGGTGGCTTCCCTTGCTATTATAGTATGCCGTCACTACCAATGCAATGACGTAAGCTAGAAGAGGATTAAAAGAACCAAAGATGGCAGCACCAATACTCCCTAATACAGCATATAGCCACTCTGGAAAACTAAGCTGTGCCAACTTCCAAAATGAGGGAGACTCCACCTTAACATTTGTTGAAGTGTCATCAGAATTGCCAGGAGGGCGGCTAAATGTCTGTGAATGGGAGCGCTCATTTTTGGGATCCGATATCAAAAGGGGTGATATTGGGGACTCCGGATCTGAACCATTTGATTTCTGACGTTGTGGACACTGAATGTCGATTTTTGGTAGTTCTGGTAACCGCATCTCGAAACTATCTTGTCTTTTAATGGCTGGTTCCCTTTCAGTGACTTCCAAAGACGAGCCATTTTCTCCCATTTTCTCTGGAGCATGGTTATGATCATTGGACGACTCTTCACTATTAAAGCACATTTCCTGGGGGCGAAAAACGTTATGACCTCTCTGGAGAGATGGAGACTTGGCCATTTTGGGTGATGAATGTTCTTGGAAGCCACGACCAGCTGAAGAGTCCCTCTCAACCTGGAACGCAGCAGGGTCGTTGTAGTTCCTAACTGGCATCCTGTAAGAAGATAAGATTCCATAAACAAGTAATTCGTCAAGGTCTACCTTCACATAGATCATTATCAATCAAAAGCAGTCAGACACTTGACAAGTTGTTAGATAGATATGTCTTGGCTGGAGAATCATACCGTCTGGGTAGCTTTGTCGCTTCTTCACACTTAAGAAGCTCGGCATACAAATTACCAAGGTTAATTAATTCATCATGTGTGCCCATCTCAAGAAGCTGACCCTCTTCCATTACAGCAATATAGTCAGCATTTCTTATCAGACTTAACCGTCGAGCTATTATTATGGTAGACCGTCCTAACATGAGAAGATCAAGAGCTTCTTGGACAACTCTTTCAGCTTCAAAGTCTAGTCCTCCAGTGACCTCATCAAGTAGAAGAATTTTTGGATCTAAGAGTACAGCTCTAGCAATCGATAGTTTTATTTTCTGCTCCTCTGTCAACGTTAAACCAGCTTTCCCAACCTAGAAGATAAACAAGTCATTTCCAATTTCTAAACTGAAAATAGAATCACCAAAGTTGCAATGCATAACTATAAACTTTGTAGTGGATGGTTTACCTGGGTTTCATATCCTTTTTCAAGTGAGCTAATAAATGTATGTGCCCGAGCTTTTTTAGCTGCCTCCTCTATCTGATCCATAGTAGCATCTCGGCCATATGCAATATTCTCTCTTATGCTCAAGCTAAGTAAAGCTGGCTCTTGTGTGACAAGACCTATTTGGCTTCTCAGCCACTCTAATTTTAGATTTTTAACATTTTCCCCATCAAGTAGAACTTCTCCTGTTTAAGAGAAAACCAGAGATTTATTCAGATCAAAAATAGTCTCCGCTGCAGATGAGTGACAAAGGGAGATTTGAATAAAATTATTGATACACCTTATCACATATCATCATACCTAATGTAGGATCATAAAACCTTTCCATAAGAGGAATAATACTGCTTTTTCCAGAACCGTTTCTACCAACAAGTGCAACAGCTTTCTTAGCAGGCACAGTGAGGTAAAATCCACTCAAGATTGGAATTTCAGGCCGTGACAAATAGCTGAAATATACATTCCGAAACTCAATATTTCCTTCAACAGCAGACAGAATAGTTCCTTCTTGATTAGTCCCAGATGATGAACGACTTATCATCTCAAAAAGCCTATATGCCGCAATCCTTCCTTGATCAAATGAGTAGAAGTTTGTAGCAGCTTGATTTAAACCCCTGCACAGCACAACATGATTATGATCTGCAAATCAATGTGTATACTTTCAGAAGAAAGATACAAGCAGTAAAAGTAGAATCTGAAACTTACAGCCCACTCAAAATAACAGCAAAAAGAGCTGTAATGATTTCTCCACCAGTCGCCCTTCCGTGAATAACAAAGAACCGACCAACCCAAAGTTGCAGAGCACATGAACATAAAGCAAGCCCATATGTAAATCCAAGTCCAAGTCCTTGCACAAGACTAATCAATATACCATATCTCAGAGTTGCTTGGAGAGAGGTTGCATAAGAGTATTTTGCAAGAGTTTCATTTGTAAAAGCATACAACGTCCTAATATAAGAGACCGCCTGCAAATTTAGACCAAACTCTTTTAAGCGTTAGAAGGCGACATATTTAAAAGAACTTGTACATATAAGACAGACTAGTGCCGCGTAATTGCCATGCATATAAGTTGATGCAATATATCAAGTTACAGATGCAAGAACGATTGCACATGTATCCTAACCTAACAAACGAAGCAGTACAGCCGCATTACGTAACCTAAAATTCCGACCTATCTAAATACAATCTATTTAGATATCAACCTCTGCACATCGAAAATGAACTTCATCGTTCACAAGTCAAAAATATTTCTGCTATAACTCCAATTCTTAAATATCATTGTTGGAAACATTTCAAAGCTTAATGCTTGCAACAGGATTCGATAATAAAATTAAAGATCAATCCTATCTGCATAATGTCCCCGACAAACCTAGCAATTCTAGTACCTGTTCAGCAATGCCGGCTGCTTCAGCATAAGCATCTTGAATGTTCTCAGCAAGTCTGTGGAGAAATATATTTGATACGCCTCCTGCAGCAACAATGAAAGGACCAGTGGCTAACGTAATGAGCGCTATTTCCCAGCAGTTGACAAGACCGATCACAAGACCACAGATAAATGTTGCCATATTATGAATGTAATTTCCAACCTGCGAATGTACAAGATCCCAAAGATTAAAGAAATGCCAGAAAATGTACCAAAAATCCTTGCATACATAAAGATATTTGCAAGCAAACTTGAAACCAGATTTAGAAGTTTAAAACATACTTTTTCGCTTAGAGCCGACTGAATGAGAAGGACATCACTCAGCACCTGGCTAACTATATCCCCGTTATTCCCATATGTATCGAAGAAACTCATATCCTGATTTAGTAGTACTTGGACGTACTTTGACCTGATCACAGCAGTCTGCCTCTCTCCAGTCAGTATCCAGCAAGACACCTCTATAACAAAGAACAATTAATTATGGTTTTAGCTAATAGCATCATTACAGTAGAGGAAAGAAGCATCATTAAGTATAGTTTTTAGATATAGTGAACTTACCAATCCAACCAGATATGAAAACACCCCCAGCGATGTATACAATGGTCAGCGAAAGCTGCAAAAAAGGGTAAAGATTACTTAGAGGAGCACATCATTACAGGATGGTTGCCAGTGTTTGAATGAGTTGCAGTTTTTCAGGATTGTTGCCAATGTTTCATACCCTCAGAGAAATAAACAAGACATTCAGAAGAGCATACATAGAAATTCAAGACTAGAAAACCAAAAGCATAAGCTTATAACAAGGGTTGCCTTCTTATGAGCATGGATTTGAGTAAAACGGAGGTAACTATTCAGTATCCACATAATAACACCCAGAAACCCACTAACAAGCCAGCATGCATATCCACAAAGTTGCTAAATATAGAGAAAGACAATTACAGAATTTCACACCATCCGTTAGATGCTAAACCATGATTATTTCAAGAAACATCATACCAACGCTAAAGATACTACTGAAAGCTCGTTTAAGGGATCCCCTCGTTTAATTATAACACTACATGCCCACGTTCTTTACTTAAGCCTAGTACATTTATGACCAGCTAGTGCCACAAACACTAAGGATATAACAGCCCTGGCATGTTTATCTCTCCACCAAATGTTCAAGAACTTAGCAGGAACGTTACTTAAAAGTTTACACTAACGTAGTAAACCACTACAATTACAATAAGCCTACTCCGAAAGACTAAAAAAAAAGAGCTCCAAAACTCGACACCCTAAGCTAAATCTCAGAGCTCTCAATAGCTCCAACATGAAAAGCCTAAAGCTAAGGAAAATATAGAAACCTAAACTCCATTTCCCCCGAGCTCACTCAGATAACTAAACCAAGTAAAATTACGAATCTACCAAAGCCAACAAAAGCTTAAGCAAGCTTATGAGCTAACCTCCACAAGGCGATCAAACTGATCATCAGCTCCCCGCCGCCCCGGCTCACTACCATAAGCAAGAACCTGAACAATCTTCGCGAAGTAATGCAAGTAAACAATCAGCGCAGCTCCATGAGCAGCAGCAGCCACGGATCCGAGCACCATCAGCACCCAATCGAACCGATCGGCGCAAGCAAACAACTGAGAGAACGGAACAGCCGCAGGAGGAGGCTCCATCTCCTCGGGATCATCCATCTCCTCCTCTTCCTCCGCCTGCGTCGCCATCCCCGCGCCGCCGCCGCCGTTCTCGGCGCCGGGATCGAGGTAAGGGGATGGAGACTCGGGAGGCTCGGAGACTTCGGAGACGGGAGTTAGGGGTTGTATGTGCGGCGGAGACCAGCCGAATAAGCCCCTGGAGACCATCATCGCGACGGAGGGGGAAGAGGAAGAAGGAAGCTCTCTCTCTCTAGGTTTTGGGGATTTTTGATTTCAGTGGGGATCTGTTTAAAGGTTAGAGAGAGAGAGGAAAGGAGAGGAAATAGATTAATGTTATTTTCATGTTTGATGTTATTAATTTAAGAAAAGTACCTTATGTTTATTTCATGGAGTATTTACACATTTTGATGATTAATGTATTGGTTAATTACACTGTGGGTGGCTGCTAACGGTCAACTACGGCGACGAGTTTTTAGTTTTTTTTTTAGTTTCAGGTATTCTTCGTTTATTCTCTGCTTATTTTGTTTTCATTTTTCCTTCTAGAATTTCTAGGAAAATTCTTAAGAAAACTGTTGAAATCAGTAAGTATATTTAAAAATCTTTTTCTTTTCTTTTTACCAAAGAGTATACACGTTGTGATGATAAATGTATAAATCTAAAACTAAGTCTTTCTCATAAACTATTTCAGTCACAAAAAAATCTCATTAAATAAGATAAATAAACATAATATTTAAAAATAAAATTTGATGAACTTTTTTGGCTAAATTGTCTATAATTCCTAAAATTTCAGTACTAATTTTATACAAACTAGCCTCTTTGGATTGAACTTAACTCATCTTCTCTACTTTTTTTTGTATGCAAGTAATGCAATACCGGAGAAAGAATTAGGTTATGCCACCAAAAAGATTTTGTAATAGCAAAAAAAATCATTATTAAAATTAACTGATATCCGGAGTCTCGAAAGGAACTCTCGAGAGGAACCGACTAGACTAATGACCGTCCACCGGTTTATAACCGGGAAGTCCGTCGGAGCATCCAAAAGAGCTGATGATCACCCTATTTAAAGCTCACTAATGGCCACATGTTAACAGACTTATCTTTATTGTGCTCACTGTTAATATGGTCGATGCGAGGTAGTTGAGATTGGTCGTAAGTATATTATTTTGTCATAAGTTCTAGAGGTAGTTGTTAGAATATCGCTGTCTTCGAAATTATATACATTACATACATATATTCGTTTTCCAACCGTACCATATATATATCACGAGAATACCGTTTCGATTTTATACTTCTCTGTTATAAGTCAAAGTTACAGAAAGAAACCCTAACTAACTAACACTAAGGGCATGATTATCGCGGGTATCTAAAGCCCATATCTTGTTATTTTGGATCGAAATATAAATGTAAAATAGGTTAATATATTGGAAACGGGCTGAATAACTTCTTAATTAAGAAGTTTCTTTGTCCGTTTCTAAAAGACAGGTGTCATTGTTTCTTTCTCTTCTTCTCGTTGTCGCTTTTCTCTCCTTCTCTTCGTCTTCTCCGTTCTCTTACCAAGTTTCTTCATCATCTCTCTTCTTTACCCACAGAAATTTTTTCTTCTAAAACCAAATTCAGCCAAAACCAGCTTCGACAGAAAAAATCTCTTCTTCTTCATCGCCTGTGTGACCGTGCTTGCGTAGCCGGCGAAGCAAAATCAAAACTTTTTGATCAAAATCAAAATCGCCTCCTTCAATCACTCGCCTCCTCTTCAGGTAATGCCCAATAAAGCTATTTAGTTTAAGCTTTCAATCTTGATTATTCCTTTTTAATGGCAGAAAGCTAGATACTTTAAGCCTTCCTGAAATCTGAGTTTAGTATAAAAATTATGTTTTGCTTTCTCTGTTTTAGGGATTGATCACTTTGTTTGGATATATATTTTCAGTCTCCTGGCAGTTATGGCAACCATGTTTGATAGATCAGTTTCCTCGTCAAAGTCCACCAGCACTGAGCCTGACTTTGTTCTTCACATCACTTTCGATGTGTTCTTGATGCCTTAGACTGGTTGTTGCCAAGTAAGATGATGATGGTCAGTAGTTTTTTCTGATGTGCATGATTGGTTTAACCAGGTTGTGAAATTTGTGTCTTGAATTCACTAATATGATTTGATTGAAAGCTCGTTGATAGGCTAAAATCTAAAGATAAGAACTTGTGTGTTTTTATGATTGTTAATAATAATGCAACATGATATGAGGTAGATGCAGTTGAAGTTTGATGCGCTGTGTGCTTTGATCACTTGGTTATGATCATGTTTGTGTAAAAGTTACTTTCTTTTGCTTCATGCAGCTGTTCCATTGGAAGTACTGTTTTGTTAAATGTCTTCGTATGTGTTCGTGTGCTTCCTTGTTTTTTTAAAAGTTCATTACTGGTGGATTAAATGTGGTTGGTTAGTATTGCATTACTGGTGGATTGAGTTTAGCCTCTGATGAGTATTTATCATCTTTGTTTTTTTCTTTGTTTATATACTCTCTCACTGTGTAGGACAGTCCACTAGCACTTGCTCAAGCCTACGGGACACGAGAAAAGCTCCAAGCAAAACACCCGGAGCTCACTGAAGACGGAGCTATTCATATAGAGATCAAAAAAACCACCGGTGACAAGATTCTCTCTCCACAAGTATCCTTTATTAAGTGTAAGTTTTTGCTGGTGAAGGGACTGGTGTTTTCTTATTTGTTGTGTCTTATTTTTCATGTTCGTGTGCTTTGTTGTTCTGTTTTATGTTTCATGTTTTAAGTTCTGCTGCTTGTTCTACACTTCAAACGATTTTTTACTAAGATACAACATAAAAGTTTCTAAGAATAATCTGGATATTTGCTTATGTATCTTAACAAAATCTCTTAGTCTACTTATATTAATAAACTAACTTAAGATATGCAATAAAAGTCCTAGCAATGCTGATGCCCTAAATTCTTACTAACATTAATCAACAGCTACGTATAACTCTTATAATAAATGAAGGAAGAAGAAAAAATGTAATTTCTCAAAACAAGGAAGAAGAAAAGAAACATGTACAGAAAAAAAAAACTTGGAAAGATGTGCATGTTGGTTGGTGTGCCGCGAAGAATTGCAACAAATAGCTGTCATCGTTTCTTACCATTTTCGCTGTCGAAAGCAAGCGGCAAGCAAGGTGCGGGTGACGACAGAGAAGGGTGCTACTACATGTGAGACTAGAAAATGTCATAGCTTTACTAAATGGCAAGTATCATTGAGGCAGTATGGAGAGAGACTCATGTTCTGCCAGTGCATTTGATCTTTTGCTCACTTTTTGTTGAAAATGTCATTGTTTTTCTAGATCTTTAGCAAAACTCCACACATGTTTGGTTAAAAAAAAAAGAGTAAATGAGATAGTAATATTTTTGAAAAGTGTGTTATAATTATATCATATTGATCATTTTATTATATGTAAGGTGTATTTATTATTTTATAGCATGAAAGCATAAGTATATAAACTACGTAAGTCAAAAGAAAGAAATAATATACCAAAGCGAGAAAGGAAGAAGTTACTATAATACGTTCGAAAGGGGCACTTTACAAATGAAGTGAAGCGTCCAATTTATAGAAGAATTGTGAGACATGTTTTACTGTGAAACATTAATAATATGAGATCCACTTTGAAGACAATACGTAAAGTATTGACTTTTACAACACTCCCCCTTGGAGACCAGTATTTTAATGTTCTATCATGCTCCTTCAGTTGCCTCGTTAAAAACTTTTCTTGGAAAACCCGGTGGGAAAACCATAGCAAGGTAAAAAGAGTACGACTTAGAAGCTCCCCCTCGAATAGACAATCATTGTAAGTCTTGTAGATGACGCATTCCAATGTTGTAGACATGTTTTCTGAATATCGTAGTAGGTAGTGACTTCGTAAAGAGGTCTGCAGCATTATCACAAGATCGAACATACTTCACTTCAATTTCTTTATTCTTCTCGAGTTCTTGGGTATATGAGAAGAACTTCGGTGGAATATGTTTGGTTCTGTCACTTTTGATGTATCATTACTTTGTTTGAGCGACAAATGCTGCATTGTCTTCATATAAGATGGTCGGTTCTGAATTGATATTGATCCCACTACTTGAATAGATGTATTGACTTATTGATCTGAGCCAAACACATTCTCTACTTGCTTCGTGGAGAGCAATGATCTCAGCATGGTTCGAGGAAGTGGCTACAAGTGTTTGTTTCTGGGAGCGCCATGATATGGCAGTTCCTCCAACTGTGAATACGTATCCGGTTTGTGATCGAGCTTTATGGGGATCAGACAAATACCCTGCATCTGCAAATCCAACCATTACTCCGTTTGAGTTCTTAGGATAAAATAATCCTAAATCAATAGTTCCTTGGAGATAGCGAAAGACATGTTTGATCCCATTCCAATGTCTTTGCGTAGGAGATGCACTGAATCTGGCCAAAAGATTAACGGCAAATGATATATCGGGCCGAGTACAGTTTGCAAGATACATAAGTGCACCTATTGCACTTAGATACGGTACTTCTGGACCAAGTATCTCCTCGTTTTCTTCATGCGGTCGAAAAGGATCATTTTCAACATTAAGTGATCTAACGACCATAGGGGTGCTTAACGGAGTTGCTTTATCCATGTTGAATCGTTTCAGCACTCTTTTCGTATATGTAGATTGATGTACAAATATTCCCTTTTGAGAATGTTCAATTTGTAGACCAAGACAATACGTTGTTTGTCCGAGATCTTTCATCTCAAATTCTCCTTTTAAATACTCAGATGCCTTTTGTATTTCTTCTTGAGTTCCGATAATATTTAGATCATCAACATATACGGCAATGATCACAAATCCGGAGGATGTTTTCTTGATGAAAACACAAGGGCATATCGGACTATTAACATATCCCTCTTTAGTTAAATGTTCAGTGAGACGATTATACCACGTACGTCCAGATTGTTTTAAGCCGTATAATGATCTTTGCAATTTTATTGCACATAACTCTTTTGGTTTAGAACTCAATGATTCAGGCATTTTAAATCCTTCGGGGATTCTCATATAAATATCAGTATCCAAAGATCCGTATAAATATGCAGTAACAACATCCATTAGACGCATCTCTAGATTTTGACTGGCCACTAAACTCATCAAAAATCTAAACGTGATTGCATCCATAACAGGGGAATATGTTTCTTCATAATCGATCTCAGGTCTTTGAGAAAAATCTTGGGCTACGAGGCGAGTCTTGTATCTTGTTATTTCGTTTTTCTCGTTTCTTTTTCGAACGAAAACCATTTGTACCCAACTGGTTTCACAGCTTTAGGTGTGGCTACAATTGGCCCAAATACTTCTCGTTTATTAAGCGAATCAAGTTCGACTTGTATTGCATCTTTCCATTTTATCCAATCATGTCTGTTTTGACATTCAGAAATAGATTTTGGTTCTGGATCATCACTCTCTTCATCTATTTCCTTTGAAACAAAGTATGAGAAAAAATCATCAATGCCATCCACTTTGTTTCGATTCCATATTTTTCTATTATGAATATAATTAATAGAAATCTCATGATTTTCTTCGGAATCAAGATGTTCAACATTGCCATCAACTGCACTGCTCATTTCTCCCAAATTTTCTACAACTTTGGAAGGATTTTGTATTTCTACCTCTTTTCTTTTCCTGGGATTCTTATCCTTAGACCCAATAGGTCTACCACGCTTCAAGCGTATTTTAGATTCTCGTGTATTATTTTCTATTCCACGTTCATGTGGTACTTCTACACGAGCATGAGTATTTGCAGCTGGTATATGTGATTTTGTAACCGATTTGGTGTATGCAAAAGCATCTGGTAATTGATTTGCAATGCTTTGTAATTGCATAATCCGTTGGACTTCTATTTCTGATTGTTTGGTAGGAAGATCAAGGTGTAGCAAAGATGGTACACACCATTTAATATCTTTGCCTACTTGTTTATCTTCTCCCCCTAGAACTGGGAATACTTTTTCATCAAAGTGGCAATCAGCAAAACGTGCTGTGAATACATCACCAGTTTGCGGTTCTAGGTATCATATAATTGATGGAGAATCACAGCCAACATATATCCATAATCTCCTTTGAGGTCCCATCTTTGTACGTTGGGGAGGTGCAATTGACACATATACAGCACAACCAAAAATTCTAAGATGAGAGATATTTGGTTCTCGTCCAAATGCTAGTTGTATTGGAGAGTATTTATGATATGCACTTGGTCTCACCCGAATCAGTGCTTCTGCATGCAAAATAGCATGTCCCCACACAGAAGTTGGGAGTTTAGATTTCATGATTAGTGGTCTTGCAATCAATTGCAGACGTTTAATTAATGATTCAGCCAAACCATTTTGTGTATGAACATGAGCAACAGGATGCTCAACATCAATTCCGGTTACCATACAATAGTCATTGAATGCTTGAGAAGTGAATTCACCAGCGTTGTCTAGTCTAACTCTCTTTATTGGATAATCAGGAAACTGAGCTCTTAGTTTGATTATCTGAGATAAAAATCTCGCAAATGCCACATTTCGAGAGGACAATAGACAAACATGTGACCATCTACTCGACGCGTCGATCATTACCATAAAATAGTAGAATGGTCCGCAAGGTGGATGTATAGGTCCACAAATGTCGCCTTGAATTCTTTCAAGGAACTTTGGTAACTCTTTATCTATTTTTGTTGGCGATGGTCTTATAATTAACTTTCCAAGAGAACACGCAGTACATGTCATTTTATTCCCCTGATAAACCTCTTGGGGTTTCAGTGAATGACCATGTGAGTTCTCGATGATTTTTCGCATCATACTGGTGCCTGGGTGACCGAGACGATCATGCCAAAGTGTAAGATCTTCACGATTTCTCTTAGTCACTTAATGTGATTCGATGGCACTTATATATGTACGATGCAGACCAGAAGGGAGTTTTGGTAATTTTTCCAATACATTTTGTTTTCCCGATTTCTCAAGAGTAATATACATGTATTTTTTTCCACCCTCAGTTGCAGACTGAGTATCGAATCCTTGAAGATATATGTCATTAAAACTCAACAAATTCCTTTTAGAATTTGGAGAAAATAGTGCATTCTTTATTGAAAACATTGTCCCATTAGGTAATGTAAAGTGAGCTTTACCAATCCCTTCAATCAAGTCTGCAGGACCTGATATTGTGTTAACGGTGATATTTGTCGGTTTTAGTTCAGAAAAATATTTTCTGTGTTTCAGAATAGTGTGCCTTCTTCCACTATCTGGTATACAAATATCTCTAGCATTGTTCTTGGTTGATGTTCCAATTGTAATGTCCATTTCTGAGACAAACAAAAAGAATAAACATAAGATAATATTATTCATAAAATATTATACATCATTAAAAAATATGAAACACACAATAATTATACATGATTAGGTGAAAAATACACAATAATTATACATGATTAGGTAAAGAACACACAATAATTATACATTAATCTTCCACAAGCAACAATTATTTATGGTATAATTGTGGAATTTCAAGAGTCACATGAAATACACTTAGGCTTCAGTGATGGCGGTTTCCTCGAAATCATTCACGAAGTCAGACGCATCGAGGTGCGTTGTACCCTCAGAATGTTCCGCAAAGTTAACCTCCTTTTCTTTTCCTTTGAAGGACTTCTTGTATAGATCACAAAGATGTGCAGGGGTACGACATATACGGGACCAATGTCCCTTAGTACCGCATCTGAAACAAGCATCTTCTCGCTTCTGGGAGGTACTTCCTTGGTGTTCTTTTCCCTTAGGGGATTGTTCAGAGCGGACCCACTGAGAATGACTTCCTATCTTGTGGATTGTACTTTCGTCCACGTCCACGGTAGTTTTGACGACCACGACCACGACCCCGAAAAGCTTTATTTTCCTTCACTGGTTTTTCGCATCTAATGCGTTTGCTTCAGGAAACGCTTTGGAACCAGTAGGACGAGTCATGTGATTCTTGATCAGAAGCTCGTTGTTCTTTTCTGCTATGAGAAGCGCCACAATCAAATCCGAAAATTTGGTATATCCTCGCAACCTGTACTGTTGCTGCAGGGTGATGTGGCTCTTGTGGAATGTGGTGTACGTCTTCTCAAGCATTTGAGATTCGGTGATCGTTTCACCACAGTATCTCAATTTGGCCACAATTCCTAACACAGCAGAATTGTAATTCATCACTTTGTCGAAATCTTGGAATCTGAGACTCTGCCATTCGTCCCGAGCAAGTGGAAGCGTTATGTCTTTCTGATGATCAAAACGATCTTTCAGAGACTTCCATAGCTCTTTAGGGTCTCTCATGTTGGCATAGTCATAAATAATGCTTTCATCAAGGTGTCTCCTAAGGAAGATCACCGATTTGGCCTTTTCTTGAGGCGTTGAATTATTTTTCTCTTTAACAGTTTCAGATAAACCAAGAGATTCAAGGTGGAGTTCGACATTGGTAACCCAAGAAATATAGTTTGTCCCGGTGATATCCAAAGCGGGAAATTGGAGCTTCTCCATGTTTGCCATTTGTATTTCTAAGCTACAAAATAATAATTTTATTAGAATTTCATTAATTTTAAATGGAACCGAATACATTGATAGTACACGCAATTACAAGCAAATATAATGCAAACAAACATAAGGCGATGTTAATGTCAAAATATTCATGAGTGGTTCCTCCAACAAAAATAAAATACATAGACGAAAAAATAAAAATTGCACATAAAATTAAAAGCAATCGAATCATTTTTTTTGTAACAAAGATCGGAGGAGATCGATTTGAAAATATTTGAGAGAAGATGAAATGTTTTGGATGAAAGAATGAAGTGAAAATGAGTTGTATTTATAGATGAAAACACTATTCATTAGCCGTTAACTAGCCGTTTAAAAAGTGATTTTTTTTTATTATTATTTTAAATTTATTTACGACCGTTGGAAGTAAAAGCAGAGAGTTAAATTAATCAGAAATTATTTGTGAGCAATTATAGAATTTATCAGTTTAAACATTTATATAAATATGAGTGAAAACTTTAAATGTATTTAGCTATATATATGATGATAAAATTACTCATCAGGTTTTGAAAGTGACAATATTAAGGTGATCAGATTTATAAAATAATAAATTATGATAACAGAGTCATATATTATAAAATAACAAATTAAATATTTAGGCGGTATACCGGCCATTATGGTGCCTTAAGCAACCATTACAAAATTAACAATAAGGGACGGGGCGGCAGAGCCGCACTCCGGTAATCAGTAACATAATAAATAAATGGAGGCCCCACTCCGAACATAATAATCAGAAAAGAAAATTTTAGTAGTAGAGTGATCGTGCTGATAACGTGTTATAATTATATCATATTGATCATTTTATTATATGTAAGGTGTATTTATTATGTTATAGCATGAAAGCATAAGTATATAAACTACGTAAGGCAAAAGAAAAAAATAATATACCAAAGCGAGAAAGGAAGAAGTTACTATAATACGTTCGAAAGGGGCACTTTACAAATGAAGTGAAGCGTCCAATTTATAGAAGAATTGTGAGACATATTTCACTGTGAAATATTAATATTATGGGATCCACTTTGAAGACAATACGTAAAGTATTGACTTTTACAATAAAGTGAACCAATGAGAGAAAAAAAAAAACAAGAAGATGAACCCATAATGTCTCTTTACGTCAACTTATTGCATTAATGCACTCTTCAGGCCATTAATTACGAAGCCCATTGGAAAACAAAAATAAAATAAAAGGAAGGGCCCAACCGGGTCGAACCGGTGACCTATTGATCTGCAGTCAATTGCTCTACCACTGAGCTATGGACCCTTGATGTTTAAGACCGTACTATAACAATTAAAATCAAGCGCCCTGAGCTAACCTCAACAAGGAGAATAGGCGATCAAACTGGTGCCAAGTATCCGTCGACCCGATAAGGAGAAGATGAAGAACCACCGCAATTAAGTAAATTTTTAATTTTGTAATAATATTTCATATCTGAGAAAGTAGATTAAGGTTAATTTAATCATATCAACCGACTATTACAATTGTCTTTTTGTTAGCCTTGAGATATTCAATCCTACGAACAAGTATAAACTAATCTTTAAGAAGTGATACGATTCACAGATGAATTTTCACTTCAAATATTTAAATAGACCTTAAAATAGGTATATATAACCAATAGTGGTGGCCTAGTGGTACTTGAGGGTAAATAAAAACCCAATAAGGTGAACTCGGATTCAAACCTCATTGGCCACACAGATATGAGCTATTGCTTTTGGCTCATTTGAATGCCCAGGAGAGGGTCTATCTGTGGGCTGTACCTCCACCCGGAGGTTAGGTCTGTGTCATCATTGACCCGAGTTTAACCCTTTTTTTTATTAAAAAAAAAAATAGGTATATATCTGCATTACCACATGACAATAGAGGTGAACGTTCGATTATCCATTGTATTTAGTATTTACTAGCAGCTTCTCAATAACCTTTGTTAGTCGTTCGGATCTTTCTAGCACCGTTTCAGTACTTTCTATCCGTCGCATCGTAGAAGTCTATTCTTGCTCCCTTGTCTGCAGCCTGACAAACACTGGAAACAAGCAACACAAACCAGAAAAAAAAAGAATATAGAACTTGAAATAGGACATGCTAGACAAAACTTTAATAGAATAGATTCCTAGATTTGACTTAAGATCTTCTCCTTTCTTACCATTTTCAAATATTAGTTTTCCTAGATTGTCACAAAAATACATTAAATCTATTATAAAATATGTTTTTACAATTCTAAAAACTCAACCGTTAGAATTAAAAAAAATTAATCACGTCATGTGATTAGAATATTTAAAAAAATTGAGTAGAAAACAAAAAAAATGATAAAGATTAGCATAAGAAAATATATCATAATTAAAAATAAGAGACCTAAATTTATAAATGAAATAATTAAAAGGACAATTTCAATAAACTTAAAAGAATACATATATTATATATAAATAATTAAAAATATTTATTTTATTAATTAAAACTATTTATTCATTTTAATAAAAGAATTTCAAATTAAAAGATTAAAAGTTACATGAAATAAGAAAAAATATCAGTGTAATATAATCAAAATAAAAAAAATTGTAAAACCAATGGATAGTGAGGACAAAATCTTATATATACGAGGGGTTGATTTACAGTTTCACCCGTCCAAAGAATTTCTTGAGAAGAATGCAAATTCTGTGGAATAAGAAAAGGAATCTTAAACCACTATGGCCATGGAGAAGATTGCAGACATTGTGTTTGATCACCATAGTTAGGGGTGTCAAAATGAGTCAAATAAGTCAACCCAACCCATAACCCAAATGGATTGATTGTTAATGGATCATGGGTCAACCCAATCCATTTAATGAATGGGTTGGATTGATCCATGATCCATTAAATTAAGAGGGTCAGATGGGTTAATGGCTGATCCATCAACTCAACATCTTTATTATTTGTAGTGTATAATAATTTTTTTTTGTTAAATGAAAAACTGAAATTTTTAATTTTCGCAAAAAAACAATATTTTTCGGTTTTGGTAAAAATGAGATTTTTCGATTTTGGTGGGAAAACATAATTTTCGGTTTTAACGAGAAAAAATATTTTACGATTTTGGCGGGAAAATTTTCGGTTTAGGTGGGAAAATGCGCTTTGCAATTTTGGCGGAAAAATGAGATTTTTCGGTTTTAGCGAAATAATGTTTTTCGGTTTCGGCATGAAAACAAAATTTGCTGGTTTTGGCGGGAAAACATGTATTGGCGGTTTTGGCGGAAAAACGAGATTTTATGGTTTTAGCGGAAAAATACGTTTTTCGGTTTCAGCAGGAAAACAAGATTTTCTGGTTTTGGTGGGAAAACATGTTTTTGCGGTTTTGACGGGAAAACGAGATTTTCCGGTTTTAGCGGAAAATACGTTTTTCAGTTTCGGCAAGAAGACAAAAAATTTCGGTTTTGGCGGGATAATGTGTTTTTGCATTTTGGCGGGAAAACAAGATTTCTCACTTTTGGCAGGAAAACGAGATTTCTCGATTTTGGCGAAAAAATGAGATTTTCTATTTTGGCGGGAAAACAAGATTTCTTGATTTTGGCGGGAAAACACGTTTTTGCGGTTTTTGCGGAAAATATGTTTTATGGTTTTGGCATGAAAACACGTTTTTGAGGTTTTGGCATGAAAACACATTTTTGTTCTTTTTAGGTTTGATTTTTTTTTAATCACAGTATTTTTTTTAAAAAAAAATAATTAAATTAAATCGGTCAAATTTGACCCAACCCAATAGACCTATTTAACCTGTTAACCCATCAACTTGTTAACCCAATAACATGTTAACTCATTAACCTGATAACTCATTAACCCATTAAATCAAAAATAAACAGTTCATTTGGGTTGGATCAATCCATGGGTCATGACCCATTTTGACACCGCTAACCATAGTGACTCCACTATTTCAAAGAAATATGTTTTATCTGGTCTACGGTGTGATGAAAGCAACATTGGTATTTTCTTTCATCCAGATCGTGACTTTAGTAAATCAAATATTATTATATGTTCAGATGTCAACAAGAAGTACAAGAGATTGCTTATATGAAGATATAGAGAGGAAGACAATGACGATACGTACTTATCAATGTCAATTTGGAAAATTATACGGTATGGAAATGGACTACAACAAAGCATGTTATCTCTTGCAGCGGGAGTGTATGGAATGGACAATGATGTAACAGATGAATCGTGTTTGCTGATCTATTAAGTGATAAAAGGCTTTGGATCATAATGGATGATAGCCGAATATAAGACCGAGAACAACTATAGAAAAGTTAGCGAATCAGTCTATCATGCAAAGTGAGTTAGGAAATGGACTACAACAAAGCATGTTATCTCCTGCAGCGGGAGTGTATGGAATGGACAATGATGTAACAGATGAATCGTGTTTGCTGATCTACTAAGTGATAAAAGGCTTTGGATCACAATGGATGATAGCCGAATATAAGACCGAGAACAACTATAGAAAAGTTAGCGAATCAGTCTATCATGCAAAGTGAGTTAGGAAACATCGTGTTATTACTTTTCTATTATCATATAGTCCATTATGATCTCTTATATAATTGATGTTAACTGTTAAGTAAATGCTTAAGAAAATAGTATAGGTTTAAAAGAATTAACACTATCCAATAAATCATACTATTAATAATTAATGAGGTGTGTTTAAAGTGGATGGTATAGCCTATATTATTACTCTATTTAAATTAAAGACTCATATAAGCATTCGGATTCAATTCAAATTATTTGGATATTGTTTTTTGAGATGAGAGATTTAAACCATATTTGTATATTTATAAATTTTGTTCGGGTTCAGTTTGGATCATTACTCTCTTGGTTCAAATTAGGTTTTCATTTATATTATGTAAAAAGTTAAATTCAAAATTAAAAAAAAAAATATATATATATATATATATATATATATTTGAATAATGAAAATTTAAATACCTAAACAGGAAATTTTGGTTTTATTTGGATATTTGGCTTGAAAAAAGTAGGTATAATAGTTGAGTCCTACATTTTTTTATTTATTTAATTAGAAAATTAAACCGTTTATATTGTAACTTCTCCTCCCTCTTAATTTCCAGTTTTCTCAAAACCGCATGTTCTACTCCCTCTGCTTTTTTATAAGTGTCACTTTTGGCTTCGGCACATGAATTAAAAAATCATTTAATTTTGCATATTTTCTATACAAAAACATCATTAAACATACATCTCAACCAATAGAAAAAATAAATTACAATTTAAAATTAATAAATTTTGCATTAAAAATTGAAAACGACACTTATTTTGTACCCAAAAAATTATCTACAATGACATTTATTTTATGACGGAAGGAGTATTATTTAGCCAAAACACAACGAGAATTTTCATTTATGTAGTCCTTATATATATATATATATATATATATATATATATATATATATAAAGTAAGTTACGGCTGCATAATTGGGCCTGTTTAGACTACTTTGTTACAAATATGATATTATAAATCTTATATAAAATATGGTTTTTATGTTATGTGTTATAGTTTAGCATAATTATACATATATTATTTATAGTTTTTATTGTAGTATATTTTTGACAAACTAAATTTTTTAGTATATTTTATATTTCAAAATAAAGCTTCAATCAGTATTCATAAATTTTTTATTGGAAAGTTAATACCAAAATAGTGATCAAATTCAGACACATTTACAGAAAAATACAAAAATATAAACCAATACTATATCTGCGTTTGAAGCGTGTCTCAAGATCCATAATAAAAAAATATGATTATAATGAAATGGGTATATGATTACTATTATTTTTTAAAATAGATTTTGACTAAGAATCTTGGTTTTAATAATTTTTTTTTAAAATAGCTAGATCACACTTATATCAATAGGTCAAGTTGCCGTTTTAATAGAATAGACTAATTATGATCTGCTTTTGAAAGGACGGGTATATTTTTTGTTTTACATTTTTCTTATAAATTTAATTTGCATATTTGTATGTTTTAATCATATTTGTTTGTTTTTAATCATATGTGTAAAATTGTTTCTAAATGATCACTAGGAGAATTTAATAATTCTATGAAAAAAATAGACTATACCTATATCAGTAGGTCATGTTCTTAATTTAATTGAATAGATATATATGATTACAAAGAAAAACATATACTATAAATTAGAACATACAAATATGAAAAGTAAATTTCTAAAAAAAGATTAAATAGAAAAATATATCCGTTCTCTTCAAGGCGGGATAGATATAAATACATATATGATACAAGAAAAAACACAAATATATAAATTTAATTTCAAATAATATACATACAAAACAAATAATATACCCGCCCTTTGAAGGCGGATCACTCTCTAGTTAACCCATTAAATCAAAAATAAACAGTTCATTTGGGTTGGGTCAATCCATGGGTCATGACCCATTTTGACACCGCTAACCATAGTGACTCCACTATTTCAAAGAAATATGTTTTATCTGGTCTACGGTGTGATGAAAGCAACATTTGTATTTTCTTTCATCCAGATCTTGACTTTAGTAAATCAAATATTATTATATGTTCAGCTGTCAACAAGAAGTACAAGAGATTGCTTATATGAAGATATAGAGAGGAAGACAATGACGATACGTACTTATCAATGTCAATTTGGAAAATTATACGGTATGGAAATGGACTACAACAAAGCATGTTATCTCTTGCAGCGGGAGTGTATGGAATGGACAATGATGTAACAGATGAATCGTGTTTGCTGATCTATTAAGTGATAAAAGGCTTTGGATCACAATGGATGATAGCCGAATATAAGACAGAGAACAACTATAGAAAAGTTAGCGAATCAGTCTATCATGCAAAGTGAGTTAGGAAATAGACTACAACAAAGCATGTTATCTCCTGCAGCGGGAGTGTATGGAATGGACAATGATGTAACAGATGAATCGTGTTTGCTGATCTACTAAGTGATAAAAAGCTTTGGATCACAATGGATGATAGCCGAATATAAGACCGAGAACAACTATAGAAAAGTTAGCGAATCAGTCTATCATGCAAAGTGAGTTAGGAAGCATCGTGTTATTACTTTTCTATTATCATATTCAGCTTAAAAATATATTTGTTGTATGTTTTGATTATGATACTTTGTAAATCTCAGTTGATATTAATGAAATCAAGGTGTTATAAAAAAATACTAAATACGAGGGGTTGATTTAGTTTCTCTGGTATGTGCGACATACACAAAAAACTAACCAGTAAAATCATAGAAAATTATATTAATAAAGATTAAAGCGACTATGTCCGATTAATATATTTGATTGCTTTTCTAAATCTAAATATCAATCAATACAAACAAATAAAATATATTATATCTAGGCAAATATGTGTTTAGTAAAAAAAATTGTTAAAATTATGTTTCTTCTAATTAATTTATATAAAATATGTAACCTACTCGATGGAAACACAAAATGTCCACCATAAGTTACAGTAAAATTGCCCTTCTTGTTTTGATTTTACAAGGAAAAACGCGAAAGGGAAATATCACCCAGAAAAGTAAAACGTAAAATATGAAACTTGCAAATTTATACTAATAAAATGGATTATCTGAAATTCTATGGAGTGGCCACATCAGCATAAAAGTCCATCTTCCAAATGAAAATGAAGCTACGTGTAGTATTTTCCATAATGTATTTCCTCATGATTCCTTGGCTGATAGCACAAAAATAGTTCCCTACAAGTACTTCGTTCAATTCTAATATTTTAGGCATGTTTTGCTTTCTCGATCAATTTTGTTTTGGTGTCGATTTGCTTCATTTTCTTAAAAGTTTATGTTTGTACTCCATGCTTTTAGATTTTCTCTCTCTCATTGTCTTATTTTGGATGTGGATTTTGCTTAATTAGTTCTTTTATTTCTCTTATCTCTGGGTGGTAGCTTGTACCATGCTAGGTTATGGTTTTAGAAAGGTGTCATACTTTTTCTGGCTTTGTGTAATGATTTGTTCAAATCAAGATTTAAACAATAGATGATGACAAAAGAAAAAGAAAACACTAATTAATGGTGTTCTAAAACATTTTCTTTTTAGTACCTTTAAGCATCAAGTTTTTAGAGCTTCTAATTTGCGATGCCAAACCACTTGTTTTATAAAATGTTATGGTTCAGAGGATGAGCGGCTTCGATCATTTTCATCTTCAATCATTGATTGAATAGCTCCAACTTCACGTGCTTGCATATTACTATATTAACTTTTATAGGAGCAGTCAGCTATTTTTTTGTATCTTTTTAAGACTTGCCCTCATATTACAAGAATGGAAAACACATGCGTAGAAACTGCCGTAGTCGTCTTGTAACTACTTTTTCTAAGATTAATAAAACGTGGAAGTCACCACACCAGGCCTGCTCAAAAAAAGTTGGTGCCTGAACAAAAAATAAATAAAAATGTAATTAAAAACTAGATTTCTTATTATATATAATAGATCGTATTAGGTCAGGAGAGGTTGCACTCCCCCGCCTTACTATCTAGTCACTTTGAAAGAAATAAAACTATCAACGGTTAACCAAACTTTTGACTAGGATGCTTAACTTTGAACAAACTCAGATAGAACCGAGAAAATTAACAGATACAGATGGTAAGGGAACATGCATAATCTCATCTCATGACGTTTAAATAAAACAAAACCATATTGAACATAAATAATATCATCCATCAACCAACGGTCCAAAACTAGGCTAAACCCCAAATTAAAAAAAAAACAATTTAAAGAATTAGTAGGAAATGAAATAAAATAAATAACCGTGGAGTGAAAAAAAGATAGCATCTTCTTAATAATATCTCAGTGTGTGCAC
The DNA here is from genome assembly GCA_026261945.1 of Hirschfeldia incana. Taxonomy (NCBI): domain Eukaryota; kingdom Viridiplantae; phylum Streptophyta; class Magnoliopsida; order Brassicales; family Brassicaceae; genus Hirschfeldia; species Hirschfeldia incana. The sequence continues at coordinate 10,797,890 of JABCMI010000007.1, forward strand.
ATGCATGTACGTATACACATCCGTGTATAAATACAGAACACATGAACTCACATTTTCTTCATCCAAGTAAAACATTCAAATCTCGTTCAGCTAAATAAACTCAAATGAATCCTACGTTTTACTTCCTTCTTGCCTTAACCGCTGTTTTTGCCGCGACCGCAAAAGCCAGCATTTACGACACTGATGGTGATTTCATACATGGCGAAACTAGTTACTACGTTCTCCCCTTCATCTGGGCTGCAGGTGGCGGTCTAAGTCTCGTCCCCGGTAGCCGTGGCAACCAATGTCCCCTCTTTATCGGACAAGAAGGTTCTGAGGTCAAACTGGGCATTCCCGTAAGATTCTCAAACTGGATTCAGAAAACTAAAAGCGTCCCTGAATCACAGAACATCAACATCGAGATGGATGTCAAACCTACGATCTGTGGAGATTCAACGTATTGGTGGGTCACTCCGGCCGTCAGTCCCTTTAGATCGTTGTTCATAACGGCTGGTCCTAAGCCAAAAACTAGAGACGAAAATTCGTCAAGGAGTTACTTCCAGATCGTCAGGAGAAGTAATGTAGGAACAGCTAAGGTTTACAAGTTTGTGTTTTGTAGAGAGCGTAACGATTGCATCGATGTCGGTATAGAAAAGGACAAAAGTGGCTTTAAGCGTTTGGTTTTAGGCTCTACTACGCCATTCGAGGTTGTGTTCGTGAAAGCTACCGGGACAAATACTTTATCCAAGACTATGTCTATTATCTAAAAAAAATTAAGAACTACAAAATGAAGAGGATAAGAGTTATAACTTACGTCTAATAATAAAACTCTATCTGCGTTGGCTGTTTTATCTGTTCATCAATCTATCATCATCATAATAAAACATCTTTCCTTTGTTTCTTGTTCTTTTTTTTTTTGTTTTAAAAAAATCTCTCTCTCTCTAGTTCACATAAGTTGAGAACTAACAGAAACATTTTCCCCATTTTAGAATAACCACATTAAAAATTAATACGGTAATATTACACATCTGCACCACAAGGAAAGGGATTTGCTGTAAACTTTTAACGTTAAACAATACGAAAATGTTAGAAAACAATGAGAGAGAGAGAGAGAGGAAGAGAGACAGAAGGAGGAAGAGAGAAAAGTCATCCCCAAACGATACTTGATAGAGAGATATTAGTTACATTTAATAAAAAAGGTTTTTCCCTAAAGAAAACTCTTCAACTAAAGATATATCTTAGACCAAAAAAAAAAAACTAAAAATATAATGTAAACAACCCCTTAACTAAAAATTCAACTAAACAAAAGATGCATGAGGTACGAAGCTTTACTCCCATCCTTGAAGAAAAGCATCGGTGTCATGAAGGAGCCCATGGATGGCTTCGAGAAACTCATGATGAAGACTCCAGAGGTTGAGAAAGTCAAAGGAGAAGAGGTCCACATCAGAGATCACAAGCCCTATTTCAGAGGAGATTGTTAGGGATATATTTGGAAAGATGTGCGTGTTGTTTGGTGTGCGTGAAGAATTCAGCAACTATAGCTGTCATCGTTTCTTGCCATTTTTGCTGTCGAACCCTAGAGGACCAAACCAAGGTGCAGGTGAGGAAAGAGAAGGGTACTACTTCATGTGAGACTAGAATTACCCTGTGGGGTTCACATTAAGACTAGTCCTGCGGGTTCGGTTTAGTCAGATAGTTCGGAATTCGGGTAGTCCGATTGGTTAAAAGCTTACCAAAGTGATGAACCGGAAAAATTTGGTTTAATTTTCAGTTAGTTCGGTCTCAATAAATATTTTATCCAAAATTTTCGGTTTTGCGATAATTAGTTCGGTTAAAATTCAAAAAAGGTTGATTTCGGCTCTCACTGGTAACCACAAAAGAAATAAAAGGAATAGGAAAAAAAAGAATGAAAAGGAATAGGAACAAAGGAAAATCATTCATCTCTTAATTTGATAAGGAATAATTTTAGTATTTTATTCCTTAAATCTAAAGGAATGTTAAGAAATCATATGTAACAAACATTCTTTGTAAATGATGCAAATTGTAAGGAATGTTAAGGATCGGTTATTCTCACTCATTCTTTTGGTCACTATTTGGAGCCTTCGGTAATTTGGTTGTTTGATTTTGGTTAATATCGATACTGTTTGAATTTTTTTTATATTCGAAAACCGAAATAATCGATTACCCAAACCGGGAACCAAAATTTTGTTTTGTTACAAAACAAAAACTGAACTTTCTAACCGAACTAACCGAAAACCAAAATTTTCGGGTGGGGTCGGTTTGGTTGAAAATCCCAGCCTAACTATAGCCCTATGGAGAGACTCATGGTCTGCCAGTGCATTTGATCTGTTCCCTTTTCTAGATCCTTAGCAAAACTCCACAATGAGATAGTAATGTTATTGGAAAGTAAACCAATGAGAATAAATCGAACACAAAGATGACCCCCATATTAATCTATTCGGTACCATAAATCGAACACAATGATGAACCCCATGTTAATCTATTCGGTACCATTAATTGGAAAACAAAATAAAATTAAACAAAATAAGGGCCCAACCGGGTTCGAACCGGTGACCTATTGATCTGCAGTCAATTGCTCTACCACTGAGCTATGGACCCTTGTTGTCATGGCAGTACAGTAACATTTTATATATAGACCTCAAAAGTAATCCTATACAATTCATGTCCTGTTTCCTTTTCCGATTTTATGTTCGTTTTTTCTTTTTGGCATCAGATTTTAAGTTCGGTTGTTAAATGATGTTCGTATTAGGTTCTTAAATCTTTCTTTTGAGCTATTCGATATAATTCCAGAGAAAAAAAAACTGTTTCTCAGCTTGTAATGATGTATACACTATACAGAATACTTTGATCCAAAAAAAAAGTATACAGATTATATCCACAATTTAAAATCTACATGATCCATAAAAAGAACCCAGTAATACAAAATGGTTACATTTAAACTTGGATCCAACTACAAGCAGGGATAATCTTCTTGATTCTTGATCTATAACTTGCATCTCCTAATCTCAGTCCTTGACCAAAATGAGAAGGATTAAGTGGTTCAAGCTTCACAAGCTGACACAATGCAGCATCACTCAACCACAAATTACAATGCATTCTTGAACAACTCAATAAAGCTCCCCACACTCCTACACTTGCTTTCACTCTCATTCTTTTCACCATTCCCACTGCTTCATCAAACAAACCAGCCTTCCCCAAAAGATCAACCATACACGCATAATGTTCAACTCCCACTTCGATCTTGTGTCTCTCTTCCATGTCCTTGAACACTCGTTTCCCTTCTTCAACTAACCCTGCGTGTCTACAAGCTGATAGAACGCTGAGGAAAGGAACAGAGTCTAGTCTTACTTCGTTTTCTTGCATCAACAAGAAGAGCGAGACTGCAGAGCTAGCTAAACCGTTGACTGCGTAAGCGGATAGCATAGTGTTCCATGAACCCATATCTTTGTTTCTTATCTCAGCAAAGCATCTCTCTGAAGGTTCAATCATTCCACATTTCGCATACATATCAACTAGGCTGTTTTCTATGGCCGTGTGGGAGCAATATCCAAACCGAATGAGCCTAGCGTGAACAGACATTCCAACTCTCAAGGCTGCTAACTGTGCTGCCGCGTGTAAGATGCTAATATACGTGATTATATTTGCCTGAAAATTCTCATTCTTCATCTGACGAAAAGCGGCAATAGCTTCTTCAGCTTGGCCGTTGATTAAGTACCCGTTCATCATTATATTCAAAGATACAGTACTTTTCTCGAATCCACACTTGTCAAACAAGGATTTTGCTGCAGCAAGGGCATGGCATTTGGTGAACATATCGATCAGAGCATGTGCCACGTGACATTCTGAATCGAACCCATGCTTTATAGTTTGCGCGTAGACACAAGAACCTCGATCATAGTCATTACAGAGTGTACACGTTTGAAGCAAACCAACCATAGTTCCTGAGTCTGGACGTACTCCATGTAACTTCATCTTATTGTACACATCAAACGCTTTACTGGTATCACCGATCTGGATATACCCTTGTGCTAGAGCGTTGAAAGCTACAGCATCTTTAATCGGCAGTCTTTCAAAAGCTTTGAGCGCAGGAGAAAAGAGACCGTTTTTGGCATACATTGAGATGATAGCTGTGGCTGTTGCTAACTCAGACACAATATCAGTTCTTATAGCATAGCAATGTATGCTTTTACCTAATCTAGAGGCGGCGGATATCCCTGCACAAGCCGGAAGCACACTTGTCAAAGCTACACCATTAGGTTTTACATCTGTTTTCATCATATCCCTAAACAAAGAGAGAGCTTCATCGTGATGACCTGCTAGCTCAAACGAAGTAATCATGGCAGACCAAGTAATAACATCTCTATCTTTAATATTAGTGAACAGTTCTTCCGCTATCTCCAAGTCACCACATTTGGAGTACATACTCACAAGAGAAGTTGCAACCGAGACCTCACCCATCATCCCTTGTGTTACTACATATTCATGAATCGCTATCCCTTTCTCTAAATCCCCTACATATCCAGCAGCTTGAAGAGCACTAACTACAGCTACCTTACTCACTCTAACATCATAGCTGCTCATAACGTCAAAAAACTCCAACACCTTAGTGAAGCACCCATTATAAGTATAACCTGCCATCATAATGCCCCAAGAAGAGTCATCCTTGCTCCACACGTCATCAAAAACACATTCAGCAGCATCCAAATCCCCGCATTTGCAGTACATGTCGATCAAGCCACTAGAGAAACCAGATGCAAAACCTTTCTTAACCACAAATCCGTGAAGACATCTACACACATCCTCACTCCCTATCTTCGAAACCGCAGGGACCAGATTGTACAAACTCACATGATCAATCTCAACACCACTCAAACACATCTCACGAAAAAACAACCTCAAAGCTTCACCAAAACACCCATTTTGAACCAACCCGGAAACCATAACATTCCAACTAACATTATCTCTCTCAGGCATTATATCGAACACCTTTCGTGCTCTAACCAAGTCTCCACCTTTACAATACATTTCGACAAGAGCACTCCCTATATAAACATCAGACTCAAAACCCATCTCGGAAACCAGCTCATGTATCCCTAACCCTCTCTCCAGATCCGAAGCTCCGGTGCAAGATTTCAAAGCGAAGGCGAAACTGTACTTGTCAGGAACAATACGTTTCTCCTCTGACATGTATTGAAACAAGTCGAGAGCTTCTCTGTGGGAACCGGCTCTCGTGTACGCTCTGATCATCGAATTACATAAAACGACGCCTGGGTCTTGAACTGAATCGAAGATGATGCGAGAAAGGTGCGGTCTTTGGAAGAGAGAGTAAGCGTTTATTAGCTGGTTGTGGGGTTTGAGGCCTGAGACAGTTAGTCTTCCGTGGAGTTGGAGGAGACATCGGAGGGTTTTACATTCCCGGAGCATACGGAGGAGCGTAGAGGAGGTAACTGGCATTTCACCGGCGAGGAAGATGTAATCAAAGCTTTTTTCTGGCGGTTTATAGGAAAGACTAGTATGATCATCCCGTGCTAAGCACGGGTCAATTTTTGTTGCATGTAAAATGAGTCATTTAAATGTACATACTTAATATATTCAGTTTTATTTCTCTATGTTTCTAATGACTTTCTGAACTACAAATTTCTAACAGATTAATATAATAAATTATTATCAAACATGTACGTGATATATACAATCATTATGTTAAATAATCTTAAGATAATCGAAGATGCTATGTTATAGCAAACAGTTTTGTTAATACCTTAATCGAATATAAGTTATATCCTCGGCAGAGTGATTGGGATTTCTCTTGTTGTTTTCCACATCATTAAATTTGAAAGAACCATCGCATCATTATTGATTAGCCACTGAATCTTCGAAGCTACAATAAAAACTAAAAGAGTTAGAGAGAACTATTCAGAACAGATATAAGGATACACTTGTTTTCAGAAAAGGTTCTTTCGTTTTTTTTTGTCGGTAAGTTTATCTTGTGCTTGTGCTTGATCATATATTGGTCTGATCAATACTTCGTTCTTTTTAAAGCCTAGTTTTTCGTTGGTTTTCTTCTTTCTTTGTTTTTGTTTTTTGTTGGATGCAAGCAAGCCAAGTAGTTTCCTGAAATAAACCAGGGAAAGAACAAATTATTAAATACCAAAATTTATAAATAATGAAGTTGGAGATACTTTTGTTAGTTTGGTTGTTGATAACGCTTTAGAACATGAGAAGACTCAACACTTGGATGCAATTTTCAACCTGAAAGAATTGATAAAAGAATATTAGTTGTATGGATTTTGATGCATCAGTCAAAGATCTGAACAGAAAGAAAAAAAATGAAAAATATGAAGCAATGCAGAAGAAAGAAAGACGGAGAAGGTAATATAATGCAGTTTTAATCCTTAAAAAAAATGCAGTGTAAATCGTGATTTTTGAACGTGGTGATTAAAGTAGGAGAAATAATAGGAATATAGGTATTTGAAGTTATTGAAAACTCGTGATTTAGATTGAGATTTTTTAGGAAGATAATTTTGATAAATTTTTTTTTTTTAAAAAACTTTTTCATGTGTCACTATCTGATTCGCCAGGCGACTTGCGATTTAGTATATAAGAAATTGGTTCGGCTGGTTTTCAGTTAGTTCGGTACGATTTAATTTATGCCGAATTGAACCATAAAAATCGGTTTGGTTCAGTGCAACATTCTTTTTGGCGTGACCATCTTTCAAGTGGATGAGCAGCAAGATCTTAGCATCTCTTCATCCTTTTTGCTGAATGAAAGCTGGAAAAAGACAGGCAAATTAGCTAATACTCCAGCCTTGCTGATTGCAAAAAGTGTGATCACCAAGAATCTAACTCAATCTTATGTAGCGAGAGGTTTCTCTCAGTGGCTCTCTGCCTCTCTTCCTTTTTTTTTTTGTCTAGAGGGGTCTGTCTTTATAGTTTTTGTGGTCCATGCGCTTGAGTTTGATTCTTTCTTTTGGTGTAATGGTTCAAATTTGAAAGTATCTAGAAAAAAAGGTTCGGTGAAACATTTGATTAATTTTTTTTTCAAAGTGTTCAACATTTGATTACTTTGATTTGATGTGTGAAAATTCTACCAAATTTAACCAAAGTTTTTAATTATTTTTGGTTAAGAATTTCAGTTTAAATTAGTTAAAAATTCAGATAATTCCAGTCATTTCATTTTCTTGAGGATGAAATTTTGGTTAGTTAAATTTAGTTGGTAAAAAATTTAGTTAAAAGTAAGATGGTTTGATTGAAAAACCAAATTAATCGATTGGCAAATTAAACCAAAGCAATAGCCGATTTTGTAAAAGATTACTAAATTGAACTGAACTCTTAACCAAACTTGTCTGTTCGTTTCAAATCCGCCTGACTAGGCAAGATTGTTGCAGTTAAACTTCGAGAGATGGAAACTATTTTAATTTATAAAGAGGAAACCCTTTTGATTCATGCCATGGAGATGTAAAACTGAAGCAAAAGTAGATGAGATCATAGTAACTGAAATGTCGAGTTATTACTAAACATCAAAAGGCTGGAGCTGTAGTAGTAGTGTCATCATATGATATCTTGTTAAAGTATTATTCTTACATCTATCCAAAGAAAGATTCAACTAAACTTTCTATAGCCTTTTGCCTTTCCTTGCTTGATCAGAAGACATCAAAAGTAGTATCCTCTCTGCAGTGTTCTGCTCTCTATGTATATAGTTCGACATGTCTTCTCATGATTGATGGATCTTCCACATGCCAGTTCTGTATCCCGCAGACATCAAAGCAAGCTCCCAGAGCATGTTGGGAATGCTCAACAGACTGACTTTAGACCCGGGGATTTCGGACCAGTTCACAGAGATCTCAAGCATTGGGATGTTAAAGCGCTTGCACAAGTACACCAGTTCAACATCAAAGCACCACCTGCGCAGAGACAGAGACATACTTATCGATTGCTTCTACTGCTAGTATATCATCATCATCTAGTATTGTAGATACCGTTTCAGATGGACGTTTGTGAAAAGTCTTCTAGCAGCAGCTCTAGTAAACATCTTGAACCCACACTGCATACAAACAGGTCTCACATAAAAAACAGAGCAATTACATTTGACTAGAGAAGCAAACAATAAATGTGATTTAAAAAAAAAAGCCACCTGCGTATCTCGAATTCCAGAACCAGCAGCCAACAGAACAACGAGATGGAAACCCTTCATCAAAAAGTTGCGATACCATTTCCTCTGAAATTGAAAGACTGGAGTCAAATTAGCATATGCATCCAAGGCACATATTACATTATATGTAAATGCATATGTGATATTGTATCTAGAACGTTGCAAAACTTAACTGTAGCAAGCGCTTTCTCCTCGAGATGAGCACGAGAACCAAACGCTGATACTTGCACATCACCTATTCTGAAATCTGCATGCTTTAGTGCTGGATCTCTGATTGAACTTTCTTCTCTCGCTACCGCATGAATCTGAGAGGCTACAGGAGATTAGGATATTTGTAACAAACAGTTTCCAGAGTGTCTGAAATTTCAAGAGCCAAAGCTTAGACAAACCTGATTTTCAAGTTTTTCCAAGTCTGTTACTTTGGTTGCTCCATCGGCATCCAGCATGAGAAGTAGTTCACCTCGCGAATGCATCATTCCCTATTTAATGCTTTCATAAAAGTTAGAAAGCTTCGGTTATGTTCTTATCTACGATGAAATGGTAAGTTTGATAGAGTTGGATGCAATTACTAGGGAGTTGAACTCACAGTTCTTATAGCTTCTCCTTTCCCTTGATTCTTCCCAAGTGGTATAAACCTTATGTTGTCAACTGTATACTTTTTGACGAAATCAAAAGCTACTCTTTTTGTTCCATCAACACTTCCATCATCAACAATCACCACCTAGCAAAAGAAAACGATATAACACTCCACTTATGCATATAGTATTGAAGGAAAAACGATGCAGATTAACTGAATGATACAGTATGGTATCGATAGACTAGTAACGTGAACTAATTATAAGGACAAAAAAACCATGAAAAGTTCATTCATATTCAATATCACAAAGGCCATATATATATATGCATAAGTAGGTTGTAAATCTAAAAGAGATGAAACAGGAAAAACAATATACCTCATAAGAAAAACTCTTATCCCGTGATGCACGACCTTGAAGGTACCTGCAGAATTACAGTGAGCATAAATATAAGACTTGTCTCACAAATGGAACAAGGGAAGAGGAGCGAAATTAAACTAACTTACTCCATAGTTTCCTCAAGAGCAGCAGGAAGTCTCTGCTCTTCGTTAAATGCTGGAACTATTAAGGACAGATACTTCTCCGCATGGTCGGAGATATGAGGGCAAGGAACCTGATGATAGAGTTTGAAAATCTACTTAAAATCTACAATAATCTCTCAGCTGATTCTAAAGCTTCTCATTTCCTGATTTTCAAGCATTTCTAGGTCTGTTACATAGACAAAACTCCTCCTACATTCTAAAGAAACAAGTGTCCAGATTCGCTATTGCAAGTCATCTCATTTCCATTAACTAAAAAAAACTAACTGCTTAGATAACAAAACTCCTACATAACTCTTGTTCTTAAAACGTTCGCCAATCCAATAACTCAGTTCCATTAGCTGTTAACAACTGATTATCGTTCTTAGCCAGACACACACACACACACACTAACAATCAATCACAGACTCTCAATATGAATTCGAAACGATAACGAATCAGACGAATACCTGTTTTAAGGTTGTCGGATCCTCGAATGTAGTCACGGTCTGGACAGAACTGGTGAATATATAATCAAAATCAAAATCAAAATCCAGGATACGAGATACAGTTATAGAAGAAATGTAGTTAAGAAAAAACGTACATGTTACTGTTTCTCCTTCTCCAAGCTTCGAAAACGACGACGGAGATGAATCCCCAGAAGACGATCAGTAGCAGAGAGAGGCCGAGTTCCGCAACTGTTAACAGAGACGACGACTCCATTGCTGCCCAAAGATTCTCAGATCTGTTTTTGATTCACGAGGGAGATGGGTAGGAATGAATCGAATCCGTGAAGAATAAGCAAAAGAAAGCTTAAAAGTTTATTTGATTTTATTAATCCGTGAAGTGGAGTGTAAAGGATCGATTGATTTTAAGACAATTCAAGCCCTAATTTCATAATAACATGCAGAGCTTTTCTATTTTGACTTTTGCTTGGGTTTAGGACATTTCGGTTTGATTTTTGTGATTGAGCCCATTCCGGTTGGTTCTGTTTTTTTCTTAACAACCCGGACTAAACCGCAATTTAACCGTATTCTTTTAATAATTGGACATTACTATCTGTTGATCAAAAAAAAAGGACATTACTATCTATAGATGGAAATCTGGTTTAAATATGTAATCCTTCTATATATACTAGACGAGAAGTCAATTAAGTATTTTTTTTTACTTAAATGTCAAACAGAAAAACTACAACAAAAAATTATTATAATTTGATTGGTTCAAGGATTTTAGACATTTAATTATTTTAATTAAATCTAAAATGAAAGGTAAATTTATAACTAATTAATATCACTATATCTAGATGATATTACAAATAATAATTTATAGTAACTATTTTTCTAAATTATATAAAGTGTAATAATGTTTGATTCATTTGTTTTATATTTATATATTACATAAAATAGTTAAAAGAACACACAATTTGTAGAAATCAAGATATTGATTTAATATTCGTATATACAATATTATATTCATATATAAAGTACTATACTAAATATTAATGTCTTATAATGTCCATATATGTTTAATAAATTGTTTACAAAAAAAATAAAACTTTTATAAAAATATCGACCAGGGCTTAATATCATAATTTAAAATTATTTATAAAACATTTATAAAAAATAGCAATCCTCCTATATATATCAAACGGGTAATCACTTAGAGAACTTTTGCTTATATGTTGATCATTTGTGAAATCTTAAGAAATATTGTTATAATTTGTTTGGTTGATAATTTAAATTTTATTTATTTTGAGTTTAGATTTAAAAACAAAAATATAGAACCAATTAAAATCAGTTAGCAAATAATCTAAATTATATTACTAATTGTAGAAATTAAAAAAAAAAGTTTGACCAATTCGTTTTATATTAATAAATTCCATAATATAATGAACAATTTTTTTTATATTTTTTAGTTATTTTAATTAGATCTAAAGTAAAAGGTAAAACTAATTAGTATCATTTTCCAAATAAACTGAATGATATTACAAATAATATTTTATGGTAGCTATTTTCAAAATTATAGAAAGTATAAAGAAATTTATAGAAATAATGTGTGATCAGTTCTCTTATATTTATATAATACATAAAAATAATGAATAGAGAACAATTTATAGAAATTGATATAATAATTTCATATTCATATAAAAATATAGTTATATACATATAATTATTAATCTCTTATAATTTCTTTATATAATTATTTTGTATGTTTTAAAATAATTAGGATTTGAAGATTGGACAGATTATATTTAACAAAATATGTTAGAATTTTGATTTAAAAATTGTTTGCATTGAAGCTATAGTGAATAAGGTAATATTATGACTGAAAAAAAAATCTTAAGATGGATTGTATGGTTTATATTACTATTTAAAGAAAGGAGTAAATATTTAGCAAAAAATAGGAAAATATTAGAAAAAATAATAAAATAGCGAAGTGGTAACAAAAAAAACAAGAAGAGACCAAAGAATATGCATAATTTTGCGGAAATGAATATTATACAAAGAAATATATATTATGTTTACAATGTTGTAATTATTGTATAACAACTAAAAATATTAAAATTTAACTTTTAACTTCAAATAATCTTGCTAATCAAAAATCAACATATAATTTTAGAAGAGATATGAGATTTAAAATAATTCAAAAACACAAATCTAAGTCATAAAGTAGTTTTCTTACATAAAAAGAAATATTATAATTGGTTCAGATAATTGTTATAGCATAATTTTTATTTTATTTTAATATGTGAAAAAACATATATACTCTCGCCTTAGGAAATACAGAGAGAGAAAAGACTCTTATTTTTGGGTAGCTCCAGGTGGCAATTGGAAGCATCAATAGCTCGGATATCGGATTTGCTAAATTGTTATACTTACACTTTAAAATTGTTTGATTATTTTCAATTTATTTTAAATTTAACAGCATATAATTGTTCTTTTATGTGTTTTTCAAAACATTTTTCAAAGCGATTTTGGATATGATGAAAAATAATTTTATGTTTTTAGATGTGAATAAAGTATCCAAATCTAAAAATGTAGATAATTTTATGTTTTTAGATGTTTTCATTTTAGAACTGATAAAATAAACAAAAAATCTAAAATCATTAATTAATATTATTAAAACTAAAGTGCCTTATCATATTAGTTACAACTTGTACCAATGACATAATATTATTAATTAATGAACTATAAATCATATTTAAATTATTCTCCAACCAAAATTATCATTATTCTCTAACAAAACTTATCTTTATTCTCTAAACGGAATATTCGGTAATCAATTTTTAGAATAAAATTAAATATTACGTATGATAATAAAATGTTTAACTATGATAATAATTTTAATAAAATAAAAATATTACGTATGGTTCTACTACTGTTAATACTTTTCTTAATCTGTTCATAAAATATTATGTATGGGGTTCTATGTGAATACTTTTCTTATTAAAAGGAAAAACATTTAGTTTACTTTTTATTATAATGATTTCCCCAACTGTCTAAAATATAAAAGGAAACATTTAAAATAAAATATTGAAATTATACATACATATATATGGACGTGTTAAAAATTATAATAATTTTTTATATCCCAGCATATAAATATTTCTAGTCGAGTCTTTAGCAAATTCAAATATTTTGACTGAACTAGAAATGACTCGGTGAGAAGTAATCTAATCGTACATGTATTAATGCTACACTGGTGTGGTGTTTGTTATAAGGAAAAAAAGATCATAACAGTGAAACATGCTTAGAAGTTAGACAAAATCATACAATTGTGGAAAATTATTAAGGTACCTGACGTGTTATTATTCAGTATATTATCTTCTTTGTATAAAGCCTATAATCTTGGCTACTAGTATAAAACCCCTCGTATAAAAAACAAGACACAGCCGCAAAAACAAATATTACACTCAGAAAAACTGACTCAAACAGAGCAAAACTCTTTCGGCCTCATCATGATAGCCACATTTGTACAAACTCTTAAGGAGCCCCGTGAATTCTCATCCTCTCGCGGAAACTCTTCTTCTTCTTCACGAATCTCTCTGCCTCTTGTTCGGCATGAAGAGCTACCTGAAGCCTCTTTAGATTCTCAGCGCACTGTCTGTGCGGTCCCGGTGAGAACATTCCTGGACCTTCTTGATTGATCGGTCCAAGATGTCGCTTGTAAGGTGAAAGCCACTTGGACTGCAGGTAGTTCAGCGATCTCCACGGAGGCAACGGCATTGAGTTCTGCTTCAATGAGAATTTAGCCGCGTCGACCATTACTTGGAGGAACTGGTTTAGTCTTGCGACTGTTCCTACGTAGACCACTGGAAGTGATTCCATTATCCGTTGGTAAGAATCCACAGCTCGTGCGATTTCAAAGTGGCTTCTAAAATCAATGTCGATGATCAAACGGTCGTCTTGGCCAACAGGAGTATCGCTCATTATGATGTCTACGTATTCGTTGTCTCCTGAGAAAACAGCAAATCTTAATATGTATTGAGAAAAAATTGTAAAAGGGGGAGTGTTTAGAGGTGGAAACACTAACCACCAGGAACTTTGCCGGTGCCTTGCCATCTTGCTGAGCAAACAGCAGCGTTATATCCGGAGAGGCGTAAGAGCTTTGCGAGATAAAACCTGATGCAACTGGCGTTGCATGTACCGGACTTCACAGAGTGGAGATCTTTCTCCTTGATAGAAAGCATGAGGGTCCGAACCGCGGAGAGGACCTCGGTTTCGTGCTGAGGCATAGAGTACTTGAGAAACTGCGGTAACAAACAACGAAATTTTAAATTAACGAAAAGACTTCAACCTTCCGTACCAAATTGCAATACTTGGGGTCTCAAAAATGTGATATGAAGCATGCTTCCGACATAATATCGCAACTCTATACAGAAAAGCTACCATTCTAACCAATTTATGATAATCTCTAAAATACTTTATAACGAGTGGCAAACAAGGACACAATAAGCAGCAGAAGACAGCATGAGAGCACTCGCAACCATTCCTCATGCAAATGTTCTCCATTGGAATGTGATTAGCAACTATCTACTACAGATACCAACAAGCAATAAACCATGTTCAAGCACAAAACTATATCCACTGTACTAAAATAAGAAAGTGCTTTCAACCTTCCGTAGAAACTGAAAATACTTGGGTCTTAAAAATCTTAAATGAAGTATGCGCTCCCTACAGAATACAGCAACTCTATACAGATAGGCAAACAAGAACATAAAAAAGCAGCAGAAGACATAGCATGAGAGAGGACAACTGGCACCAATTCTCTATGCATTGCAAGTGCTTCCCATTGGATTGTGATTACCATTCTAACAAATCCATATGATGTTCTTTGCAATAATTTTAATCCGAGAACATAATAAGCAGCAGAAGACATAGCATGAGAAAGAGCACTGGCAAATTCTATATGCATGTACTTTCCAACAAATCCATGATGTTCTTTGCAGTAATTTTATTCCGATTAGCAACCAAGAACATTATAAGCCGACTGCCAGCGATTATTTATGTAACTGCTCTTCAATTGGAATGAGATTAGCAAACTATGTAGAGATGCACCATTCTAACATATCAGGGATTCGCTTTGGCAATACTTCTTTAATATTTCGAGTGGCAAACAAAGAACATTAGCAGCATAAGGCATATACCTAGATGCTTCCTTCAATAATTAATCAACAATCAACCCAAAATCAACAATCCCAGTATACTATACTTCCATCGCTACCATTACGAGAGAAATGATGATCACAAATTCATAGATAACCTAACCATTCCAAATTCATACATACATGAACAACACGTTAGAAATTTTCCAATCAAATCGCCCTAACGGTACCTGAATCTTATCGGAGAGGTAACAAGGATCGGGGAATCCAGAATCGCTATCGCTGCTACACCACGAATCACGACCACCACCACCACCACCGCTTTCGCCACCACCTCCCGTCTCGATAAAATCCGTAACCATAAGGCCTAGGTCACGTTCACCGTCGAGGCTCGAATCTCTCCCTCGTTCTTCCCACCACTCCTCCGCCGGAACGACCCTCAAATCCATCCCCATCGTTAACCTAAATCGACAGCCCCCGGAAGAAGAAGTTCGGCGAATATTCAAACGATTCTCGAATTAATTGAAAAAATAGAAAGGTTGAATTGACTCTCGGCACAGAAAACGCGTTTCGTCCCTTTTCTCACGAGACTTGTGTGATTGGTTGATTATATACAAATGGAAGAAAGAGAGAGAGAGAAGGCTTGAAGGTAGAAAAGACCAGGAAGATAGGCGGAAACGAAGATGAAGCCAAGGTGGGTTAATATAATATTTATTACACGTGTCGTAATGACGTTAATACCCTTACCGGATTGATTATATTACCCACTTGAGCTCGTTTTTCTAGTTGTAACGAACCGAAGGTTATTAACAGAAATTAATGAACCAGGACGGAGTCTAGGGTTATATTCGGAATGAAACTAACAGAACATGGTAAGTTATTTTAACAGCAGGCCGAGGGTAAAAGGGTAACCTGGTAACTGGAAAGTAGCTGGAGCGTACCGGACAATCTAGAAAGAACTTAAAAGCTTTGGCTTGGGGACGAAGTTTAAAGGCCTCTTGATAATATAACGTTCTTAATTAATCTGACTCGGACGAACCTTTTTTGTATTAATTAAATACCATCATCATTTTACATTTTCAAAAAACAAAATTGACCAAAATCGATACTAGTAGTATTGTTTTAGATCGATATCATATAAGATATGCCCTGTAATTGCTTCTTGAAATTGGCGCATGCATTAATGGTGTTCAGTTTGTACATTACACAACTCGTTTTCAAAAGATTGAAACACACATAAAATACTCTTTACATTTTTTATATTAAATGTCCATTTATGACTATGTAAAAAAGTAAAATAATATTTAATTTTCTACATTTTCTAATCAATTTTTTTTAATCATCTACCTAACTAGAATTCAACCAATAAAAAAAAAAACAGATTATCTAGAGTCACATAATATAAAATTTAATAAAATATCTATCAAAAGTTATAAACATTGTGTAACTTGAAAAACTATTAAGTGGGCTTTGTTTTCGTTAAGTGGGCCTTTTCGGGTCTTATTTCATATTACTCGCAGCCATCCAAAACTAAATTTGTAAGTCGCAACACCACACAAACCCAAACATTGGGCTTATATACAACCAATTATTTGAACTATGGGCAAATAATTTTCTTTTTGGTAGTAGTTTTCTGAATACATGGTTGTTACTTAGCAACCTTGTTACATACACAATAGCTAAAAGGGACCACGAAACAGAAATACAACTCCAGCAGCGACCGGAATTGATAAGACGAAGGAGGAAATGATAGCAACCTACTACATTAAGTTTTACATGTGTTTTCCTCTACGTGCAAATAATTTGCCTCCTCTTTTACATTCTCGAAACTTTTAAGGATGGACTAGTAATCTCTATTATCCGATTAAACTGTACATTTAAGTTTTTTTTTTATGTTTTGAATCTCTGGATATTTGGAAGATCAAATATGATATACAAATACACTCACGAATTCCGAGTCGCGCATGTCTATCGAATATTTGTTGAAATCAACTAACACAACAATGGAAATGTCAATTTTTTATTTCTGTAACAACTAAGAAAAATATATATTTCTATATTTTCCTTCTCAACACGACATCTCTCGACCATAGTAAATAAAACTTCTTCATGTGTGGGAGACAAGAAACGGCAAGTCCACGAAGTACCTCCGTACGTCAAGATTGTCCAACCCGTGTCTGAGAAAATACAATTCTTTGATTTGAATATGGATTCTGGTAGATTATTTACCAAAAGTCCAATTAGTACCAATCAGACAGCGACGTCTAAAACAATCCGCGACTCATTAATCAAAAACCTACCACCCAAGTCAAACCTATTTTCCTTTTAAATACATTCTTGAATCTTGATTATGACTTTCTTGTAAATATCATTTGTGTATATAGAGACAGAAGGAAGAAACTGAAAGCTTTGTTTCAATTATTTCTTGTGTAAAAGATTCGTCACATCAAGAATAACGAGTTTCCTCTACCTCCGTGCGACAAGAAAAAAAAACGATTTCCGTATTATCCGAGACAAAGGTTTCCAACTAGGGGTGGGCGTTCGGGTACCCATTCGGGTTCGGTTCAGGTCCAATCGGGTTTCGGGTTTTCGGGTTCAAAAATTTCAGCCCCATTCGGATATTTCCAAATTTCGATTCGGGTTCGGTTCGGATCTTTGCGGGTTCGGTTCGGATTCGGATAACTCATTTAAATAATTTTTAAAATTTTAAAATTTATTATATACTTTAAATTTCTCAAAATCTATAAACAAAATACATATTACACATAGATTTGAATAGCATATGTCAAAATATATAAAATTAACCTATAAATTGGTTTATTTTGAAAATTTCGATTGAGAATCAATAGATATTTTAAATATTTTTGGTGTTTTGAGTATACTTTAACTATTTTAGACATGTATGTTTGACTATTTGTATATATTTTTTAAGTATTTTGGATTACTAAAAAGTATTTATATATTATGAATGTTTTTAATATACAGTAAATCTAAAAGTAGTTAATATATATAGGTATATAATTCTATTTCGGATATATTCGGGTACCCGAAATACTTCGGTTCGGGTCGGGTTCGGTTTCGGTTTTTTAAATACCAAAAATTTGAACCCATTCGGATATTTAATCAATTTCGGTTCGGATTCGGTACTACTTTTTCGGTTCGGGTTCGGTTCGGTTCTTCGGATCCGGGTTTTTTGCCCAGCCCTATTTCCAACATTGTTAATTGGAATCAATCCTTAATAATATAGTATAAAATAGATAAATAAATCTATACGTTGATTTTAGGTTAAAAATCAATTTATCTTGATATGATATCAAAAATCTGATCCAAATAGTAAAATCTGATAACCGGTATGACCCATCAGTTCATTTATTATTATCCGAACATTTCAAGATCAACACTGAAACAATCATAATCTCGAAAGAGTGTGTTAACGACCTAATCTCTTTACAGAATTTTTTTCTAACAAAATTATTGCAGAATGATTTATGGTACAAAATATTAGTATAACCTATACTTATTGCAAAATGTTTTTTTTTTCTTCACAACGAGAAATCAAAGAGAAAAGCATTGTATAATTAAATGATGATGGTTGACAAAAATATGGTGACAAAATGAAAATAAATCGAATAGGATTTAATTGAAAATGCATTAGTAGAGTCAATTCGTGACGGCTAGCCAAATGATGAGTAAAACAAGAGATAAATTGGAAGAATTAGAAGGTTCAAGTCCATGACTGAAACATCAAGGATTACTGATATGAAATGCAACCCGACCAAAAATAAAATGCGGTGTACAAGAGTTATTTGGAAACTATAATTGACCAAATAAAACTCTGTAAAGCTCCACAATCTTCTTTTTTTGGTGCAACCCCAACAAAGACTACAAAAAACCAAAACGCAGTCTATAGATAATTGTTTTTGATGAACAGTCATTAGATAATTTGTAGTACCAAATTAATTGGAGAGTTGACGTCACACCCTGGGCCTCAAATTGCGTCATTAACAATTACTCTTAATCTGTTTGACCTTAAGAAAAAAACAATTATTTTTAGATTCATTTAAGATATTGTTTAACGCGATTGCAATAGTGGAACCCTATCAAACCCGTTGACACCAATTACAAACTTCAGTGATAACCAGCTCTCGAGCTACAAAAAAGACATGATAAGTTTTTATTTATAAGAAAAAATCTTCAAATATAAAGTAATTTGGTAAAAATAAAAATCGTAAATAACAAATAAATTTTAATTATACATGTTTCTCTTTTTCTGTTCACACACGTGACACACGACATGACAGTGATGACTGATGACACACCCTATGTGATATAAATCAATACTATTAAAACCGAAAGTCCTTTTTTTAAGTCCCCTTCAAGTTTCAAACTATTTACGATACATTACCACTAGTTATTTTAAACATATGCTTTTCATTAAATTCAGTATTTTTTTTCGTAATTCCTTTTAATCAAAATAGTTATTATTTATTTTCCTTCTCTTTCACGATCTAGGTATGGAGGCGATGAAACAATCTCCTCTCCTCCCAAAGCTTTGAGTTTCACAGTTGTTCATAGCACCATGTCTTTTGGTTCTTCATAGACTTCGTGTAATCGGTTTATAATAGAGACGAAATGGATTGGGAACGTACATGAATAGATTTGATTTTGATTTGAAATCTGGTGATTTAAGTAAGGTGAGATGCGATTCAGAGTATTGGTGCTGGTGATGATGATATCGGCATTGGAGAGAACAAAACTGGAGCTGCTTGAGGAATATGCAAAACGTGTTATGGTTCTAATGTGTGATTCCAAAGCTGAAGGCGGATCTTGTGATGTGTATTTGATTGGCACTGCTCATGTTTCAGAGATTATGCTCTCTTAAAATTCCAACCTTTGTGACTGCCACTCCATCAAATTTCGAGCTTTACGTCAGAATCGCAGCAAGGACATTGATTTGATCGTTGTTTCTATCTTTTTTTTTCTAATTCTATTTCGATAATTGAGAAAGATATGGTTAGGTTGATAAAAGTTTAAAATTTTGTTTTGTTTTATAGGAATCATGTCGAGAAGGTGAAGCTATAGTAAGCTACATGAAACAATATGTTCTTCTCCATTACAGTGAACTGTTTTGTTAATGTGTTTCTCTCTCTAAGTATGTGTTTCATGTATTGCAGGTCGTCTTTGTGGAGTTGTGTGAAAGCTGATTGTCTATTTCCACACCTCAGGCTGTGAAAGTTTTGCTCTGCATCATTCTTATAACATTTGTACATGTGTTCTAGCTCTTCTTTTATCAATTATCCATGTTCTTTAATCTGGAAAGTTGAGATTTCTTTGGTTTTCTAGGTTCCGAGTCTTCCGACCATGTGAGAAATGATAGACATGTGGAAGAAGAAGCAAAACCCATTCAAAATAGCCTACGGGTGGTTTCTTGCAAAGACATACTTCCTCTGTTTTAGATCTTCTTTGATGATGGCTTATATTTACGTACAATTATTTTATTCTTTTTTGTATGTAAGAGCGCAAGCAAGCTTGATATTTTTCCTGGTGATGAGTTTCGTGTGACATATGAAGAAACAGTCATGTGATCGTCCAGCGCAGGTAACTTTGGTATTCAAGAACATGTATTCATAGTTTTAGCAAAAAAAAGAACATGTATTCATAGTTTTAAAACTTTTCTTTTAAGGAATCGTATGCATTGGTATTTGTTGGAAGCAAGATCACTTTAAAGAGAACATGGGCTAAAATGTCTCTATGGCACAAACTGAAGTTTTTATACGGCTTTAGTGTTTCAACTTTCAAGCTGTCTTTCTACCGAGATCTGGGGAACTTAACAAGATGGTAAAAGTATTTTGCTTCCTTTTTTTATTTGAAGGTTACGTGATTAAGTTATTTTGTTTTAAATTTAATTTAACAATTTCGTTTAATTAATAAAGAAACTGCTAACAATAACTACACTATATTTTTATATATCTTGAACCAAGAAACGTGGGTCAAATATTTTAAATCTTAATAATTACATATTCTAAAGATCACTAAAATATAGCAACGAATATCTCTTTGCGAATCTACAATGACTATTTATTTATCTAAATATATTTTTTCAAATTTGCACTATTAAATACGGTAGTTGATTTGAGCCGTAGTTAATAAAAACTTCTTAAACTATTAAAGAGGACTGTTCAAATTTTGTGGGATACGGTAATAATCCAATATATATTTCTCATAATAGACTAAATATTGTAAATACTAATTATTAGTAAACAAATAAGTAAACTTTGACCTAGAAATTCGCAGCAAAGATTCTTTTCTACCAGCCTATTAGTTATTATAAATATCATCACATTCGAGCTAATTTGTAAATTAAACAAAACACATAGTCAACAAATAATGCATCGTTGAAACCGTTTAGCGTATGGGGAAAGAAAGAAGTTGGAGTTTTTAATTTGTACAATTTTCTGAATAGCTACTCCATTACTCTCCCGCTCTACTAAAGCTACTATGGAGATCTTGAAATGGCAGTCCAAGTATGTGGCTTCTCAAGTTTTTCAGTTTTTTTTTTAATTGTGATTGTTCCTATTTATTTTGGCATCGATTTGTTCTTTAACTTCTTTAGGACATCTCCAACACTAATCTATTTTTGACTCCAACCTCTATTTTGGAGTCAAATCTTCTCCACTTCCACTCTATATTCAACTCTAAATAGAATAATGTCTGGGATTACTCTATTTATGAAGTAATCTTACTCATTACTCCATGAACTTTTTTTTTTATTTATGATATGATTCTTTTAGTTTTGAATATTTTATTTTATACTTAAATAATATAATAACATGAAAAGAAATAAAATATGTCTAAATTATAATAGCCAACAAAAGATTATTTAATAGTTTACATAAAATATGCCTAAATTAAGAAAAAAAAATTAATCGTAAATAATATAAATAAATATAATGTAATGTAATATAAATAAGCAATATAATCATTCGATAATCAGTTTTTTTAATTATGTGGTCAAAATTTTGTTTGATAATATTTATACTTATTGAACTTGATATAAGCACAAACATTAGGATCCAATATGCAATTAAAATTACAAAACAAAACTTTATTTTTTCTTTATGTTCTTTTAATGCGTAATTTTATTTTTAAATAAGAAAAATTGCATATGAAAAAAATTGCACCAATTGACTTTGGAACATGATCTCTCATTGTATTTATTATAGTAAATATTTCATGAAAATAAAATAAGTCTGATAAAAATTTTAAAAAGATATCGGATCCAAATATTTTCTACATGAATTCTGCAAGGAATATCGTTTGATTTTCTAAATTTTTTGACCTACGCTATTATTTATTTAAAAGAAAAAGAAAGCTATTCGAAACCCAATTTGTACTGTATGCAATCTATATTACTATGCACAACAATTAATTTAACAGCTTTAAACCAAGCCCACTAATTTTTAATCAATTTATTAAACCATATCACATATATTAAACTGAAAATATTAATAAAATTAATAAAAAAATTAAAACTAATCAATACTATTAAAACAGAAGACCCTTTTTTGAGATGCCCTTCTTTTTTAAAAGTATTTACAGATCTTTGCCACTGTATTATTTAAAACCTATGGTTTTTATTAAAATCCTAAACAAATCTTTTTAATTATAACAAAATCTATTTAATCTAACAATATTTAATTTTAAAATTTTTAAATAATCAATCGACAATAGATACTCATATTTTAACTAATCCTTAATTTTAGGATTGATTTGTTTGTTATATTATTTTTCATCTATTTTGAAAACTTAAAAATACTTTTACCATCTGAAATTAATTTACAATTACAAAATACGTGAAAAATATTTTCAGCATTTTTAATTATTTATATGTGTTGAAATTATCATTTAAATTACTACATAAATGTTAATTTTTAATTTGAAACAAAAAGTACAAAGAAATTATTTGATAAATAAATTTGTAAACTTCAAACATACTATTTAACAGCTACTCTTAATACTGATACATATTATTCTCTAAATTAATTTGACATTAATTTGCTAAATATATGCGATTAGAAATTATAACTTTACATAAATTTTAAATAGTTTTAAAATAAATGTTTAAAATATCTAAATAAAATTAAATTTCTAAAATCAATCTACAATTAATGAGTACATTTTTTCAGTTATTATTTACAGGTTTTTTCATTAAACATGTAAAATATTTATCAAGTACAAACAGGTCTTACAAATACATTTTTCATTTCTATTGTGATCTAAGAAACGAGTTAATAATTTTATCAGAAAAATCAATACTATTAAAACACAAGGGACTTTTTTAAAATCATCTTGAAATTTTGAAGTATTTATAACTCCATGTCATTGCATATTTTTAAACTATATTTTTTATTTAAATCAAAACTAAATCTTTTTAATCTTAACTAAATCTACTTAATCTAACAATAAAATCTCATATTCAAACTAGCCCTTAATTTTAGGATGAAATTTTTGATTGTGTATTGTTTTTTTCTATTTTATAAACATAAAAATATTTCAATGTATTTTTAATATACCAAATTAAATTATTATTAGAAAATGTGAAAATATTAATATCTTAAAATATTTATGTATTGCAATTATAATTTAAAATGGCCACATAAATGTTAGTTCTTATGTTATCTGATTCATCTTTTGGTTTTATAATTAACCTTTCAAATATATAATATAAAATTAGCTTTAATTTGTTTTTTTTTATTTTTACAAGAAACGACCAAAATTAAAATTGAAATCAATATATATGATTTAGGAAAAATATATTTTAACATAGTTTAAGTGGACTTTTTATAGAAACAAATATTCATATAAACTCATTAATTTTAACAAGTTTTTAATAGGTTATTCGGTTAAAAATATTTATTAAATGTGATTCTACTCAAAGTTAGTGAAGACCATATTAACACACACACACACACACACACACACACATATATATATATATATAAGATTATTTTTCAAACATTTGTCAAAAAAAATTGTTTGGCTTTCAATGCGGATTGGATTTGATATTGGTTTTTAGATATAACACGTTACGAACCATTCGAATATATAGGTCATGTCTAATAGAGTAGTATCAAACTTGATTTTCGGGTCAATTACGAGTCAGGTTTTCTGGATACAAGTATATTGATTAATTATATGAGGTAACTATGAATAAATATAATATGTTGTATACTTTAGAAAAAAGTTTTAAATTAACTTTTGAAATGCATATGACACAAGTGTATAGTTATGCAACTTGACATGTTTAATATAGTTATCAAAATTATATTTAACTAATATTAAGACAAAAAGAAAATATGATTATAAAAAAACAACACAAATATAAAGCTAAATTTTCCAAAAAAAAATTAAAACAGAAAATACCCGCCCTTTCAAAGGGCGGGTCAAAATCTAGTATTTTGTTACGACAGCAAATATAAAATCCTCGTGAAAGGGCGGGTCAAAATCTAGTATTTTGTTACGACAGCAAATATAAAATCCTCGTGTTTGTCTGTCGTCCTCATAAATGGTTATATGGACGGTAACAGAAACAGCATCCAAAAGAAGTATTTTCAGTGACAGTTTTATTCTCAGTTTTCTAGAAATTAAAATCTTCGATTGCCAAAACATATCGTAAGACTTTTTCAAAATAAAATGGGTCAGACAAAATCGTGTCTATCAAAATAGAATCAAACGACCTTTTTATCTTTTCGCCAAACTGTGTCCCTTTGTTTGACTTTATTTCACACAAAAAGACAAGACCAAAGCCCCCTCGTGCCTCTCATTAACACACCAACCCTGTTATCTCATTTTTTCGCCTCGCCATCTCTGTTCACATCTCTCTCTTTCTTTTTTTACGCCGTGTGGGTTGTCAAAATTTTATATAACTCCTCTTATCCTCTCCGCTCGCAAACCATATCATCCTCAATAAGCTGAACAAGAACGCTCAAGAATCAAGAAAGTGAAGAAAACGAACTCCTTCGTAGCTTAATGGGTTCTTGCTTCAGCTCGTGTGTCAAAGCTGATAACCTTTTCAACAATGGTACCATCTCCTTCTTCGTTATGCTGATTTTGCTTCAAGTTTGAGTTTGGTTTAACATATGTTTGTGTCTGTTCAGGTAAGAGCAGCGATCTTTACGGTTTAAGCATGTCTAGCCGGAAATCTTCGTCCACGGTGGCTGCGGCTCAGAAGACGGAAGGGGAGATTCTTGATTCTACCCCCGTCAAGAGCTTCACCTTCAACGAGCTCAAACTCGCCACAAGAAACTTCAGACCGGACAGCGTGATCGGTGAAGGTGGGTTCGGTTGTGTCTTTAAAGGCTGGTTGGATGAAACCAGTCTCACTCCGACTAGACCCGGAACCGGTTTAGTCATTGCAGTTAAAAAGCTTAACCAAGAAGGTTTTCAAGGTCACCGTGAATGGCTGGTACAGTAGTGTTCATCATGTCCTTTAAACTTTGAGAATTATGTGTGTTTGTGTGATTATGTCTGAGTTCTTGTGTTTGTTCTGATTCAGACAGAGATTAACTACTTGGGGCAGTTGAGTCACCCGAATCTAGTGAAACTGGTTGGCTATTGCTTGGAGGATGAACACCATCTTCTTGTATATGAGTTCATGCAAAAAGGAAGTCTTGAGAACCATCTCTTCAGAAGTAAGTCCTCTTGATTCTACTGATGAAACATTTTTGATAAGTTTACTATATTCATTAGCCATGTATGCTTATTTATACAAAATGCATAACTTATCTAGAAATTTCTTTACATAATAGAGTAGAAAAAAATCTAATTTTATACATGAATAATAACTTTCTTCATAACTACAAGAAAAATATATTTTAGGCGATTTTGTAATCTCCAAAAGCTCCTAGCAATCTTGTTTTTGTGTTATGAATCTGTACTGATGAAAGTGGTTTTGAAGCAGGAGGTACATATTTTAAGCCGCTCCCATGGTTTCTACGGGTCAAGGTTGCGCTGGATGCAGCAAAGGGGCTTGCGTTTCTTCACAGTGACCCTGTCAAAGTGATATACCGAGACATTAAGGCCTCCAACATTTTGCTTGACGCTGTAAGGCAGAGAACCACGTACTGAATGAATCAGATGGTCTCGCTTTTTTTTTACTGATGACTTTGGGTTCCATTGACAGGACTACAATGGAAAGCTTTCTGACTTTGGACTAGCTAGGGATGGTCCAACGGGTGATAGAAGCTATGTTAGTACAAGGGTTATGGGTACATATGGCTATGCGGCTCCCGAGTATATGTCATCAGGTACAAAGTGAACCAAATGTTAATCATATTTGTTTAGTTTTATGACCTTCAACTTAAAACCAATTGTTGATCAGTATTGTCCTAATTTCTTAAATATATACTACCAAGTCATTTTTATATTTATGATATGAGATTTTTTCCCCCAAAAAAATCAATGAGGGCATATGGTTTGAGTCTCTCTTTTTTATAAGCATTTGCTTGAGTCTTTGTTTCATCTTTCTAATTTTATATACTTTCAGGTCATTTAAACGCAAGAAGCGATGTGTACAGTTTTGGAGTTGTGCTTTTAGAGATTTTAACTGGTAAGCAAGCCTTGGACCATAACAGGCCGGCTAAAGAAGAGAAACTAGTGGAATGGACTAGACCGTACCTCACAAGTAAACGCAAGGTTCTCCAAGTCGTGGACCCTCGGCTAGACACGCAGTACCTACCCGAAGAGGCAGTGAGACTGGCCAGCATTGCTGTGCAGTGTCTCTCAATCGAACCCAAGTCACGTCCGACCATGGACCAAGTGGTCCGTGCCTTGCAACAACTTCAGGACAATCTGGGAAAACCGACTCAGCCCGATCCGGTTAAGGATGCCAAGAAACAGAGTTCTAAAACCGGAGTTAAGTTGCCAGAGACACGGTTTAGACAAAGACCTTTTAGCAAGCATTAAGCTGGTTCATTCCGTGATGGTCAAATCGAATACGGTTATGGACAAACCGTGAAGGTCGAGACTGATGACGGATACAAAAATTTGCGGGTAACAAGTCACATAACCAAGCTTAGAGAGAACATGTGGTTTAGCCTTTAGGCATCCTCGTGTGCTGTGAATCACAGCCTGTGATATCGACTGAAGTATATATGTGGTAACTTATCTTGTTGTGTTGTAACTTGTAACCATTCTTCTATTGTGATTTTTCTTCTATTTCTCCAATTTTGGAACCGATTTTTTTTCAATGATACAAGTCAGAATACTAGAATTTAATCAGTGATGCAAATGCAAACCAAATAACACAAATCCATATTCTATTTTTATAACGCGAGCATTAGGTAAAGTATTGCGGGTTGTTTTGGAGGGAGACTTGCCCAAAAAACAATTATTTGAAGAAAATGAAAACCTTATGAAATAAATCACGAATGAAAAACCAAGGAACAACCGGTTTCATGTCGTTCTTACCACCGGTTTAGGTAAACATTGAGTCATAGTCAATTTTAATTTGTGCGGTTTGGATTGGTTAATTATATTCTTCAATCAATAGTAGAAATCAAGAAGCTGAAGCTTAAATGATGCAGCCAGTAAATCATCATTAACCATCATGGAGCAAGAAATCATGAGATACGGAGAGAAAAACATCGAGCCAAGGAGAGCTAGTATAACACATATCATTCATGTTCAGATCAAATGAAGACCAAGATCAATTCGTCCTACCCAATGATCACTTGGACTACACATTCAACTCTTCTAGATCACACCAGGAATAAGAATCAACATCAAAAGATTCTACATAAAAAATATTGAAGTTTCACTCCAGGCTCCAACAGCTCACCAATGGACCCGATGCAGACATATGGTTACAAAATGGAGTGTTCCAAGCAAACCAGAAATAACCAGGAAAAAACCAACTTGTTCTAGATTCTCAACTCAGCAAGATTTGGAAACCAATTGGTTTCATACCAAAAATATTAATGGTCTATGAGATATCTATTTCTATGTCAAAAGTGGCTTGACTTCCCTTATTTAGAAGATCATGAACTTATGGTATGATATAAAACTCATTATTTGCATCCAGCCGACTTTATGATACTTCTAGAAGCACTTTACAATACATTATGGCGCATCATACCACACTGGATCAGGTGGATCAATCAAATACCAAAAAAATCAACTGGAGATATTTATGGAAGTTGGATCGTAGCCAAGAGACGTTAGAAGACCTAGATATATGCATGATATCATTTGGAGAATAATTTGGACCGACCTTACTTTATTTAGGGGAACCAAGCACATTTTCTGCCATAAATTTCCAACAGCTCTTCTTTGGCACTATGAAGACTCGACCAATGAACTAGATACTCCAAAGATTCATCACTTTATACCCAAGAAATCAAGATTTAAGGCAATCAGCAAGTTCCCCTCTTTGAGCTCTAAGATCTTTCCAACGACTAGTTTTCTTAATGTACTTATTGTAACCCTACGTTTTAATCCAAGTATTAATGAGAAGTATTGTTTTTTTCAGTGAAATGTGTCTTTGTTTGATTTATTCTTTAGAGTATAAGTGTGAGAGTCATTTGTATTCTTCAGAAAATAGTGTAATTCAAGTAGCTTTCTTTGCTCACTGATTAATTGAGAGAGTCAGAGAGACAATCACTTCTATCCATCCGCTGCAGCTAAAGAGATCTGTCCATCAAATTTGTTTAAGCCTTTGACAGCTTGGTTCTTACATCATTAAACTATGCTACGAACAGAGACAAAGCAAGAGATGACAGAGCCGAAGCGGACATTGGCAAGACATAATCATGTGAGACGCAACAGTCTTCCACTAAGACATAATCTTTGTCACGTCAATACCAACGTTCTGCTCTAGATACTACTCTCTCAAGTACTCACGCAAGGCTCTTTTTCTCTTGCGTTGGATGCCACTTCTTTAGGTAGTTACGTTGCCTATTGTCTGCTTTTATAAGCTGCACATGACTACTAGAGAACAAAGAGTATTAAAAGCAACCTAAATTAAACAGAATGCCATAGCGAAATTTCTCAAACCAAACTTTCACTCTTTGTAACTCGACCAACCATCAAAGGAGTTTTTAGCTTGACGACGCAGGAGTTGCAACAGTTTCAGACTGCAAGCTTTTACACAGATGTTTTCATGAATTACATCAAGCCTTTGAAAGTGGGGTAATATAAAACAATTTTAAACACTTTTCATATTAATAGATGTTATTAGCTTTTAACAACTAAGAAACGAATTAAAACTTTACTATAAATGCATTGATTTATATAGTTAACAGTTTACAACAATGATTATAGATCTGCCTATCAGAACACGTTGAGGTGGTAGGGTAACAAACATGGGCGGCTAATTAGGGAGTAAACATTGCGACCGCCAGTAGCTAGCGAATCCAGAAATGTTATTACTGGGTGCACAAACCTGTAAAACAAGAAATTTTAGTGGATACATATATAGATTAGTGAAAAATACACTAGCTTAAAAAAACTATGGGGGCACATGCACCCTCTATCCTCTTGCTGGTTTCTTTGGTTCAACTCCGTGTCCCCGTATATTACTAGTTAAGATGTCCATTTTTTTATAAATTCACATTTTAGTATTTTACACATAAAATAATTTATTTTTTTTCCTAGAATGTGGATTTATAGAAAATCCTAGTTTGTAAACTACCCTAAATCGAGTTTCCTAGGATGTGGATTTATAAATTATTCAAATTTTAAAAATTCAATAACAGTGTTAAAGTCGAATTATATAATTTTGTTTAAATCGAGTTTGTAAACTACCCTAAATTTTTTTTTTTTGAATTGTACAGAGGTATCCTGACCCCACATAAGTGGTCCAGACTAGTCACGTGTTGCCACGTGTCGGTCATTTGTTCCTGGCGATGCCGAAATGTTAAACTACCATAAATTTCCATTCTCGGTTTGAATTAATATAATTTAATAAAAAATAATTTACAGTAAGGTTAAATCTATGGCTACTCAAAAATTCAACTAGTTTAGTATTTTATCATTATGAAAAATATGTGTTAAATTATAACATCTATGTTTTTTAAATAATTGTTCTTCTTCAAACTATTATTTTTTATTATAAAAGGATAAAGTATATATTGGAATCAAATAATAAAATTTAGCTAAATTTGTAAGTGGAGAAGACATGTCCGGTTCATATCACCAAAAGAAGAAAAATATGTATAACAATTACAGGACCTTCTGGACTTGTGCTACGTTCGCATCAAATGCTGTCGGAAAATACTTTTATTACTTTTCAATTCATCGGTCAAAAAACAATTCCCATTATTAAAGGCGTTGCAGACCCCTATAACCATTGAATTATTCTTGCTTCTCGTCACAATATCTAAGTGGGAACCCTGAGAATCTATCACTTTACACTAACGTGCATTACTACACTCTTTAGTGTCAGAGCAGTACTGTATTACTCTGTCAGAGCAACTGTTTTGCAGAGGCTAGTTAAACACAAACACGAAGATTAGTAAATAGTATCACAACATAACCATGTTTTAGAATACACGCTACAAGTTGTAACTTACAACTCAACCAATGTAAAATACTTTAAGTAGCTGCGGGCTGTTACAAGATTGTCTCACAGCCACTTCAGCTAATATAACTCACAATTAAAAACCAAACTCCCAAAAAAAAGAAACAAAATCATTAAAAAGAAAATACACACAAAAGTCAAAGATACTATTCTCCCCTCAATTAGCGGAGAGATTTCTTTTGTCTCGACCACTTCAATGTTTAAGTTTCTCGAAACTCACTTTAGACCCTGAAATTCTTCCCGACAAAGGTTTGACCAAACTGCCAGTTAGAAGGAACGATGTTCCATGAAGTAGAGGTTCTACGGTCACTGCCGGTAACACGGAAAGAAAGTGACTGACCAACCAAAACAGCGTTAGATTGCCAGTTCTGACCCCAGTTCCTGCTCAGACTCATCCAACCAGTCCTTGAACCTTTCACACTCGTCCTCACGATGTCTCCTGCTCCCGCCACGTTAGTGATCAGAACCAAGTTGAAGTAACGGTGACCGTTGATTGTGAACCTTATCCCTCCTCTCTTTCTGCATGGCACCCTACAAAAGAACACCAACATTTTTCACACTCTTTTTACTCACTTAGTTGCATGAATGTATAATTTAGTTTGTGTATTAGAGAACACCTAATACTAAAACCAAAGTTACATTGCTTCGTAAATTATCTTAAACAAAATATAATAGTAACACACAACAAACGATTGTTTTTAGTAAGCACTTTCTCAAAAAAAAAAAAAGAAGATTGTTTTTTTTTTTGAGAAAAAAAAGAAGAAGATTGTTTTTTTTGGAAACTTAAGAAGAAGAAGATTGTTTTCTTGTAATACAAGATTTCGTACCTGCGGTATGAGACAGGGACAATGCCGGCACGGTATTGAGCAATTTTGAGGAAGACAGGCATGGCTAGGTCGAAGTGTTCACGTGGTGGGTTGCACCATCCACCGTTATCGCTGGCCTGAGCAAAGTTTGGTGGGCAGAAGTTGGTTGCGGTAATGAGGATAGATGGGCTACCTGAATGGCACCATTGTGGGTCGTTGGCGCATTTTAGCTCAAAGCAGGCTCCACAGCTCATGCCGTTGTTAAACAGAGCCGTGCTCAAAGCAGCCGTGTTAGTTCCGTAGCCTTGGCTGTAAAGGTTGCCGTAACCACAAGCTCCTCCTGTAAAGTCAACCCAGATAAAAAAAAAACCATTTTGTTAAAAATGAACCTTTCTTTTGGTGCATTTACTCTGTTTTTGTGGACTGACCCATAGTGCCGGAGGCGTCGCTGCCGCCGTAGAAAGTAGCGTGTGCATTTTGCCACGCGCCACCGGAGTAGACGCCGGGGATTCTTGCGTCACCGAGGTTAAAGAGGAGATATGTAGTGAAGAGAATTGCTAGTTTAATAATAGCCATTTTTGTTTGTGTTATTATCTGAGAAGGGGTTTTAAATCACTCAGAGTAAATAAGATGGTGAAGAAAGAACAAGAGCGCTTTCTTTGGAGCTTGCGCCCTTGTTAAAGAAGAGTTAGGTTTTGTTAATTGGAGAGATGATGGTGAGGACTGAAGAGCAAGAAGAGGTTCGGTATTTATGGAGGGAGGAAAACTCCAAAGTTAGAGTTAGAGAGAAAGAGATTGAGAAATATTATTGGCTATTTTTTTTATTTGTTTTGTCAAAATAAAACAATGAAAATCGATTACTATTTCTACGTAAGGTGGAGGTAGGTTTGTAACCGTTTTATACAAGATAGCAATGATACTGAAATATCTCATTATTTCGGCAAAATAAGAGTATTGAGTTTACTTATGTGAGGCGTTTCATACTTATGATCGGCAAAAATAAAAAGTACTCGACGAAATTTTTGTTTTTTCTTTTAAGCTTAACTGTTGTTGGTATAATCGGTCACAGATACTGTATTTCTATATCTGCCGCCCAAAAATTCACTTGCATAGAAGAATATGAAAAGAAAATATTACTTTATCAAATCGAGTTTCAAAAGGAGAAAAAAATAACAAATGAACGGCTCCACATTTCCCGCATTCAACGGGGCATCAGTTGTGAATCACACAGTATACACACGACCCGAATTCTATCGGATCTATTCAGTCGATGTTTTATTTATGTCATGAAACTTGTCGAAAGATCTACTTTAAATATCGAAGCTGTCGCACTTCTTAGTTCTCACGGACTAAAGTCAAAGCTTCATATGCTTATATAGTATGTTTTTTTTTTTGAAAAAATGGTTGTGTAGTATATTTATATAATAAAAATTCCCGTAGAACTAATGTTTATCTATGGACTTATAAATATACTTTGATAGTTTGAAAACTTAAGAAGTAATGGATGAAGCTTTAGTTTTCTATTTCGGAATTCGAGTTCATTTCAAAAATGACATACAGTTCTTAACTTTTAGTGATTAGCTTCCGTAGTTTAGGTACATGAACTTCCACTTCTTTTTATTCTTGTTGAAAAAGAGCATGCACACTAACACTCGTTAATCTTTTTTAATAAACACACTTTAATCTTTATGCATTGGCGCGCCACCATCATCAAAAAGAGCAACCTAATAGAATTGACATATCATAAGTGCCAACTTCAAGTTAATATGATTAACTTTCATTTTCCATTATACTTATAAAAATGAAAATCAGTATTTGTAAGAGATTTTTGTTTATTTTGTATCAGTGTGAGTGAGATATAATTGGCAAACGAAGAAAACAGTTAGGGGCGGTGACAGGTTGTCGAGCAGCGTTAACATATGGCGATGAAAAGGCACATCTATGCACCAACCAGATCTTCTTATATCTGCCACTTCAGTCTTCAGCCCAAGCATTCATACTTGGTATTTTTTTTCTAATTGATCTCGGCCACGTGTTGATAAATATACAATTATTTATATACATTTGTTAGTTATATAACATTAGCTCAACAAGCCTTTATCATGAGAATACAAATGCACTTGCATGTGAATTAAGTATCTACCACTCCTCTCCCAAAAAATTCCCGTATTTACATTTATTTCGTTTCAGCATTTAAAAACAAAACATATTTGTTTTTGAGTCTAAAGGTTATATTGGTATCCAATGTTCAAATGTAGCCTAGACTTCTCTCCAGCAACAATGATTTAAGAAGTTAAATTTGCGGTGTGATAACGTCAATCAAGCTTCATCACAAATGGTTAAGCAAAATTAAATTAAATCATAAATAACTATGTGCTTCTGTTTTTCTTCTTTACTTACTTTTATAAATTAGAAAAGTCATAAATATTCTACCGTAGGAGTATTTTGACTAGATAAGTTGTTGATTGTTCGTCGGGTTCTATATTCACATTGGCAGTGCAGTCGACCAACGATTTCAGAACATTTTGTACCTATAGTGCCGTGTGAGTCCGAGACTTGTGTGCCTGCTCTCCATGATGTATTTATTGCACATTTATCACCGCTAGTTATAACTTATAACGCGAATAAATTAAAACGTTTTTCCAACTTCCAAGAAAATCAATATCAGTGACATTAACCAACACTGATTTCTTTTGGGGGTCAAAATTTACACTCCAATATTCGTAATATATGGGCATAACTATTGTATTCATCTGCGTAAATTTTTTTGTGTAGGTGCTGTTGAATGATACTACTTTTTAAAATGCTTTAAATGTCAAATGATAGTCTTGCTGGATAATGACTATCATTATATCGGATGATACGAGCATTGTGAATATTCATAAACAAGCTCACTAAATTCTTAGGCGTAAAACATAAGTACGTGTTGATTGCTAATTGAGCTACATTCAAGCAACATATAAAATCATTATTAAATTCTTTTAATAGGGAAGTATAATTGAATCGTGCAACTAGTTATTAACATCCCACATCGTGGATGTGTTGTATCCTTGGGCAATATATATGTATATGACAATCTTTCACTGTTGAGCTAGCTTTTGGATGTGAGTTAAACCCATCACTAATATGATATCAGAGTTCATGGTTAAGCCCAGCAGATGATTTCTCATATAAATAGTTGTCTACCTATGTAGCCTATAAAATTGGCCAATCTTGTTGTGGTATGTCCGAGATGTTGGGCTTTGGCTGTTTCCGATTGGACCGTTTCTCATCCACATTTCGAGAAGGGCTATTAACATCCCACATCGTGGATGTGTTGTGTCCTTGGACAATATATATGTGTATGGACAATCTTCCATTTTTAAGCTAGCTTTTGAGTGTGAGTTAGACCATCACTAATACTAATTTGTATATCCAATCTCGGTGAGCGAAATATATCATGGTTAAATTGCTATAAATATTTTTCACACCTATTTTTTTTTTTTTAATTTTGTTTGCACTTTTTTTGAAGAACATACAGTCTATAGTATGTACTACTAAAGAGTGAATCGTACTCAAATTTTGAGAACAAATGGGACGACATTATCTCATACGAGGTGGGTTATGAATCATGAGTTGATAGAAGTGGCAGAAGGGTAAATTGTAATTGCCAAAAAGGTAACTGAGACCACGTATGCGACCCCACAACCCCATAGTAGGAAAGATCCCCCTCGCAACTTCGCAATAAAAACAAAGAGATCAGAAAAACTTTCAGATCTCTTCCCCCTCGAATAATGGCAGTTTACAAATGAATAGTTAGACTTTTAATAATGTTACTATTATAGATACATGTTGATAGGCCTGGCCGGCTCTAAACATTGAAAATTGCATAAACGTGACATATTGGGTGTCTAGAAAAGAAGTGGATTCATTCGAAACCACCACGTGTGGTTATTAGACACAAAAGGAAAACACCTTCATGTAGAGATGTGTGGTAGTATCAAAGAAGAAGAATTCTTCGCTATATATGTTAGAGTTTGAGATATATCTTAATTATGGTTTTACGTTCAAAGAGGATATGGTCATATTTTCTTTTTCAAAAAAAAAAGGATATGATCATACGTTAATATGCAAACGCGTGGGCGTGTTGTCGCTTCTTGGTTGCTTTAGCAAGTTTATTCTGTCATACATTTAGAGAAATTTAAAAAAAAGTTGATCAATACAGTGAATTCACGCACCGACAATCTAAGACATTGGTGGACATATGAATTTTTTTATAACAATGAATTTGAAATACAATAATCGGAGATTAGATAACTGTTTAAGTTAGTTTTCATGGTTACGACTGACAACTAATTTAAGAAGCTTCTTATTACTTTAATCTAATATAAACCATAAGTTTTGATTATTTTTTCCTAATTTCAAAACAACCGAATAACTAGATTTATTTATATCATTTATTTCTTTTTGATGTGAAAAATCTTCACATATTATTTCAAAATAATAACTCATCAATCTATTAATAAATTTTTTATTAGTAAAAATATCTTAATTTTAAAACGGTTACAAAAAAAATATCTTAATTTAACTCGACTAGAAAAAAAGAAAAACAAATTTCACAAATAACTAACTGAGATATAATTTGAAAAAATCTTACAGCTATATTTTAGATTTTTAAAAGAAAAATATAAATTAATAGCATAGGATTTTTCAAATTTACATAAAGTATAAATACTTGTAATTATATGCCTCTTTTTCTCCAAAAACGACATGCATCATAGGTTAATTATTTATATCTTAATTTTTTTCATTTTATTCAAATCCAAAATTTGAGAATTTCAGGGTTTTCACTTTTCACTAAAACTATAAACATAGCAGATAATAATTGCAGTGAAACTCAAATTAGTTGAACAAATACATGGAAAGAAACAGAAAACGTTCAATAGCGTAAGGGTAAAAGGAGTGGACCGGACCATTGCCAAATTTATGTCTCCCTATTTTTTTTTTTTTTTGTGAATTATGCTATTACAAATTATGAAAAATTTTACGTAGATAATTTTAGCCGATAATTTTACATGCTTTATAAAGAATCACCTCTGACCGCATCATTTTTGCACCGTTCTATAGAATCAATTCTTAAAGGTATTTTTTGCGCCATGTTGAAGATTTTCTGTAAACTTTTTTCTCTAATTTTTTGCATGATTTGTCATTATTCGGGAATTGAAACTCAAACCTTTTACTGTAGAAGTCTTTAAACCTTCACCACTAAATCACGGTACTTCTACTTTTTTCAACTTTTTTTTAGAAATTTTTATGTCTCCCCTTTACATGCATCGATGTCTGGCACTCATAATTGTTAGGCTTTACGCTAAATGTTTTTTTCACGCAAAGCAAATTTCGAATCCTATATTTATTATGTTTCACCTTTTCTCTTAACATTTAATTGGATTCTTGTACCTACTCCATCCGTTCTACTCCCTCAATTCTTTAAAGTTATATATTGTAAAACAATGGCAGAGATAGAAAAAAACATTTTAAGAGGGTCAATTTCAAAATCGACATATATTATAGGGATAATTTACTTAAAACTTTCAAGATTTATCCAGTTTTTGAAGAATTATACATGTAAATTTTTTTTATAAGAAAACCACCTGGGTCAATTGACCCACCTGTTTATGTTGTGGCTCTGCTACTGTTCTAGAAAAACAAATTGTTTCCAAAAGATTCATTTTGTATTTTCAATACATGTTTTATTAACTAATTGCAAATTTAAAAAAAAAAAACTTAATTGTGTTAACTGAAATTTTATTGCTTTAAAATTATGAAAAAAAGATAAACATAAAAAATTATGTAAATTTAGTGTGTTTTATTAAAACGTGTGAAAAAATATACAATACGTAACTTTAAGAAACGAAGGAAGTATAATATAAGATGTTTTATTTGAATGCACACAAATTAAAAAACATATTTTTTAAAAAATAATATAATTAAATAATAAATTAATCGATCACAAATAAAGTAGTAAATTGTTAGTGATTAACCAATTTTCAATAAAATTAAAATACTCTAAAAATATCAAAACATCTTATATTTTAAAACATCAAAACTTTTACAAAACATCTTATATTGTAGAACGGATGTAGTATTTTATATTCATATGTACTCTTAGAACTTCTTCATGTAAAACTCATTTTTTTTCTTTTAAAGTGGAGTCACTCATAATGCAGTTGAAAGTTGCTCCACTCAAATTCTTCAATTTTGGAGTGAAAACATAAAATAATGAATAAAAATAAAATTATGCTTTTATTTCATTTGTGGAATAAAATCATTTTTTCACTTCATTATAAAATGAAAAATAAGGAAATTGAAATATTTCTTATTTCAAACTCTATTTTGAAGTGAACTATGGATGTTGTCTCGCCTTGATATAATTCCATTTTTTATTAAGTTTATGTATCAATATATAGTATCTATTTTTGTATATGAATATGTTTCTTTTATCAGTTTATCATATCATGAGACTTGTTCCAGTAAAAACCAATTGGCACAAGGTTTTTAACCGATACAACTTAGTCTTCAAGCCAGCCAATGATCGTTGATTAATAGTACCAAACTCTTCTTAAGCCAGGGCTGCCTTTCATGACTTATTAATTAGCCTGTATAATCTTTTCTCTAATAGCCGTAGTTTGGTTCTTCAGCGTCAATGGTGAGAATATGTCTTACACGAGTTTTTTTTATTGTAATATTAATAACAGAATAGAACAACCTTTACTAATAGAGGTGTGATTGGAAATATCTAATATTGTTGTTAGTTTTATTACAAAATATGAGCAACGACCGACGGTGTTGCTTATGAACAAAGCGAAGTTGTATAGGACATACATTTATTTGCTTTAACTTTGATAAAGGACCTATCAACTAACTTAACCTCCATGACGATATATATCTTTAGTAGGTTCATTTGTCTCCACAAACGATTTTCTTTTAAGTTAAGATTCTCTTGTTGACCTTTGTTCTCTAAAACTAGCATCACCTTTGTTCTCATTTTCTTTTTGTTTGACATTTTGAAATATTATTTCGTCAACCAACAGAATATTTTTGTTATCTAGTATCAATTCAGCCTAATCAAAAAGTTGAAGAGACAATTTAGCAAGGGAATCAACTAGAAAAAGACAAACTTGAATATTGTAGATGATGCCAAAAGGCTGTGATCGTTCTCCAGACAGAGTGAATCCGATGCGTGTTATGTAACATATTTAATCATAGATGCTACTGTAACATGTTTATTAGCCAGGTTCAAACATTCTTGAACGTTGAATTATGTCACATGAGTTGTGCTCGGTTTAGGAATTCAACTTAGGGTTGGTCTAGCGGAGGCAAAAGAGTATGAGTTTACGCCCAGTTGGTCACTTCAAAGCCTGAGAGGAGTATATATCAATAGACATCATATTTGTTGGGTCCTTCTCAATAGAGGTAATTAAGGCCCTGAATAAATCACTCCAATGGCTTGATTTGTTGGGTCATATTGTAGGTTTGCTAAATTATAGCAAAGATCAAGTGGCCTGTGACATGTATTTTGGAGTCGAAGAGAGTTTGAGATAGCCAATGAATGATGGGCAAGGTCGGATCTAAAATACAGAGACCATAAACATTTTTACTTTTTTTTTGTAGTTTGAAGGGCATGAGATTTATGTGTAAATAACTTTTTAAAATGTGAAGGACAATATCTACTGAGAACCGGCCTTACTGATAGCCATTTTTAGTTTTACGTGGTTCACAGTGATCAAGACTTGAGAGCAGACCAAGTTTGGGCAAAGTTTAATGAAACATTGGCATTCAGTCTATGAGTTTTTGAAGAAAACAAATTACAGCGATATATACCCCAAAAAAATTAGTTGAAATCTTTAATAAATTGCCTATATGACTAGGTCCCTGCTCAAGAAAAAAATGATCTATAAAGAGTAGTCGAAAGAGAGGCCACTTACCATCTAGTAGGTGCAGACTTCTTTATACTCCCTAAGTTGATATTATATGCACTTCACTCGGGGAAAAAAATATATTATATGCACTCGTTCCATTTCAATTTTTAGGCTATTTTCTAACCCCCATAAACAAACTTAACTCTCTAGACGATGATTGTTAGCTAGCCAAACTTTAAGTCTCTTTCCTAAACCCCCTAAACTAATAAAATTCAAAGTGCTAGTCATGTTTGTGAAACTGCTAGCTAACAAGTGCTCGTCATCCGTTTTTCCTTTGGACTTAAACGACGGGTGCCTGGTAGCTTAATACTAAAAAAACTAAATGGCTAGTTTCGTCAGTATATTCCAGTTCCTTGAGGGAACATTATTTTGGAGAAAAAGACCTCCGGTCTAAATCGATTGCTTGGATTACAGATGTGTTCAACTCATTGCGATGTACAAAGTGCCAAGGCTTTTTCAACATAAAGCAAAATGGTCGTACTGGTCTTGAATCTTGATGATCCATCTTAGATACGATGTGTGACGTTAAAACACGACGATTCTGATCAAAAACCACGCATGGAAGATAATCAATGAGCCAGATAATAGGTAACCGGAAAAAAAAACGCAAAACCAGTCTCAGTGTTCTCTTCTCAATTCTCATAGACAGGAATAACTCATTAACATACCAATCTCAATAAGGCATATAACGGGGTCTTATCATAATGGCCAAACTACAAAGGCTGTATCCAATAATCGAGGGCATCATCATGCGTTGTAATAACTCTATTATTGTTCACGTTTCCTTTGCACTAAGCAGTGACCACAAAATAATTGGTTCCCCTTTAAAGATTCTAGCTTCTCTAGGTATCAATCATATCATACGCTCTGTCTGTTGTTCGAAGATTATAATAGCTGTCCACTTATAGAAACTGTGGTCAGTAGCAACCCACAATAAACTACCAAAGAGGTTTAACTAATCAAATCACACACTAAAACCCTAAAAGCCTTTCATATCAATTTTACTCGCATAGATTCAAATCTTCATAAAGAATATAATCATTATTACACTGAAGAACACAAAAAAATCTTACAAATCGTAAAAAATTTAACAAGAGGATTCAATTTATTTTTTTAATTGTTTTGTTATTACCTTAAAAGATAATTAAGCTATAGCTAATGCCGTCTCCTTGAAGAAGCAGTCCTGAACATAGAAAACGAGCTGCTCCTCCGGGTTAATCTCGACCCGGACCCGGACCCTGACGAAGCAGCAGCTACGGATCCAGACGACCCGCTGAAACATCCGAATAATCTCATAATCCGACCCGCAAAACCGCCGGATCTCTCTCTACTACTCCTCCCACCACCACCTCCTTCTCTCCCTCCTCCTCTTCTCGAACCCCACGCCACTCTCCTCGGAAGCCTCTCGTCTCCACCGAGTCTCCCGCCGTCAACCTCCGTGTACACCACCGGCATCATCCTATCTCCTCCTCCCCTCCACCCTCCGGGTATCCTCCCCACCGCGAATCCTCCCCCCGGCAACCTCCAAATCGTCAGCCCCGCCGCAGAATCCTCCTCCTCTTCCACACCACCGCCGTCATCCCCCGCCGCCGACGGAAGCTCGTGGCGGCAGACCGGACACGAGTTCCGAATCGCGAGCCAGGGGAGGATGCAGTCCGGATGGTAGATGTGTTTACACGGCATCTCCCGCGCGGCGGAATTCAAAACGAAATTCTCTTTGCAAACCGCGCAGTGAGACTGAGAATCCGATTGGAGATGGGTCGGGTCGATCTCGATAACGGGTAAAGCCTCAACCGCTGATTTAGAAGCGGGCGGGTTATCACATAAGCTGTTGTTGTTGGCTGTGGTTGTGAGTTCGATCTGAGAGATCTGATCTAACAACCGATCGAAACCGGAGCCTAGCAGAAACTCGGTCATGCTGGGAGGCAACGGTCTGAGGCCAGAGTCAGTGCCGTCGTCGTAGTACATCTGGAAGGAGGATCGGTCTAAAGAAGGGTTGTTGGATCCGCCGCGGAGGACGATTACGGGGTTGGGAGATCGGTTGGTTGAATTGCTTCTCGGAGGAGGAGGAGTGGGGCTGTTCTCGGCAGTGTGCATGGCGGAGGAGGAGGAGGAAGGGGGAGGGAAGCGGGTGGGGCTGCGGTGGTGAAGGGATGGTGTGAAATCGAGGGGTTGTTGGATGTGTTCGAGGAAGCCACCGTCGCAGTCGGGGCAGGAGATGGAGTCGGAGGAGACCCAGACGAATCGGCTGCAGCTGTAACACCAGTAAGATCCGGGGGAAGAAGACATGATTGGAAAAGGGGAATCAGAACATCTGGGGAGAGAGAGTTTTTGATTGATTGATTGAGTAAACGGAGAAGAAGAGGAGAGAGAGAGAGAGAGAGGATGAAGAGGGAAAAGGACGGTCGTGGTTTGTCTTAACAAGAAACCGTCCAACTCGTGTGTTGTCACGTTCTCTTTCTCATGTCTCTTCTTCTTCCTTTTTTTTTATTTTTTTTAAAACTCTTTGGTTGTTTGTTTGAAAACTGTTTTTAATACGTTGTCTTCTTTCTTCATCACGGGCAACCTTTTATTATACAAACTGTTCCAAAACTGATTATAGCAAAAACAAAATTTAAATCTTACAGGTATGGAAGTAAATAAAATGAGTAAGGAAATTTATTTATTTGAAAGATTGTTTTAGGTAACAATAGAGTATTATTTGCTGGCATATCTAACCTCCACATTAAAATCAAGTGATCTGGGGTGTATTGATTAAAGAATAATGAAAATCATGTTGTTACAACAAAAGGAAAATGAATATCATATGTTATGAAATAATTTAATACGAGAGTATTGAGAGTTTCCTAAATTATAATAGTAAGTAAGCCCAATTACATTAAAAATAAGGCCCGTTAAAATATGTTTCTTCCACCTCTCGCTCTTGTAGTTTTGGAGCCGATCTATCATTTGCAAGTACGCTTCACAACGTCTTTTTTTCGTTGCAGATTCTATTCTTTCTTCTCTGAATTTCTATAAGTAACCTGGAGATTGTGTATGCAAATTAGTTTTTTTTGGTTCGATGACACATAATTTAGTAATTAGAATATCTAATAGATATGGTTTGCATCTCCTCTGTGATTGTGAAGATCGACTGTTAGTCTCTCAGCTTTAACTCCTTGTTGCTCATGTCATCATATTGTAATGTAGAAGAATCATAGATAACAACGAGAGAAATCTGTTTTGTTTTTAACATTGATTAATATGTTGTACGATAAATGCATAACATGAACGACTGTTTCAAGAGACTAAAAAAATGTGCTAAGACTACTAAAGCTCCTTCCTTGTTGATACAAGTATGCCAATACTCATGCTTTACTTGTGAAATGTATATACATTTTCCCGACAAGTAGTTAGGGAATGACAGAAGAGTGCACTCGATCAAAAATTGGAAGAGATGTAAGATGTTAAATAATACTCTTACATTATGCGCTAAATTACTTACTGTCATCAGTTTTGAGCTGAACATAATATAATAACCAAATCTGATGCATGTTCAACCCGTTATATAATCAATTCGTCAATGATTCCGAGGTTTATGGTCTGAAATGGCATCTAATTTAATAAAGCAAACAAAAAGTTGAGAAATGGTTTATGACAATGCAATCTTACAATATTTTTATGTTTGCACATGATCACAAAAAAAGAGAGGACATAGTAGAAACACAGCAAATCAACAAGGTGGAAACTCAAAAGTTGTAGACACAAGTTCCATCATCACTTCTAGCTGTTGGATCAAAGTTCTCGGCCACAGGATCAGTACACCCTTCTGGAACAGGAAGGTTTACTTGCTGTGCTGCTTTACCTGCAAGGCAAGTTAACACTTCATTTCAGAAACCCTAACTCCATTTTTATGCACTCTCCCTCTCTATTTTTAGCCTCCTTCTCTCATTCAAAAACCAAAAACACAAAACAAGTTCAAACCTCGAGATCTAACCATAGAAAGTTCCGCGGCCAATGGCGTCAGCGTTTGCGTCTCCCAAAGCAGCCTCGTTGAGGTATTGGTCAGCAAGTTGGACTCTCTTGACGTTCTCTTG
Organism: Hirschfeldia incana; assembly: GCA_026261945.1. Lineage (NCBI taxonomy): Eukaryota > Viridiplantae > Streptophyta > Magnoliopsida > Brassicales > Brassicaceae > Hirschfeldia > Hirschfeldia incana. The sequence continues at coordinate 10,841,154 of JABCMI010000007.1, forward strand.
CTCCATCACAAGCATGTTTCCATACTCCAAAAGCTTCGCAAGAGTCATCTTTGGTTGCTCGAACACTGGAGGTCCTTCCCTCGAGTTCACCAACCTCTTTCCAATCTTCTCCACTCCAAGTCCCTCAACGAACTTCCTCACTTCATCATCGTACACTCTCGCCCTCAAGGCACCAAAGAAATCTATCCACACAATAAAAAAGAATCAGAATCATATACAATTAAAAAAAAGCAAAACAAGTACTCATAATCTTCTTTATTACCGATAGATTGTCCAGGGAACTGGTCAACAAGCGTGACAACGGCATCATCCTCAACATTATCTGTCCTGAAGATACCCTTGCAGACACCAATACGGTCTTCACGTGTCGGGGCCCAGTAGAACTTCTCCATACGTCCATCACGGATGAGAGGAGCGTAGAGAGTGGAGAAATCGTTACCGGTGACGATGATGGGGACACGAGCGTTTTCTTCCTTGTTGTACATTCCAGGGAGCTGGACGTTTGTTGGGTTATCAGCAATGTTCATGAGCGTTGCGTTAACCATCTGGTTGTTGACAGTGTACTGAGTAGTACCACCCATACGACCAGCACCAGCGTCGAGATCGTTGATGAATAGACAGCACATCTTTCCTTTCTTGATAATGTCAGCTGCCTCACGGTACCTTTGACGGATCAGCTTGGCTGGTTCTCCTGCGTTTCCACTCTCAAGCTCTCCAGCACTCATCATGATTGGGCTGCATTTTTAAAAAAAAAACATTTTAATCTTTTTCTTGTTGATTATGTTTCAAACATGTTATAGATTAGAGAGAGAAGACTCACTTGATGCCCATCTTGGCCATAACAAGCTCACACTGGAAGGATTTACCTTGACCTTTGCCTCCCCAAATACCCAAAATAAGTGGAACCTATAAAAACAAAACCAGGGCATTTCAGAATAATCTTTGATGTGTCATTACTCAAATTTATGCACCTAAAGAAACTGTAACATTAGTACTATTGTGAACAAATGAATTAGACAAATACCCGTTTAGGGTTTTGTATATTGATTATGTAATGAATAATTTACTAACTCTTTAGACTCGTATTAAAATATATCAGCAAAACCAGATATTCTATTTTTCTTTAGTAAAACTACCAAAATATTTTTTCATGAACTGTACCTACAACAAATGTGGCATTGTACTCGTGCAATGAGATTTAAGTCAATTCCATAATCAAAGAGTACCTTGATGTTAGGCAAAGACAAGAAGTTCTTGGTGATGTGAACAACAAGCTTGTCCATGAAAGCAGGAGCAATGTACAACCCATCCATCATGTTGTCCAAGTTGTACCTATTTTTATCAACAAGAAACAAAAAACAATTAATTTAAAACCTATGGGAATCTAGTGAGAGGGCTCTAGAGAGATTGAAAACTTACTGCTTAAGACCTTGGCTGATGTACTCATAGGAGCTAAGGACGGGGTTGTGAGTTCCGGTTCCCATGGGAGCTTGGAAGACAGAGTCGACCATACCTTTACCTCTGGTGATGTCTTGTTGATCATCAGATATGTCGTAGGCAAGTCCCTTCCATCTGTCTCCATCGGTTTGTTTGTCTTCTTTCACGGCAACCACCTTGAATGATCCGCTGCTCTTCTTGTTGTTGCTCTGTGTGAATCTCGAAGCGGTTACAACTTTCTTTCCCAAGAAAGGTGTAGCTGGGACTGAAGCAGCTCCTGCTCCTGAACCGTTCAAGCTCAACTACAACACACACGGACACAGAGACAAGCTAAACTCAGTTTGGTTCACATGGTTCAAGAACCGGTTTAGATGCTATGATAAAGGATAAGAAAGTGAAGGAGGTACCGGAGCTCTGTTGATGGCACCGACGGTGGAAACTGCGGTGGCCATTTCTCACGACTACGACGAGTGTTCACACAAGAAGCTGAGGAGAGAGAGATTTTGATTGGAGAAGATGATTATGTGTTGGTGTGTGTGCGCAAGAAACTGAGAAATTTATAAACCGAGTGAGATCAACAAACACTACGTTATCTCTTCTCAACTCTCTGATGCCACACGATGCGGATTGGCCAATACGCCACGTGGCGACAGGAGGAAGCCGATGAGAAGATATCTGTTTTGATTGGTACACGTGGAATTTGTTTATGAGGTTGTCGTGAAACGGTTGATATGTGCCACTGGATTTTGTTTTTGGCGTCTGTGCTTGGAGTGAAGATTATAACACTATTTATTACCACATATTCATATGTGATCAAGAAACTTCTATGGAATTCTGCATACAATAAAATTCCAAATTCTGGATAATGACATTACTTAGTGACAATATTGTTGCAAATCATCAGTGCTAAGTGATTGGCCGAGAGAAATTGTCCATAGCCAATAATGTAGATTTATAATATTATCATTAAACCAGATATATACATTACTGTTTATATTTATCTACATTATACTTATATGTTATATAAATGTGACATAAATGTTGACAATACAATGGCTTGAGCTCATCACATACTTTTAGTTGGATACTGTATTTTCCACCCTGGTGAAAGTCTGAGGACAAGGTAAGGCTTTACTCAGTAAAACACCAAAATCAAATATACAGTCAGATAACGAGGGACAAAAATACAAACAATAAAGAGATATTACCAAACAATACATTTTTTGTGTCGTCTAAGAGCAGTAAATTTCTCTTGTATTAACTATTAAGCCTTAAGGAGACGCTTCTCACACGTTAGAATCCTGTAACTTGCGTGAGGACCCTCGGATGTGTCGCGTAGAGATGTATGCCAACCCATTGCCTTAGTAATTTCTTGAATTTCATCCATTACATCAATTGAATCCCTGATGTATGCTCGTCCTCCTGGTCTCAGTATCCGGTCCATCTCCAACAATATGGTCGACATCTCGCATCTGATACAACCAAAGTAATACATGAATGTTTAACCATTACTCAGCATATGTACAAAAGTATGATGATCAAGATAGATTGAGTCCCTCAATGTCATCATCAATTGTGGATATGAGTTCATCAGTAAAAATCATTATAACTCATGTATAAAAGTAGAATGGTCATCATCAATTGTGGATAACTGATTACCTTTTTCTTTCGATTGAGAAGAGTCCTGAGGCATGTAAGAAGTCATACGTCCTCGGGTATGTATCAAATGGTTCACACCTGTGGCAGAATGCAAGTTTTGTTAAAAATAGCCAGAGCCAGAACCTTAATCTTAGTTTAACCACAGTCATGAAAAGCAAGAGTACTATGTTTCACTAAGTTCCAAGGACTATGGTTATAGATTCCATAATTTTATGTTTTTGGATGATGGATTTAAGGAGAAAAGCAGTACCAATCGTGCATCACTCCTAATAATCCACGATCATAAATTACAGGCAGTGTATTAGGCCCGCTGATAGGAACTACATTGAGAACCCAGCAATCGAGTTTATGATCATTTAGGGCAGCTGCAAATCTGTCAAATACAAAGAGAGGTCAGGTAAGAAATTTGAGGTATACCGAGATAGTACTCGAAAGAGAGATTATCGTTTCATACCCGCCAAAGCCTGCTTTCATGTCCATAACGTTTCTTAGTTTCATCTTTTTCCATTTCATGGCACGAATATAACTCCCAATTATTTCATTCCAGAATGTTGACTCTGCCTTGAATAGCTCTTTCCTAGCAATGTAGGAATCAAATGTGATCGTCTGTAGCCTATCAGGTGGAGTGTGGAGACGGGCTGGCCATGAAGTAACATTTCCTCCATATCCATTCTCAGGTATGCGACTGATACAAGGTTTCAGATTTGTGTACCTAAAGCGAGAACAAAAGAATATGAGACACTGAAAGTGTGATTTTTATGCACACATTGTCAAAGACCAAGTCTATAGGCAGACTAGATGCAATCAAACATGCAATCTTTGTCCTTGTATTACAAAGAAAGACAAAAAAAAAAAAATTTAGCAGCTGTACCAGACATTATCGGGGTCATCAGATTCATCGCAAAGAGGTTGTTTGGTTCCAGCCTCACGACTCAAATAACAGGTGTTGTTGAGGGGCTTCTGCCAGATTGCAATGTATCCTTCCTTCTTTACCAGATTCCAGCAAAGGCTATTCGTAAGATTCAGCATCTCTGCAAGAGCAGACATATTGGCTGAATCGAAGCAGCAAATGGAAACAAAAAAAACTCTCCATATACCAACAGAGAATAAAAGGGTTGTTACCTGTCCACTGTTCTTCCAACGCAGCTTCATGCTTATAAACAGGTTGTGCAGCCCAAGCAAAATATCCTCCAGCTCGCAGCATTCTATTGATCTCAAGGAGCAAAATTCCATCTTCATCACAAAAAAAACCAGCAGAATGAGAATTTTCTCCAAAGCATAATCCACCATAGGGAGTTAAACACTACAGCAAAATTGTGATTTTATATTTCTGCTGTACTAGGTGAAGGAACAAGCACACCAAAGAACCTTACCATCACGAGTCCAGTTGATTCTACATCTCGAACAATGAATAAGATCAAAAGCCTGACTTGGATACAACAAACGCCTTGTAGCAAACGCAGCTGCCATAGCAGGGACACCACGCTCAAGAGCAAACTGAATCTGGTTCTCGTGGACATCTTTTGGCGCAACGGACATTGTCAAAACATCTCGCGACAGCAGATAAGCGCCAAAACTCGCCACACCACAACCAACATCCATAGCAACCCGAATATGCTTGCCAAACGTGATATCAGAAACCATCTGCAACACACAAACTCCACAGTTCAACATCAGATGAAAAGATAAACAAGCATATACTAGTTGTTGAACAAACGAAGCAACCTTAGAGATCTGGTCCAGATACTGATCAGCTCCATGAATAAACTGAGTCCCCCCTCCAGGAAACTTAAACTTGCTTTTGTCTTTAGTGTCTCGCGAAATCCAGTTTTGACCACCTTTGTCTTCAACAAGACGAGTATGAGGAACATTACTGAACCACACCTATCCATAGAAACAACTCTTAACCTTAAGCAAAAACTCAACAAACAAAAAACTGCAAGCAGAGCCGGTCCTGAGATTTTCGAGACTCCAAACAATCACTAAATGATCAAATACATATATCTTTATAATCAATTTAGGAGCCTAATAATCTATACATATTAATCTTGAGCAAGTACAAGCAGGATCGATCCTGAGATTTTAACTAATTACTAAATGATCAATACATATAAAATCAATCATAGAGCATAGCTAATCTATCTAGCTATGCTCAGGACCTGCTCTGACTACAAGCAAGAGGAGGAGTACCTCGTCGCGGCTTCTAGGCCAAGGAATAGGCTGACGATAGCCTTTAGGAGGAGGAACCAAGCAGTTCAATCCATTGCCTTTCTCAGGGCAATGCCGCTCGAATTTCTCACCGCGTTCGGTAGATTCGAGCTTCTTGATCGCATCAGTGTTATCCAAACAAGGAATGTACTCTCTCATACTCTCGGGACACATCCCAAACTTCTTGATTCTAAACCTAGCAGGCTTCTTATCAGTCTCGCCGTCGGTTTCCGATTCCGCGATCTCCGTTTGGTTCCCCCAATCCTCCACCTCTCCCACCTCGAAATCGTCCGACATCGCGCCGTTCTCGTCGACTACCCCGAAGCTCTTAATCGGAGGTGGAGGAGGAGGAGGATTGGATTCCGTCGCTACCGACGAAATCGGAATCGGAATCGGCGGTGGTGTGGTGTGATTGGAAGGGATGATTGCGGATAGATTGAAGGTTTTGTTACTGTTGGGAGAGATTGAGATCTTGGGGATCGAGGTAGCTGAAGAGGAGGAGGAGGAGGAGAAGAAGAGGAGCTGGTGGTAGGAGTCGTTTGACCAGTGCTTGCCTAAGTAGAAGGAAGCGACGGTGAGGAGGAGTAAGGCTGAGATCTTGATGAGTGTGGGGCTTTTCAGTAGATCGGCGTTCGCTAAGGGTTTCATGATGCTTGCGTCGTAAGGGATCTATATCTCCCCAGATAGAGAGATCTTTTGGATCTGTGCACACTGTGTGTTCCTGACTCTCTCTCTCTCTCTCTCTCTCTGTGAGTAAGTTAGTTCCTCGTAGGCTGCACGTGGAGTTTACTGCGTTTGGTAAAAAGAACATTTACAGAAGTCATTCCATTCAGGATTTTCAGATTCGTCTACAAGTTGCAGATACTCGGCAAGTTTGTAAGTAAAGACCCCCCTTCAGGGTCTTTGATTAATTAGAAGTATATTTTTTTTCTTCAAAAGACGATCTTTGAAGTGTATAGAACTAAATTCTCAAACAGAAATAATTTCACTTGTTTTTTTATTTTATTTCCGAACATTATCTTTTCATTTGGTAAAAATAATAATTGATACTCTTTCTCTTTGCAAATTACACTTTTCCCATTAAAATGCATTTAAACTCTTATTAGTTACAATTAGTTAACCAATAATATTTAAAACAAAAAATTATTTAAAAAATCAATGACTTTTGTAATTAATTAATATTAAGTTTAAAAATATGTATATACTGCATTATAATTTTAAAATAATTTTCTTTGTATAACAAGAAAAGTGTAATTTATTATTAGTCGTAAAATAACAAAATTAATTGTGTAAGATGTTTCATTTATTAATTATAGCAATTCTCCATTTTATTATTAGTCATAAAATAACAAATTTGATATTTCATATTTGGCTATAAAAATAAGTTAAAACTAGAGCTTGACCTGCACACCCGTGCATATATTTATTTTAATTTATAAAATCATTATATATTTATTAATTATTGGTAATTACTAAGTTTTATAAACTGTGATCAGTGTTATTAGATTTTTATTAGATTATTATTGTGCTAAATGTAGGTTTAATACAAATAAATGATTAGTAATACATTCAGTTGTTAATCATATTTTGTTTTTTTATGTTTCATAGTTAAATCTTATATTGTACTCATACTCTAATATTTTAAAAGTTAAAATTATTAATTATATATTAATAACTGAGTATATTATATTTTTTGTTGAGTAATGAATAGCAAATTTTATTAATAACTGAGTATATTATATTTTTGTCCCATACATACACGAACTTTGTATTTCTAAATTAGGTTGTAGGATACAATATTTTAATTTGGGCCATGCAGATTTGTATTTGTTCGCTGGTTTACTAATTAATATACGGTATAGGTGGATTGCAAAGAAAACTAAAACTCGCTGGTTCGTTATTATTCATTTTTGGAAAAAATGTAATGACACAATGATGTAATTATTGAGGAAAACTCAGACTAAGTACAAAATGTACTTTCCTTTTAATAGATTAGATTGTATGCTAAACCTTAACTAATTTTCTTAGTGCGGATAACTAGCTGGACAGTTGCGATTGAAATAATTCTCCACACAAAAAACAACGAAACATAAGAAAATCCGAGCCATTACACGAACTATAGAAAGAAGGAAGATAAACCCTCTAGTTTCCTAAAATCTCTGAAACTACGGCAAACACTTCGACAGCGGTCTTGTCAGGGAAATTAAACCGGACAATGTAACCGTACATCAAAAATCAATATGGAGAACCAACCAAACAAGGTAAACAGGACCGGAACAAGACATATCAATCCCGTTACTGTCCCTACGCCAATGATCAACCATAAATGGTCCTTGCCACACGTGGGAGATCCAAGTTGGGAAATAGCAACAAGGCCAGTGATGAACGACATGGTATACACGAATGCTTCCACAATATTTCCCAAACAAAACGTTACAATGCAGATTAACACGACACCTACCATCTCCAGCTCTGCCATCTCGACCGGTTCAATATCTTGAGGTGAATCTCCAGGAGGAGGAGGAAGAAGACGGCAACACATTGCCACGGCTCCGTGCAACGCATATTATATTATAAGAACCGTCCCAGTGGATATAAATGCATGTGCAGTTTCGCCTCCCGTTTTGTTGGCTTTTCCAGTGAGCCAAAATATGAGAAGAGATGCTGACATAGCTGCTATGGAACAAAGCAATGTTAATCCCCAAAACTTTCTACTCCCATACTTGTCGTCTGATATAGACACTCCTCCGGCCTCCATATCCTCCAATTCACTCGTTGTCATATTATCTTCTTTTCTTTTATTCCTTTAGCCATCTATCTCTTCTTAGGTTTAGCCATTATATAAAGAAGATTTCCTTTGAACCGAAACTGAAAAACAAACAGATACTGTACTGAAGATATCCTCAACGGAAAAAAATGTGAGGAAATAAACTAATCCCGGCCCGAATAAAAATTGGCATTTATCGTTAACCTTAAAAAACATATTTTGAAATAAAATAATTATTTTGTTATTTTATAAATTACTAGGTAAAGTCCGCGCTTCGCGCGAGATTTGATATTTTGTCGACAAAAGATTAAAGTAATTTATAAGTGCATTTGGAAATTGCAATAATGTTTAGATAATGATAATTTATATATTCAAAATTTGTATTATACAAATTTTTATTTTAGATTATTTTATGATACTTTTTTGTTGTTATTTAGAGGATTGAAAAGTATTTTATTCACAATATTATATATTAGTTAAATTTTATAAATTTGAATTAGGTATTTTATTTGAATTTTGTGTATTTTGTTTGTGTCTAATCCATATGATAGAATACTGAATTTGTATATGTAATTCAATAAAAGAACACAAAATACTGAAATGTAAAATAAAGTTATAGATGAAATGTAAAATAAAGTTATAGATGAGAATCATTTTACCGTAAAATAACAAATAGTTGCTTTGTTTCTGTTTATATAAAATTTATATATAGTCTTTTAGTTAATGGTTTAATTAAACTATATATTTACATAATTTTAAAAATATTATTTCATTACTTATTAAATTATATTATAGTTGATATATATATAACTTGGATTGGAGTTGATTGACAGTACTATCAAATTTGTTTTAGAAAACACTTTTCAAATTGATCCTAAGATATAATCGAGTATGAATCAAAACCAAATTGGGTTGGGATAAGATTGGTTCGATTTGAGTATTGATCTCAAAACTATGTGTGTGAAAATAAGACTCTATTAAATTAAATAAAAATGTATTTATTTGTTTGAAATGAAAATAAAGTGAAGAAACATAATCAACAACTTCAGAATACTCCAAAGAAATTAAATCTGAAAATTCATTTTAGTTCTTGGCCGGTTCATTGAATACTTGAATCGTCGGTTCCCGAGTTTGATATGTTTAATCGATTTAACTGTAGTTGAATTTTAACATTAATCCAATCCAGATTATTTTCTAAGTTTTGATCCGGTCTGATCACCAGTTTGGTTCGGGTTTTAAAACACCGGTTTATATTGAATTCAGTTTAAATTCATTTTACTTGGGCCAAGTTCGGTTCTAAATTTTGGTTCCCACAAGCTAACCACCCCCCCGTCGTATATATATTAGGTTTTTATCAATCAATCTCCGATTCATGAACCAATTTCAAAATCGATAAACCCGACGGCGATCATGAGAACCGCCGTCGCAGACCACCCAAATCAAGATTCCGTCTCATCAGCAATCATGGAGACGGTGAACGGATCGCACCAGTTCACAATCAAAGGCTACTCTCTAGCCAAAGGCATGGGCCCGGGGAGATACATACAAAGCGACGTCTTCTCCATCGCAGGATACGATTGGGTGATCTACTTCTACCCCGACGGGAAGAACCCAGAGGACAATTCAGCGTACGTCTCTCTCTTCATCGCCTTGGCGAGCGATTCTAGCGACATTAGGGCTTTGTTCGAGCTGACGTTGATGGATCAGAGCGGGAAAGGGAGGCATAAGGTGCATAGTCACTTTGATCGGACGCTTGAAGGTGGTCCTTATACGCTTAAATATAAAGGCAGCATGTGGTGAGTTTCTTGTTTTAATGTTTGTGTTCTGTTTGAATTTTGCATGTTGGTGCTGAAGATTGGAACTTTTTGTTATTGTTTTCATGTCTGAATCAGTTCTGTAATGTTTAGCTTCTGCCTGAATTGCATGTCTGTGTTATAGAAGGGAGCTCTTGTTATTAGTCTCATGACCGAAACACTTCAGAACTAGATAATATTGTGCATGTGTTCTGTAATGACTCAGTTTAACTCGCCTCCTGCCTCATTTGTTGAGTTCTGGTTCTGTAATGTTTATCTTCTGTTTGAATTGCATGTTGTTGTTAGTATAAGTCCTAATTATTTGTTTCCGTAATTTAGAAGTCACCAAACCTATATATATTGTTTAAAAAAAAATGAGGCTTAGTGTGATTGTTCATCTGGCTATGCCAGGACCATGTTTTTATTAGTTTCATGTCCGAGTCACTTCTGTAATGTTTTGATTTGCATGTCTGTGTGTTGAAGAAGGGAATTTTTTGTTATTGGTTACATGTCTGAATCACTTGTGTAATGTTTAGCTTCTGCTTAAATTTGAAATCGTCTTCTGCCTCATTTGTTGAGTTATTTCCATTGATAAACAGATAACTACATCACGTAGTTACGGTACAATGAGATGTCCTTCTAACGTGACTTATCATAAACGAGTTTCAGGGGTTACAAACGTTTTTTAAGAAGAACAGCTTTAGAAGCCTCTGACTACTTGAAAGATGACTCTCTTGTCGTCAATTGTACCGTTGGAGTTGTTAGATCCCGGCGTGAAGTTCCAAAACAGTTCGGCGTCGTGCCGCCTCCCTCGGATATGGGTCAGGGATTGAAAGACATGCTAGATTCTGAAGTAGGCTGCGACATAGCTTTCCAAGTCGGAGATGAGACTTGCAAAGCTCACAAACTCATCCTCGCAGCACGCTCCCCGGTTTTTAGAGCTCAGTTCTATGGACCGATTGGGGATAACAATGTGGACACGATAGTTATAGAGGACATCGAGCCTTCTATCTTTAAGGTAATGTTATTTTCAATATCACATTGTGGATGGGATAGTTTTGCTGACTTGGAATATGGTGGATTTGATAGGCGATGCTTAGCTTCATCTACACCGATGTACTCCCTGATCTGCACGAGATTACGGGGTCGGCTTCTGCAAGTTCACTCACGAACATGATGCAGCATCTCTTGGCAGCTGCTGACCTCTATGATCTTGGAAGGTTAAAGGTGTTGTGTGAAGTTTTTCTATGTGAAAATCTAAATGTTGATAATGTGGCAACAACACTTGCACTGGCTGAACAGCACCAGTTGTTAGAGCTCAAAGCCTTCTGCTTAAAGTTTGTTACGTCTCCAGGAAATTTGCAAGGTATGTGTGGCATCTATATTATTATTGACAACTGAAAGTTTCAGTTTTTTGTATGTCAGTCTGCATTGGTATATATCATGTTTATACATACTATTAATGCGGTTAACTTTGCATATAATGAATTTGGTTCTTGGCACGTGGTGCTTGTTATAAATCGAAGTTATGTGAGCTAGTTCGTTATTTTTGTATATTTTACTTATAGTCTATCTTGCTAGTATACTGAAAAGTTTAAGTTTCTTGTCTTATGTTCAATTTCGCTATAGGAGATTCGATGTTTGATTAGACGGCCTGAAGTTTATCGTCCTTAACTAGGTGCGATAAATAGTTATTTCTCGACTTATTCTGTAGTCCAACCAGTTTAAAGGTTGAGTGGCAGTAAATGCTGGTATTCACATCTAAAAGACAGAACATACATGATACATTTGCTGAACTTAACTGAAACCAGTAGATATGTATATGTGTTTTTTCCAAATATGGTGAACTTTTGATTATGATTCAAAGATATTATCATCCCTGAAGAGGATCCAGAAAGAACTAAAAAGTAGTGTGATGTGTGTGTGTTGGTGCAGCTGTAATGAAGTCTGAAGGGTTCAAGCACTTGAACCAGAGCTGTCCCTCTATGTTGTCTGAGCTGCTGAGCACGTTTGCAGCAGGGGATGAGAGCTCGAAGAGTGGACAAGCAAGCAAGAAAAGAAGTATGTGTAGTAGTGTGTTAGCCTATGAATCAAAAGCTGCGAGGCAACTGAGGAGGAGGACATAGGGGTCGATCCAAATGCAATGAAACTTTGCGCAAGTAAGCTTATTTTACTGATCTGGAAGCAAAGCAGACACCTAATCTACTTTTGCTTGAGTTTTATTGCAATGGAATAATTTGTTCCTAGTATGTCCAACAGTAGTATAAAGCTTTTAGGCAGAAGACATCTTTTCTTTGTCCTCTTTTAAGTTCTTCAGGTTTTGAACTTGGCTTTGTGTGATTGTTAGAAGCATGTGCTATATATAGTACTCTTAATTAACAGTCTTATGAAAAGGAGAAATGTTTAATTGTTACCCATAGACATAACAGTAACTTTAGCAAGGATAATTCCATAGATTGTGTTTCACATAGATACACACTAAAATACACTGTATAATTCGCTAATTACTCCCCTTGACATCTCCATTATTGTTGATTCCTGGTGAAAACAACATATATTTGGTAAATGAAAAGAACCAAAATGTGCTTATAAATTTCCTATCCATTGGGTGTGATCATATCAATACTAATGAGCTGGTTTCCATCACAATTCCGCAATTAAGCGTGTTTGAACAAGAGTGATACAACCCTACGATGGATGATGTCCTTGAGAATCATGTTGTACCTCTTTTAAAGTGTTCCTAAAAAAAAGAACTTCTATTCACTAATGTCTCTTCGAAGTTACTTGTTCGAAAAAAAACTCTATCCATTTCTTCTTATCTCTAAATTGAATTCCTAACAAACCGACATTTTCACATTCTATCTCAAAAACCGTAATCCTAATCGTCAGACTTTGAAGACAATCTTTGAGATCCTCTCACTCAATTGTGACACTATAGGATGCCTAGTGAAGTCAATAGCTACACAAATCGCGCGAGTCTCCTTGTGCCTAAACATCAAAACTGTGAGAAAATCGCAATACATACTGAGCTTATACTCTTCCACAAACGTGTACCATCCTGACATCAAGACAGGAGTCTTCTCGTTCCACATCTTAAACATCATCTCATGAACCTTACCATCTGGTCCGTACACCGAAACCCTAGTCCCCTCTTTCCCAAGCAGAGTGTCTGATTCTTCGAAAAGAGGCAGAAAGTTCTTGTCCACTTGCGCCCTACTTAGCATAAGCCTGTTTTGATCTTTCTTCACGTCGCTCTTTGTTAACTGCTTCTTTATTGGTTTGCTGCATCGTCCCAACACTGCCATGGTCGCTTCCGGTAGATTTTTTGGTGGATCGCTGGTCCATCTGAGGAGTAAGTTTAGGCTGTGTTCGGTATCATCTTTCTTGATGATTTTTCTCTTCTTGGAGGGATGCTTTTCAATATTATCAGCTTGGATTCTGTCGCGCAAAAACATGAAGTGGGTTAAAGCAAAAGCAGCAGTAACCATCTCGTCCTGTTCTTCTCTCTTTTTTACTTCTTCTGGTGTTAGGCTTTTGCCTGTTTCTCCCATCTTTGAAGTCGCCAAGATATCTCTGTTTGTGTCAGCTGAAGCTACCTTGAAACGCAAGGTTTCTAGGGTTTTCTCACCTGTGCAAGTATTTATTTAACAAGTTAATATCGCTTCCTTTATATACCCACTTTTTGACAAAATCCATTTAGGTATTGTTTGAAAGCCCAAAGTCCATATTTTGATCCAAAAATAAAATATAACTAGATTTTGACCCGCGCTTCGAAAGCGCGGGTAATATTTTTCATTTTATGAAATCTATTATTTTTTTTGTAATTATTCAATTTATTTATCTTATTAAAACTTTATTTTTTTTATAAATTCGACACATATAATGTCTTTAGTAAACTATGTATTTCTCTGGTTTTATTCTATTCTCTCCCTAATTGACATATTTATTTGGCTTGTTGTTAAAATAAATGATTATAGATTTTGATCTCCGCTTCTGCGCGGATGTATATTTTGAAAAATATCATGATATTTGTTTTTCATGTAATTATTAGGATTATGGCAAAATGAATCCAAAGAACAAAATCGACATCAATCCGAAAATATAGTACCAAACCCGAACAAAAATTGATTAAATACTCAAATTATTCAAAAAAAAATTAGTTAGAGAATCAAATCGGATCCGAACCGAAGTATTCTTGTACCTAAATTTATCTGAAAATAGATTTATATACTTACATATATAAAACATCAAGAATGATATTTTTAAATTGGTTTAAAATACTTGAAAATATATATAGATAGTCAAAAATAAATATCTGAAATAGTTAAAGTATACTAAAATCACCAAAATACTTAAAATAATTATTGATTTTGTATCCAAAATTTTAAAGCAAGCCAATTGATATGTTAAGCTTAGGTATTCTGACATATATTATTTAAATTTATAGGTAATATTTTATTTTATTAATAGATTTGAGAAATTTAAAATATATAGTGATTTAAAACTTTTAAAATAATTTAAATGGGCTATCCAAACCCGAACCAAACCCCTCAAAGATCTGAATCAAACTCAAACAAAAATTTAGAATCATCTTAATAGGACTGAAATTTTTGACCTCGAAAACCCGAAACGCAAACCGATCAGAACCAAACCCGTATGCATGTCCGAAAACCCATCCTTAGTCATTATTATATATCGTCTAATTTCATCAAATAATTAATCGTATTTTATACGTACCATCATATAATTAATCATATAATTAATAGTATTTTATATGTATCATCATATAAATAATTACATATATTATATTTTAAAAACTTAATATGAAATATAAAAATCATAATTTGAGTTAGTATTTCAAATTGGGCTTTGTTTTGTATTTTTATTATATATATTAACAACATTTTTTTATAATGGATCTAATAACTTAAGTCCATTATTTTTTTACTTAAGTTAATAACTTAAGCCCACTACTTTTTTACTTAAACCCATTACTTTTTTTTCTTAAGCCCACTACTTTTTAATGACTACAATCAAAGTTTCCAAACACTCTAATTTTTTTTAATAGGCTATTCATGTAACCAAACACTCCGATTTTGTAAAAAACTCTTTTAAAACTCCTATCCATTTGTACAAACACTCCGATTTTGTACTTGAACTTTAATAATATAGATGATGTGATTAGGAGGCGTGCGAGACAAGGTTTTGAATGAGATAAAGATGTGAGGAATACTCTTTAGAAAAACTACTTTTATAAAAATTGATGTTTTAAATTACAAAAAAATATAGCTTCGACAGGAAATAAAAGAATCTATGGGAAAATGTCGGTGGGTTTGAGCTGAAATCAATGGGCTGCCGAACTCTTTACTTTGCTTGACATTGATTTGGTGTATTTCCACAATTTGCATCTAATTTGAACCGTTTGACCTTTGACCTTTCTATATTGTTATTGTTGTATGTATAATTTTAACCAAAATTATAAAGTTTACAGTATTGTGCATACGGGGCTACCGCGTCTCTCTGCGTTAGCGGCGCTTTGATGGGAGCATGTGTTTGATAAAAGTGGAACATGCCTTCAACATGACAACATTAGATGACTATTATCAAAATAGTATGAAATGAGTAACTTTTGTCCGTAAATCAATTTATACATACGTAACAATCTACCACATACATATATATATATATATATATTACCAATTGCCAACAAAAAAAAACAATCTTTTATATTGCGACGTATATACTCTCGATTATGTTGACAAAGTGAAAAATAATTAGAATATATACTCTCGATTATGTTGACAAAGTGAACGAATCAGAACATATATATAGATCTGTGTGCTTCTATTTTTCTCAAAACATTTGAACCTGCTTATATTTGTTTATTGCATATTTTAGATTTTAGTTTGGTTACTGTGACATGTACTAGAGATGTGCATAAACGATCTTGTCATGGTCAATGTTTTGGAAGTTTTTGATAATTGCAAGGGGGTTGTAAAACTTAGTTCCTTTCATTTCAGTCAATGGGATTTATGAGAAGCCACGAGACCTCTAAATTCCATCTAGATATATCTTTTCGTGCAAAATATTTTTCTCTCAGTTTTTGGTTATACAAAATAACGTTTTGATGTCTTCATAGAGGGTTTTAAATTAGCTCAAAGCAATTAAGTAGTTGATAGAAAAAGATCAGATTATGTTATACCAACTATAGTTTTTAACAGCTTATGCAAGTTTCTCCCAAAATGCGTGGGTGTTATTTATGTGCTGCAGTTTATATGTAGAAGACGAACCAAACACAACTGATGAAACAAGATTTGTAAACATATATTCATACACAGTATGTTTTCTATAAGTTAAGCAACGAAGTAAGATGATTGCCAAAAAAAGGCGATGAAGCAAGATGCACAAAAATTACAGTGACAAAGCAGTTTCTTCTAAATACGTTATATGGATCACGATATAAAATAATATCAAATAAAGTATTATTAAGAGAAATAACAAAGGTAACAGACTAAGGTGTCGGTCGCACCGCTGTATCTATAAAATCGAAAGTATAAAGAAAGCTAAAGGTAACAAATCATGTCAGGTGGGGTAGAACGTAAACTAAAAGAATATTCACATGAATTGAAATGGTAAGAGGGAGACAAACAAACAATAATTGGAAGAGAAAAAAAAACAATAAGGGAGTGTGATCCATGTGATGGATCAAATTAGGTATATTCTTTCTAGCTCTTCTTTAGTGTTCACAGCCTTTGCCACGTAGCTTAGCTCTCATCCAAAAGATTGGCCCACATTACAGATACATTACATAACTTGATTATCGAAATAGAATCTGCATATTCTCAAAAATCTAGGCTACCAAACCATCAGTAGATTTACAGATCTAGTTTACTCAGCTTAGTTTACTACATAATACTATATGGGTTTTCTATCGATGTTTTTGATTGATTTTTTTTTTCTTTTGGTTTCGGGAAAAGAGTAGAAACTTTTTGGCCAGAGCCAAAGTATATAGATTTATGCGGAAGTCATTATGTGAACGTCACTTAAGTAGTCGCTTAATTATTCACGTATCATGTTCAATGCGCTACAGTGTTCAAACATCATTTTGATACATTACAAATGGCGCCATGATATACATCTTGATTGATAATGAACATGTTTTACACCACAGATGCACACATCTATATTGAAAAGTTAGTTTGTGGAATGAATAAACTAGCTAACAAAATAAAAATCTTGACAAAATTTTAATAAAAAATCTACAAAGAACTTCTGATTGACAAAAAAAAATCTACAAAGAATTAACTTCATTAGTGATATAACATATATTATTTTTATTATATGTAGTTCTTCAAATGATTACTCTCTCCCTTCTATAAAAAATGAAATTTATAGTACAAGACCATATATTTCTAATATCAGTATAAATAAAACAGGTAAATAAGTAAAAAAAAAAGGTATACCGTTAAAAATCTATTCTCTAATAAAAATCTTTAAAACATTTATATTTGTGGAACAAAAGAGAATATTCTCATTTCATTTTGGGATATAAGAATTGGTAAATAGTACTAGCATCTACGCGACGTTGGACCTTTACTTCACCACCCAGATAAAAAAGTCAAAGGTAACATGTTTAATTTTCACAATTTGTTTATATTTTATTGTTAGGGAAAATTAAATACTGCACTCGTTTCGTTATCTTCACGGTGTGTGTATGTATGTGTATATAACAAATGGGTATCCTTTGATAAATGATTTGCCAACAAATCTCTTTCCTTTCCTCATCATCCACAGCTCAGCCTGACCCCCAACTCTCTCAGGCTTCCGATCTCAGATCTCTCCGATCCGGCGAGATCTCTTCCAACTTCCAAGGTAAATGCCTAAAGTCTCTTTCTTTCCTCTCGACGTCATGTTGCATGCCCTTTGTGGTTTGAATTCTGGTGGGTTTTTTGCGGATTCATTGATTTGAGTCTTTGATTTGGGTTAAATCTTGAATATGATGGTGACCGATCTGGGTTTAAGCTGAGATTTTTGATTATGTTTAGTGACGTGATTCATACATTTTGACAGCTGTTGGGGGGGGTTTGTGTTTATGATGTTCTTGTCTGATCAAGTAACTGAATTTCAGGCAAAAGGTGTTAGCTTTGTCTGATTTCAGTTTGTTTTTGATCTGCTGTGTTCTTGTGGATCTAAATGCACGTGTTCTGTTCTGTTCTGTTCTGTTTCACCTTCTTGTCTTTTTAGTCAATTCCACACCGTTATGGATTCACACAATGTGGCTTTAGACTTTGATTTACTCTCCAGATCTTGTAGCTACAGAGACCACATTCTTTAAAGATCTGACTTTGGCTTTTACAGGAATAGAAAGAGTTTTAGTTTGATCCTAAGAAGATGAAGGCTCTCATTCTTGTCGGCGGGTTCGGTACTCGGTTGAGACCGTTGACTCTCAGTTTCCCAAAGCCCCTTGTTGACTTTGCCAACAAACCCATGATCCTTCACCAGGTAACTTTTAATGATCTTCCGCTAGTTGTTTATTGTCTTTGGTCTTAGTTTTAACCGGAAGCATATGTGTTCTTTTGTAGATAGAGGCGCTCAAGGCAGTTGGAGTCGATGAAGTTGTTCTGGCCATCAATTACCAACCAGAGGTGATGCTTAACTTCTTGAAAGACTTTGAGGCAAAGCTCGAGATCAAAATCACTTGCTCACAAGAGACTGAGCCTATGGGCACTGCTGGTCCTCTCGCTCTAGCTAGAGATAAACTGGTTGATGGATCTGGAGAGCCCTTCTTTGTCCTCAACAGTGATGTGATTAGTGAGTACCCTCTCAGAGAGATGGTTGAGTTTCACAAAGCTCATGGTGGAGAAGCTTCAATAATGGTGACAAAGGTGAGATTATCCACCTAGACCCTGTCTAAGCCTCAGAATAATCCGCCTAGCTATTAGTCTTCTACGTAAATTTAGTTACCACCTAGCAATTTCTTGAACATTGATCTCTTGTTAAGTGATAACCTTATGTTTGTTAATCTAATGTGAATCTGTGTATATTGGTTATACAGGTTGATGAACCGTCCAAGTATGGAGTTGTGGTCATGGACGAAACCACAGGAAAAGTTGAGAAGTTTGTGGAGAAGCCAAAACTCTTTGTAGGCAACAAAATCAACGCTGGGATTTACCTTCTGAACCCATCTGTTCTCGACAAGATCGAGTTAAGACCAACATCAATCGAGAAAGAGACCTTCCCCAAGATTGCAGCAGCTCAAGGGCTCTACGCAATGGTGCTACCAGGATTCTGGATGGACATTGGACAACCCAAGGACTACATAACAGGCCTGAGACTCTACTTAGACTCTCTGAGGAAGAAGTCTCCTGCCAAGCTAACCACTGGTGCGCACATCGTTGGGAACGTTCTGGTGGATGAGACAGCTAAGATTGGGGAAGGGTGTTTGATAGGGCCAGACGTGGCCATTGGTCCGGGCTGCGTTGTTGAGTCAGGGGTGAGGCTTTCACGGTGCACGGTCATGCGTGGGGCAAGGATCAAGAAGCATGCGTGTGTCTCGAGCAGTATCGTAGGGTGGCACTCAACGGTTGGGCAGTGGGCTAGGATTGAGAACATGACGATCTTGGGGGAAGATGTTCATGTGGGGGATGAGATATACACCAATGGAGGGGTTGTTTTGCCACACAAGGAGATCAAATCCAACATCTTGAAGCCAGAGATAGTTATGTGATCATCTATGTGGAACCTTTTTGTGTATTTTTATCTCTCAAACTTTGTGTTTCTGTTATTCTTCTTTCGTTTTGAATAAAGTATAAACAAAATGATGTATATCTATTGTTAGTCATTTGGTGTTTGTCTCTATTTTTTTGTAACTTATTAAAACAGTTCTCAATTGAATATTATTCTTTTCCTTTTTTTTGAGAACATAACTGGAGTGGGGAGAGCACGTTAACGTTGTAGTAAGCATGTGGACTGTTATCAAGAAGAGTGGACTCAGCCTTGAGTTTAGCAGAGTATGAGATTGCCATTGATGCTATAACTGTGAATAATGCTAAAAGAAAACACTAAATATTGATTGGCTTTGTATAGCGTTCAGAAGATATTCTACAGGTATATGGAGACCAGAGGAATGTATCAACTTCTTGCACCGAGTACATGATAAGAAGAGTGAAGCGAGAGTACTTGATGTGGTTTAAGAATGTTAAAAAAAGTTTATGGAAGAGTGAAATGTAAGATTGATTCTTTAAGTTCCTGAGAAAGTTTGAAAAGTAAGAGTGAGAGAACCTTAAGTTCACAACGTAAATCCAAAGATTCAGATAAAATGATAAATAAGAAATGTGTAGGTAGCCTTACAAGGAGTTTTTGCTTTTGTTGAACATGAAGAGCAAGCTTATAAAACATTCTTTATCTTACTTATGAGCAAGACCAAGTGATAAAACAGAAACTTATTTTTGATGCAAACTCTAACTCTAAATCAAAACCACTTCACAAGGGGAGGGTTTCGATAATAATAGTGATAGGATATGATATTGGCAGAGGCGAAACAAAAAGCTCATCCTCTCCTCTCCTCTCCTCACATCAACTCTCAACACAAACACACAAAGACAAAGTCTTCCAAGTTTAGATGGGAATGTCTTGATGGGTGTAAGCAATCCCATTGTCTCCATCCACAACTTGTCCATTTCCCCTCAGTATCCTGTAACCACAACCATTCATTCTTACAAAACCATTTCACAGTGAGAATTCAAAGAAAGCTATGAAAGGAAAACTGTACCATCTTGTTGTAAGTAGTCCTTCAACTCCAACTGGACCACGGGCATGGATCCTGCCCGTGCTTATTCCCACCTCAGCACCAAGTCCAAATCGAAAACCATCAGAGAATCTTGTGCTTGCGTTGTGGAACACAGCAGCACTGTTCAATGACCCCGTAGCTTAAAGTAAGTTACCAACATAATCAAAGTCTGAGATTGACTAAGCAAGTTTATGATTATGCATTATACCTGTCCACTTGGCGAAGGAATAGCTCTGCAACTTCGGCATCCTCTGTCACAATGCAGTCTGTGTGTGCACTGCTCATAACAACATTACAAGACAAGATAAAAAAAAAGTGAACATTTCCGGCACAAGATGCAAAAGATTACAAACGAAAATGTCTATTATGGTTTGAGTTTTTACCTCCCATGTCGGTGAATGTGATCAATAGCAGCATAAACATCATCAACAACTTCAACAGTGCAAGCCTTGGAACAGTACTCACGATTGAATGACGGTGCTTCTGGTATGTTCAGTATTTTACTTGCCTTTGGTCCACCGTACAAAGTGACTCCTGCAGTTTAATATAACCTCATGAGTATATTTAAGGTGTGTGAATGCATAATGCCAAATAAAAACTAACTATAGCAAGACAAATAAAATGGCCCCATCTATGACTTACCATTGTTCTGTAGAACAAATATAAGCTCATTGAGGAAAGCATTCTGCTCTAGATCCTTATGCACAAGAAGCGTTTCCTGAAAAGACAGAGAAGATGTAATAAAAAAAATCCCACCGCATTACTGAAATCTTGAGGGAAGGTGGAAGTTCTCTTACCATCGCATTACATGCTGCTGGATAGTCCAACTTTGAATCAGAAACTATGCGCTTTGCCATATCCAGATTACATGCCTTGTCGACGTATACATGACAGATTCCATCTAGAAGTACACAATTAAGTCAACACCGCTCCTTCAGCACATTTCTATGTAACCAATCCTCTAGCACAATCCTCCTATAGAATTCTATGTAAAACAAAGTTGGAACCGTACCTGCATGACCTAGCACAGGGATTTTTGTAGTACTTTTTATCTGGGAAACAAGCTTGTTGCTGCCTCTTGGGATCACAAGATCTATAACATCATCAAGCTGTAGTACAAAATGGAAATGGTGGGTGCTAATTTTAACAAAAGATATAAAGACTCGTTGCAGCTCCAAGTTTGTAAATATGTTTACCTTGAGTAAATCAGGAATCTCTTCCCTTGAAGTCACAAGCCCAATGAGTTTACCACCGACAGTCTCTGGAATTGCATCAGTGATCACCTAAACAAAATTGTCATCCAGTTAAGAGAATTAAAAGAGCTCAAGTGGTAACTTTGAGGCAGCAATATAACTGATAAAACCTGAGGCGCTGTACCTTGTGTAAGATAGCATTTGATCGCCGGGCCTCCTTACCACCCTTCAGTAGAAGACCGTTTCCACTACGGATGGCAAGTGAAGCTATCTGTTTGGTTTGTGAGCAAAGGGAAAGCTTCAGCAATTCACATTTCTAAGAAGAGAAAGGACATTGAGTCTTGTAACATACCTGGACAAGTGCATCAGGTCGAGACTCAAAAACAATCAGGAGTACGCCTAATGGAGATGAGGTCTTCTCTAAAACAAGACCATCTGCCACCTGTAAAAGCAATTATCACGAAGAATAATTAGCGTATACGTTAACAAGACTTAAAAACATATTATATGATAACAATTATCCTCTGAGTACCTCAGTTTTCTTTAAAACACGGCCTATTGGATCTTCCATATCGGCTAGCTTACGAACTGAAGCTGCAAGGCTCGAGATCTATAAAGCACAAATCAAGGAAACATTAGAACTACACAACAAGATCATAAAGAACGTGAATTTGGCACAATACCACAAGATGAGGAGAGGCTTACCTTGGCAGGTGTCATAACTAAGCGTGCCACCATTGACTCTCCAAGTCCAGCTTCTTGTGCTGCAGCTACATCTAGTTCATTCTCAGCTCTGATTGTTTCCTCATTTGCTTCAAGAGCATCGGCGACATCATACAGAATCTGTTTCCTGTCTTCTGAAGATAAGGCCTGAAGCTTTCTGGAACTTTCCCTTGCAGCAACCGCCATGTCACGAGCGTTAGAGTCTGTGACCGGAGCCCATTGACGAGCATCTTGATG
Organism: Hirschfeldia incana; assembly: GCA_026261945.1. Lineage (NCBI taxonomy): Eukaryota > Viridiplantae > Streptophyta > Magnoliopsida > Brassicales > Brassicaceae > Hirschfeldia > Hirschfeldia incana. The sequence continues at coordinate 10,863,960 of JABCMI010000007.1, forward strand.
GAACAAGGTTCCAACACGCAGTCCTCTAAGGACTTTGTCTATGTTCTCAGTTGAAAACCCACTTCAAAAAGCAAGAAAAGTAATCAACTTCACATCTAAAAAACAAAATAAGTCTAGATTGTGCATTTATAAGTAAGTGTGTAAGAGTGTCCACACCTGGTAATGATGACAGGGATACCAGCATAAGCTGCATTCACAGCAGCTTTCACTTTCGCAGTCATGCCTCCTCTTCCCAGCCTTGACTTGTCGCCAAATGTAATCTCATCTTGATGTTTCTCCTTAATGAATGTGTGGATCAGCTTAGAGTCAGGATCGCTAGGAGGACCAGTGTAAAGACCTTCGACATCACTCAGAAGAATCAGAAGATCAGCTTTCAGCTCCAGCGCCAGTAGTGCAGCTAAGCTGTCGTTATCCCAAAAGATGCCAGAAGAATCCTGTATATACATATATGGAAATGAACATTAGACTAACAAAAACATGAATAAAAAAACATCTTATAGAGGGAGTCAACAGAACCTGATAAGGAGCTCTTCTGGTGCTAATAGCATCATTCTCGTTAAAAATTGGAATCACACTCAAATCAAGCATTGACTTGACTGTTTCACTGAGCTGCTTCCTGAAGTCCTTGTCTCTGAAACTGCTGTCATTCACCAGAAGCTGAGCAGCCGTCACGTCAAGCTGGTCGAACATGGTCTCGTAATAAGCCATGAGACTGCTCTGTCCAACACCAGCACAGGCCTTGCCATCAAGTTCACTTTGAGGCTTCTGTAGATCCGCAAAACTGCAAAAAAAAAACCCATAAAAAGAATCAAACTTTCACCACAAAGTACAAAACTTTTCAAAAGCACATCTCATATAAGACAAATGGTCCATCAATCAATCACCCTTTTTTAGTTACTATTAAAGGGAGAAAATGATTAAAAGTTTCTTTCAAAAAAAAATGATTAAAAGTAAAACTTTTCTTTAATTAACCTGCTATTGATCATCTGTCTGTAACGAAGCCTTTGGCGTCCAAGGCCAACCGCACCAGATGTTACCAAAATCACCTCAAATCCATCCGAGTTTAACTCCGCAAGCTGACATTTTTTTTTAACAGAGTTAAAAAGGTGCAATTTACATTTTTATATATTTTCACATGTCTTTCGTGAAACCTTTTTCATAATTTTTATTAACAAAAGGTTAATAATGTAATTAAGTGAAAAACAATAAATCAAAAAGAACCTGTTCACAGAGAGCTCCTAAGCGGCCAAGAGCCAATCTTCCACCTTTCCCAGTTACAACAGCTGTTCCAACCTTTTACATATATATTTACACGACCAAAAATAAATATTAATTACCTAGAAAGAAATGTTTTTTGAATACTCTGATTCATCTCTCTAAAGATCAAATGAATCTGAAAAAATGCAGACGCTTCTCCATGATGGATAGAGTGAAAGATGATGACAATATATATATACCTTAACGACGATACGTTTGACGTCTTTGGCGAAAGCGCGTGAACGATCTGTCTCCTCCATTGTCGCCTTATCGAAACCCTTGCTCTCTGGAGCGAGTTAACTCGGTGGTCCGTGAGTGACCGCGTTTAAGGTCTGTTGCGGGAAGTGTGGAGATTAAAGAGGAAGAGAGATTGAAGGGGTTTTTTTATAATAAACACAACTGCACCCAGAGCGTCAGATCCTGCTGCCAAACCACGAGTCGCCACGTGTGCTGTAAGGGTATATTTGGAATGTTGCTTCCTGATTGTTGAAGTGGCGCGTATTAACTGGGAATATATGGTAAAAGATATTAGGGTGCGTCGTACAGGATAGTTTACTAAAACAAAGTATTTATGTGTGAATCAGATGAGATTATAATTTTCTTTTAAATCATTTGTTTACCTACCAAAACTTGGGTTAAACATGTAAACAGTTGACGAGAAAAGGATCGATGTATCTCTGGTTTGTGTTATGCCAAGTATACACCGATTTCTATAGAGTGCAGTGATTATGATGAATCTTTTTTAATCACCGTAATTATTAATAGTTTATTAGCTAATACATATAACATATGATTCTTTAAGATTACAGTATGTGCTTTGGTTGCGTGCTTTCTGTATGTACATATATCTTTAATACTATGCTCAAAAATTATGCACCTTCATGCAAGTATATACAAGATTGTATAGAGCATTCTTGTCTCTATACATAGCACACCCATATGATTTCTTTTGACCTTTTTGTGAAGTTCTATGATTAATCTACGTATAATCTCGTTACTTTCTTGAAGTTTGGATTTTTCAGTACTGCAGTAACATTGTATTATTAAAAGGGTTAATTAGCTCAATATACACGTTTCAATAAGATATTGGGAAAACGTGTTCATTTTATCGGTAATTTGCGATTCGTGTGGTATGAGTAGATTAAATGACAACCGTAACCTCAAGACGAGTTGGGGAAAAAATCACTTTGCCCGTGTCCAGTTGTTTTGTCATGTAGTGTGAGAGACCAATTATTCGAAGATATTGCAACATCGGCGCGAAGAACAGGTAATGGGGCTGTAATTGAATCATTACTATTCCCCCCTCATGGATTCCGTTTGTTTGCTAACAGGCTTTATAGAATTATTGAAAACCCATAACAATTGTTTTTCTTTTGATCAAATTCCATAACATTTGTCCCAGGCGAATGACCGAAACAAAAGAATTGGAGAATTCAGGGACTACGGCTGCAATTTGGAAATATTCGCTTCGGTTGCTCACAATCGAAAGTTCAGGAGGAATTAATTCAACCGGACGTTCCTTCACATCAATTGTGTTGGAGTCAAAGAATAAGTAGCCAAAAGGTCAAGGCCAGATGTGCTAATATTCTAAACTCCACCATTGGAGAGAACCATACTTTCTATTTGCAGAATCTGACGGCGAGCTTGATTCCGACGATAAGCACGGCCACGACGGTGAGCTGATCACGGCGAGGAGGTGACTTGGACGAGAGACCACGCGATGTTGAAACAAAGTCTTGTGGAGGTCATCGATAGTTCAGAGCTGGATGCTGTCTGATTTACAGAGCACGATGAAAGAGCTCGGCGGCAGAGTTTGGTGGTCATGGCTTGGAGAAGAGACAAGAGACATATTGGTCTTTTCACGACGGGGAAGCTTGGTTTCACGGTGGGAACAAAAGACATATACATTTTAAATTGATTTTAGGTTACACAAACAGAAGAGGAAGATGAGAGGAGATCCAGTTTTATCAGAAAGAATGGAGAAAAAGAAACAGAATGAGAAAAAAAGAAAAGAAAACCCCGAGGTTGTGGGCGGGTGGTTGAGGACGTCATCCAATGACGCAAAGCGTCGGGTGTTCGATCCCCCACTCAGATTTCCCAGCCCCGGGGCCACAGTGGATTTAACATGCCTTCCTCTGGGCCCCAGGACCGCCTTCGGGTGGATAGTCGGTCGGCCAAATACCGAACCGGAGACCTGAGTAATCAAAAAAAAAAAAAAAAAAAAAAAAAAAAAAAAAAAAAAAAAAAAAAAGGAAGACGGCTAAAGAGGTAGGGGGTTTTGTCGGGTTATGATTTCTGCAAAATGCAATAAGGTCACTTTTGGGATTATGAAAATTATACAGTAGCTTGGTCATTTACCTAAATATATTTGGTTTTATCGTTATAGACCGCAATTTCCCTTATTAAAATGTGATAGTTAATTGTGTATGTAGTTTTGTCACTGAGAGTAAGACCGGTGCAAATAGTTATGTTTTCTGCTAACAATCGTTGTACAACATAAAAATTAAGTTATTTACCTGGTACTAACAAAGTGTGATGCTGTAATCCATTTGAGATCGACTTATAAACTATACGGTTGATGATTTGACATAGACTTCTGTACTATATAGTCTTACTGATTAAAAATATAAAGTAGCTATTAATTGTAGGTTTCTCGTTGTTAAATGTTAGATGTTTCTTATAAATAATTCTAAAGATGTTTTCTGAACAAAAGCCAGAAGATGTTAAAGAACTTAATATAGTAGTATAGGCGAAGGAGGGGAGCTATATTATTATATATCATTTGATTCGCTCATATTAAAAGAGTGGCCAGATCCACACAAAAATATACATATCTTATTAATTTTAAAAAAGGTCTAGATTTTTTTATTGACCTTAAAAAAAGAGCTCTAGTTTTTCAAGATGACGCACGATGCATATCAATCAGGTTTCAGATATTTTATTTATCATGTTAACATGTTTCCGATATTTCATTTGTTCTTTGAATCGTCATCATATTTTTGATTTTTTCTACACAGAGAAGTAAAAGTTGTAAAAGATGTTAACCTAACAAAACAAATATATAGATTATTACAATATTCAGATCTTTGATTTTGCAAGAAAAAAATCCCTTGAATTGATTTGTGGGTTTAGTTTACTGAACAAAATTGACATGTATTAAATATTAAGCATATATCAAAGTGTGGTGACGAAAGTAAAAGCTTTACTAAACTGATATGCATACAAATGTTGCATTTTAGTAGATGATTTTTTTTTTGCTTAAAATTAGTAGTTGATGATTCATCGTATAAATGTATAGAATTCGAATATTCCTGTATCAATATATGTTGATGATTCATCGTATAAATGTTAGTTAGGAATTCGAATATTCCGGTATCGACATCAATCATAATCATAATTGACCGCTGTGTACTAACTATGATAAAAATATATAAATCTTAAAATATTTGTTTGAATGTCGACAAAATTGAATAGAGAAAATGAAAATGGCTTATTTTGTTTAATATTTATTAGTAAAAAATAATCATAATAGCCAATCCAATTTCTTTAGATCTTTTTCTTTGCCAAAGCAATTTTTATAGATCAACAATGCATGTATGATAAAATAAATTATGGCCAATCCAATAAATGTACGTAGACTAATATGATAGTATATGAGTGCTCTAATCGAGATTTTCCAGATCATTCATGTCATTGGCCCTTTAAAGAAGCCAATGCTCATTTCTGATAGATTCACATGAATATTTCTAGTGTGCTGGGAAAAAAAAAATAAGCCACATACCATGTACATACATTTGAAATTTGCAGTTTCGCACCTAATGGGCTAAAAAATACATGGTAGAATCAAAGATTAGCTTGAATGCATGCACATAAGACTGGAATAGTGAATGGGTTTTCATTAGATGTGCATCAAATAAAATTGCTTTTTCTTTTCTTAAAATTATTTGAAGTTGCGTTGGTTTCAATAGTACTAAACTTAATAAATGCAATGAAAGGTGCATGAGGCTTGGTCAATAGCCATTGTTCCAACTTCCAAGTTCCAACACTGATCTTAGCGATTTCAGTTTTCCAACTTCCAAGAGTATAAATTATGAAACAGAAAGAGTATAATCTATCGGTTTCTAATTTATACTCCTTCTGTTTCATAAAAGATATTATCTCTATTTCAATTTAATTGTCGTTTTATGTTCATGCACACAGATTAATAAAACATTTAATTTTATATATTTTAAAATAAAAACATCATTGCTCATACGCCTAATCATATTTTAACCAATATAAAAATAAACAGAAAAATCTTGTTAATAAATTTTACATTAAAATTATAAACTACATTTATTTTGAAACAAAAAAAAATTCTTCTACAAAGACAATTAATCATGTTAGTTTTTTTGTTTTGTTTCAAAAGTATCATTTTTACATTTTCAATGCAAAATTTCTTTTTAATTTTTTTTATCTTGTAAATAATCACTAGACCTATAGTTAAATCATTAAAAATTGCATAATAATTAAAGAGATATTTTATCATTTTTTATTTGCGTAAAATATGTCTAGTTACCTACTGTGAAACGAAGTAATATTTATTTTCTTTTGTTTTTGTTCATATTCGATCGCTGCGTTTCTCTTTATTTGAGAAAAGTGGAAGGAATGCACGTGGTTTGATGCGATTAGGGACTCAGATGTCTGATTGTTTCTGAGGAATCATTGGTCCTATGTACATGTGCCCTCTTTTGAGTGTTTACCACCAACTCCACTCGTGTAGTCGTATACTAGTTTTTGTTTTGCCAAAGAGTTATTCTTGGGTTCACCTCCTAGGATGAATCTATAGATTCACCAACCAATAGGATTTAGTTATTTCAAATTTGACATATTTTAAAAAAGAAAACAAAATATATATTACCAAATTATATTACGTTTTTAAAATAAAAAAAAAGTAAAAATAAATAGAAATAATACTAATTGCAAAAAAATATTTTTCTCAAAAAAAATTAATACCACAAAAAAACATTAAACCCTAAATATTAAATCCTAAATAATTTAGTAAACCCTTGGATAAATTCTAAAATTTTGTTTAAAAAAAAACTATTTATAACACATTCAACAAAAAACTATATCCTAAATCCTAATCCTAAACCCTAAATCCTTGGGTAAATCCAAAACCCTTGGGTAAATCTGAAACCATTGGATAAATCTTAAACTTTAAAATTTAGGATTTATCAAAAGTCTTAAATTCTTTTTTTTAAATAAATTCTTTTTTAGATTAAAAAATTTGTTTTTTGTGATTAGTATAAACTTTAAAATATATTTTGAAATAAATTCTTTTTTTTTAGATTTAAAATGCTTGTTTTTGTGATTAGTATCATTTTTATTAATTTTCATTTTGAAAGTATAATTTAATTTGATAATATTTTGTTTCCCTTTTTAAAAGATACTGAATATTAAATGATGCAATACTATTGGTTGGTGAATCTAGAGGTTCACCCTATGGAGTGAACCCAAGAATAAGTCTTTGCCAAATAGTAGGATTCTTTTTCCTTTGTGTATATAAAGTATCTCCAACCCATTGTTATTTTCACCTCTATAATAGTATTTAGAGGTAAAATTGCTCAAACTCACCTCTATTTCTTCCTCTATAATAGATATCTCTATTTTTATCTCTATTTATAGAGGAAGAAATAGAATTCCTCTATATTTTGGAGATCTCTATTTTAGAGAAATACATTAGAGCAAAACACATCTCTATTATAGAGTTCTTCTAAAATAGATGTAAAAATAGAGAAATACATTAGAGATGGTCTTAGTTGTTAGAACATCTATAATGGTACACAATAATCCACTTTATATTTCAAACAATTAGTAAATTTACTCTATTATAAAAATGAATTTGTTTCAATGGATCACTCTATAATAGAACTACACTATAATAAAATAAAATATATAATAATATTATTTTTTTTACTTTATATCTGAAGTTAAAAAACAACATTATTCTATATTTCACTCTTAAACATAGTAACTCTATTATAGAATGAACCATTAGAGCAAATTTAACTCTATAACAAAGTTATTTTATTTTTATGTGAAATGTAAAGTAAATTATAGTGTGCCATTAGAGATGGTCTTAGTTAACCTAATAATCTCATTTTGTTTTCCCAAATCATAGGATGTTTCTGTTATTTAAGCTAATAATCTCATTTCCAACAAACGACATATCATTTTCAGGGATAAATATAGACATTCACATATAAACTCAATTATGCATACACGAAGCAGCAGCACCTGAGTAAATATGCATATAATATTGTAAAGAAAGATGCGATTTTCAAAGCTAGGTCTCTAAAATGATAAGGGAGTTGGAAGTGTGAAATACAGTTTATGTTGAAGAATTGTTGTTTATATAAACAACTAACAAGTCTCTTCCAAATTGACCCAAAAAAAAGTCTCTTGGTCCAACCACTTGTCAACTATTCATATACACTTGAACCCAACGGTTTCTCTACACCAGTAGTAGCATACACGCATAAATATATGGGATGTACCATGATAAAAACATATACTCCAAGGAATAAAACGATGTAATAAAGGAACCGTCGACACTCACATGCCATTGTAGTTAAAATTTGTGGACACGAGAATCCTAACAAATTAAGAAAATATGATTACAAGTCCTAAACCCTTTGCATGCCTCTTACGGAACCGGAGAGATGCACAACCCATATAAACCCTTCGTTTCTTTAATGTTACAAAAGACTTATCACACTACTCAATATTCATTTTTTTTTGTGTTATGCTCTCATTTATTTTAACATGTGTAAATACATCGATTGGCCAAAATAAGAACACATTTTTTGCTGTGGTCTTTTAGATATACTCCATCCGTTCCTAAATGATTGATGTTTTGGAAAAAAAAACTGTTTCAAAAAAATTGATTTTTTTACCTTTTCAATGTACGATTTAATGAAAAATTGCAAATTTCAAAAAAATTAATATTGTTTATTGAATTTTTATTGGCTAAAAGTTATAAAAAAAATTTATTCACAAAAAAACAATGTATATTTAATGAATTTTCTTAATATATGTAAAAAATCTAAAACATCAATCTTTAGAAAATAGAGAGAGTACTAGATAAGAGATTTCATTCGTCCAACAAAAGAGAAGAAGAAAAGAATAAGAGAAGGTGAAGAAGAAAAGAATAAGAGAAGGAGTGTATAAATGTTGTAGAACATATGCTACGTACACTTGGACAGATTCAACTGGTGTAGTTGCATTAACATTATATTTTGCAGCCAATGTAGAGCTGTCACGAGTCACGAGCGTCCAAAGGGTTTAGTGGAATCACGTTTTCGTATTTACTTCGGTTGCACTAAGTTGAGCAGCCTGAAATTACGTGAGAACCAAAAAGTTTTTAGCGTCATGCAACTAGCAAGCAAATAAATAAAAAAGTATATCCCCTTTGTCTTTTGGGTTTTCAAAAGTATATGTGGTGATAAGACGCAGATAGAGAGGAAGTTGGAAGAATTAATCCCTATCATATAATGATTTAGTTAACATAAGATATTAAATCTAAAGATTGATAGAGAGAGTGATTGCTACTGGGGAAGATTGGGTTGTTCACAGAATTGATATTGTTCTCTGTTTACAGATTTTTAAAAATATTTAGTGTACTTTTTTGTTCTTGGGCAGGGTGAGCTGGACAAATTATATGATTAACATAATTAATTATTCAAGTATTTTGGTTCGAGACTACAAACCCAACAAGTAAACACAATAGAAAAACAAAACTCCAAAGAGAAGTATTTTTGTTTGAGATGCCGAAACTGACCAGCAGTTGTGTAAGCTAAAATGAATGGTAAATAACTAAATGCTAAGAAGTGGAGTACTATAATCTAAACACCAATGCGTTTCGTGAGGAGCCCGTGCGGTTTTACTAAATAGAAACGTGGATAGGATAATCATCAAGAGTTTTAGTGTTAGGTAATAATGATGAAATATTTCTTAGATTAACTTTTTTTTTTATAAATTAAATTTTCTTAATACTCTTTACTTGGATGTATTAAAATATTGCTAGAACTTTGCTAAACAAATGAAACAACATCACGCTGATTTGAAAAAAAAACAAACAAACTAGTGTGTCTTATTTTGTTGATATCAATTTTTTTTTATAGAAAAATACAATATAAGTTTTTGTTAGGAATCATACAAAACTTAACATATAAATACCATTTAGAAATTAAATAAATCTAATTTTTTATAATAGATATCACATAATATTTATAAAACTGCGGCTTTGATGATATCAAAACAATAATTCTCAGACTAGTCAATTGTGGTTTTGCAGAATATATCTTATCTTAATGACGTTGACAAAAAAAAATCTTATCTCATCGGAACGCCCAGGAAAAAAAAAATTGGCATGTTTATGAAAAAAAATAATTATTTTTTTTTACTTTAAATTGACTAGTCTGAGAATTATTGTATTGAGTATTGTGAATATTACGTGATATTTATTATAAAAAGATAGATTTATTTAATCCCTATGTTTTATTAATTTTCTAAGTTCTGTTTGATTTCCAAATAAAAAGTTACAGCAAACTTTTCTCTAAAATTGTTTGTTAACAACTAAATAAGACGCACTAAATAGTTTTTTTAATTGCTGTTTCAGATGTTTAGCAAAGTTCTGGCAGATATTTTACTAAAAAGATACTAGAGACAGGTTCTGTATCATTCATCTAAACTTTTTGTCTTGTTAGCTTACATACTTCACAGTTCACATGCTCTGTACATAACCGGTTTTTAATATCCACTCCCTAATATCTGTCAGATAAAAATCAACCATTTAAAAAACTAAGACAATTCAACTCACCAAAAAATACAATCAAACAAGAAACTAAGCGAAGTCAAAACGAATCTCAATGATTCAGTTCAGTGTATATGTTCCATCGTCTTTTACTTTGTGGGTTTTGTTCTCTGGTAATGACAAATTCATTGTTCTACCACAAATCACATCAAAATCTAAAACGTTTCTTTCTACATGCATTATATATGTTTCCTCGTGTGGTGTGGAGGAGACTTAAGGAAAGAACCAGACTTTGATGAAGATAGACAGAATCATTTGCAGACCAAACGCTGCAGCCACTACAACCGTCAGATCATTGCTCGCCTCAAGGTAAGACCGTAGATTCAGGGAAACAAAGCAGGACGAAGCACCACCAGCTAAGAGTATGATCACCCATCTCAGAAACTCAACTGGAATAAGCAATGGAAGCTGCAAGAAAACAACGATCAATGATTCTAAGTCACGGTACATATTGTCATTGATAACAAAGCTACACAACAAATCAGACAGAAAATGCTGCTGGTACAGGAGACACTTACAGTGGTTGGAACGAAAACGAAGAGAGAGTAACCCCAGAGGCACCAGAATCTTAGAAGATCAGCTCTGGACCCCATATACCGGAGTGAGAAATAAAACGCCAGTGGCACAATTATTGCATAGCCATAGATCAAAGATGCTGCCATATTTATATAGTTCACATCAAAGACCCAAGGTGCTACACCGTCGGTTCGTTTCTTCACGAGGTACGTGGCACAGTTTCCGAAAGAGGAAAGCACAAACACAAGCGTAGTGCAGATCCAGACAAGGCCATACCTAGCAGAACGACGAAACCCACACAAAAGTCACTTATCTAAAGTTCAAGACCAACCTTTTAGCCAGTTTTAAGAGGATAACATGTTTTCTTTTGCTAACTTTTGAAGAGGATAACATGTTACTCAACCTTTTACTAGAAATGATATAATAACAATACAAAGAAGGCACAATCTTAGCTTTTGCTCAACCGGATATATCCTACTGTAAGACCTAAGGTTTCCTATGTTATAGACTATGAAATAGCTAGAAGTTTAAATATAATGTGAGGAACTGTTCTAACAAGCGACCGTAAACAAATAGTACATTGAAAACTGGATCTGGATGCAGGCAGGCTTAAATCTACAGTAGAATATTCAAGCAGCAAAAGTATATTACACAAAAAGACATATCAAATTTATTACTCTGACAGTCTGACACTTAATGTGTTCTCAGAAAAGATTAATACTTAATATGGTAATAAAACAACAGCCTGAAGAAGCAGTGGAGTGATTAAAGAAATCTTAATAGGAGATGCCAAAGAATACTATATCAGAGCAAAGAACAATCACCGACAACAAGGGGAAAGGCGGTATTGAAAGACTTACAAATCAGGGTTGGCATCAATCTTGTTGAAAAAATCTCCACTGGTGGGGTACAAGGAACTCATCAATCTGTTCAAAACAACGTCAGTGTCCACGTTGAAGTACTGGGCGTATGAGTAGACGTTAAAGTATCCCTTCCAGTTGTCTGATGGCTGCTGTTCAGGTCCTTCTAGATGTATAGATAAATAAAAAATTAGCATACAAGACAGAACAAAGCATATAAGTATTCTTCCTAATACATAACAAGCTCTTATCACACTAACTTGATTCATGACGACTACTGATAAATATACATACATACCAGTTGGGCTCTGAAGAGTTTGATAACCCTTTGCTGCATTGTTTCCTTGATGCGGTGGAAATATCTGCATGTTTGCAGAAGGGCCTGCAGAGAAGTAAACACGCAACATTTACAATACTGAAAAAGCTAATAGCTTATATAGCAAAGGAACAAACCTTCCTGAACGCTTGCTATATGCACTACATTAGTGCTCTTCTGGTTGTCATCGCTGACAACAGCCTTCAAAGGTATATACTTTGTATTAGAAATGATCAAATACATTCACTCAAAACACATGTATCACAAATTGTGATTCACAATCCAATCATGCAAAGCATTTAAACCCGAAAGACAGCAACTTTACATAAAAGGAAAGTTCTTTATCCTAATCAGACACAAACCCAATTGAACGATTCTTAAAAATTGGTGAAATCGGAGAAGCAATCGATGACTTACGGGAACTGAGCCAAGCAAATGGCTCGTCTGTAGATTAGCGAACGACTCATCCATCGAAGCTTAAGTGATCGAAAGGGAGATTCTTTTATCTCATCCACTAAATCGATTCGATTGGAAGAAGAAAGATGGTGGCTTTCTCTGAGTTGTGTGAGGTTGCTTAGTTTGCTTTCTCCGTCGTCGTCGTGGAACGCTAATTGGTAAAGGGAGACGAGGACGCGAGAGAAACGAGAGAGAATGATCCACGCGCGATTGTTCTGTAGTTGAGTCGCACGCACCGTTTACACGTGACATGGGCCCATATAATCACAGGATTCATACATTTTCATACGGCCCATAATACCCGTCGCCAATCCACATAAAATTCAACACAGTGTTTCATTTGATCCAAAACCGAACCTATCGAACCAAAGCAAACCGAAACTTTTGCTTTTCAATTCAAATTCATTTTCAATTCGGTTTAATTTGGCTGATTAATTTTATTCATTATTATTGGTTTGATTTGATTTGAAAATCGGTTAAATCATACTCCAGCTTTCAGGTTTTTTAAAAAATATATAAAAATAAAACCAAATTTAATGCGTTGAACTAACTAAATTTTGAACAAAGATAACCAAACTATTATTATTTTCTTGAACAACTGATAACCAAACTATTAAAAAACATAAATAAATTGAGTCTTTAACCGTACTGAGTTTTTTTTTGGATCTTCTATAGCCATTAGCATCGTTGGTGTCTCAGCGTAGAAAAAAAAAATCAATCTTTTATTTATATCATAATCGGTAGCATATGTAACAATGTGGAAAACATGATGAATGAAGTTTGTATTTTGCTGTTCCAAACACTTTGCTCTTATTCAGTTCAGTTATTGTTAGCTAGGTGAATAATATAGAGCTTAGTATTGTTGTTGAATATTCAGAATTGTTGAGGCATTTAGCATCTATCAACCTTCAGATAGTTGTGTAATGAGGCCAAGGCTGAGCATCGTCGTGCAACCAGAAACTTGGCGCTCTGTGGGAGACCTGTGCGCTATGCTTTAAAACCCTGTGGACATGCAGAGAGTGTAGTCCGAACTGTGATGTTTGTCCAATCTGTCGATGCCGACTACCGAGAACTGGGGAGAAACTTCGGCTTCGTCTCTACTACGAGTGTGTTGAAGCTGGTCTAATCTCCGAAACACATGAACATGAACATAAATTGGAAGCTGACGTTCGTCACCTTTATTCTCTGTTCGATGGTTGCCATGAACAACAATTTTATATTTGTGGTGTGCCATTGTATCCTTCTCTTGTGTTTATGCTCAGTGTCAGATATATATGCATTAAGTATTTAGATGATCTATGCATCTTTTATAGATTTGTTGTTTGCATTGTGTGGTCTCGTTTGCATATGTTACAACGAATCTCCTTATGATTAGGCAGGTGTAGTCAGAGAACTGTGTATATATGAGGATATTTGTAATGATAGGTTCGTGTAGTTTTAGTTAGTTCTTGTTCCCTGCGCCTCTTCCTGATGGACGAAATGTTCATGGTGCTTTTATCATTCTCTATATCTTTGATTTGTAATTGACATCTCCTTGACCGAAAATGAATAGATATCACCAATGTTTGTATGGATGAGACTGCTGTATCTAGTGACCCGGTCATTGTTTTCTTACTGGATGAAGTTGTTGTCAAAAGATTGGATCAAACGTACATTCCGGAACATCTTAGCTGAGCTTCGAGAAATCTGTATCCTTTTAGCTGTTAGAATATTTATGTTTCTAATACTAGTATATGTGTTCGGTCTGTCTATCTTTAATATTGGCTCTCAGATAAGTTTGAACAGAAAGAGATGGAAGCCAGGTTAGATAGCCTTCTCAAGTATTCGAAACAAGTTGCTGGCATATGTAGTGTGCTTGAAGTTATAGAATCAGCTTTTAAAGGTTCCGTTACACCTCAGATTCAAGACGTGCAAGAAGCTTAGGGAGAACATTGGAAAAACAAAGCAGGTCAGCTAAGATTTTATTCCATTTACATCCAAGCAGCTTTTCAAAAGCATGCCTAAATAACGCTGTTCACTTGTTTTCCTGTACGGCTTACAATAATTTTAGTACTGCAGAGCTTTACATTTAGATTTATGAAAGACACGATAATGGTCTTGATGATTTTAACATATATTCCTTCTTATGTGATTATTTCTTCTTATTTGATTAGCATATTAGTTAATGTTGTTTTTGGGCATATTTAACCCTGCCTCTGTATGACATACTAAGGGATATCCAGAGTATCTTAAAACTATATCAGCTCTGTACTTATTGGTGCAAGATCACCGAGTCCATGGTATGCTTACCCTACTGTTGTTTATTATTTCAGCATCTGGTGCATAAGACACGAATTTCTGAAAGATGTGAGGTCTCGGTATTCTGATTTCACTTCTTGGAAGGCTCTGATACGTGGAAGGAAATCAAACGCAATTAAGAGGTTCGGTTCAATATTTATGTCCACTCCTTCTAAACTTTGTATTCATGAATGGTAGCTTCAAGGACGACAACAATGTCTTGGCCACTGAGAGCAGAAGAAATAACAGTGGCGGATTGAGGTGGAGGTCAGATGAAGCAATCGATGAGGAAGATGAACTGAAGTGGGACATGGAACCGACTAGTTTCGGTTCCAAGCGGGTTAAGGGAAGGAGGGAGCGTAGGTTTGCTGCAAGATGAAATCAAACACACACTTCTCCGTAAAAAAACATCATCAGTTGTGTTAAAGATTAGAGAGAGTACAAGTGGTGTAAAGAGGGAGTGATGGTAGACTGAGAGTATTGTTCTCCTGATATTTTTTGTGCTTGGGGAAAAAAGGATTAGTCCTTGATCGATAACTATGTCTAAAGCGATCTTCAAGTGTTTATGCCTTAAAGCGTGCTTCAAGAACTTGCTGCTCTTGAGAAACTGAGATACTTAGTAGCAATTTCATGAACTTTTTGATATTTTGGAAACTTTTTTTTTCTTTATTAGTATTCAATAATCGTTCTAATAAAACCTCCAAACAATAAATCTCCTCACTCAAATATCAAGGGGGAGACAAAGTCTGTTATGAGATTCTATAGAAGTTAAAAACAAACCCTTTGTGTGATCCAATCCAATCCAAATCAAGACCATAGAGCTGTCATTGATAAGGTAATTATAAAGGAAAAGTTCCAGTAAAGCGGATATGATCAAGTGTGCGACGTAGACCGTACTTACAAACCGCTGCATTTGCTGCTCTAAAACCTCCTCCGTAAGCAGGAGATGCGTCATGAGCTATCTGATGCTTAAAGAACTCTCCAAGCTTCTTCTCCACGCTTGATTTTCCTCCTTTCTTGGTAGAAGACGATGAAGACGACGTGGCCGCTGATGTTGAGGGCATGTTTCTTGAAGAAGGATCTGAGAGAACTTCAGATTCAAGCCACATGAAAGAGAGAACTTGGCAGATACCTTCCTCTACCTCAGCGTTAAGATTCCTATACCCTAATGAAAACATAAAAATAAAACAAATTAAGATGCTTACTTTCCTAAGAGTTCTAAAATTAATGGACAAGAAGTTCAAGAAACGTACGGAAATTCAATTGATTAGAGAGAGATGGAATATATAAATAAATTTCAACTCTTATTTTTCTTGTAAGGAAAGAAAAAAAAAATGGAGGTGAATAGTAAGTACCTTGGAGCCTTAGCCATCCATGCATCAACTCGTGGGCAAGAATTGCTCCGGTCAATAATCTTCATGCATCCAACAAAGTTGCGTTAGGTTACCAATCATTCACTATCTTTGTCGGGCGCAAGCCAAAGTGAGTGAGATTTGAGTAAAGTATACCTTGGGAGGCCGTAAAGAACGAGAATCGCAGTGACTTCACATTTGCGTGTAAGCTTTTGAGGCTGAGTTCTCATACTAACAAAGCGGTGAGCGCCAAGTCTCGGTCTTTTAAGAACCTGTGAAGAACCAAAACATACAAAACAGACCAAACTAATGTTTAGAATTAAAAATTTACGTTGTTGCAACAAGAATTTTAAAAGACTTACACTTGTGACTGTTTGTTCTTCAGACAAGCATAAACCTCTCGTCTCAGGCATGTGATGGTATCCCTATGAGAAGTACATAGAACTTTTCGTTATAATGTGAGAGAAACTCAACGTGAAAATGTTGTGTATATATAAGTCTAAAGACCAAAAAGATTACGTTTTTCTCTCCGACGATAGCGTCGTTGAGAGCTTCTCGTTGAACAAGAAGCATGGGGATTTGTTGCTCAAGTTTCATGTACATTCCTTCGTAATAGTCTCGTATTGAATGGTAAAGTGGTTGACAGTCTCCAGTGTCGGTTATTGAAGTTTCCATGCATTCTAAACATAAACTTCTCCCATCTTCTAACGTGTAATATCTCACGTCCCATGACTTCATAAGGTCACAACATAGAAAAAACACACATGGACTTAGCAAAAATCAAGAGGGGGTTTTAACTTCCTTATTGATATTTCATTACCTCCAAACGTTCGCAGCTACAACAACGAGCGGTTCTATCGCATTCGTGAGATGGACAATACTTTTGGTTCCAAAACGGATGACATCGATACTCGATCAAGCCAGCATCATTAGTTGGGATCTAAGGAAAGAAAAAAAAAGAAATAATTAGTAAATAATATATACTATGTGATGTGTAAGAATCTAATAATGTGGTTGTAAAGTTGCTTACAAAGTGGTGACAAACTTCACATTTAGGATGAGTAAGCTCTTTGAAACAAATCTTATGATAAGGTTTGGTTCCTGATAGAGAGAACTTTGAGTCAACCGACAAAAAACATATTAGTACTCCTTCAAATACAAACGTATATATATCATATACTCATATACAGAAACATACCTCATGCTCAGTGATAGGGTAATGACATGAATCACAACAGAAGCAATCAGGATGAAAGAACGTTCCCATGCATCCCAGATAGTTACCCAGACCAATATCGCTATTGCAACCGCCACATATTCTGCTAAAATATAAAGATCAAACACCATTTTTGTAGATATTTTTCATTTAATTTGAAGTTATAATTCTATAAATTAACTGAACTAAGAGTGTACATTTTTGTACCTTTGTGGTCGTCTGACTTGGTAGGACGGTTCATAAGGTGGAATGAAAGATGGATTCAATCCACTGTGACAAGGCCTTGGGAAATCTGAATTGTTATCCATGGACCAACCATATCCTGCCCAGATAAATAAATTCAATCTCTAATTTATAGCAATAATGTTTTTAATATTTCATCTGTATTCATTAAGGTAGACAAAAGATATACCATATGGTCGGTTCGTATCGTCAGCTAGAGAAACTGACAATGCACGATCGAGTTCTTCTTTGTCCCGTGTGGCTCTCGACCGATCGTCCTGATTCGTTAAGACGACCATCCCAAAGCATGTAAATTAATCCTTTTGTAAACAAGTTATATAGTTCTATGGGTTGTAGGTCGCAAATTTGGACAGTTATATATAAAATAACAAGTTATAATTCAAAAGAATTAGATTTTTAAGCTAATTGTTTTTTTTTTTAACTTGAAAAATAAACTAATTGTTCACCACATCGATTTCATCTTTTAGAGATACTAGTGGTTAAATATCATTAGTAGTAGTGCTTATGAGAATCAGAATAGGCCACCTCAATCCAATCTAACTCTTCCATCATGCAATGGATGCTTAATGTTCATTCGTTATTTCATGGATTAACAGTTACATTCCAAACCCAATGAGCTAGGTGCGTACTAGCTCATATTAACTTGAAAACGCTTATTATTATTATAGTTTAAAAAGCTTATTATTTTTTATAATATTAAATATCATAGCAATATATTATAAAAAATAAAAAATCTAGAATTAAAATTCTAACATATATCAAGTTACCAATAATTTTAATATGCATTACTAGACTTTGACCCGCGGTTTCAAACCGCGGGATAATTTTTCGAAACATTCCAAATTCGTTTGATATTGTATTTATTGTATCTACAATTAGATTTTATAAATGAAACATTATATTTAGTATTTTAAAATCCGTCCTGACCCGCTGCTAAATCGGCAAATTAAGTGGTCTCATATGTAATCCCAGTTTAGTTTTTAATAAAATATTATTTAAAAATCCTATAAAATTCATAATTACAGCTAGTACCCGGGATCCTAGCTATCAGTTGAACTGATAGATGACCCAATATACAATCCGGTTTTGACTTAAATTATTGTAGTTAAAGTATTCTAATATTTCCTAGCATTATAGCTCACAAAACATAAAAATCTTATCTCAACTAATCAATCGACTAATAATTTTTCCTATTGAACCAACAAATAAACCGCTTTCTGCCTATTTATACGTCATCCTTATTAGTGCTCAAGAGTCAAGACCACATTGTCACATCATCTAAATTTAAGCACTAACAAAAAATAATAAATGGACCAATTATTTGTGTGTTTTATGGATGTGACAATTTCACAGAATGTACAACCACAACGACCCGTGATATTTCGACAACATGAAAAATGATAAAGAGTAGCAACATTCACATGGCTTTTGCATATTGATTTAATATTACCGATCACATGCCTATAATATATGTCTAGATTTATATAGAAATAAAAAAAGAATAAATATATTAAATTTAACTAGAATAATCGAATGTATAATTGAGAAAATATTTACCGAAGAGGAAGGAGGTAGAGGAAAGACCATATTCTCGTCCTCTTGAAACTGAGGAGGATGATGATTAGTGCGAGGACCACCAGTGGCACCGTTAGAGCCACTCTTGAAAAGCTTACTCACCCATTTCAACAAGTTCCATTTCTTATCTGGAGAAAACGACGACCCAGCCCCTGTTATACCATCAAAAATGTTAGGTTAACTCTTTCAGTATTAAGTCTAAAGATAGGATACAAACACTGTGCATGAGCCATTTCGTGACTTGGTAGGCTTGCAAAAACTCATTATCCAACAGGGGCGGATTTTGAAGGCTATAAGCATTTTAGTTAATTTTTTTTAAATGATATAAATTTGAGTCTATTTCTTAAATTTTGGGGGTCCTAGACGGATATTTCACTTGACTATAATGTTTAGAATAAGACATGCTATGTTATCAGGCAACTTGCTTATCTCTCGTATTAGAAACGTTGAAAAGAAAAGAAAACTCACCAAAGATACAAGGATTGGAGATATGGCTGACATGAGAAACACCATATGAAGAAGAATCCATATGAAGATGAAGAATGTCCCACACGTGTCTATATATCCTTGAAAAAGTGTGAGTGATGAAGAGAAAACGACGCCTGGAGAGAGAAGCAAAGAAAAGAAGAGAAGGAGGAAGAAGAAGGAAGAGGGGTAGGAGCAGAAGAAGAAGTTATAAGTAACTAATTCTTATTACAGAATTTAAACATGTATGAAAAAGAGAACAACGAAAGAGAATCTTTGCAGAAGAGATCGGGCAAAAAAATTTAAATAAAAGGAAAAAGAAGAGATGCTTAGCTTCTGAAAGGAAAGGAACAGAGAGAAAGACATGTTTTTTCAAGAGAATATATTATATCATGCTGAGGCGGAGAATCCTTCAAACAACGGTGGTGGGAGGAGGAGGATATTGTTGTAACCTTTTGAAGCTTCTCTCTTTATCATTTAAACAAAAAAAAACTTTCTTTTTGGGTTTTGATGGCGCCGCTAGTCCCGTTCAGCTCCTACCATATTCCAATTGAGTTTTGCTGTTTGCTTTCATTGCTCTTGTTTTCTGTAAAGAAATATTTAGGTGTTGATTTCGGTTTAGTCTCGACTCTTAGAGTAATTGCATCTCCAGCTACTACTATCTTGAATTTGGATTTTAAGTTGCCTGTTTATTGGAGATGGACTTCCCTCCTACAAAACTTATTTATATTACCAATTCTGCTTAGCATTATGCCAAACGAAACTTTTAAAGAAAAAAAATCTGCTTTAAAGAAAAGAAAATTCGATTGACATACTCTTGTATAAATATAACAAAGAGATTGTCAAAGAGCGACATATTCATTCACACAGAACATCAAATTAAACACGACCAAAAATATAGAAAAGCCCTAGTTTTTATCGAGCTTATTCCCAAAAAAATATCCGCCTTTAAAGATTTAAGATCATTTTTAAATATTCTAATTTTGTGTTACAGACTTGTATTTTTATAATAATCGAGGTATCATCATTTAAGATATTTTTTGAATGATTCGGAGGTTCTTGGTCCAAAAGTCAACCTTTAAAACGAAGCCTGGATCATGTTAAATTCTTTGCTTCCCAACAAGAAATGAACTTATGATTTCCTAAACCCTTAATAAATGATTTAAGAGTTTTAGACACTAAACAACCTCCACGTTGATTATCCAATTTTTCCTATCTTTAGATAAGTTAAATTAAAATTCAAAAGTGTCCTCATAAGACATTTGCTACATGTGATACTTTGTATGATGTATCATTGTTATTTTTCTGCTCTTTTTCCTTAATGGGACGTTACTTTAAGCTATACACGATAAAGATGCGCTTTTGCAACGTTGACACAAGTATAACTTATGATGTAATTTTCTCGACAATTAAACCTTTATGAAACACAAAGGACAGGCCAATTATAATAGTATAACTGTGGTCATCGATCAATAGGAAGGTCATGAGCCTTGATGACGCCACAAAGGTGAAAGAGGCTTTTCAAAGTGGAATCAAACACCCAATTTTACAGAACAAAAGCCTAACCTACAGTCACTTTAAAGTAATGTTTCGAAAAACAAAATAATAGTTTGGGGTTAAAGATGGCATCAGATCAAATCCACCTTGAGATCTGACCATTTCTTTATCAACTTGCTAAAGTCGCTCTATGTATGGACGATCCCATGCTTTAAAAGAAAATTAAGGCTGCTTTTTTTTTTGGAATATTTCATGTAAATAATAAAAATATATACTCTTATGTAGTATGTTTTATGATAAAGTATAATTTAAACTAATTTCTGTTGTTTCTACTAAACTGTTAATTTATATATTCCACGTTAAATTTGACATGTAAAAACCCTATCTACCCATATTTAAAATTAAGATACAGTGAAACCTCTATAAATTATAATGTTGGAATTACACCAAAATTATTATTTTTTATTAATTTATAAAGATATTAATTTATCGAGATACTAGTTGAACCAAAAACTCAATTTGATACTACAAATTTATATTAATTTATAGATAGTGTATATTAATTTATCGATTATTAATTTATAAAGGTTATACTATAAGTTTAAATAGAACACACGTTATGGTCAGCTTTACTGCACAACTATATAGTAGGACATCTAACTTTTCTTTATAACAAAGACAAAATATCAAACACAATATTTATAAATTATACTCAACAGTCGGAACTATATATACAGGTCTGGTTGTTAATAAATATGAAGATGAAAAGAAGAACTAATGTTGTCGTTTTTTTTGAATCAGATAGCTTTAGTTTTAAGAAACAAACGTCTTAGGAGGTGTTATTGGTTATATACTTATATAAGCTGAAATCAACTCTGTTTTATTTCAGATAGGGTAGATTTTAAACATTTTGATTGATTTTACAGTCTACAATATTGATTCATTTTGGATATTTTAAATCTCTGTTAATGTATTTATAAATTCAACATAATATGATTTGATTTCTATAACATAATTACAATATACAGTAGTTTAGGGATTCTAAAATTAAATTGTAACACTACATTATAAAACCAAATGAATTAACTTTAAATCCACTAACCAATAACACCCGCTTTAGTTTATGTGTATTTTGAACCTACAGTTTATTTTCAACTTTAGAACGTTTGTTTTTTCTGTCTAATCTATGATACAATTTAGCATCTATTGTTTTAAATAATTATTGTAACAAAATGAAGTATATCCATCACTAGCCCACAACAAAGTATATACATCAGTTTCCCACATAACAAAGTATATACACACCTGGAATGTGAGGCTATAGGGCCGAGCATGAGTAGCCGGTGCAAAATCGAAGATCTGCAGCATTCGACTTTAATCACCTAAAATCTAACAATTTACTTTCTTATCTTATATGATACATCTAATCCCCACCTTATTAAAAGTTCTTTTAACTTTTTATCTGTAAAGATTTTTGGGTGAGAAAAGACTTGAGATGAGAAACGTGGAGGTGAGTTGGAAATAATGAATCAAACGTCCCTTTAGATTTTTTTTTCTTTGAGAAAACCCTTTTAGGATATATCACCCCAACAAAATTTAACTTTATGACCAGGAAAAAGACAAATATATTGTTTGTAATTGTATGCACATATGACCATGTTTACGACTCACCGTGTTCTGAGATTGTAGTAGTTAATTACTCGCATGTCGCATAAATTAAATTAATAGGTTTAGTCGCTATGATTAGTTGTTGGAGTCAGTCGCATGCAGATCGTAGATACTGTGAACCGAACATTTTTTTTTTTTTTTTTTTTTTTTTTTTTTTTGTGAACCGAACATAACCTATATATACACGCACATCTCTATGCATAATGGCAAACATAAAGTTTTAAGAGATGAAACATTGTTGAATATCCAAAATGATTTTGGCTTTATATACTCACACTCACACCACAATTCGCAAGTGACCAAATAAATGTTTTGTTTGTAGATTGTTATATAGGCTGGTAATATTTATTTAGCCTAAAACAAAGTGGGCCGTTAATAGGTCCAATAACGTCGTATACATCAGCCCATTACCCACTAACCTGAAGCCGTTTCAAGAACTCTCGTATTAAACGACACCGTTCGCTTATCCCCTTTCGTTGTAGTTGCTGTTCCGTTGATGGCGACGGCGCAGGGGCAGCAGACGGCGATCGACTCGGCGGTTCTCGACGATATAATCCGACGTCTCACAGAGGTTCGGTTAGCTAGACCAGGGAAGCAAGTCCAACTCTCGGAGGCTGAGATCAAACAGCTCTGCACTACCGCTCGAGACATCTTTCTCCAGCAACCTAATTTGCTCGAGCTCGAGGCACCAATCAAAATCTGTGGTATAGTTTTAATCGAAAAACCCAATTCGATTCGTTGATTACCCAATTGGTTTCTGATGATTTTAGGGTTTATTGTGTTCGAAAGTTTAAAGCTTTGTGCATATCTCTTATTAGGGTTTTGGGGATAATGTTTGTTAAGAGTATTGTGAAGAGACTATGATGTCAAGTTTAAATCTTTTGAGTGATATTGTGAAGAGGATATGATCTTAGTGAGAAAGGCTTTGCCTTTTTGTGGAGTGTCTTTGATTAGAGTGTAGAAAGGTTTTGAGTTTAATGAATCGTTCACGTTTAAGTTGAGACTTAGTTTTGAGTTTAGTTAACTATTGACACGTTCTATGGTTTCCCTTATGATCTTTTTGGTGTAAACCAGGTGACATACATGGGCAGTATAGTGATTTGCTGAGGCTCTTTGAGTACGGTGGCTTCCCTCCTAGTGCTAACTACCTCTTCCTTGGAGACTACGTGGACAGAGGCAAACAGAGTCTTGAGACGATATGTCTCTTGCTAGCTTACAAGATCAAGTACCCAGGGAACTTTTTTCTACTGAGGGGAAACCACGAGTGTGCTTCCATTAACCGGATATATGGGTTTTACGATGAGTGTAAAAGGAGGTTCAATGTGAGGGTGTGGAAGGTTTTCACAGACTGTTTCAACTGCCTCCCTGTTGCTGCGCTTATAGATGACAAGATACTATGTATGCACGGTGGACTTTCCCCGGATCTCAACCATTTGGATGAGATTAGAAGCTTGCCTCGTCCGACTATGATCCCTGACACTGGGCTACTCTGTGATTTGCTATGGTCTGATCCTGGGAAAGATGTTAATGGATGGGGGATGAATGATAGAGGCGTTTCTTACACTTTTGGTCCGGATAAAGTCTCTGAGTTTCTGACGAAACATGATCTAGACCTTGTGTGTCGTGCTCATCAGGTGAGTGTTTTGATCATGTCTCTATCTCTCTCTCTTTGTACTGCTTTTTGTGATGTTGACAAGTAAATATAATGGCAGGTGGTGGAAGATGGTTATGAGTTCTTTGCTGATAGACAGCTAGTGACGGTGTTTTCAGCTCCTAACTACTGTGGAGAATTTGATAATGCGGGTGCGATGATGAGCGTGGATGAGAACCTTATGTGCTCGTTTCAGATTTTGAAGCCCGCGGAGAAGAAGTCTAAGTTCTTGATGTCCACAAAGATTTGAATCGTTTCATTGAAGGTTAGTCAAGTAGTGTGAACTTAGCAACACAAGTGAATGCATTGATTCTTATGCACTGATGTGTTCTTATTTACTAGTCAAGGATTCTCTGTTAAATGGTTTTTTTTGTTTGCAGATGGATTTGGTCTTGCTTAGAGACTTGGGTTCGAAGCGTGTGCCTTTTAGTCTTCTATAGTCTCTTTCTTATCAACTTCACTTTTGTTCCTTATCTTCATCTAAGGGGTTTACATAATGTTCGTAAGCACATAGTTGGTGTGTGTAGATGCGTTTGATTGTCTCCTGGATTTTTTAGGACACATTACTAAAAAAAGTTTAGTAAGATGAGTTTTTGTCTCTTATGTGCCATTTGAAAGTGGAACTGCACCATAAAGCATATGGAGCTCTTCAAACAATCAAACATCAAATTAACATTTAAATACAAAAAATATACGTAAAATTAAGTCTCTCTCTTGGTCATGTGAATAGACGTAAGAATGGGTGCTAGTTGAGATTAACCAAGAAATATCCACTCGTGTTTTGTATGTTCATGTGAAAGTTGGAGGTAACGCACTATGTATGTAACATCTTCAATGAACCAGCATCAAAATCGAATGAGCATCTAAAAGTTACTAAAGAATATTATTATTAGAGGGAATGAAATTGATTATGTTGTTCTTTGTTGTGGACGATAAATAAACACGAAGCGATAAGCTTGTAAAAGCTAACCTTTATTTTTTTGTTGGAAACGGGAACCAAAACGAAATGTATCCCATTTCTTAGACAACATGTTATGTCATTATCATATCAAAGAAATATTCATATTCTTGGTCCTCAATAGAAATTAGATAACATCATTGATCATAGTATCCAAATATCTTCCTCAGTATAGTTGTCATATTCGCCTATATTAACCAATTTCATGATATTGTGTTTGGTTGCAGAAGTTTGTAACCCACTGCTTAATACAATATTATGGTTATGTTTTCAGTTCTATGGTACAACACTACAACGGATGCAAGAAGGTAAGCGGAAACAGATGAATAAACGAAAGTCAACGACCACTAAAAACTTAACTAGTCACTAAAATTGTGTAGACCTATTTGGGAACATATTCACTCATATGCAAACACAAACAAGCAATTGAAGCATGATTATATTGGTCTGGGGCGGTTTAACTGTTATGATCTGGCCAAATTGCAATTCTAATCCAACCAAGCGTTCATATGTGCCTCACCTTTTTCTCGATTGATTACTCGAATCAGTACCCTTATTTCATGACCTTGGACTTTCTCAAGAATCACCAAAAAAAAAGATGAAAACGTTGTCATAATCGGAGAATACGATTCTTTTAAATTGATTGATAAGCTTTTGCACGACGAAAATGTTTCCATTTATATCTTCTCTTTCAATCTTCCTCTTCTTCAGTCTTTTTCGCTCCGAGTCTCCTTCATGAAATTTTACTATAAATAGAGGCATCATGCTTTAACAACAAAACTAATATAAACTATAAGAGTGTGTCATATAATAGAGAGTGAGTGATGGCAAGATATTTACATGCCTTCTTTCTTCAACTGATACTCTTCTTCTTTGCTTCTCTTGCAGAGGCAAACAACACGAGAAAGGTGAGACAAAATTGATTCTTCTCTCTATCACACACACTCACACAAAAGAAAAAACACTTTGTAGTAACAAATATTTTGTATTAAGATTACCAAGTCTTGTTCAATTAACTGCACTACTAATCAGAGACACCAATCCGTCTTTGAGGAAATTCTTCATTTTCTTTGGTCAATATTGATCACTATATTCTCATGTGTATAACATGTGCTGACAAACATGCCTTACTAGTTGCCCATACTTTAGGTTAAGAGTTTTAATGATGAATAACGTTAGGATTGTGTTTAAAAAAGTGCTTAAAAAAGTAACGTTGGGATTTTAATTTAACAGATGACAACTTCCTTTGTATGGAACAGGTATACCTTGTGCAGATGAAAGTTGGAGGGCATCAATATGAGTCAAGTTCCGGTCACAAGGAACTACTCCGGGAAGTTCTTGACGACGATGGGTAGGTTTTAGTTATGCTTTATTCATTATAAGAAAGTTGACTTTTCAATGTGTATTCATTATACGAATTAATTAATCACTTTTTCTTGTTAAACACATCACATGCAGCACCGTAGCAAATGCACTTATCTACAGCTATAGTGAGAGCTTCACGGGTTTCTCGGCAAGCCTCACACAAAATGAACGTCAAAAGTTAAAGAGTAAGGGGAAAACACTTGTTTCTTTACAAATGTTTACTATAGCATATAAAGCATAAACGCAAATGCAAAAATACAATGTAGTGACCAGTATACGAGTGGGTTTTACATATTAATTTGTATTGGTGCCTTCCACGCATTAGAATTTAGATATGTGTGGTAATAACATGGATTAGGTTAACGTTGGATGCAGGGAGGAGAGAGATATTAGAAGTGTCACGTAGCAGAAACCTAAAGCTTCACACGACAAGATCATGGGACTTTATGAATCTAACATTAGCAGCTAAGCGAAATACCCAGGCTGAGAGTGATTTGGTGGTAGCTGTTATTGACTCTGGCATTTGGCCATACTCTGAGCTCTTCAGTAGCGACAGTCCTCCTCCTCCGGCTTGGCAGAACAAATGCGAAAACATAACTTGCAACAAGTACTACCTATTCACGCACTATTAATCTCTCTCCTAAAAAACTCCTACGTTATATCTTCATTTCGTATCTAATCAGAAAACTTCATAATGGAAGTATAATCAATTATAAAAAAGAAGTATAATCAATTATAAATTATTACATAAGTAATTATCAGTCTATCCAGTGGCCACTCCTAACTGATTTTCAACTGGAAGTTCAATAACCTTTAGAAAAAATGTTTTCTAGACCACTGGTCTAACTGACCCGGCATACCCAAAGATCTGCTTAATTTGGTTTGGGTTTGGAGTTTAAAAAAATCTCCAATCCAACTCCATATTTTCTTCTAAAACAGAGATACTCTATTATAGAGATGGATTTTATATCCACATATTCTTCTATAATAAAAAAAATATAGAAAACTATATCCTTTTCATCTTCTTAAAATAAACAACTCTATATTAGAAGTATTTACTAGAGTAAAACTCATTTTTATAGTAGAATTCATTTATTTTTTTTTAAAAAATATAGACCTGGGGTTGGAAGTTGGCAATGCTCTAACTCTCTTAGCATTCACACTCTGATATAAAGTTTTAGTTTGTAGAAAACATAATTTCTTTTATAATTAGGATTCTTGGATGTGTGAGAAGTGATATTTACTTGTGAAAACTACCAATGCAGCAAGATCGTTGGGGCTCGATCATACTACTTGGAAAAAGAACACTACAATGTAACCGAAGAGAAGTCGGTCATTGACGTGACTGGCCACGGGACGCACGTAGCATCCATTGTTGCGGGCAAGGAAATCGAGAAGGCGAGCTACTTTGGGCTAGCCGAAGGAACGATGAGAGGCGGTGTTCCCAATGCAAAGATCTCAGTTTATAAAACATGTTGGAAAATCCTAAAGAAAGGTAAAGAGGTTTCATATTGTCCAGAACATAAAGTCTTGGAGGCAATAGAGGATGCAATCAAGGACAAGGTCGACATCATCTCCTACTCTCAAGGGTCGCCTAAACCAATCCCCATACACAAAGATTGCGTCTCGTGGGGGTTCTTAAGAGCACTTGAAAAAGGAATTTTGACTTCAACCGTGGCCGGGAACTCAGGCATGGATCCCTACACTATCATCCACGGCGCACCTTGGGTCATGACCGTTGCAGCTAGTTTGAAAGATAGATTTTTCATGACAGAGTTAGAGCTGGAAGGAGAAGATAATTCAATGTTTGTAAGTGAAAGATATTTTAGGCTTGACTCACAAGTAACTCCTCATAGGTTTATTAACTTAAAATAAATTGAACATATAAAAACAGGTATACAACACGATCAACACCTTCAAGACACAAGATTCTTTCTACCCACTTCTGGATGAAACATCACCCGATGAATCAACAAGAAAACGTGAACTCGTTGCTGAGTAAGTTACGGTGCATTTCCACATGCTCTGATTTTTGTAACTTTTTTAAATATCTATTTTTTAATTTTTATAAATATTTTCACAAGCTCTGATTACCACTCTCATCATATTCATACTGTTTGATGAGTCAAAATGTTTTGTTTCACAATTTTAGGAGTAAATATTCTGCAATCACGTTGAACCATAGGAACGGCACAACAAAAGACGTTTTCTTCAACTTTTCACAAACAATCTTGGACAAAGCGATTAAAGAGAGAGTACAAGGTGCAATCGTTTGGGGTAATTTTAGCGAAAATTATGCATTGGAAAAGCTACAGCTTCCTATCGCTTCCATATTTCTGGACAAAGAAAAAGGAAGCGATCTAAAAAGGGACTTGGCAAAACCTGAGAGGTAAAGAAAACATTCATTGTTTGAGAATATTCAGGAACAATAAAGATCTCTAGGAATGGTAGTCTCTTTTCTTAGTATAAACTATAAAATCTAGTTTCAAAAAAAAAAAAAAAAAAACTATAAAATAATACAAAAAAAATAGAAAAGGTACAAAAAAGAAGAAAGGAGAAGAACGTCTTTAATTATAAACTACCTCAAGGTTTTAAAAAATTAATTGCCACTTGTCACTTATTTATTAGCTAATATTTTACATGAATTTCATTTTATTCTGAGATATTCAAATGATGCTCTAAGACTAGTCGTTTTGTCAACAAAGTATTAACAAAAATGTTTGGCTTGTATCGAACCCTATTACAGCAAACATTCAGTCAAAATCCACAAGACGGTGGAAATTCCACCAGAAGAAGGACTGGAACCAACTGTTGCTGACATGTCTTCGAGGGGTCCTAATTGCGATAGATTCCTACAAAACATTCTCAAGGTGAGTTTAGCATCAACTAGGTCACCATAAACAAGTTTTTTGATCAGCTAAGTTTAATTCCCATTGAGATTTCTTACGCCATTGAATCGTCAATTACATCATCTTATAATCTACATCAGTTACATTATATGGGGATCTTGTTTGCAGCCTGATTTAGCTGCTCCAGGGTTAGACATCATAGCGACTTGGCCCGAGAATGTGAATCTTTTGCCAACAGGGACAAATGACTACCGCCATCTCAGGTTCAATATAATGTCAGGAACTTCCATGGCTTGCCCTCATGCCACTGGACTTGCCTTGTACCTCAAGTCATTCTACCCTTCTTGGTCTCCATCTGCTATTAAATCCGCTCTAATGACCACTTGTAAGTTCGATAGCGTAGGATTATAGTTACTTAGACCATCTCCAATGGTTTACACTATTTTTCACTCTAAAATTAAATAACTCTATAATAGAGTTGTGATATACTCCAATGGTACTCTATTTTAGAGTGAAAAATAGAGTCATGAACAAAAAAACAACAACTTACTCTATATATAGAGTAAACCTATTTTTCACACTATAATAGAGTGGGAAATAGAGTACCATTGGAGCATTTTTACTCTAAACTATTTTAGTGATTTGTGTGTTTTCTATAATAATAATTTAATGAATTGGGCCAGATATATTCTAGGATTTTCATAAGACCAAAATCTTTTATGAATCTGAATCCATTTTGTCATAGATTAGTGTTGGACTTTAAATACAGTGTGAATAGAAAGTTTAAACGAAAAAATTAAGAAGGTTTCTAAAAGCCTTAAAAAGTTTGTACAGCTTTTAAAGAAAAAATATATAAACTGGTTGTTTAACTTCCTATTTTATTCAGTTCTGAATTATAAATTTATATATACGTGCTTGTTTTGGTAGCTTCTAACATTGCAAATTCTCTTTGCAGCCACGGAAATGCCACTGCCGGGCAATGAATTTGAGTACGGGGTAGGACGTTTAAACGCAACAAAAGTCCTAGACCCCGGTTTGATCTACGAGACAAGACACCAAGACTATATAGATTACATGTGCAAACAAGGCTACAACACCCAGAGGCTAAGATCACACGTTGGAAGCCACGAGGTAGATTGCTCCGGGACCAAGATAGAACTGAACGTAGACCTCAACTATCCAACCATGACGGCCCGAGTAGATATCAACACCAAGTTCACCAAAGTCTTCTATAGAACGGTCACCAACGTTGGTGACCCAAACTCCACTTACCTCGGAGAGATTAAGTTCCAAGCTGAGAAGAATTTTGAAGCTGAGATCACTGTGGAGCCTAAACGGCTACATTTTGACAACTTGGGAGATACCAAGACTTTCACGGTCAACGTCACCGGAGAATCGAAGCCGAATATGTATTTCAAGAACTCGTTTATGATAAGCAACACGTGGCTCGAGTGGAAGGAGATGGATGGTTCTCGCCTAGTCAGGAGTCCCATTGTCATATACTCTATAGCTAAGGGCTCCCGTGCTTGCCGTAAATTCCACAAGGACTAGTTCAAGCTGCCCCTCTTCTAGAAAAAAAAACTTCAAATTATATAATATAATAATCTATTTAGTAATAATAAGACTCCATTCTCGCATCTTGATCAATAATACTAACTTGTCTTTTAATATTATTTAAGAAGTGAGTTTGCTGTGTATCAGTTTTTAAAATGGTTAATTACCGAATCACCAATTAACCATTAATGCATTAAAATATTTCATATAATTATCATTAGTAAAGTGGGTTTTTTTTATTTAATAATTTCTATTAATTAGAAGTTTTCCTTTTCAAATAAAAAGTATGATTACAAAACATTTATTAAACTTAAAAAAATAATTTTAAAGAAAAAAAATACTTTTATATAATGAGATATATTTTAAAATAAATCACAAAGCTAAAAAATCTTATTATTCTTGAAAATTATTGTTTTTGCATATCAACTTCCAATAACTAAAATTTTCAAGCCAGTTTGGTTCAAATATCATTCAGTTCATTTGGTTGATTACTAATCATATATTTTGTGGCATTTTCAATAAGAAAAACATAAATTTTATGATATTGAAAACATATGATAAAACTATGTTAATATCAACATCACATTCCCTTGTTAACCAAAAAGAAACATCGTATTCCCTTTGTGAAATGTTTTCACAACCTAATTATGATATTTTTTTTCATATTTCATAAATTTCTAAAAATAAAAATTTACTGAATAAAAAAACATGGGATACAAGAGTCATATTAATTTCGGTAAAATTAATTTCACAACATCAGAACAAAAACAAGCTATATGATCCATTGCCATGAATTTTAGTAGAACTCATCAACTTGGTGAAATTAAAGCTAATACCCTCAAAAGACATTGTATTGCTTGTTGAAAATCATCCTCTTTGCCTTGGATGTTTGCTACTTGGTTTGAGTCAGATTCCTGAGCTCCAGCATGAGCTACACAAAGACTAATTACCATGTGTATTCAGCTCGTCTCCGCCTTGGATGTTTGCTACTCGGTTCAGATTCCTGAGCTCCAGTATGAGCCACATGAGACTCATTAATTACTATGTGCATTCAGTTCCCTCTCCACCTTGGATGTTTATACATAAAACAACATAGTTTAATTTCTGAGCTCCAGCGTGAGACTCATTACGTCATAAATATTCAATACAATGGCCTTTTTGAAACTGGTTGGAAATTGAAAAATGTGATCACCATCATCACCCATCTGGAATTACCTTTCACAAATCAGCAATCCTTCCCAAACACACAATCAACAAATCAACCAGATCAAAGAAACTCTAATTATCAAAATGTTCTTATGCTAAAGTGCAATGCAACAATCAACGAAGAACAACACAACGATCGAATAACTAGAGAGAGAAAGTCGCATTTTCTCTCTAGAAAATCAAGGAACCCCTTAAACTTGTTCCTCACAAAACCGTTACAGAAGTCGAAATTCTTATTCTCAGGAGACAGTCTAAGAAAGTTGTGAGAATCACGAGAAGGAGCTTTGTGAAGAGGGTAGAAAAAATGTATGAGAATGACGTTTTGAAGTGGACCCATAAAAAATGGTGGCATAGATATTTGAAAAAAAAAATTGTGATTGGTTGCGATTTATTTTTTAATGTTAAAAATACTTTAATTTTATATCCACCGTTAGATAAGAGAGGGATAAGAGTGAAGGTAGAATTTTTTTTTAGAAATATTTTCTTTTTGTTATGTCTAATATATATTATAGTTTTGATATTTAGTTTCTAAGAGTGCAGGAAATTAACAGTTTTCCACGTGTTGCAAGTGTACATGCCCTTGATAGTCCATTTACTTAGACATTCCATGCATAGAGACCTTCACATGAAATGATGTTACAAAGTATGAACCTTCTTGCTCAAGTTTTTTGTTTGGTTAGTGTTTAAGGCTTGTCCGCTTGTTCGCGCGCTTGTTACATTTTTCTCCTGATTTCGATGGACCATGTAAACTGAAGAAAAACTAAAGAATTAGTAATAATCAAAGAGAACTAAAAATACTCAAGAAAATGTGTAAAATATCATGTAAGTTATGGAACAATAACACACGAATTAGTAAAGCAAGAAAGTAAGCTTATGAGAGACAAGCTTCTCGATTATGTTTGGAACACTATAACGGTAGACTTTGTATCTTTATTTCAATGTCCTAACTGAGAAGAAAAAACATACCAAGGGTGAGACTGCTAGCTATGTCTTTATACATCTGATCAATATTTTCACAAAGGTACAAATCCCTTATATATTATTTGAGAAGTGATTTTGCCACATGTCTTTCCTACAATCAGTTTCACAAAAAATGATGACATGACTTCTAAAAATTTATGACATTGATTATTCAATTTACTGTTGATATATTTTTGGTAAATTTTTTAAAATATGGTAACAACTCAAACATTACATTTAACATTGATATTTATTTTTGGTAAACTTTTTAAAATATGGTAATATCTCATACATCATCTATAAAATAAATATATTCTTATATAAAATTACAAATTTCTAAATGTTACTTTATTTTATTTTCTATATACAATCTGATTAGCAAAGCTTTCAAAATTGCTATATTTTTTAAAAAATAGATTTCTAAACGTAAAATCATTAGATTCTTATATATCTACAAATTTTATGAATATTGTTTAGTTTAAATTTTTGTTAATAATACAATTTTATATCATTTTTTAGTTTTATACAAATTGATCTAATCTTTGAAAAATACAAATTGATTTAATATATTTAACCAATATAAATAGATAGAAAATACTATCTAAGATTATAATTTAAATATATACATATATATTCTTCAATCTATTTTTTTAAATCATTGTATCTTAATTCAATATTTAACTAAATAAAATCTATATCTAAATATTGGTAAAAAATAATAAAATTTATAATATTTAATATTTTTTTTAAAAAAATATAAATTAAATTTTGAATTTTTTTTTACCGTACATGGTGCAGGAAAACACCTAGTATCATATATGAGAACATCACGTACCAGTTGACATTGTCATATTAATTAATGCATGTTATCAAACATGGCTTGTCAATTAATTTAGATAATTAGATGCTTAGCAAAGAGCCAAAGAGCAATGCATTTATGGCAAATATACCTTAATCAGAAACAACGAGCATCAAGTATATACTGACATATTATGTTCTACATCCCTGAAAACCACAAGAATATTTGTTTCAGTAAATTTTCATTTCACCTAATCCCCAGGCATCAGAAAACAAGAGGTGAATCAGAACTTTTTTTTTTGGGCAACTAAACAAGAGGTGAATCCGAACTAAACATGTTTTCTCATTCTCTATCAAGATATCTTGAAAACACCCTCCTTTCCCCTGTATCACAGAAGGAGCAGTGGACATCCAACCTAAACCAGAGCTTCAAAGACATCAGTCTAAGTCAATTATGCAAGGAACCAGAAAAAGAAAACAACACACAAACCTCTTATAACAGTAAGAACACGCCAGATTCACCTGGGAAGAGACACAGCAGTGAGACGCATTATACTCTTCTCTTCCTGTAATTACAGTTTCAATCAATAAGTAATCTTCAAGCTTTGGCAGTCACAGAAGCTGCAGGATTAAACAACAAAAAGACACAACACACTAGAAACCGTAAGCACTAACTAACGTCCAAACAAAAAAAATAACTTGAGCATGAAGTCTCCAAAACTTTGCTAAAAGTTGCAAATTTGTTAAGTTGGAACACCCTAATGGTAACATGAGTTCTCGAGATGCTTGTGGCATACGCGAGATGGAAACAGAGAAAACGAAGTTCTGAAGCATATCAATCGTATTGGTTGTTGTCGTCAGCATAGCTCGACGTTCACTCAGAACACACACACAGTAAACAAGAAGCGAATCCACGTTGAGCAATAGGATCAGCTGTTAAATTTAACATTTAGCTATTTTGTTGTTTTGTTGTATAGATCTTGTAGGTTATTCGTTTAACACTAACCTCATCTAGCCCACCGAACCCTGTTTCGATTCCATGTTCTGTTGCCTTTTTACTGTTTTTTCTTTATATTATTTTAATTCTGTTTTTGATATCTCTAAGGTTGGGTTCGCCCTTTTTTTTTCTTTTTGCGGCTAGACCCTCTCTGGCGACGAGAGAAGTCGAGTTCTTTTGCTTTCAAACAGCGGATAAACCCCAAAGACGGCACACAGTTCCGAATGAAGAGCAAGAACCGACACGCTTTCTTCAATTTGATATCGTTGACTTCTCCCTCCAGGCTCCAGTGTAGTTAACCAATCCAAACGGCATAAATTAAATTGATTATTACTCAATATTTACCTATACCGAGAAGATGGTAATAATAAGACGGTTTTGTTTTGGTTTCATATTTGTGATTAATTTCGTAAGGTTTTCATTTGCTTCATATACATTGCTTTTTGATTTTAAGCAATGTTTCTTTCTACTAATGTAAGCTTCTTTTTTTGTATTTATTACCATTAATAGAGCCTAATAGAAAAAAGATTATATATATTTTTAGTTGACAAAAAATATTATAGTTGACAAAAAGATTATAGTTGACAAAAAAAGAAAAAAGATTATATATTTTTTTAAGTACACTAAGTTCAAAAGTATGACTCCAATGGTAGATACTCTCATTGTAGATGCTCTTAGCCAATTGAAACCCACTTCTCATATGTAGTATTTCCATAGTATCCTTAGGTTCTTGGATACATGAACACCCACTTTTTGTGATGTGATATTGATCAATGGCCGACCAAATCCAGTCACAATGAAGAAGAAACCAGAAAATTGAAGTAGTTTGACACATTGATACAACATATGTCTCTATACTATCATTGAAACTTTTTAGTTTCTAGTTGTGGTATTCACTTCATCTTTCTTTTTTTTAGTTCATCTTGTCTTGTATCTTCCTTGCAATAATTTTGATGTGACTTAGTAGTTGAAGCTCACGATCAGACGGGACGGTAACTTAAATTGGTAGGTTCACACTAGACGGCAGCTCGTTTGGGACCATATGTAGGTATTTATTTGACTCTTAATCATGCATGTGCGGTTTAAATAGCGGCTACTATTATGAAAAATAAGATGTTTGATTGAGAAAGAAATAGTATGGCCACTTCTTAAATAGAAAGGAAAATAATAAGCTGGCACCTTTTTCATGTGGTTGAGGAACGTCTTAGCAAAACATTATAAAAGGGGAAAAAAGGCCCTTAGCTCCAAAGACTACAAATGCCAAAAATCATGAATGCCACAGGAGCTAAGAGTCGCACAAGCAACGGTAATGGTGGAGAACATTTTGATATCGAAGTCCCTGACACTGCTCATCAGATTAGCAGAGGTTTGTCATTTGTTCCCCCCATCCCTTCCTTTTATCTTGCTATTTAAAGAGACTTACCGATTATAGTAACATCTGCAATAGTGCTTTCTATAAATCTTAGAGAACGTTTTGAGAAGGTTTGTAATATATTTTGTCGGATGTACAGATTCATGGTTTCAAGTGGCGTTCGTTCTTACAACCGGAATAAACAACGCGTATGTGTTGGGATATTCAGGAACAGTAATGGTTCCATTAGGTTGGGTTGGTGTGATTGGTCTTATTCTTGCTTCTGCAATCTCTCTCTATGCTAATATTCTTGTAGCCAAGCTTCATGAGTTTGGTGGCAAAAGACATATTCGCTACAGAGACCTTGCGGGCTTCCTTTACGGTAAGAGAACCAAAGTTGCTCTGTTTTCTCTGATCTGTTCTTGCTGTTTTCATGAAATGGTTGTTCTCTTTTTATTTTCTCTTATCAGGTAGGAAGGCTTATTGTGTTACATGGGGATTGCAATATGTCAATCTTTTCATGATTAATTGTGGATTTATCATCCTAGCTGGTTCTGCTTTAAAGGTAGTAAACATCTGGATTCCTGATTCTGGATTCTTCATTCCGTGTGAGCCAAGTTAGTCAGTTTGGAGTGTGTTCTGTTTCTGCAGGCTGTTTATGTTCTTTTCAAGGATGATCACACCATGAAGCTACCTTACTTTATAGCTATCGCCGGTCTAGTATGTGCGGTTTTCGCAATTGGTGTTCCACACTTATCGGCTTTAGGGATCTGGCTTGGAGTTTCGACCATCCTTAGCCTCATCTACATCATTATCGCAATGGTCCTATCAGCTAAAGATGGTATATAACATAACTGATGATCATGCTTCAGCTTCAAACATACTTATGAACCTTATAGCTAAATCTTTTTTGTAATATTTAGGAGTGAAAACACCACATTCAAGAGATTACGAGATAAAAGGATCATCATTAAGCAAACTATTTACCATCACAGCTGCTGCCGCAAATCTTGTTTTTGTATTCAACACAGGGATGCTTCCAGAAATTCAGGTTTGAGATTTTTTTTTTTATATTTTAAGAAAATGTGATTCTTTGTTGTTGTTTATATGCAAATGCAGACCTGTAAATGATCTTTATCTGCTTTTATAGGCGACAGTGAAGCAACCTGTTGTGAAAAATATGGTGAAGGCTCTATACTTTCAGTTCACACTAGGTCTTTTACCAATGTACGCGGTTATGTTCATTGGATATTGGGCTTACGGATCCTCAACCTCGACCTATCTGCTAAACAACGTTAGTGGCCCGGTCTGGGTCAAAGCCCTGGCTAACATCTCAGCTTTCCTTCAGACCGTTATCTGTTTGCACGTAAGTTTCTTTGTATGCTCTTTTCGGTTGGAGACAATGTGGCAGATGCTTTAGCAAAGCAAAGCAAACCTTGTTAGATGAATTGTTTGTATCTACTTCTATATATATACATTGGAGTTTAAGATTTAATGCAATTTTGTGTTACAAAAAAAAGAGACAATTCCACATTAGAAATTGGAAGATATCATAACTAGTATATAAAAGATAATAGGTCAATTTACTTTTATAACTAATTTAATAGATATATTAGAGATAATATGCCACATCTGAAGTTAGAAGAGTTTCTAACTATGATACAACATATGTATATAGATCATTTTTCTTACAACCAATTAAGTTTAGGTTAGAACTTCACCTTAATGCATATTCAACTCTAACTCTCTTGGCAGTTGATTGTCTTTTGCAAGTTTTATCTAAGCTAATTTCTTTGTTTGTAGATTTTTGCGAGTCCATCATATGAGTATATGGACACAAAGTTTGGGATCAAAGGAGGCACATTTGTGTTGAAGAATTTGATGTTTAGGATCATGGCTCGAGGCGGGTACTTAGCGGTTAGCACGCTTCTCTCGGCACTCTTGCCGTTCTTAGGGGACTTCATGAGCCTCACTGGTGCAGTGAGCACAATACCTCTTACATTCATTCTAGCCAACCACATGTACTATAAGGCTAAGAACGATAAGCTCAATACTATGCAAAAGCTATGGCATTGGCTTAACGTAGTCTTCTTCAGTTTGATGTCTGTTGCTGCCACCATTGCAGCTATTAGACTCATCGTCGTTGACTCCAAGAATTTCCACGTTTTTGCAGATTTGTAATTCACATTCTTTATATTCATCTCCTACCATATCTTGTATTCCTTTTTAAAAGACTATGGGGTAAATTCCTAAATATATCAAAAAGAAATCTATGACAAAATAATACATGAAAATTTCCCAAAATAGTATTAAGCAGAGTGTAAAATGACTAAACTATTCCAAATCCTTCTTTTCTTAAATCTTGAATCTTAAAGTCTAATCACTGAACCTAAACAAAGATATTTTAATTAATGTTATGTATGTGTTATTTTTGGAACTAAAATGTGTGTTTATTACTAGTGAGACCATTTCTCTAAATAAAAAATTATTATTTTTTCTCTAAATAAAATTATATATTTCTTTTTTAAAAGGTATAGAGATTATTAAACTTTCTTTTTTTTGAACAAAAGAGATTATTATACTTTCATGATATCATTTTGTCTGCTTACAAGGAATATATGATTAGTCAACTAATAACCACTGCTTAATCATCTCTTAATCGAACATTAGGAACTTAATTAATCACCAATGAATGATTTGCTGTTACATATATTAAATTAAAAAAAAAAAATTAGACCGGGTAAAGTGGAACCCCACTGTCTCCTCCAAAGTTCAATGCAATAATCATTAACCTTTCATCTTCTTCTTCTTCACGATCAGATCGACGAAGAGGTAAAAACTTCTCCTTTCGTAAATTCTTTTAAAGTTAGCTTCTTTTTTATATGAAGTTCCTGTTAGGACCAGAACGAAGCAATCTTTTGCTCTGAATTTCTGATTCAGATCACCAAATCATCTGAATTGAATTGATGCAAATAGTTCAAATGTGGATAAGTCTCTCTGTTCTGCTTTTGAATTCTTGTTAATGTTTTTTTGGGTTGTGTAACTGTGTAGTGAGCTTTGAGCTTTAGAGATCTGAGGAGGACAAGACCAAACACGCACAAAACGATGTCGTTTACAGGGACTCAGCAGAAATGCAGAGCGTGTGAGAAGACGGTGTACCCTATGGAACTACTCTCAGCTGATGGAGTGACATTTCACAAGTCTTGCTTCAAGTGCTCCCACTGCAAAACCACACTTCAAGTCAGTTTTTTTGCTCTCTTTTGCTTTTTTGTTTTCCCATAAGCATTGTTCAATAGTTCAGTGAGATGTTTAAGAAGGGATTCATATAGAAATTCTCTAAAGAGTGACAGTTATGAGTCAAAGGGGTTCATGGGTTGCTCTTTTTTATTATAGGACACAAGTTTAAAATGTGTTGATGGGTTTTGTGTTAACAGCTGAGCAATTACTCATCAATGGAAGGAGTGTTGTACTGTAAGCCTCATTTTGAGCAGCTCTTCAAGGAGACTGGTAGCTTCAACAAGAACTTTCAGTCACGTATGTAATAATAACTCTTCTTAAATTTTGATCCAACAATCTTACTTGCTTGTGGTCTCACTTTGTCTTCAAACTTTCTTTCCCCTCACAGCTGCAAAGTCATTAACTGACAAGCCAGCTCCTGAGCTGGTAAAACATTTGCCTTCTTAACAATATAGCTCCTTCTTATTTAGTTAGTAACATGACTCTTCTTGGTTTGTTCTCAGACAAGGACACCTAGCCGAGTTGCTGGAATGTTCTCCGGAACGCAAGACAAGTGTGCTACTTGCAGCAAAACCGTGTATCCTATCGAAAAGGTTAATACAAACATTAAAGCTTGATACCACTTTCTCCACCTGTCAGGACAATGGACATTCACAATAAAACTTAGATCATTTTGCAATAGGGAACTTAGAGATATCTCTTTACACGGTCTATTCTTATAAATTCTTCTTGTGTCTTTTAATAAACCGCAGGTGACTGTGGAGAGCCAGTGTTACCATAAGTCTTGCTTCAAATGCTCACATGGAGGCTGTGCGCTTTCTCCATCGAACTACGCAGCGCTCGAGGGGATATTGTACTGCAAGCACCATTTCGCTCAGCTTTTCAAGGAGAAAGGAAGTTACAATCACCTCATCAAATCTGCTTCCATCAAACGCTCTGCGGCTGCTGCCGCTACTGCAGAAGCTCCTGCAGCAGCTTCTGCTGTAGAAGAAGCTGTACCTGAATCTTAAAAATTTGAATTCTCCAACCAATGTTAAATTTTAAAAGGGACTGCTACCAAACTGGTTTCACTTTTGTATTTGTGTATGTTATGTATTCATTCACTTCTTCATGTTCTTGCAAGGCATACAAATTATCTTGAGATTGTTCTTTGTTGTGATTTACTACTTTACTTAGTTTGGTCTGGTCTTGGTCGATTCTCTCTTAACCGAACCGGCCAATTTGACCGGCAGAATCGCCTTCTTTCATTTCCGGTCCGGTTCTTCAATATAAGAACGTACAAAATCAGAATTTTTGTTCTGAAACCAACAGGTAAAACACATTGAAATCGATCTGTGGAATCTCAAAACACATATTGAACTGTACCCTAAAGGCTAAAGACACGAACTTTGCAGACTTTTGCGTTTAGAAAATGTCAAACACAGCCTCTGACGACCTCCATAGCCGTCTTCTCCGGTGAGTTACCTCCTTCTCTGTCTTGTACTCTGTTTTTTTTTTTTTGCTAAGAAAGAACCCTAATTTGTTAACTCTGTTTTGAGGAGGATTCAGAGTATCCGAATCAATAGCAGAGACTCTCAAACGAACTCAGTACACACCGCAAGAGAGCAGCAAAGTATCCACCAAAGACGTACTCTTGTCTCTGTTACCAAACACTTCTCCTCCTCCTTGTCTGCTCGATGAAGAACAGAGTCTCGCAACGATCAAAAGCCTCGCACTTGCTTGCGCCCTTCTATCTTCTTCTCGTTCTTCTGCTCACGAACTCCTCTCGTGGATCCCAGAAAGCCTCGCACTCGCAGGGGAGTCAGCATTTTCCGAGATTTCTCGGGAATATTTCAGTGATGATAATGCTGAGGACAAGAGGTTGGTGATTGAGCTGTTGCCGGTTGTTTTGCCGGAGCTGAAAGAGGGTATCGAAGGGAGCTCAATGGGTAAGGATGGTGATGGAGAGGAGGATGTTTCAGCTGCAATGGCGAGAAAGCCAGTTGGTTATGCTATCTTGGCTTCTCACCAGCTCATGTGGTTTGTGACTCAGGTCTGAGTTATGTTATGAGAAAAAGATCTAACCTTTAAGGTTCTGTTATGATTGTTTGATGTGTAGTCTTTTGATAGGTGGATAAAACGAATCTGGCGAAAGTTTGCAACTTGGTGATTCCATGTGCATTGACAGCACTTGATCATTGGTCTCCTGATGTCAAAGTAAGTCCTTTGGATAGAAGTTTAGTTGGTTCTGTTTTTAATAGATCATGTACCTTTGGAGACTTTTAAAGCTTTCTGTCTACTTGTAGCTTAAGGCTATAGTGAGTTTGATCTTTGATGTTGTCTCCTTGTTTTGATGACAGAGACAAGGTATGATAAGCTTTGTACACATTGCAAAAGCTATGAGTTCAGGTGATCTCGGTTCGTATGGAGATGTGGTTCTTGATGCGTGTTGCCAGAACATAGCGTCTGATGACGAGATCTGGATACATGTGGTGGAGTTATCTGTGCTTCTTGTGACTAAATTGCATCCAGATAATCCTCGTAGCTCTTGGTAAAATCTTCTCTCTTTCTCTCTTATCAATGGCAAAGGTTCATGGGATCCATTTTCATCGCGTGCTTGTCTTCTTTGTAGGTACGAGAGGATCATGAATGAGATGCTTGGTCATCTAGAACGCCAACCAAGAAACAAGGAGAGGCGTATAGCTTGGTTAACATTCGTTGAGCCACTCTTGAACTCTTTGGGGCTTTTCTTGCTTGCTCATTTTCGACGCATCTTCCCTCTTTTCTTCCAGTGGATGCATTCAGATGATGCCCAAACCGTTCAGCTGGTATGTTGTTGTTTCACACTTTCACATTTCATTATGAATGTTAGCTTTGACATTTCACTACCTGCAAATGCCATCATATAGGTTCTTGAGAGAGTGGAGACGGTTGTGAGGTTGACATGGATTAGAAACTCGCCTGTGTTCACAAGGTTTAACCCTCTCTAAACACACTATAGATTAGCAGTAACCTTTAGTATCCAGGCTCTTCAACATCAATCATGTCATGATTTTTGGACTTATAGATTGGTGGATGAGCTTGTTTCCTTGTACAAAGAGTCATCGATGCGTAAGGAGCGTGATGAGATTAGACCTCTTATCCTACGTGTCTTGAAGCTACTCCGCGAGTATGATTCTATATTGATTTTATCAAATGCACTGCCAAAGAATATTTCAACTGTGTTTTTCTTATTTTAGCTTCGTCTCTTGACTCTCTTGCAGGTGCAAAAGGTTACAGTTTGAGTCAGCGTGGAGCCAGTATCAGGAGGATCCAAACCTGAGCATAGTTGGTGAATACATATGTGGAGTGGCTCTATCCGACTCGAGAGAGCCTCTCGTTGTTTCAGAGGTTTAGAGCCACTAACTAAGGAATTCACGAAACATGAAAGGAAATCTTCTGAAGAGACTAGTTTCTCTCTTCTTATTTCAATCTCTTTAGAAAAGTCTTATGTAATCTCTCAAAACTACAGACAATACAAAACAAGAAGGAAAAAAAAATAGAATCCATTCGACAGTTCCATGGAAATCTCAAAACCAAATCTTTATATACAAACCTGCTTTGAATCATCATCATCATGCCTCCCTCAGGACTTTAACAGTTGGTGGACAATCTGTTCTCTCACCAGCCAGAGAGTAGTAAGCCAGTATATGCGCCGGATGCTCCATCTCTCTTACCTCTCCAAGCTGATTCACTTCCGGGACTTTTCTTGCCGGAATCAGCTCGATGTTCCAGTACGGTCGAGACATTAGCCTCAGGTCTTGTCCCGTCATCGATGCTCTGTAGCCTTGTACCCACAGGTATCTCAACGAAGGGATTTTCATTACCGCTGCAGCGATTGCTCTCTCACTGAAGCAACAACCTCTCATCTCTAGCTTCTGTAGTTTCGGACAGCCTCTTGAGAACTCCATCAGGCCTTCGTCTGATTCACCAACGTAACCGAGAAGCATCCACCTCACGTTTGGACTGTACTGTCCGATGTAGCTTAGCCCCACGTCGGTTAAGCCGCCTTGTCTGAGATAGAATGCAAACCGTCTGAGTTTCTTGCATCCGATCAGGAGTGATCTGACTCCGTTGTCTAGAGGCAGATCTGTTATTCTCTCTTCCTGGTCGAGTAAGACGAGGCGGAAGTCGCAGAGGTTTTTCAGATATGTGCCAATGCTTTCGAGAGACTCGTTGGTTATATCTGAGACGTACACCGCCATGTATTCTAGCTCTTGGCAGCCCTGAGCCAAAGCGACTAATCCTCTTTGTGAGACTACGCCTTCTTCATCCTCCATTCCTTGATCATCTTCACCACGTTCAATCCTCAGCCGCTTCAACTTCTTACAGCACTGTCCAAGAACCTCTAGGCCCCTATCTCCTATTACATTCCTTGCCTGAAATACATCAAAAAATTGTCAGTCATATATATATGTAACTAAGATGGATATGTTATCTACCACATTTTTTGGTAGTTGGATAGTGTAAAGAACATATATTGCATTCAAATGTACCTCGAGAACTTCCAGATTAGGACACTTTTGAATTAGTGTACAATGATCCTCAGTTGCGAGCAATGCATAGATCAGATCCAGCTTCCGGATTTGGGCAGCGAATGGAAACAGTAAGGGCACTTCATTAGGTCCCATGTAAGAGAGGCCCAGGCAACATAGTTTTCGGGGGAAAGTCAGATTCATATACTTCTCAGGTCTTCCTATTTCTTCATTAAAGGAGCCACCACAAAACTCTTCGAGAGAGGTTGCAGCTTTAAAGAACCCGGCTAGTTCCAACATCTCGAAGTCACCGACCTTCACAGAAACCAGAGAGCGGCAATTTCTAGCTATGCTTTCCAAGTCTTTGGCATTGATTTTTGCAAACTCAGTCATGTAGAAATTTAGAATCTCAAGAGATGTGTTGTGCAGAGCAAGCTCATGCAGCCATTTACCATCCTTTTCAACGAATGAACTTTCTTCCATCAACAACGTTTTTATTTTCCTGTCGAGAAAAGACAGAAGCATGAATAAAGTAAGAAACAACTCAAGATAATTGGATTTGCAGCTCAGCAAACCAACCAAATCAATCAAGGATGCAATAAAGCTATTATAAACATGAACTCCCAAAGACACTCAATTTAGCTAATATTAATCGCTAACTATCCATATACAGAAGTGCAGGAAACAAAATTAAGTCTGCACCAAAGTTTCTACTTACCCAGTTGATAATTTGGTATGACAACGGCGGAGCAATTAAGGATGCAAAGACACGATAAATATGAACTCAAGATAATTGTATTTTTCAGCTTTAACTGCGTATGCATAAACATGAACTCAAGAACGCCATTATAAACATGAACTC
The DNA here is from genome assembly GCA_026261945.1 of Hirschfeldia incana. Classification (NCBI taxonomy): domain Eukaryota; kingdom Viridiplantae; phylum Streptophyta; class Magnoliopsida; order Brassicales; family Brassicaceae; genus Hirschfeldia; species Hirschfeldia incana. The sequence goes on from JABCMI010000007.1 coordinate 10,908,796, forward strand.
CCAAAGACATTCTTTTTTTTTTGCAGATGGCAGATATCAATCTTGTTGCTATCCATAAACAGAAATGCATTACCCAATTACACACCAAGGTTTCTACTTCCCCAGATAATAATTTGTTTAGGTTGCAGGCACAGAGAGACATTAAGGATACAAGACGGACACGATAAACATCAACTCCTAGAAACTACAAAATATTAGATATGAATAGTTCCGCTATCTATGTATAACCACAAGTAACAAAGTGCAGTAAGAAATCAAATAAAGCCTGGGTTCAACAAACATATCCCCAAAGTTTCTACTTACCATATTGATCTAAAGACACATGTTACATTCTTTTTTTTTTTTTGCAGAAGGCACCAAGGTTTCTACTGCCCCAATTGATAAGTTTCTTAGGTTGCCAAGCACAGAGTCATTAAGGATGCAAGAACACAGGACAAACATGAACTCCTAGAAACTACAAATATCAGAGATGAATACTTTTACTATATACGCATAACCACAAGCTGTGTAAAGTGCAGTAAGAAATCAAATAAAGTAACTACAAACAAATACATCACCAAAGCTTCTACTGATAAAGACACAAGAGATCTTCAAACAAAGAAGCAAACCAGTAGTCATCATACCTGCAGTGCTTAACGATGCTGAAAAGCCCATCAGTAGAGAAACCAGAGCACTTATCAAGCTTCAAAGCCTCGAGCTCATCCAACCTCGCCCTAGCCAAAACATCCAGATCCAAATCGCTCACAATCATCCTCCTAAAATGCACAGACCTAAGCCTCCGCAGCGACGAAGCTATCTCGTTGACCCAAGGGGTAACAAACCCTCCCCAGTTCTCGGGGATGAGATTGAACATAGCAGCTCTCGGCTTCCCTTTGAGCTTGATCGACCTCAGATTCGGAAACCTCCGGCTGAGGCGATCTGGCGTCGAGGTGTAGCAGAGGGCCATGGTCACGTGCTCCCTCGTCTCGGAGTCGATCTCGAACCACCTCCGGCACACGAGGGAGGCGGAGTCTCGGTCCTTGGGATCGGTTATGTAAGGCATGACTTGCTCGATGACGTCATCGACCGTCACGGTGCTTAATCTGCACTTCTTGATATCCGGATCCTCCATCGTCATATCGTTAACAAACAAATTCGAAAATCGAATTACACGAATCTCTCGAATTAAACCGAAACAAACCAACGAATTCGATTTCAATTTACACGAATCTCTAAAAGAAACCTAGCAGATCCAAACTACTAATACAGTATACAGTGAGAAGAAGAGAGAGAGAGAGATCCGAAAATAGCCTGTGAAGCGGGAGAGATACTGATAGGGGGACGAGGAAGATAGATTGGAGATTGGAGAGTGAGGAGAGAGAGAAGGACACGCGGAGGAGGAAGAAGTGGCGTTAGTGTGTGTGTGTGTGTGTGTGAAGGAATCAATCGATGTGTTCATTAATATTTTGGGATCAAGTGGGCAGAGAGGATAACTATTTTTTAATAAACGGACGGTGGAGATGATGCGATCGTACCAAGATGTTTGGTCAACCTTTTGCCGTAAGCAGCAGATCTCGCTAGAGGACAGAAATAGCCAGGTGGGGTTTTTATCCAATCCACGATTATGTGACGGACGGGTTTATTATTGTTATTTAATAAAACTGATCTCTGAGCTTTAATCAATGTTTTGGTTAACTAATTTTGTACACCTAGTATCCTAGGTGAAGTGTGGCGTATAATAATTAACCATATGGTACTGTATTACTAAAAAATTGTAGGTTAGATCTGTTTGTTTTGGAGATGGAGATGAAATTGCTTAAATTTTAATGACCATTATCCGAAGTATTTTTGTTGATGAATAAATAAAACTAATATTTTTTTAGATAAGTTGTGTAAGATTTATTTTGGGTAACATATTTTGACTGATTTTAAAATGTTCTTTTTTCAAAATTTTGAGATTTTTTGTAGATATTGTTTAAATACTTCTTTGTTCTCTCTTTATATATATGTATATATTCATCCATTTAAATAAAGTAAGTTGTTACCAATAAAATAGTTATATTATAATATTTGGAAAGTGTTACAAAAATGAGAATATTTGGAACATATATAGGTCAAGAGGAGAAATCTGAAAAAAAAAACACTGAAATCTGTCGCAAAATAGACATGCCTACTGTAGATATATGTATGAATTATTAAACCCAACAAATATAATTATATACACGATGGTACGTTATGCAGAAATCAATAGCTGCTATTATCAAAATGACAAAGCAAATGTCTTCAAAATAACTTTAAAGTAGTTTCCTTATAGTACTAACCTAGGGGTAGAACGCTAGAGCTTGAATGTGAAGCTAGAACTATAATATTTTTTTTTGATTATAATACAACATTTCTCAAGTGTTACAACTGCAAAAAAAATGCTTTATATCACATATTATACACGATTTTGGATTAAGTTTCTCTGAACATCAATTATAATTACTGAGAAGATGTTTTTGTAAGAAATAATACTCTACTATTTCCAATTTTCTTGTACGAGTAGCAACTTTTAATTTGAGAAACAGAACTATGACACTACTATTACTTGTACACGGCCGCATTGTCTCCATTGTGGTATATGTTCACATGTGTTATGTTTTCAACGTATACTTTTCAAATATACTCATCTGTATATGTATCATCAATGTTTTCCCAGAAAAATATGAAACCTTTATTTCTAAAAAAAATATCAAACCTTTATAAGTTCATAAAAGTCTTAATATCCCAACTATTTTTTCATTTTTATTACAGTATCTCCTATAGCTTTCCTTTAGGATTCGAACATAATAAAGCACAATAAGCAAGCTAGCGGAAAAAAATAAACACTAATTACACCTGAAAACAAAAAAAGCTGGGCTGAAGAACAAACCCCCAAGGACTATATAAGCGAGAGATGGGATTTCACAAACTCCCTTTCTATACATTTTTTTCACTTAATTAGACCACTTACAATAGAGCTGTTGAAAACAATCTTCAATTGTTGAATGGACACAACAGAGGTATTGAATTAATTGTTGAATGTAATGTGGATTGGAGTGTGTTGAACTTATTCAACATGTTGAAAGTTGAAACATAGAAAGAGGAGATAGAAAAAATATATGGCAGTTTGTTAATGGTTATTGATATTTTATGTTTATTTTTCATCCTAAGTATTTATAGCTTATTTTTGTATAGTAGATAAATTTAATTTTTATTTTATTTTATCAAAAGTTATTATTTTTACACTCCATAATATTATTTTAATTGATTTTGATACAAAATAATAAAGCATTTTAATTTAATTTAATTAATTCTTAATGAAAGATCATGTGGAAAATAAGTGACGAGGTTTATTTTAGTTTTTTTTTTTAAATTAGGGTGTTCAGTTTGTCCACCATTGTAGATAGTCTTACAATGACTTAAAAAACTAACCAAAGTCTCTCTTAGATGCACAACAGCACAGATAGTACTTTTTCGCCTGAGCTCACACTTTCGCCGCCCCCATCTCCTCCTTCACCTGCACTCACTTGCTGCAACCCAATTGATGCAAACAAGCACACACAACTCACCTCCCGGGTCCCACTGTGTGAAGTGGCGGAAGGGTGGGAAGTAATCAGTGTTAATAATATTTTGGGATCAAGTGGGTAAATAGAATAATTATTTATTTATAAACGGAGGGTGGAGATGATGCGATCATCTCGAAATGTTTAATTAACCTTTTGCTTAAGTAGCAAATCTCGCTAGACGACAGAAATAGCCAGGTGGGGTTTTTATCCAATCGACGATTATGTGACGGGTTTATTATTATAAAAAACTGAATTCTTAGCTTAATCAATATGCTCGTAATAATATAGTCAGTGCCGGCTTTGAACACATCCGCATGAAACAAATGAATGGGGCCTCTGATTTATCAAAAAAATTTAGGCCTAACTTTTTTTACATTCTTGTTATTTGTCGTAAAGTTTAATGAGGTGTGGGACCTTGTAAAACTTATTTCTACTAAGAGAGTAACACGGTTTGTAACCATATATATCTTTGTTAGATAAGTTAATATGAGAATAAATAAAAAGAAAATAACTAAGTAAAGATTAATTATCTCATAGGTTAAATTATTTCTTCACCATCTTTCTCAGCCATATTATTATTTGCTTCTTTCTCTTTGTTTGCACTTTTTTTTATATGAAATCCTTGTCTGCAGTTTCCACTCTAATTCTATCTTCTCTTCTTTTAAAAGTCTCACAATGTTCATCTTTTATTCTAATAGCATTATCAGTTCCATTATCCTGATCAGTACTAGAAGATTTTGGTTTTTTGATAAACCTGACTACCTGAGCATTGAACCGGACATAGACTTTGTCAAATCTCAGAACCGAACCGGCACTCGTTTAAGGGCCTCATTTTTTAATTTTGTATTGGACCACAGAAATCTCAGAATCGGCACTGAATATAGTTAACTGTATCACTGTATGGTACTACTCTAATAGTCTAATTTAAGATCTCCGATATAGAAGTTAGAACCAGAGAGTATAATTTATTTTGGAAGTAATACGAACTTTTCAATGTATATTAGATGTCCTACACGAATTTGGATTAGGTTTCTATCATGTTTCAATTTTCTTTGTACGAGTAACATTTTTAATTCGAGAAACAGCACTATGACACTAACTATTATTCTACATGACTGTGTTGTCTCCATTGAGGTACACGTGCAATACTCATGTCTCCAACATATACTATTTAAGTATACTCGTTTGTTAATGTACCTGTGTCCACAAGAAAAATATGAAACCTTGATAAGTTTCATAAAAGGATGCCAATGCCAAAAAACTTTCATTATTACCGTCACTCACTTATAGCTTTCCTTAAAAATTCGAACATAAAAACAACTATAAGCAAGCTTCGTTTTTTTCTCATCACAACTATAAGCAAGCTACAAAAGAAAAACAGTCTAATTACACCTGAAAACAAAAGAGCTGGCGCTGAACAAAGACCAAGGAACTAGGTGAGAGATGAGATTTCACAAGCTCCCTTTCTATACACTTCCAACGAACCAAAAAGAAAAAAAAATTAACCAGAAGTCTATCTGGGAGGCACATGTACTTCTTCGCCTGACCTCACACTCTCGCCACCACTATCTCCTCCTTCAACTGCACTCGGTTGCTGCAACCCAATTGGTGTAAACATAACAAGCTCCTTCTACTTCTTCAATGATATTTTTTTTACTGTGTAAGCGCGCGCACGCTAAAACAGCGAAAGGTCAGTACCACAGAGATGCAACACTTAATATAAAAACTAGCACATTAATTGGAAAAAAAACGTGACTGAACCATGAGAGCGGACATAGAGAAACTCTGAAGCACGTATTGTGTATATTTATGTGCATCAAGTGGAATCAAAATCACTAATGACTAAATGATTGAAATAGACTGCCTACATAGGAGCATCCTTTTTATAAAAAGGCATAATCAATGACAAAAACAACATTTTCTATTTTTGTTATACTACAGCTCTAACTAACAACAGAACCGCTTCAAAGCCAGCCAACAAAACCTAACTAGAGATAATCTAGAATCCCTACTACGGCTGATGAAACATGGTTCTTTTCGTTGATATACCTTAAGGGAGTGGGGTCGCATTAAACCAGCATCCCAATCTCACCCGGCTCAAAGTGCTATTCAAAAAAAAAAAAAAAGAGCAACAAAATCAGAAGCCAGAATCATCGCAATAGTAAACTTGAGACGAATCAGATTCAAAAACCTGGGTAAGATGCGGGAGGAATCGATCTTCAGCCAATCCGTTAGAGACGTTGAGCTTCAACAACGGCTTCAATCTATCGTCACCTCGACAAGCATATCCAAAGCCTCTAACCACCTCAAAACCCTATCCTCCCCAAGAGGTAAGTCATAACTAATATAACCTATAAATGGAATTTGTAAAATACACTACACTAAGGTCGGAGTAGACTATCAAACACAACATCACAAATCACAATATAGAAACGGAGCCAACAACTTGCGTTCCGCACCTGAGATGTGAGCCATTGGCTTATTGAAGAAGATATAAGCCTTTTATTTTGCCTATGATGATCATAAAATCCAAGATTACTTCGAAAATGTATTGTTCATAACAAATACTCCGAATATTCTTATCGGGAAATATTTAATGTCATCCCTAAACAATGTCTCCTCCATCGAATTTAACATGTCTAAACCAAAATATTTACTAGTTTTTGAGGCCATATTTTCTCCCAAACACATCTGGTGTTAGGAGTTTTTGAGACTCCTAAGTCAAATGATAGTGTAGTGGTAAGTAAGTTGTCGAACCAGTTCTGAGGGACTCAAAGCAGTGAGAATGCAAGTATTTGCCTAATCTAAGTGCAACCAGTGATTTGATGAATTATAAACTAATGATTAAAGCTAATGCAGAGCAATGAAATGATACTTTTAAGCTATTGGAATTGAGAACTCATGGGTATAGCGATTTAGACCTTGGGTGATCAGGTTTCGAACTAAGGAATGCAAATGAAAAATCAAACTATCAACCTTAAGCCTAGACACAATTCTAAGCAAGCTCTATGTCTAGATGAATGCTCATTTGCTAACATGTCTCAAACATCAAATGTCTTTGGTTGAATAACATGCAAGCAATCATTACTAACAAGTCTATTAGCTATCTTAGCATCTTTAACAACAAATCTCTTTGGCAAAGTACACTAAAAGCCTAGGAGAGTTGACTCAGACATTTCATCATACACCTTTTGGGTGGAAAATGCCTAGAGATCACCCTTTGAGTGGCCTACTCAAATGATGCATTAAGATCACTCTACTAGCAAGGAACAAGCATGATCTATACCTAAAACATCCTAGAACTAATCTAATCACCCTTAATCACCCTAACCCATGAATCCAAAAGGTGATTACTCACTAATCTCCATGATTCCTCTTAAACCCATGATGGATTTCAGATTAATCATGTAGAGAAAGAGATGAGAGATCACAAGAACAATAACAAATCAATCAAAAGAGATTGTTTCTTAAGAGATTATTTGTGTTCTTCAATAGAAAAAAGGATAATCTGCCTCCATAGGCTTACAAAGCACTTAAAAATAGGTTTAGAAGTCTAAAAACGTGCATAAAAAATTGCTAAAAGGTCCTTGAAAAATCATAAAATCGTGTAGCAAAAAGGGGTGGAGCGACCAGGGAGACTCGCTCCAGAGGTCGCTCCAGAAGGTAACGAGCGGCCGGTGAGACTCGCTCCAGAGGTCGCTCCAGGCTGGCGGTGGCACAGCGACCAGGCAGGGTCGCTGTGGGGGTCGCTCTGGTTCGTATGCTTCTAGTAAATTAGTCATAACTTCTTCATTACATCTCCAAATGACTTGAAACCACTTCCATTAGAAAGCTAACTCAATTTCCTATGTCTCCACCAAATATTAGCAACAGAAGATTTCTCTAAGGCCTTCATCCATGCTCATCTTTCACCCCCTTTTATGATCACAATGCTTCCAAATGCATCCAAATGTCTCCAATAACTTCATTTGGCACTCCAGTACCTAATAGAGACTCATGTATGCAAAATGCAACATAAACATGTCTAAATCCTAATCTATATGATCAAAATGCATATGAATGAATAGCTAAAACCATGCAAATATGCAAGATATCAACTCCCCCACACTAGTCCTTTACTTGTCCACAAGTAAACTTTCAAGAACCAAGGGGAAGAGGTTTGAAGCTGGGGACTCATAATCAAAAGGAACTCTTCTTAGTTCTCAACTAACAACCTTGCATAATCATACCAAATAGCAGGAACAAAGAGTTTTTTCATTCTCTAACTTCTCTAGGCCTATCACAGCTCCTTTGATCTCTACACTCATTAATCATGCATCCACAAACCACAAATCCACATCTTTCTAACATTCATGAAGCTAACTCAATAGAAATCTTACAAATGGTCAAATGGTCCAAGTCATTTGGTTTGGTAAGAAAAAGGCTTAGTACAAAGTGAATCAAGAGGTTCAAAATGATCTTTTAAGGTGGTTTACTCTCAAAACAAAGTAGCTTTGACATTACACATAATATATCTAAGAAAGGGATCAACTCATGCATACAATGCTCAATCTCCATTGTTCTACCCTTTCCCAAACATACAAGATATTCAATTATTCCTCAATGTCAAACCCAACTCACATCTCTCACCAAAAGATCCCAAGAACATTTTTCACATCAAACTCTTTCTTTTTGAAATCAATAAAGGATTTTTCACAACTTTTAAACAAATCTTAGCTCCTAACAACTTTGCTAGCCCCCTTTTTCTTTCTTTTCTCTTTTTTTTCGATTTTTTTTTTTTTTTTTTTTTATATATTTGGGGGCCAAGACTTTTCACAACAAGAGCTAGATACTTCTCTACTTATCCCATAAAGACCAGTCATTTAAGCACAAAGAGTTAAACCTTTCATATCCCCAAATCACAACACTCACCCCCTTCCTATAGCTAGACAATAGAGTGACTAATCTAGCAAGAATGGAGACTAAGCATTGTCGTTCCCAATACTCTCAACATTATGCACATGCAAAGCTTTCCAAAGAGGCCTCACTCAACAAATAATAATGGTTTAAAAAGGAGGTATGGGTTTAGGGAGTGGAGTACCACTTGAGTTAGTCAAAAAGATTGGTAAAACAGATGGGACAACTCAAATGTGTATATCCATGACTTAGTACACAAAAGACCATAAGCAAGAGACATCAGGTTTAGTTAAAACAGGAGCTTGCTTCAAAGAGAGAGTATCAACAATCAAATGAGTTTCAAGAGGAGCATTCAAGGCACGAAGTTTACAAGCTTTTCAAAGAATGTTCAAGCTACTTGTCATGATTACAAAGGTCATCAAATTTAGTACTTAGCATGAGCTTTTTACCAGGTTGAAATCCCCTAATGCATGAATGCAACCTATATGCTTCTAGACTCAATCCTAAAGATGCAAATGATGCAACTAAATGATTCTTTTTGTGCTTTTCAAATTTTTTTTTTTTTTTTTTTTGGTTTTTCTATGCAAATAAGAATGTAATATGCAATGCATGAGACTCAAAATCATCAAAACAAACATGATCAAATGCTTGGCACCTCCCCCACACTTAAATCACACAGTCTCTGTGTGAGTGAGGTACCCAATGAAATTCTAAAATGTAAAAAAAATTAGGAGAAGGGAAGTTTCCAGTTACCTGAGACGGGAGCGGGTGATGGCTTCACAGCGACCAGGTAGACCCGCTCCAGAGGTCACTGCGGAATGAGACGAGCGGCTGGGTAGAGCCGCTGCGCTTCAGTCGCTCCAGGTCTTGGTTACGCAGCGGCCGGGTACACCCGTTGGGGAACCCGCTGCAAGAAGAAACGAGCGAGGGGTCTGACCCGCTGCGCCATGACCGCTCCAGGTGGGTGAAACCACAGCGACCAGGCAGACCCGCTGTGGGTGTCGCTGTGGCACTGTTCGTGGGTGGTTTTCTCCTTTTGCCTCTTTTGACCTGCACACAACTTCATTTTCTCATTTTTTATGCAGTAAGATGAAAATGTAAATACTAATGCAATATATACAAGGATACTCATGGGACTTCCTCCCAAGTGAGCTTGTTTTAAGTCTCTAGCTTGACTTTGCCTCCTTTGGATCAGGCTGGTGTAGGTGCAGAAAGTGGAGTTGGCACCCCATTTTCTTCAGGTGGTAGCTCATCAAAGTGATCATCAGGAGGAGGGCCAATTTCTTCAATGATGAAGGCTTGTCCAAACACAGTGGGGTTCCTCATTTTCTCCTTGATATTAAAGTGGAGGATGTTCTCCTTGCCCAAATGGAGGTCAATCTTGCCTTCTTTCACATTCACAATGGCTCCTGCAGTAGCTAAGAATGGCCTTCCAAGAATCAATGGGTCTTGAGCCTCCTCACCCATCTCAAGCACCACAAAGTCTGTAGGTATCTCATACTTTCCAATCTTCACAGGGAGGTTCTCTAGGATGCCCACAGGGTACTTCACTGAACGATCAGCCAACACCAGGGAGAGTCTACACTTCTTGTACTGAGTGAATCCAAGCTTCTTTGCCACAGACAAAGGCATCAAGCTGACACTAGCTCCCAAATCGCAGAGACATTTTTCAAACACCATAGGTCCAAGAGCACAAGGTAGTGTGAAACATCCTGGATCCTCTAACTTCTCTGGAGCATCAAGCCTCTGAATGATGGCATTGCACTCATGACTCAGAACCATCATGCCCTCCATCTCCTTCTTCTTAGCAGCTACAACATCTTTCAGGACCTTGCTGTATTGAGGAATCAGCATGAAAGCATCAATGATGGGCATTGTAACCTGAACTTCACTCATCTGCTTTTCAAACAAAGCCTTGTACTTCAGAAGCAGCTGTTTCTTGAATCTACCAGGGAATGGAATCTTTGGTTCATAGGGAGGAGGGATGGAGGTGTTCTCTCTTGCTGGAGCAGCAGATTCACCATCTTTTGTTGTTTTCTTCTCTTCTCCAGCCTTTCCTTTACCCTTAGCTTCCACAATCTTCTCCAAGATCTCATCATCTGTCTTCTCATCCACAATTACTACCTCATCATCTAAGTTGATGGCTACCCCCTCACCTTGTTTCTCAGCATCCTTGTTGAGGGATCTAGGAGGTAACTGTTTACTACTCCTAAGTGTGACAGCTTTTGCTTCCTTGGGGTTTTGATCAGACTTTCCAGGTAGAGATCCTTGCTGGCGGTTCTGGTGGGTGCTCATGGAAGCAAACTGATTCTCCAAGTTCTTGACAGAAGAAGCAAGGTTGGAGAATTTGTTGTTGAGCTCATTGTAGCTTCCATCAATCTTGGAGTGAAGGTTCTTCAGCTCATAGCCAACATGCTTCTCACTTCTAGTCTGAGACTCCAAGATTTGTTTCAGCAAGGCATCAGTGCTGCTCTCTTGAGGGGCAGAGGAGCTGGGAGAAGGGTTTTGCTGAGGCTGATAGTTGCTCTGCTGGTTGTTTCTAGGCTGATAACCACTCTGCTGATTGTTGGAATAGGACTTTTGTTGGTAGTTGTTGTACTGAAAGTTGGGATCCTTCTTGTACCAGCTACCGTTGTTGTTGATGAAACATAACTCCTCTTGTCCTTCCAGACCCTCAACTTCATTGACAGTAGGAGGTATCTCCTGGTTTGGGTTCCCAACAAAGTTCACATGCGCTTGTGTGGCCTTAGCAGCAAGGAGTGTGTCAATTTTCTCCTGCAGAGCCTTTATCTCCTTTCTTGTCTGCTTGTCTTCTGATCTATTGGCTCTGTCATGATCCCCACTGTAGACTGCATCACTCTTAACCATGTTGTCAACCAGTTTCTCTGCCTCTGCTTCGGTTCTGTCCAAGAAGTTCCCATTACTTGCAGTGTCCAATCTGGCTCTGTACTCAGGTAGGGCGCCTCTGTAGAATGTACTGAGCAAGCTTCCCTTGTTGAAACCATGGTGTGGACATTGAGCCAGGTAGCCACTGAACCTCTCCCATGCTTCACTGAATCCTTCCAAGTTCTTCTGTTTGAAACCAGAAATCTCATTCCTGTAGTCAGCAGTCTTAGAAGTAGAGAAGAACTTTTCCAAGAATGCTTTCTTACAGTCATCCCAAGTGGTGATGGAGCTACTTGGCAGAGATTTCTCCCACTGACGGGCTTTGTCCCCCAAAGAGAAAGGGAAAAGCTTGAGCTTGAAAGCATCTTCTGATACACCATTGGTTTTGGATAGGCCACAGTACCTATCAAAGCTGTCCAAGTGGTCAAATGGGTTCTCTGCAGCTAGGCCATGGAACTTGTTGTTCTCAATCGTGTTGAGCAATCCAAACTTGATTTCAAAGTTGTTGGCTGCTACAGCTGGTGCTCTGATTCCTAGCAGTTGACCATGGTTGGTCGGGCGGTCATAAGCACCAATAAGGCGGGCTGGTGGGGCGTTGTTAGCGCCATTCGCTGGTGGTGGTGGTGGGTCATCCATTTCAATGTTCAAACCCTGTATGTGAGCCTGTTGCTCCTCTTGTCTCCTCTTTCTAGCACACTCCCTCTCTAAAGCTCTGATGTCTTCTGCTCTTGGAACTAGGTTTGTTGGACCTTTGCTCCTCAAGTTCATACACCTGAAAGTCACAAAGAGGTGAAAAAGAGAATCAGTAACTTACAAAAAATAAAATTGACTTAGTCTCAAGCAAATGACTAAATCTCAGTGTTCAAATCAAAACTCAGAATTTGGCAACGGCGCCAATTTGGTGTTAGGAGTTTTTGAGGCTCCTAAGTCAAATGATAGTGTAGTGATAAGTAAGTTGTCGAACCAGTTCTGAGGGACTCAAAGCAGTGAGAATGCAAGTATTTGCCTAATCTAAGTGCAACCAGTGATTTGATGAATTATAAACTAATGATTAAAGCTAATGCAGAGCAATGAAATGATACTTTTAAGCTATTGGAAGGGAGAACTCATGGGTATAGGGATTTAGACCTTGGGTGATCAGGTTTCGAACTAAGGAATGCAAATGAAAAATCAAACTATCAACCTTAAGCCTAGACACAATTCTAAGCAAGCTCTATGTCTAGATGAATGCTCATTTGCTAACATGTCTCAAACATCAAATGTCTTTGGTTGAATAACATGCAAGCAATCATTACTAACAAGTCTATTAGCTATCTTAGCATCTTTAACAACAAATCTCTTTGGCAAAGTACACTAAAAGCCTAGGAGAGTTGACTCAGACATTTCATCATACACCTTTTGGGTGGGAAATGCCTAGAGATCACCCTTTGAGTGGCCTACTCAAATGATGCATTAAGATCACTCTACTAGCAAGGAACAAGCATGATCTATACCTAAAACATCCTAGAACTAATTTAATCACCCTTAATCACCCTAACCCATGAATCCAAAAGGTGATTACTCACTAATCTCCATGATTCCTCTTAAACCCATGATGGATTTCAGATTAATCATGTAGAGAAAGAGATGAGAGATCACAAGAACAATAACAAATCAATCAAAAGAGATTGTTTCTTAAGAGATTATTTGTGTTCTTCAATAGAAAAAAGGATAATCTGCCTCCATAGGCTTACAAAGCACTTAAAAATAGGTTTAGAAGTCTAAAAACGTGCATAAAAAATTGCTAAAAGGTCCTTGAAAAATCATAAAATCGTGTAGCAAAAAGGGGTGGAGCGACCAGGGAGACTCGCTCCAGAGGTCGCTCCAGAAGGTAACGAGCGGCCGGTGAGACTAGCTCCAGAGGTCGCTCCAGGCTGGCGGTGGCACAGCGACCAGGCAGGGTCGCTGTGGGGGTCGCTCTGGTTCGTATGCTTCTAGTAAATTAGTCATAACTTCTTCATTACATCTCCAAATGACTTGAAACCACTTCCATTAGAAAGCTAACTCAATTTCCTATGTCTCCACCAAATATTAGCAACAGAAGATTTCTCTAAGGCCTTCATCCATGCTCATCTTTCACCCCCTTTTATGATCACAATGCTTCCAAATGCATCCAAATGTCTCCAATAACTTCATTTGGCACTCCAGTACCTAATAGAGACTCATGTATGCAAAATGCAACATAAACATGTCTAAATCCTAATCTATATGATCAAAATGCATATGAATGAATAGCTAAAACCATGCAAATATGCAAGATATCAACATCATCATCATTTCTTCTTCTTTGGTTCTTCTTTTGCATACTCCTTGATTAATGCTTCCACGTCTTTCCAAAATAAACCCTCAACAAGAACTCCATCTTTCGTGAACCTGCAAAAAATACACACAAGAACCATATAACTAAGCTCAAGTATGTATATGATGAGATGATAGAGCATGTAAACCATTGGGTGACACTTTTGGTGAACTGAACTGACTTCCCAGCTGAGATTGATTTTGGATCAGCACTGTCGATGGTGAGAGTATACTCATCAGAGAATCTGGGCAGCTTCGAAGACACAACCAAGCCTGTGCTTGTGAATGATCCCTGTGTACAATTTAACAACTGTTTTTTAAGATTTTAAAATATAGTAGCAAATGATGAGCTAAACAAAGCATAAACCGTAGCAAAAACTAATGAAAGTGTGTATGCATATTAACCAGAGAACATTGCTGTATCAAAGTGCAATGGTTTTGTGTTGCATGTTATAGACTTAACAGATGAGTAGAGAATGAACAGATGTTATTAAAAATCTATGTAATACACCGAGCTCCAAAATGTTCACATATCTAGAAACTAGGATTAACAAATCCTCAGGTTAACATATCTCTAAGACATCATGGTCACAAGGAAACATGGGGTTATCTATCCTCTTGAACACAAACTATATGAGTGTAGTTATTTTCTTAATGCTGGTGACAATGAGAAGGAAAATCACCCAAGATTACACTCCCCACTTAGTTGAACAATTATGATTCGAAGAAACAAAACAATTAAACGTAGCGTATTCTAAAGCTCAAATGGCCCCAAAACCAAGGTGTCCTAGGATAAGCATACACTAGTTCACATCAAGCTAGCAAAACCACAATTCCAACTCTACTAAAAAGAACAGAAAGAGTTCCATCACAGACAAAAACAAGAACCTAGGCACCATATGCAAAAACAAGAACTCAGTGAATGAATAAAGACAAAAACAATCCAATATTGTTTCTCCCTATGTAAAAAATTCTACACTCAGTCAACAGTCGGAGAAACAAACCTCAGGAGGATAAGTGAACAAAATGGCATTCTTCTCTTAGTGTACAGAATCAGCTGCAACACCCCATTCAGCACTACATACTTGCCCTCATAGTCAAAGATACCAAACATCACATCTTCTCCCACAATTTTCCAAACACAACACATGTATATATCTAAGCAATGAATCCAAAGCAATGATTAACACTACTTTAATCAATCTAATGCATATTTTGTATATGTTACGTGACCACCTTCCACAACTACTTAAACTCCTATTTTAAAAACATATCTACATGACAACAAATTTTGAATTTAAGTATACAAAACAGATTTAAAAACATAATTAAAAACTTTTTTTAAAGTTATCATTGGTAACCAGCGGTTCAACCGGTAACCGGATTCCGGATTTTAGTGATTTTTCGGATTTTAGTGAGTTTTTCGGATTTTATTTTTTCACAAAACTCAAACCAAATTTATTTTGGTCACCGGGTTTATCAGATCAATCGTGGGTCTGAGTCTAGTATTCTATTAAAAATAAACATGACCTATTGATATAAGTGTGGTCCAATTATTTTAATATAATTATTAAACCTTTTATTAATCATGTAAGACAAATATTATACAAAGAAAAATAAAAATGTGACTCAAATCATAAATATAAAAATTAAATTTCTAAAAAAATGTAAAACAAAAAAGATACTTGTCCGTTTAAGGATGGATCAAAATCTAGTTTATAGTTTTAAATTAGTGTCATTATACGTGGCAATCTATATATATAAAATAGACTTTTCTCTTTTCCTGGGACATGTGGAAAGGGGCTTTGTTGACATGTGTCCCATTCTTATATCTTTTTACATTCTAGATCTTTTTCTTTTATATTATTACAATTTGGATTACCACTTTTTAATTGTGCAACATCTAATCATTTTCACAATAATTATCAATTATTTTTAAGTTTGATAATCCATTTTATTAAGTACAAAATAAAAAATGAATAAAATAATAAATATAAGAATATAAATAAATTTTTAACTTTTAATTTATTCACAACTAAAAATAACATAAACTTCACTATTTTATTAGTTATTACTATTTTCTATTATTTCATTTACAAATTATATATTTATTTTAATATAACCTAAGTTCAGAAAAATAAACTAGAAACACAACTCATGATCGAACATAAAATCTCTATAATCATAGAGAAAAACAAAATATCAAAAACACACTAACTAAGTAAATATTTAGAGCTGAAACGATATTAAGAACAAAAATTAACTTAGCTCACTTTATCATAGAATGTTTTGGTTATAACAAGGATATGTCGGAAAAGAGTAGAAAGATAAACTCTGAGACAAAGCATCTTTCGAATACAAAGAAACACGATCAAAAGACCAATACAAAGAACCAAGAAAGCGTGTTAGAGCAAGAATATTCAACATAAGGCAAAACTCACCATGAAACAAGAAAACAAATATTTAACACACCATAAGCGCAGCCACCAGCTAAGATGTACAAAGCACCTCACAAACTAAACAAGAACAGAAAAAACGTTCATACCAGGGAGAACCACAAAACTCTAGACAAAAAGACCGAAATACTGAGAATCTAACTTCTCATACTTATACTAAGAAAAGCATGGGAAGTAAACATACATCCTGAAGGAGGGAGAATGAAAGTTAACCACCAAGAAACCAAAAACACAACATTATAAATCTACAGAGCAGACACAGAAGAAAAGAATATCTAAACCTGAAGTCGCAAATTTGGCAAAATAGAGAACCACTAGAGACGCGAACAGTGATGAAATCAGCAAATTGTGGAGCCAAACTCAAACTATGAAAGAGAACATAGAAGTCTGATGATCAAAAATCAGACTTTTAAAACCAACCAAACATGAATTATCGACGGTAAGTTAATGAAGAAGAAATCAACATCAAAGATGACTAGAATCTGATCCAACCTAAGGAGATGCACTTCCTAAGATCAACAAAAATCTAAGTAAGAAAAGGAGCAGCTAATATTGACCGAAACAACCTATAACGCTGTGAGTAACAACCACACAACATGAAACTTATAAACCAAATCTATAACAAATACCAAACAATCTGAGGAAGAACAAACATACGGAGGTGAGTATATTTTGGTGAGGGTGAGAAGCAAAGCACACATAAAAGATAAATGAAATACATAGATAGTGACAGCTTAATGTCAAAATATGGAGAGAGAACACATAATATCTCAAAGAATAAGGTTCAAATAATCCAAATAAAAAAATAAAATACAATTTATAACGTTAAACTGTTAATCTTAAAACAACAAATGCAAAGTTATTGAAATTTAAGTTTTTATGCATCTTTACTATCATATCTAATTATTGATATATATATATATATATATATATATATATATATATAATGTGAAAAGTAATATTTTCACATAAAATATATATATATATATACACATATAAGTATTTATGTATAAACTATAATTTAATATAATCATTGTAAGATGAAGTCCATATTTATAAATTATCCAAATCATAATTTAAATTAATAAGTTTCAATCAAATAATAAACAATTTAGCTATTACACTTTCAAATTGTCATGCATATATTTAAATTTAAATTTCTTTCATAGTAAGTTTTTGAAGAGCACAATGAAATTAATAAATTCCATAAGATCATATACATGTTTTGTTTTTCAAAATACTGTTGAGAAATATTCTATATTATAAAATGATAGTTAAATCATAACAATATTAGCAAAACCGGCGTGTAGCGCCAGCAATCCCCTAGTAATATATAGTTAACTACTCGATTATGATTTAGCGGTGTTTAAAAATCATATTAAATGCAGTTACTTCAAAACAAAGTATTAACTGAAACAGTTTAGCGAAGAAAATTTCATATTTGATGTTGTGAATGCAAAAAAAAATTAAAAAAAAAGTTTTGCACTGGAACTTTAGACAATAATGTTTTAATATATAAAACAAATTTTGATTAGTATGAGACTTTTTGGGAAGGAACCCAAAACCAAATCCATGTGGAATTGCTTCATAAATCTAAAGCCGACAATGTTGTATTAATCAGGTTAGGAAGAGTTGGACATAACCTTGAAAAAGCGCAACAATTGCTATCAAAATCGGGATGGCAAAAATCTATAAGAGAACCAAAATATCATTGGAACTCTAAGCAGCCGACCTTAATAGATGGCAAAGGTTAGGAGGGTACATTGCAGAAACTAGTAAAAGATCCTGAAAGCTTCGGTTGTGAGATGAGCATCTTCAAGGTGACTTTGAGATTAAGGGTGTCAAAGACTTGTGCTGAAAGTTTCTCCCTAACGACCCAAGAAAATGTGGATATCTTAATGGTGCTGCAAAGATTAGGCGGTAAAAATCTTAATGGTGCTGGAAAGGTTAGGTGGATAAATCATGATAGAGAAACAAAGCTTATGTGAAGAATCATGTTGGTGATATAGTAGTACAAGATGTGTGTCAGATTTCATTGGAGGTTTGAAACCAAGGATTTGTGTGATACTTGTAAGCCCGATTAAATGGTTTTATAATAGTTTTGGCTGAAGAAATTTGAAATTTCACATTGTTAGATTCATTTATTATGTTTTCCACTTTAACTTTAACAATTTTTTCATATTTGAAATTTTGATTCTTGTGACTTTATACCAAAATAAATTTAAATAAAATATATTTTTTTATCAACTAATTAAAATATCCAAAAACACTTATATTCCTATGTTAACTAATATAGATTCTCCCTTTAAAACTTATAGCCTATGTTTTATTGTTATAAGTTATTTATGTTAATCTTACCGTTGAGCATACTTCTGGTTCAAATCTTTGAAATGTTTCAGTTTATTTGGCTTAATGTATATTTCCTTTTTATATTTTACGTATAATTTCTTTCTATATTTTAGACAATTGGGGAAATCATTATAGTACAAAGGAAACTAAAACTAATAATTTAGTTTAAGATACTATTATGTAAAAAAAGTATCAACCTTCCATACATAAAATTTTTATTTTATTAAAATTATTACTGTAGTTAAACATTTAATGAACTAAATGAGCTTGATATATGGAAAACCCGATTTTTCAAGTAATATTAGAGAGATAGACGATGGGTTTACATTAGGCCTTTACATTATTAGTGAGATTCCTTTTTGTTTTGGGGTTTGTGTGTGTGTTAAAGGAGAAATTGGGTGAGAAGAGAAAAGAAGAAGAAGAAAAACCCTAACCCTATCGATGGTAAACCTAGGTTTCGATCTGGAGGAAGAAATTCTTCTTCGACTACCCTTAAAATCTATCCTCAAATTCAAAAGCGTCTCAAAACAGTGGAGATCATTACTTGAGTCGAAGAGCTTCTCGGAGAGGAGGCGTATCACTATTCGAAAAAATCAAAATAAGTTGCAATTCGTGGCCGCTTTGCATTTAGACTTAAAAAATCTAGAGGTGTTAGTGGACAATGAAGAGTTGGAGATCAAAGGGACCTATATGGGCAGTGATTTCTCCAGACGACCGTCGCTGTCTTGTGACGGTCTGGTTTGCATGCCGGTACCAGGCTGGATCAACGTTTTGAATCCTTCCACCGGAGAGTTCCTTAGATTCCCTTCCGGAAGATATCCAAAGATAACCAACGTCCTCGATGATCTATACGGTAAGTCTATATATATATATAAACTAAAACAAAATCTGATAATTTACTAAAAAAAATGTAAATTGCAGGTAGGGATTTTGAAGTTTTTCCTGGATACTGGAGGATGGGATTTGGAAGGGACAGAGTTAACGGGAACTATAAGGTAGCGAGGATGTTCTTCGAGCCTAAATATTACTGCGAGATTCTTGATATAAATATTGGGGTATGGAGGAAACTGAAGAGTAAGCCTCTTTTCTATGTGGGGGAGAGACTCAAGTCCGCGTTTGTGAATGGATCCATCTACTGGTTAAAAGTAGATACTTTTTACCAGACTCAGAAGATACTAGCTTTGGATCTACACACAGAGAAGTTTCGCAGCGTGAAGACACCGCCTCAGTTCTGCAGGTCAGGGCAGATAGCTAACCTCGAAGACCGTCTAGTCGTATCGAGTATTGGGGAGCCGGATTTTAAGTTTTGCATATGGAGCATGGATGCACAAGAAGAAACATGGAGCATCACTTACTCCTTTCCTATATCCCCTTACATATCTACATCGGGCTGGGGGCATTGGTGCATGCCACTAGCAGTTTCCAAGCGAGGGAATCTTTACTTTTACAATCACATGATGGTGTTGCATAAATACTCTTCAGATACCGGCTTAGTCTGTGGCATACCTGAGGTTCGGCCTGGTGACATCATAGCTCCTTTCGTTGAAAATTTGCTCCCAATTCGATGTTCAGCTTCTTCTGGACAGGAAACTAGGACATTTGGATTTCGGAATCTAGACAAACCTGAAACTTCCAATGTTTTTAGACAAATCAAATTGTCAGTCTCGGATCTTTTGCGAGAGGAATGGCTTGGTATCACCACAGCTGCTGTGGCTGTTGTGGCCTTTGTAGTCTTTCTCAAGTAATGTTTGTACTTTTTCTTTTCTTTTGTCAAACTATTTCTTTTGACATTTAGAGGCTTGCATCTATATTTAAAACAGTGAATAAAATTTTATTTGATTATTGTGTAGTTATATCATATATGTGGTAGCCTTGATTACTTACATCTCAACTTAACATATGTTTCTTCCAAAGTAAAACCAAAACATTTTTTTTAAGTCACTTTGAATTTTGAAATATTTACAGAGTGCACAAGTTTGAAGCAAACCAAACCATAGTTCCTGAGTCTGGGCATACTCCATGTAACTTCATCTTATTGTACATATCAAATGCTTTACTGGAATTACCAATCTGGGTATACCCTTGTGCTAGAGCGTTGAAAGCTACAGCATCTTTAGTTTTCAGTCTTTCAAAAGCTTTGAGCGCAGGAGAGAAGAGACCGCTTTTGGCGTACATTGAGATGATAGTTGTGGCTGCTGCTAACTCCGAGTAGTAAATCTCAGTTCTTATAGCATAGCAATGTACGCTCTTACCTAATCTATAGGCGGCTATCCCTAGCACAAGCCGAAACCACACTTGTCAAAGCTACAGCATTAGGCTTGACATCTGTTCTCATCATATCCTTAAACAAAGAGAGAGCTTCATCGTGATGACCTGCTAGCTCAAACGAAGAAATCATGGCAGACCAAGTAACGACGCCTCTATCTTTAATATTTGTGAACAGTTGTTCCGCTATCTCCAACTCACCACATTTGGAATACATACTCACAAGAGAAGTTGCAATCGAGATCTCACCCATCATCCCTTGCTGTACTACGTATTCATGAAGTGCAGTCCCCTTTTCTATGTCCCTTACATATGCAGCAGCTTGAAGAGAACTAACTACAACTACCTTACTCTAACATAATAGCTCCTCATGACATCAAACAACTCCAATACCTTAGTGAAGAACTCATTATGCTCATAACCTGCAATCATTGTGCCCCAGGAAGAGCCAACCTTGCACCACACGTCTTCAAAAACACATTCAGCAGCATCCAAATCCGCGCATTTGCAGTACATGTCGATCAAGCCACTAGAGAAACCAGACGCAAAACCTTTCTTAACCACAAATCTGTGAAGACATCTACACGCATCCCCACTCCCTATCTTCGACACCACAGGATCCAGATTGAACAAACTCACATGATCAAACACGTACTGCGAAAAAACAACCGCAAAGCTTAACTAAAATACACATTCTGAACCAACCCGGAAACCATAACGTTCCAAGTAACAACATCACTCTCAGGCATTTCATCGAACACCTCTCGTGCTCTAACCAAATCCCCACCTTTGCAATAAATTTTAACAAGAGCAGTCCCTATATAAACATCAGACACAAAACCCATCTCAGAAACCAACTCATGAATCCCTAACCCTCTCTCCAAGACCAAAGCTCCGATGCAAGCCTTCAACGCGAAGGCGAAACTGTACTTATCGAAGAAAGGTTTGGTCTTTGGAAGAGAGAAGGTTTATTAGCTGGGTTTTGGCGGTTTATTATACGTTCAAGAAATTCAGTTTTTGGTTAGTTCAGTACTTTCATTTAAATTCAATTTGGTTTGGTTCGGTTCGGTTCGACTCAGTTCAACATTCCATTACTCTGGTTTGAAAATTCTAAAGAAGTCTTGGTTTAGATAATTGGTTTAAAATGATTAAAAGATCATACAATTTCAATTAGTTCGGTTAATCAGAGTTAAAAATTTGATTAGTTTGGTTTGGTATTTAGTTAAAATAGATATAGTTTGGTAAATCTGATTTTCAAAATCTGACATAGTCATGAATCAACAACCGATTTTCAAGATGAACTGAATTTTTTTGGTTTGGTATTTAGTTAAAATAGATATAGTTTGGTAAATCTGATTTTCAAAATCTGACATAGTCATGAATCAACAACCGATTTTCAAGATGAACTGAATTTTTCTGGCTCAGTTCGATTCCACAAGACCAAGGCTGGGCAAGACTGTTGCAGTTAAACCTCTTTAAATTTATACTTCTTTTGATTTTAATTGTAGGTAGTTTTATCAAAAATAGTTTGTTTCACAATATAAATAGTTTTCATAATTCAATGTACATTTTTATTTATTGGATATTGTATGACCAATGAAATAATGTTAGGTTTTTTATAATTGGTTGAATTAATTGACTAAATGATTTTATTTTAAAAAATAACAACTCCTAAATATTTGTGTTTTTTACCAAAACTATTTACAATTAAAAACAAAGAGTATAAAAAAAAGGTTAATCTTTTTAAAGGACAAAAGTCTTTCAATTCATGACCATGAATATGTAAAAACTAAAGAAAAGTAGAGATGATAGTAATTGAAACGTGGAGTTATACCAAACATCAAAAATCAAGAGGTGTAGTAATGTCACCACATGCTATCCTGTTAGGATTATGATTCTTACATCTATTGAAATAAAGATTTCAACCAAATTTTCTATAGCTTGTCTTTCTTTGTTTGTATCCTCTCTGCAATAATATGCTCAATGTGACCTCCCTAGGAACATACTTCTCCCAAGCAGTTTGTACCATACTTTTCGTTATTTGCCACATGTTGAAAGCTTTCATTGGGTCTTGACCACTGGAGGCTATATGAGAAAAAAAAGAATAACTGTCCTAATATTGTACATTTCTACTATCAAGCAAACAAATTATACATTATGAAGATTGTGTTTATGAAAAACCACATATAATATATATATATATATTGCAAACATTTGAATGCCAATTGAATAGTGAAAAGAGTTAGATCCAAAACATTTATATTTTTTTGTTATCTTTGGTCTCTGATCTATTTTATGTATTAACGAATATTCAATAATATGAAATGTTTGCTTGTATTAACGGTTGGTATAAAGTTACAATAATCAAAACTTTGAGTAGAAAACAAAATTGTTAAAGTTCAAATAGAAAACATAATTAATGAATCCAACAATGAAATTTTCAAATTTCTTCAACAAAAACTATTAAAGATCATTTCACCCAGAACCTCATATTCTTAATCTCCATCTACTTGTAGAATCAAAACACCATCAGACTTACAATTTGATCATCATATATGAATTTTTCTTCACTAAACAGTTCTGGTTGATACTTTGCTTTTGAAATATATATTTAATATGATTTGTAAACACCGTTAAATCATAATCGATTAATTAACAATACATATACATTATATGCATTATTGTCATGTAAGTTAAAACTATAATGATAATGTCAACTTAAACAAATATAATGACTAGTGTCTTAACTAGCACCTAAGATTATTGGTATTTGTAACTCTATTTTTGATGATGTCTAATATCTGGATTAGTATTAATTTGATATCATGTTGCAAATATAGAGGATAAATTGAGTAAGGAAAAGAAGAAGTAATTACGTCTGAACTGAGGTCATCCAAAAGTACGTACAACTCATTTTCAATGTTTGTGATAATCTTCAGGATCATGGCATTTCAATCAGAGAGATACTCCAGAAAGAGTAAATTAAGCTAGTTGAAGGATTAAAGTTGTGGGTTCTTGTGGGGTTTACTATATTAACCTCCTTAATGATGTATTATGTAGTTAGTTTGTATTTGGTTCTTCAGATTTACAATTTTGTAAGGGGAAAAAAATTGTGAGAACGAAGGAGTTGTGACTTTGAATCCTGGTATGAGATTTTAGACCCCCCCCCCCCAATCCCATGGTGTGACCGGTTTTACATTTTACAATCTTGTCGTATCCGGTTCCATCTAAATATTTTAAACCTAAATAAAAAATGTTGAATCAACCATCTCCTATATATTAAAAGAAAATCATTTAAAAAATTACAACCTATATTTTGTACGGATTACAAAAGAGACTTAGTGATGTGTCATTTAATTAAGATATAGCTTATGTGGCAAAATAAAAAACAATTGAATATTTTGTAAGTCCAAAATTCAATGCTAGGAAACATCTCATATCTCATATATTATAAAATCAAGTCGTAAGACTCATATATTATACTTCAATATCATTCACTTTTAGTTTAAACTAATATTAATATAAATCAAATAATTTTGTACCACTTCCTCACTATCACCTGCAAGTAAAAGTAATATGACATATGCGAATACAAGCAAAAGCTTTTAAAAAGAGAGTACAAACAGAGCACCTACATAAATGGAAATGTATAGCTGTCTTTTTACATTGTGAAATCAGTGAAAAACATGATGACACCTAGAGGTGTCAAAATGAGTAAATCAAATCAAACCAAACTATACCCAAATGATTTTATGCCTATGTGGATAATGGATAAAACCAATCCATTTGACAAATGGATTAGGTCAATCCATAACTCATTTATTTTAATAAGTTAATAGTTTTTAATAATTAACCCATGAAAAATAATTTTTATAGTTTAAATAGTTATTGTGTATTATAAAAATAGAGAAATAATTATTAAATAAATAATATTAGTTTTGTAAAAATCACGATATTAACGATTTTGGAGGAAAAACACGAGTTTGCATTTTCTAACGGAAAATTTGATTTTACGGTTTTGGCGAAAAAATCGATTTTATGATTTTGGCAAGAAAATCTAGTTTTACGATTTTGGCGGGAAAACTCGATTTTGCAATTTTGACGGGAAAACTCGATTTTGTGATTGTGGCGGAAAAATTCGATTTTGCCGTTTTGACAGGAAAAACTTAATTTTGCGGTTTTGGGAGAAAAGCTTGATTTTACGTTTTTGTTGGGAAAACTTGATTTTATGGCTTTGACGGAAAAACTCGATTTTAAGGCTTTGACAGGAAAACTCGATTTTGCAGTTTTGGCGAGAAGTTAGTCTCTGAGTTTTGTCCACAGCTTGTTTGCACAAAAAGTGGAGTAAAAGAAGATTATCCCATGCTTGAACCTCCATGACTCCTCGTAGGTTGAGGAAGAAGATGACCGTCATTAATGGCATAAGATTCTTGAGAAGACCGTCTTCTTCTACGCCGTCTTTGGAACTGTGACCCAGTTTGGCTCTGAAATAGTGTGCTTTGCTGAGACCAAGTAACTCGACCTCCATGAGCAACAGTGTTATGCCTTTTCAACTAAACTTCGATTAGGAAAAATATGAATTTATTAGCAAGGTGAGATACGTCTTCACTTTTTTTCCATCTATTATTTACTTAAGGGTCTATAAGCCCAAAAACACAAAATACATAAATCCGAACATAACGCCAACTAGCAGAAACCATTTAGGTCTAAAGACCCAAAAACATACAATCGAATTGCGTCACACATGATGACGCCCATAAGCCCATTAGACTAAATCCAGATTCTCACAAGACTTCAATCATACCACGTGCCAAGGTATTAGCACAAACATGACATGTTTTGAAATCCTCACAAAATGAGGCAACACGTGTTACTCGACATCATCACCGCTTCGAGAAAGACACTATCGGATTCACAATAAGCCCACCGGAACATGATCTCCACCGCAGCTACCTTGTCGTCTGATTGCCTTTCCTCAGAAAGCATCCATCGAACAATCGAGATCTCACCCGAGAAAACCACCAAACCCCATCTACGCTTTCATTATCAGACCTTTGTCTATCGAAGAGCATCAAAACGACATTTGTCGAAATCTTCCAAAACAACAAAACAACGGATACTATAGAAGGATAAAAGAGAGCAAACAGAGATGCAAAGCTATGGAAGCCTTGACTTTCGAAATCAAAAGTCGGCGACCACCGCCTAAGAAGACGTCACAGCCCCAGAGTCAACCAGTCATCCACCATGCTATAGGTGAGATACCAGAACAGAAAAAACCCGACATGCAATTTTAAAGAAATATCTATGCCAAAAAAGACCGAAGCAGGGGACCGGACACAAAAGAGATGGTAACTGGCAGCGAAAGTCACTCACCATGGAAACGTAAGTACTTTTCTCAAGACTCCTATTCACATAAAAATGGTCATTGAGGAAATTAGCCTTAATTTGTTTACACTTCTTTATGTAATATTATTCTAGTTTGTATACGGATTTTATTTGTCATAGATAATAATATGTCTAATATTATCATGTATAGTTCAAGGATACTTTATATGATTTTTTTTTGGTAGGAAGGATAGTTTATATGATTGATAGATGATTTCTTTAAGTTATTTTAAAAGATGACAATATGGTTTTAGAAATCAAAATACACAAATTTATTGAAATGAGTAGAAATATATTAATTTATTTAGATATTGATTAATAAATTATCTCTATTATTAAAATAGAAGTACACTTATAAATTACCCCTTAATTTTCAGTGTTATTTACAATGGCATGCCACTGAAGTAATTAAATGAACCATTAAACGAACATATATTTAAGGAATTATTCTCTTTTTCTATTTATTAAACAGTTTCCTAAATCAGTTTAACTTAAATTCGTATTTAATATATTTCCTAAAATAAATTAGCTGATTTTTAGGAATATTATTATTTAAAATTTATTTTAACAATATTAAAATTGGATAATGTTACGATTAATTATTTTGAACGAAATTCAAGTTTAAATTCGACATTAAACAATATTTTGAATATTCCTAAAATACATGTTTAACTTACCATTAATTATTTTGAATAATAAAATCTATATATATGCTAAGATTTTAAATATTTTAAACTACTTATAAAACAAGATGAAATATTTGTAACTTAATATTATTTTAATATAGTTAAATCTCTCCTAAGATTATATATTTTTCAAGAATTTTTAAAGTATATGTTTAACTATTTTGGTTGCTATTAATTATTTTCAACAAAAAAATAATACTGAAATTCAAATATATTTGGATTGTTTGTAAATCAATGTTTAATGTTATAACCAAATATAGTTTTTCTAACGTATCTATATCTTACCATATTATACATATTTGATCAAAATATGTAAATTCTTTTTACATTTGGCAAATAATTTCATGTTACAAGAAATATTATTCAAACTATCAATAGGTCAATATTAATTTTTTAAAGGTTTAATAACAAGCATGTGATACTATTTTACAGCACATAAATTATTTGACTGTTGTGTTTATAAAAATTTAGAAATATGTAAATATTTAAAAATATAAACTGTTAAACATTTAAATAATATTTATTTATATAAAAAATGAAAATAAATATCCGTCCGGTCGGACGGGTCCAGCTCTAGTATAACTGATAATTAGAGTATATGCAACCGAAACTATTCCGGGTTCAGCCGAATCTTAAACATGTAACTAAATCAAACCCAGTCTGACGTTAACTTTTATAACATCCAGTGGGATTTTGAACCCAAAAACACGATTGTCTTGGGGTAATGTTTAGAATGTCGAACCCGAAATTAAACCACCATTCTCAGGATGACAGCAATGTACAATTGAGAGCTACCATTAAAACTTCTCATAATCATTGACTAGTGTTCATAAACGCTTTTAAGACTTCAGTTTAACTCATGAAAATGAACTTTTGTCTGTTTCTAAATTGCAATTTCGGAAAGCTACAACAAGAGTCAGAATCTTATACAAACTTCGTCAAAAAACAATGAAACGAAAAGTAACATTCCACATTTTTCATGTAAAACCTTCGGGAATCAAAAGCTGATCACAGCATCTGAGCAGCTGTGTTGAGCTTCTCCGCTAGACTCAACTGTGTCCTTGTTATGCTTGATAGGTACAACAGAAGCAATTGATCCTGCAACAACACAGAATAAACATATCAATTATCTATATGATCATATGTTTTGATTTGGCGTTGAAAGTTTTGAGAGTATTTTTTTTTACCTGGAGACTATCATTCACGAGGTTATCGAAGACTTGTGGGGGTAACTTGGGAAGGGATGCTACTGCCTCTGCAATAAATCGTCCTATGTTGTTGTCTGGAGATGTTTGACCTTCCTGATAAATTTCATTAAAACTATATATCATTAATGATCATATGCATAATGCATCTATGGTGGATACAGTTTGTCTGTTTAAGCGTAAGCTCACCACGACACTGTCGACATATTTGTAGACATCGGTGATTAGAGTCAAGAGCCTCTCCATTGTCTGCTCCATTCCTTCCATGTCATTTGGAAGTTTGTCAACAGCTGTTGCCTTCAGGACATCGTCTGCAAAATCAAAAGATGATGTTTTCTTAATCAGTCACCAAACAAGAACCGATCAAGCCGTAACTGGTTGGTTCAGGAAGGAAATAATATTACCGCAGAGACACAAAGACTATTATTCTAAGTTCACACATTCAGAAATCATTTAAAAGAGAGACAATCTCAAGATACTACACAAACTGAAAAATAAAGCAAAAGTTAAGAATACTCACATCCGACTCTCTCGGCATCAACCATACGGAGATCAACAGGAATCTCTTGAAACTGAGCAGCGAGTTGTCGGTCACCAAGTGAGAGGTTTGAAGAGACGTAAGCTTTGATGGTCCCTTCACCATTAGTGAACCCAGTGTCTACGGTAAGGTGAATAGGGTTGGTGACTTCCCTAGCAAAGAAGTCGTGAATCAGTGCACTACCACCATTGACCCCATCACCAGTAGAATACCTAAACCAGCAGATCAATAAAATTAGTTCCATCAACTAATCACCACTAAGCTTACAATGTGATAATATGAGTGAATCAGAGAAGTACCAGCCAACAATTACTTCCTTGGGATTCACCTTAAGGTGTGAAGCTAACATGTTGTGGTGGTAATCAATATCCACAGCAACCTGCATCCATGTTAAACTATAATCAGAAAGGATGAATAAATCAGCTAAGCACGTGGCACTATTTCATTCGTTCGTCTACACTTTTCCTATAGACAACACATTCTCCCAAGAAACATAATTCATGTTTGCTCTCATTCGTTTACACTTCTCTTATAGACAAAAACTTATTCTCACAAGAACATAACTCATGTCTGCTCGTTCAACTACACTTCTATAGACAAACACACATTCTCACAAGAAACATAACTCAATGTCTTTGGTTTACACTTCTCCTATAGATAATACTCTCACAAGAACAAAAGTCATGTCTGCTCATTCGTTTACACTTCTCCTATAGACAACCACACACTCTCACAAGAACATAACACAGCAAACAGATCTAGAGTTCTCCTATAGACAACCACACACTCTCACAAGAACATAACACAGCAAACAGATCTAGAATAATAAAACAGTACATATGATTTACGTCAGGGCTACTGTAAGAAGGATTCAGAACCTGATCGGATGATTCATTGTGAGGGACGGCGTACGAGTTGCGGATATCGACGGTGCCGTCAGGTAGGATGGATCCGAGGAGAGTGCCGATGACTCGTTCGGCTGAGTCGGGACGCCTCACGAAGCAGTCGCAGACGTTGAAGATAACGAGAGGGTGGATTCGCGCTGTGAGCACTGGGGTCGTTGTGAAAGAGGTCGATGATGGAGTCACGAATTGCAAGACAGTGAGATCGTTCGTTGCCGCCATGGTTGAGATTGTAAGGATCGCGAGAACGGTGAAAGGAGCGAGTCTGGAGAGAATTTAGGGTTTTCCGATGAGAGCGATAGAAGGGTGGGATTGAAGGAGCAAGTGGAGATAGATTAGCCGTTAATGGGCCACAGAATAGGCCCATTTATGCTTGATTTGACTAGTATAAATATTTGATAGCGATTTCCTCCTTGCAAACACTTCTCTGCTTTATATAATCCATTTCATCTCTATTATTAAAATAGAAGTACGCTTATAAATTACCCCTTAATTTTCAGTGTTATTTACAATGGCATGCCACTGAAGTAATTAAATGAACCAATAAATGAACCTATATTTAAGGAATTATTGTCTTTTTATATTTATTAAACAGTTTCCTAAATCAATTTAACTTAATTTCGTATTTAATATATTTCCTAAAATAAATTATTTGATTTTTAGAAATATTCATATTTAAAATTTATTTTAACAGTATTAAAATTGGATAATGTTACAGTTAATTATTTTGAACGAAATTCAAGTTTAAATTTGACATTAAAAAATATTTTGAATATTCCTAAAATATATGTTTAACTTACCATTAATTATTTTGAATAATAAAATCTATATATGCTAAGATTTTAAATATTTTAAACTACTTATAAAACAAGATGAAATATTTGTAACTCAATATTTTAATATAATTAAATCTCACCTATGATTATATATTTTTCAAGAATTTTTAAAGTATATGTTTAATTATTTTGGTTGCTATTAATTATTTTCAACAAAAAAAATTAATACTGAAATTTAAATATATTTTAATTATTTATAAATCAATGTTTAATGTTTATAACCAAATACATTTTTTTCTAATGTATCTAAATCTTACCATATTATCCATATTTGATCAAAATATTTAATTTTTTTTTATATTTGACAAATATTTTCATGTTACAAGAAATATTATTCAAACTATCAATAGGTCAATATTATTTTTTCAAAAGATTAATAACAAGCATGAAATACTATTTTTACAGCACATAAACTATTCGACTGTTGTGTTTATAATAATTTAGAAATATGTAACTATTTAAAAATATAAACTGACAAACATTTAAATGATATTTTGTTTATATAAAAAATGAAAATAAATACCCGTCCGGTCGGACGGGTCCAGCTCTAGTTACAATGCAAAAGTTGCTCATTAGTTGCATATGTCTCTCTAAGAAATGACTAGAAATTGCTGGCATATATATGCATCTCTGAAGTAATATATACTGTTTCAACTCAAAACTAATCTTCTGTATTTCTTAAAATCAATTTTCCACACTCCTTTCATTTTTCTTCACTTTTGTCAATAAACTGTTTTCAGTGCTGAAACGAAACTGATGGGTTTTTTTTCCTGTGAAAACACGCATATGGTTGTTAAATTTAGACAATGTCGTTTTATACTTTGTTACCGATTCTTTATTCTTACATTGTTTTTAGGTTGGGACTTTTAGCCATCATCAGCTTCATGTTTCCGTGTTACATCCATCTAGTCGACTAGTCTTAACTATTTTTGTTTGATTATCATCTTAATAATAATGTACTACCATGATAGTGAAAGTGTGTTTTTCTCTTATACTAAGACGGTAATTTGTTGACGACTAGTCAGCGTAGATTAGTCGTTGATAAAAAGAAAATCCTACACCATATAAAATGAATTGTATTCAAATATTTCAAAATTTTCAGTAACATACCATTTCTTCTTTCTTTGTCAACGGTAATATACAATGTCTGAATGTCTGATCACACCCAAATTAATTTAAATAAAATAACAACCGTTTCTTTCACCCCAAGTGACTCCAAAACTCTCCCAGAAACGTCTTCGCCGCGTCAAGACTCGGGAAATACGTCGGCTCCATAAATATCTGACTCAGCGAGTCACACGACTCCTGACTAGTCTCCGCGCTCCCCATCACCACCGCCACCAACTGCCTATACGCAAAGAAGAACCTCTTCGCAGCCGCCTCAACAGCCTGCATCCCTTGAAGCAGATGAATCTTATCGCACTCTCCTTTCGTCGCGTACAATCTCATAACCGCCTCCTGCAACCTCGGACCTCCCGTGGGGTCCACCTCAACACCCAGCACCAACGGTACCTTCTCCCTCAGATCCTTCGTCATCCTCATCATCTCCACTAATCCTCTCGACCTAAAACAAAACGCATCGTTTCGACCGTTGGATTTAATCTGTAACTGCTTCTTGAGCTTGAGAAAATCCTCGGGATCCATCAGGATATGAAGATCCTCGATCTCCGCCATCAGCTTCCAGATCCTCTCCACCAAGAACACATCCCTCGACGCCTCTCCGAATCTCCCTTCCTCGATCCTCGCGTCCACACGCTTCAGGAGGTTTCCCGAAGCGTGGATCCACGACTCGAGGATCTGGTGGAGGACGTAGAGAGTCTGATTCTCCTCGTTATCGATATGATCCGCGTACGGATTATCCTTGAGGCTGTAGATCTCTTTAGGTCTGCAAACGGCGTCGTATCGGAGATTCGGTTTCCCTGCGACGTTCTGCTCTCCGAGTCCGAGAGTGTACTTGCACCGACGCATCTCGTTATCGATCGTGGACAAGATCTTCCTCCCTAGGGATTCCGATTTTCGCCACGTGGCGAGCTGCGGTAGCAGGCTGAGAGAGCTCCATCCATCGCCGAGTGGAGCTGATTCTTCACCCTCCTCTTCTTCGCAGATGGATGCTATGAGCTGGATCTGATTCGTGACGAGAGAGTCCAACCGTCGGTTCCACTCGCGGTGGTTGGTGTACGGTCTTGTATCGGAGCAGACGGTTAAGATCAATCTGAAAGTGATCTCCAAGGCTTGGAGAGCCGGTTTGAGGACCGGTTCGTCGTTCCAGTTAGGGAAATCGCGAGATGACCAGAGCTTTCTCAGCTCGGGGAGGCGGAGGTAAAGCTCGTAGGCGGAGCAAGCTGATGGATCGGAGCATGAGATGGGAGAGGAGGATACAGGGACTTTGAAGGGAGACGGGATGGTGACGTGGAGCTTTGAAGAAAGCTCCGATGATATCATTTTCCTTTTCCAATCCATATCAACCATTTTTTATAGTATCTTTGAAGCTCTGTTTTGTTTTTTTTTTTTCTTTCAAAAATTGGATTTGATTTTTGGTGAGTAGAGAATAATGATACGAGGAGGATATATATAGAGAGAAATGGATAGGGAAGGGGGAAAAGACGTGTTCCGACGCGACCAGTCAGCGTTTAGACTTTAGACGCGGTTTTTTTTTTTCTTAGATTATTTGAATAATTTTTAATTCTATTTTACAGAAAAAAATGGAATACCAGTCGTGGGACTGTGTGTTTTGATTAATTTCAGGATAATCTTTTTCCTTTTTTTGGGTCTTTCCAGATGATAGGATAAACTTTAATATCTCCTAGCTTCATGATCTAAACGATCATTCTATTCCGCATGTGTTATGTCTTATGTGTACAGTTTATTCATTGAAGTTAAGTAAGTGCCTAATTAAACGCATATACGTTCGTTTTTACAAGAAAAAAGAAAAAAACATTTGCTCTTTCTGGTAAGAAATTATCCTCTTAAAGAAGTAGCTAAGCTTTTTGGGAAATAAGTAACTGGGCGGTAAACATTTGCTCTTTCTGGTAAGAAATTATCCTCTTAAAGAAGTAGCTAAGCTTTTTGGGAAATAAGTAACTGGGCGGTGGCTTACAAGAAAATTATCCACTTATGCGTTATTGGTTGTTAGTTATGAGCAGATCCCACCTAAATTCATAGTTCAGTCCTTTGTATCATAGTACTTTTCTTATAACCACATTTGTAGGGTTTACAAGCTGTATTTTTTTTGTTCAAAACAAAAGATATTTTTAAAATAATAGCTTTGGTATACTATTTATAGTTTCAACCAGTCATGCACATGGTATTTTGAATTATACAACCAATCTAAATCAAATATGCCAGATATCAGTGCGGGCTTAGAGGGAGTGCCAGCAGTGCATTTGCACAGGGTCCACTCTATTTTTATCAAATTTTCTTTACAAATTAGGGCCCTAAATTTTTAAAAACTTGTTAAAAGACTATATAATTTTAATACTACACATAAACCATCCCAAAATATATATGTCAGCTCAGGGTCCAATATCAGTGTGAGCCGGCTCTGCCAGATATACAAAAAGATATTTAAACTAATGTTTATTATGTACCAATTTAAGTAGATTTTAAAGTTTTTTCACAAAGATTAAAATATACAAAATTTTATGTAATTTATCTTGGTAATATAAAAATAGCATTAAATAAAACTAATCCAGCCAATAAAAATATAATATTTTGTAACTGATTACAAATTTTAAGTGACACTAAAATTGTCTAGAAAAATAAGAACATCACTTATTTTGAAACAAAATAGAAATTATAAAAAAGCACTTATAGTAGTACAGAGAAAGTACTTCTACTTTATTGTTTCTTCTATTTCATTATCAGTGTCATTTAAAATTTTTACATACGAGTTATGAAAATAATTAAAATTTTCTTTTTACCCATAGTTAATACATTATTTTATTTGATTTTAATTTATGAGTTAAGAATAAAGGTAAAAACTGTAGAAATATTTAATATTTATATTGAAAACGACATCTACTATGAAACAAAATTTAAAAACTAAATTAACAATATGAAACAGATGGAGTAAATTTACAGTCTTACTTTTATCTATTGTAGTTAAACGATAGTAGGATCATTTACTAGTAGCATGAAAATTATATTTTAGATATATTATTATACAATCAGAAACAGTTTTCTAAAATAATTCATATAGATACAGAGACCTATTTTATTTATAGTTTATATTGAATTATAGTAAAAAAAATATTGTTATACAAACAATATCTCTTGAAACTTGCACTTTTGAAGAACACTACAATAAATACTAATTTAAATCGAATCTAAAACATAAATAAAAAATCAAACAGTTTAAGAAATATTTTTTACATCCATAAAAATAGATAATAATTTATGAAATATACATTATTTACTACAAATTATGCTAATCTACAACAACTCACAAAACGAAATTTCGTTAAAAAAAACAAATAAAATAGAAATTAAGTTAAACGCTATAAATATTTAACTACCAATGTCAATGCCATTCAGCTGGGAAAATGATTATAGCCTTACGCAAACATATTAATGGTTTTTTCTAAAGGCATCACATTTCTTGCTGACGAACAATGAGTTATGTTTAGAAAAAAAAATACAGTGAGTTGTATTTAAGTTCATCATTATAATTTTATATTGTGCATTAAATTTTTGATCTATTTATATTTTTAATAATTTTTTTTTGCAAATAGTTATCAACTTTATAAATCGAGCTAAAAGAACGTAATTTGTGTTTTAACGCGGATAGCATCCTATACACTTTTTCTATTTCAAAATAGTTGATATTTTGGTGCATGCACAAGAATTAAGACATGCATTTTTATCTAGAAAATATCATTTAAAATATAAATAAAAACTAATTCAACCAATCATCAAAAGAACTACAAAAACATTATTGGCTACACAATCTTTTATGAAACTAAAACTAATATAAAAATATCATATATTTTAAAACATCAAAATTCTATCATCTAATTTGAAACGGATGGAACATTATTTTAAATCAAAGGTGTCATGTATGTACTACTCTAAAATAAATGATATATGAAACATGAAAACAAGCAAAACCATTTGGAATTCTTTAGTTGCGTGGTGACGGAACTGAAAAAGGAAGCCAGGCAGTAGATTTTTGTAGCATTTTTAAACCTTGCTATTTTCGGTTCTATAAACAACTTCACTCAAATACAGTACTATCTTCTTCTAAAATGAAAATGATTTTTTTAGTTTATTTAGAAAAATAACAATGTCTGCTTTTATTCTATATTTTCAAAGATACTATTCTAGGAAATAATACATTAAAACAAGCTTTATCTCTCAGAGATTCACAATTTTAAAAGGAAAAAAAAAGAATAAAATAAAAAATAATCTAAAAAATCAATGAAAACTACATAAAAACAGTTTTGGTGTATCACTGATTCGAAATTTGAGCTTCAAATCAAAATTTTGAGAACATTCTTTTTTGGCTAAATCAATTTATCAAAATCTGTTCGTTTACAAAGTTAATACTTGTGAGTGCGAATTTCTCTAACGCGGATACATAATTAAGATTTTGTTAAAAGAAAAGATACTAAATAAAGTTATTCTGCCTTTCTTTTCAGGTGCGTTTGCTTGTTTGAAAAATGTATCATACTAGTATTATATTGTATCCATGTTTTCCATATGTCCTGTCGGTTGATCAGTATTTTAAATGCCAGCAAAAATTTATAATCGCTGGTCTGCAAATGATAAAACAGAATTCAATATAAAAGGGTTTACTTTATTGTGGATAAGCAGTTAGACGGTGCGTGGTATGGAGTTAAAGATAAAGAAAACAAAAGGATAGAGCACATGGATAGAACAAGTAGGAGCAATATAGATGCGAAGCTTATCCAAAATAATGCGAGGAAGAATTGGATTTTGGTCTTAGTTTCCTTTCTAAATAGTTACTGCTATGTTCAAAAAAAAATTACTGCTAGGAAGCTGTCGTCTCCTTTGATTGACTTTCATTTTTCTATTTTCTTCAAGTTTAATATTCAATGACATGATTATAAGTTTTTAGTAAATTAAAACTACTAATATATAAAACTAAACCGAATATGTTTATATGCATGTGTTCTATATTAGTTTTATTTTATTATCGAATTAGTATTTACTTGTGTGTCCTTATAAATTTTAAATAGACACTATTTATGGTCCATTATTCACTTATACCAAAACTAAAAGAACATATGAAAGAACATATCAAAAGAATGCGAAGGAGTCTATCGAGATTGTCGTCTTTTTTATATCTTCTTCCCTTGGATGTTTCCTCATTTCTTCCTTAAACTTTGAAATAACTAAATTAAGACACCATTCGTTCCTAATCCTACATATGTAAGAATATATCTCCTCCACATATTCGTGTAGTGGTAGTTTGATAGACAATGACTCGCAGTTTATTCCATTTAGATAGACCTCTTCTTTTTCTATAAACCATCAATATGAAATGATCATTCGAAACAAGCAACCACCCGTCCATATATGCATGTGATTTTGTCACGGCCAATGAATGTTCTATTACTTAGATTTTCTTTTCTCCACTTTTCTAATGTTCAGCTTCTTGTTCAGTGAAAAAGAAGAATATTTAACTCAACTAGGATGGCTTACTCGTATTCTAAGTTAGAATTTTCTTATAGTGAACATCAATACAAAATAATACAATTTATGAAGAAAAAATTAGTGGTTCGAAATATATGCATCTTTTTTCTAATGGATAACAAATATTTTTTTTGAAACTAAATGGATAAAAAATATTGGATGGGCTTATCTGATTGAGCATCAAAACGATTGTGTTACTTGTTAGAATTCCTTTCACGTTAATGATATATCTTTCCTACTCCTTTTAA
The DNA here is from genome assembly GCA_026261945.1 of Hirschfeldia incana. Lineage (NCBI taxonomy): Eukaryota > Viridiplantae > Streptophyta > Magnoliopsida > Brassicales > Brassicaceae > Hirschfeldia > Hirschfeldia incana. The sequence continues at coordinate 10,946,005 of JABCMI010000007.1, forward strand.
AAGTTCATATCACCTTTATACCTAGTCCTTTTTCCTAATACATTTTCCCTCCAAACTTTACTTATACGAAAAGAATAACAGTGACCCCGGTACATTCCAGTAGAATGAACTAAATATACAGAAATTAATTGTTTGATGGGGTTTTATCAAACGCTGTCTAAGAACATACATTTGAGTCTGCCAGCAGGAACATATATCATTATCACTGCTAGAAAGTAACGCGAACACTTGAAATTTCACGTTTTTGAATCTACGGTGGAAATCAACGTACACTAATATATATATATATATATATATCTAAGAGAAATACTTTTGTTCACCTCCTAGGGTGAACCTAGAAGTTCACCAACCAATGATATCTTGCCAACTCATATTTAATATTTAGAAAAAATAAAAATTGAAAATATAATTTTCTACAGAAAAAAACCGAAACTTTTTTTTGATCTATAGATTACAGAAAACTAACAAAGAAAAATTGAGTTCTAACCTTAAATAAAATACTAAACCCTAAATCCTTAATCCTAAACTCTGAACCATTGGGTTTATGATTTATCCAAGGGTTCAGGTTTAGAATTAGGATAGGGTTTAGTATTTTGAGATTTAGTTTTTAATATTTTTGATTTAGGGTTTATGATTCATCCAATGGTTTAGAGTTTCAGATAAGATTAAACTGTTAAGTCTTTTGTTTTTCTTAGACAAAATAGTTATCTCCAAAACATATGTTTCTACCACATGTAGATGTAGTTCTTCTCCGCTGCCAAATTCAGACGATCACCAATTTAGTAGTGTTCTCATCTTTTCAGGGAAAGAGAATCATGTTGTGGCTGTCAAATTTTTTTTTTTGTTTGTTTTCTTTAGTTGGTCCAAAGTGAATTAGAAAGCAAAAGAAATTTAAAAATCACATACACAGATTTTTTTTTAATGGACAGCATTAAAGAAGAAGAAGAAAATTCATTGAGTCGGTGTTATTAACCTTTAACGCTTTTCTTTTTTTTCTATAGTTAATTTTATTTATAATTTTTAACTTTTTTATTCTAGATATTAAATATGAGTTGTCAGGATACTATTGGTTAGGTGAACCTAGAGCTTCGTCCTAAAGGGTGAACCTAAGAATTTCTCTTGATCTAAATCGGGGCCTGGCTTCCATCCGTTTTGACGACCAATCAGGTGGTCTAGCGCGTGAGGAAACAACACGTGGGATTCGTCATGTGCCATGCCATCACCATTAACTTGGTCCAACTCTTATCGGTTTTTAATTGCCACGTGTCGGAGCACAGAAAGTTAACGGTTCCAGAAGAAGTATCTACATGGCGAAAGACAGCTGGAACGCTGATTGGCTTTCACGTTTATCAACGCCGCTGATTACTCCATTTGGATGGACCCTCACCAACTACCTTTGTTTTAGTTTATCTAATTTTCATCACATAATTAATCACCATGTTTGTTAAAAAAAAAATTAATCACCATGTAAAACATTCTAAAATCCTGAAAATTTTGTAAAGGGTTTTCCTTGACCAAAACATCAAGTGGGTTTTCAATGCGATTAATAGTTATTCTTTTTTTCTATTAAATATAGTAGAATTTTATATATTGTATAGTTTAATTACATAAATCGACGTGACAACAATTGAGTTTGGCTTTAGCCAAAAAAAAAAACAATGAGTTTGGTATGGTTATAGTCTTGTATGTGGATAATCTCATGATTATTGTCTATGAAAGCTGGAGGAGAGTCAACAAAGGCTGAGCTGAAAAAACAGGTTTCCTAGGAATGAAGCATGTCTCCGGCCACATTATCCGACCATTATCCATACCTATCTTACTTTAATTTTCTTTTTAGTCAATCAACTTAATTGGTTAACAATTAAATACTTTAATTTGGGTACATCTGAAAAATAAAAGGTTTGTATTAGGTAGATATCCACCGCAAAACCAAAAGTACTATCTTTACTTTATTCGAGCCTTGATCAAAACATATCAAATGATCTACGGTCTAGTAGTTACAAGATATTTAATCATATATTTCAAACAAACAATTTAAACAGTAAATCAAAGTTATTAAATAATATAAGATGATCTACGGTCTAGCAGATATAGGGTACTATTGTATGGTATAATTAGAGTAAATAAACTAAGTGAAATTTTATTTCAGTCTATTTTATTTGGTTTTAACCAATCTAATGAAAATAATTTCATTTCACTTATTTCCGAATTTAATAGTCTCCATTCCTCCCTATTTATTTCTATTTTATTTTTTTTCACATTTTACTCCACTATGTAACAATCACACTTATAAAGCAACTAGGAATAAAAATGAAGTAAATGAGTGGAAAAAAAAGGTAATTGAAAAAAACTTTTTACTCTATAAAAAAAAGAAGAGAAAAAATTTAGCCTACAAATTCACAAAAATAACTACTTTTCATCAACTTGTGTATTTTTACCTTGATTGGCTTTATTCCAGCGTAACTCAGCCAAGAATATTTTTTACTATAATATTTTATTTTAATATATGACTAACCGATCACACATACTTTAACACGCAAATGCATCTGAACAAACATTTTTAAAATATAACTGCTAGAATTTTTAAGCACCATGGATAATGGAAGTTGTAGTTATTAATTATTTAACTTGGAATAGACGGCATGATTCGGATAAAATTTGGCATGGGAATACATCAAGCTGGCTAAAATGCTCAATAAATGCCGGAGAGGAGAAGGCTTCTCCCACTATTATACTTTGCATGTGAATGACAGAATGAGATCTTACACCAATAAATAAACATACATATTCTTGATGTGACATTCTTAAACTTGTACATTTTTCCTACCTCTTTTTTATCCTTATACTTGTTTGCATTAACTGCATTTGCTTTGGCCTTTAACCATACATGATCCATCACCAGTCCATGTGATGTCTCCATCGTAGTTTGTGAAAAAAATCTTGTAATATACTATACTACGACATTGAGGTTGCAATAATTACATGTAGAAAAGTGATACCAATTCGATGCACATCCGTTTTGGAACATGAAAACATATTCTCAGTTTCCTCGTATATGTCGGACTCTTTTTTTGACTTTTACTAGATATGAAAATGCATGCAACTTGGAAATTGGAATAATACATAATATCGTAATAATACTGATGTCATTACTTAACGCTATTGCAGATCCTTATCCACTAAAAGACCTCAACTTGTTTTTTTTCTCTTCTTACAATGTACACAGAATGTAAATTAACCAGACGATAATTTAGCACCAACATTAGTGCCTTTTTTTAGTAATTTTTCTGGTAGTTATAAGTGGCAAGACATGTTCCTCTTTTGACTCCGCGATTCCCACGCTTATGTTTTCTTCCGTCATGAGAATGTATAGCATGAGCGTAATCCTTTTTTTCATAAAACTTTTCTTTCTTCGTAAAATTTATCAACAAGATCATAATTATTAGAAAAGAAAAGTGCTTATCAATCAGAACAAGGCATGCTTATCCCCTTTGGTTATTCCTTAAAGAGCTTATAAATTATAGTTCAGTACAAAACTGAGAAAAGAATTGAAAAATCTATCTAATATAATGAGAAATGTTACTATTATTTTAAAATATGTTAAAGACTATCTATATAGTAGTAGTAGGTGCGAAATATTTCGATGTGAAGAATCATTAATGTGAAAAATCATTAATTTCTCATTATAATCATATTTCTTACGATGCAAAATATTTTTTATCAGTATCAATAAAACAGTGTTTAAAAATTATAAAAACATTAAATTTAATATTTGAGGATAATCAGGGTAACCCATTGCTAAAGAAATAACAATTAGGCAAAAGATCATGATATGCAGTGATGAAAATATATCTGAGCAGAGAATAAAAGCAGATTGATTTTTCATAGATAAAATAAAATATCCATAACTTGCAACAACGAAATTCTGAAAGTGAGAAAAAAAGAGGTTCGACTTTAATTGATAAAAAGATAAACTGGCGACGAGCTAAGACGGCATATTTTAGCCAAACAGATCGAATCCCATGTCCTCATCAGACTCCTCCGCAGCTTCCTCTTCCACAGCCGCCTCCACTGAAGCACCACCAGACTCACCTGCCACAGGTGCAGCCGCCGCAGCAACAGCGAACTTGCTTGGATCCTGACCAAATATTAACCGAAAAAGTTAATAAAACGTTTTTATTACTAGCAATATAATCTTAACTGAAAAAAGGAAAGGTCTTAACCTTGAGGAACTCCTTCACATTCTCAGCCTGAGGGTAAGAATACTCAGTAGCCAAGGCAATGGCAAGAACATTCTTGTATGCATTGAGGAACATGTGAGGCGCAGCTGCCAATGTTGGGTAAGAGATGGCGAGAGAAAAGGCAGTCACCAGTGAGACACCAGCTGCAAACTTCTCAACAAGGTCGTCTTCAGTGAGGTTAAGCACCTCAGGGTCAAACACAGAGCCGTTGTCGTAGACTGACTCCACGACGAGACCATAAGAGAACGGCCTGATTCCGAGCTTGGCTAGAAGCGCGGCCTCGGATGAACCGACCTTGTCGCCCTTCTTGATGAGCTCCACCGGGGTAATGATCTCGACCGTACCTTTGTTGATCTTGGTTGGAATGTTGAGCACTTGGAAGAAAGAGGTCTGCGATGGGTCGAGGCCAGTGTTGCCTGGTTGCACAACCACATCGATTGGAGCGACTAAGCCAACACGAGCTGGAGCTCCAACCTATTAAAAACAACGCATAGAAATTCTTATCAATTAGCAGTACAGAATAAGCCATAAAAACTAAAATACCTTCAAATATTATATGTTGAATGCGTCTACAACAGAACATTCGAGTTCCAATTCAAGCCAAAATGCAAACACTAATTAATCCAACAATTAAAGATTATACCAGTTCTTTTCAATTACATACGAAAACTTTCACTTTCCGATGTAATAATCTCAGAGAACTAGGTTACAGATAAATCTTAAACTATTCAACTTATCAATCCATGTCGGGAACAATTCGTGTAATGGAATGATTAGATTAAGAAATACAGTTTCATAACGTCACTACATTAATTAATAGTCCAAGCTAAGTTGCAATTCAAACAATCAAAACACAAAAAGGAAGCTACGTATGTATATTGCTGTAACGTCAGTGACGAGACTACTCCCATTACAATTATGATGAGTGTGACTTGCCTTTCAAACAATTAACACACAGATTACACTATTTCATTTCAAACCAAAATGCAAACTTTGACCTCCCAAGCTAATATAATCAAAAAGCAATTACATAACACAAAAAAAACTGTCTTGTTAAGACTAAGCAACAATATATATAAATAACATAAACATCAATTAAGTTCGGACAAACCTTGTACTTAGCAACCTCCTCACTGACTTCTTTCAAGTCACCCTTGGTGAAGATAAGCCCAACATTACCCTATTACAGCAATTCAATAAAAAGAAGCTTAATAAAGTTCCATATAAAATGAAAGATCATAACTTTCACTCACAAAACCAATAGAAACCGAACCTGAAGGAGAGGCATGAGATTAAGGAACCCATCGTTCCCCGTCTTCTGAGCATGAAGCTTAACAGATCTCTTCATCATAGTGTTCTTCCCCATCAAAACAACCGAATCTCCGCGAAGCCCTTTCCTAATGTTCTGAAGCTGAGTGGATCCGACGTTATCCGCCGCGACGATGAGGATCTGAGGGTACTCATTCAGAAGCTGGCAAAGCTTCGAGTCGTAAACGATCTTCTTCTCCGCCTTTGTTGCTTTCACCGCCATTTTGATTACTCAAATAAAGTTACGATTTAAGAGGATGGTGAGATAAGAGTGAGGGCCTAGACGAAGCTCGAGCTCGTACAAGGCGGACAGCGAATTGGCGCCGTCGCTTTAACCTCCGCGAAGTGTTTTGTGAGTTAGAGGGAGAAAGGAAAAACCCTAAAAAAAAGCTGCGAAAGATCTATGGGGTGGTTGAAGGAGAAGGCTTTAGGTTTATATAGTTTTTGGGGGTTGTTAGGGTTTTCTGCGATGACCTAGATCTAACGGTTTTGATTTGTTGGGTCTGTAGTAAACCTCTATATTGGGCTTGTCATGTGGGCTTAATAGGCTTTTAGCCTACTACATCATCAAATGTATTTATTTCTCTTTAGCCCAGTAAACCTCGACGGCTCGGAGTGTCAAAATGAGCTAGCTCAGCTCATATTATTTATTATTTGAGTTTCAATATGTAAATTCATACTCGGATCATCTAGATCATGAGTTAAATGAGTTAACTCGTGATCTAATATAAATATAATAACAATAAAAGAACTATAAAATAAGATAGTGGTAAAAATTTCTATAATATTGTTTAAATTTTAAATACTAAAATTTTAAATACTAAAATTCAAAACATAAATATTAAATCTTATAAAAAAAACCAACCCATGAAAAAAAACAATAAAACTACACCTAATATAAATTAAATTAAAGCAAAACCAATGAGAGACGTATGTCAAATTTGAGATCAACAAAGTTTGTGAGAGAGATGACACGGATAACGTGGGTTTTTATATAATATTTTGAAAATTCCTAAACAATATAGTTTCTTTTTTCTTTCTTCGAAAAAGTTATAGATAATTTTTAAAAGTTTAATTTTCGTATTACTTATATGTATGTTTTACATTTTAATTTTAGAAGATGAATATAGAAGTTATCTTTTAAGAAAAATTGGTTTGACATTTTAAATATTGAAGCTATCTCTTTTTTTAAAAAAAAAGAAGTTATCCAATTATAATATATATATATATATGTATATATATATATATATAATATGTTATATAATTTTAAGTATAAGAATGACCGGGCTCATGAATGAGCTTATGTTCATTTAAGATCATGCTTATAAAAAAAATAAGTTAAATTGAGCCAGCTCATGAACTGTAGCTCATTTTGACATCTCTAGACGGCTTGTGAGAATTTTATGTTGGAAGGTGCATTAAGGAACGTCCGCATTAGGCTTAGCCATTTTATCCGGTCTTGGAAAACCAAACTTAAATAGATTTAAAAATACATGTTCGGTTTGGATTCGGGTTTAAAGTAAAGTATATATTGATCTTTAGATCAGTAGGTCTTAGTTCGGGTGCGTATCCTATCAAAAATCCCATCAGATATCCAAAATAAATAATTTTGTTCTAATACATGTTAGATATTTTAGATATATTTTTGGTATCGTAGATAATTTTAAGTTTTTTGTTATAATTGGGGTTGCAAATAAAATTTCAAATTACTAGAAATATATTTTGGATATATTATGAATCTTCGAACCAACTTCTAGGTCTTTTGGAATCTTAAATACTGAATTGGTATGGATCAATCCGAATCGACGCTAAAAAGTTCAATAAGATATAAATGTATAAGATTCGAAAAATCTATACCCTAAAAACAAACTTGGATTCGATCTAAATATCCAAATGTCCATACTATTTATGAACCCACAAATAGAAGAAAACCTATTTATATTTTCTTTTTACTTTTCCTTTTCTAATTAGCTTATAAACTATAAAACTTAAGCCGATTTTGGACGCCAGTACCCAATGGATCACTCTTGGTTTGTATTTGGAGTGCCAAATATGAGGAGGCTCGCTTTTTGAAAAGCATCTCATGATGATATTGATATGCAAGTATTCATTTTCAGCCAAGTCGCAACTGATTAAGATGGAAGTCGTGTAATAAGGTGCCAGTGTTAGGAATAAAATGAAAATAATCTCTGGTCACGTATTAAGATGGTATTTAAGTTAGAAGCTTTGAAGACTGTTAAATAAGAAATTAGAATGCCATAATGTGGACTTTCCTACCAAAACTTTCAATAAAGATTCATTATTTAAAATGCGTTTACTGCTATAAAAACCAGTCTACTTTTTTCAAGCAGTTTTGAATAAATAATTGATAGTAACATTTTTTTCTGATTACCATGAAACTATTGGCCTTATGCCAATAGTCTCCTATAGCTTCTGACGTTAGTATTTACAAATTCCGATATAAAGAATAGTTGATAACATTTTGATAGAATGATTAAATAGTAATGATTTGCTCGCATAAATAATTAGAATGCGCTCCGAAAGCTATGACTCTATGACGCATGAAATAATCTGACACTTTTAATCGAGCACTTCTTGAAATACCAACCATTAGTGGATTGGATGTAATAATGACAATACAAAAAGTGCAGGTATAAAAGAAAGAAAATGATACTAGTATATAAAGACATATTGGCCTCTAAATGTTGTTTATTTTAAGCGTAAAAACTAATTGTAGTTACTGCATGTTTCCAACAGGAAAGTGGTGCCACAAACATTGACCATAAACTAATTCGTAAACGCTACAGACAAAATATTTAAATAGGACAGAAAAATCTTTAAAGTTCAAGAAATCCAATTCTTATGGGAATGTTAGCTGGTGGGATCGTATTTTGCAAGCAGAAAAATCAACATTATTATTTCAAAACTTTTGAATTGACTAAGGGACCCCGTTGAGAAAGAAAATAATCACCAAGCCAAATAGAAAAGCAGATACATTTTGAGTTATATATGATTTCTTGGCTTAAATGCTTCACTAGTCTCAGTCAAAACAGAGACTAAGAAGAAGTAAAAGAATCAAAAAGAAAAGACAAAGGAGAGCAAGAGATATAAACACAGGAGAAGAGAGTTCTCTGTCATTTCTTTGGCTTAAGGTTCAGAAAATGTTTCTCCCTTTTGATTTCTCAAAATTTGTATCCAAAGTTGTTCTTTCATAAATGTAGTATACATCTTTATCACTTGATTTGTATATTTTTTGCATAGGCAGAGTCAGTGGATAAGATTTTGGAGATGTCGATTAAGGAAACAGAAGAAGGAATAATGGAGGATGAGATTGAACAGAGAGGAAGCATGAAGAGCTTTCTATGGCATGGTGGTTCTGTTTATGATGCTTGGTTTAGCTGTGCATCAAACCAGGTTTTGCAACCATCACTTTCACGCACTAAATCAATAAAATGTGTCATTTTCTTTTGGAACTCTAATAAAATTCTCTAATTTCTTAACGATTTAAATAATTAATTTGCTTGGCAGGTTGCTCAAGTTCTATTGACACTACCTTATTCATTTTCGCAAATGGGGATGGCATCAGGTGTAATTCTGCAGATTTTCTACGGTTTTATGGGAAGCTGGACAGCTTATCTCATCAGTGTTCTCTACGTTGAGTACAGAACTCGAAAAGAGAAACAGAATGTTAACTTCAACAACCATGTCATTCAGGTCACACCAGCAAATCTCTTATAGATTCAGTCTCCACAATTAGATCTTTGACACACAACTATACTGATATACATATCGTTAAAACACTATGTGCAGTGGTTCGAAGTGTTAGATGGTCTGCTTGGTCCCTACTGGAAAGCAATAGGGTTAACATTCAACTGCACATTTCTCCTCTTTGGTTCTGTTATCCAACTCATCGCATGTGCAAGGTTGGGTTAGCTATTATATTTACCAGTGTATTCGGTATTGAATAATAGTACCGTGTCTTGCTTTTGTGTGTTTTAATTGTGTAATAACAATAATGAACAGTAACATATATTATATAAACGATAAGCTGGACAAGAGGACATGGACTTACATATTCGGAGCGTGTTGTGCAACCACAGTGTTTATTCCATCGTTTCACAACTACAGGATATGGTCCTTTCTCGGTCTTGCCATGACCACTTACACCGCTTGGTACCTTACCATCGCGGCTCTAGTCCACGGTCAGGTCGAAGGAGTGACTCATTCCGCTCCAACCAAGCCCGTTCTGTATTTCACAGGAGCCACTAATATATTGTACACTTTTGGTGGCCACGCTGTTACAGTGTGAGTACATATTTCTATGTCTGGACCGTTTGTTTGTGTTTTATTTTGTTTTACGTTTATATGTTGATAATTTGTATTCGTAGGGAGATAATGCATGCAATGTGGAGGCCTAGAAAGTTTAAGTACATATACCTAATGGCCACACTTTATGTATTCACCTTAACCATACCGTCAGCTGCTTCCGTCTACTGGGCCTTTGGAGATGAGCTTCTCACACATGCTAATGCCTTCTCCCTCTTTCCTAGCTCACCATGGCGGGACGCCGCAGTTATCCTCATGCTCATCCACCAGGTAGGTTTGGACATTTTAAAGTTTAGTAACTGTTTTTTTTAATGATTAAGAAGTTTTGGACTCGTAAACCATACTCATAAAAGGTGATTTAACCCTATGATCCTTTAATTTTTAACCTAAAAGTTTTACTCATTAGGTCAACTCCTTGTTGACAATGTGATAAGTTATATTGTTTGGTATGTAATATAGTAATTTCTATGATGCAGTTTATAACGTTCGGGTTCGCATGCACACCGCTATATTTTGTGTGGGAGAAAGTAATCGGAATGCACGACACAAATAGCATTTTATTACGAGCCATCACAAGGTTACCAGTGGTGATTCCAATATGGTTCTTAGCCATAATATTTCCTTTTTTCGGTCCAATTAATTCAGCTGTTGGTGCACTCCTAGTCACATTCACCGTCTACATCATCCCATCACTTGCTCACATCCTCACTTACCGCTCTGCTTCTTCCCGTCAAAACGCGGCCGAGAAGCCACCGGCGGTGATTGGCGGTTGGAGAGGTGCGCTTGTGGTGAACGTGGGGGTAGTGATTTGGGTGTTTGTGGTTGGTTTCGGTTTAGGAGGGTGGGCGAGTATGACTAATTTCATTAAACAAGTTGATACTTTTGGCCTCTTTGCTAAGTGTTATCAATGTCCTCCTCGTCACTGATGTTTGATCCACCGATTTGGACGGAAAATGGAGTGCTTTCTACAAATTGTTGAACTCTTTTTTTTTTTGCTTAAATTTGTTGAACTCTTAATGAACATTTTAAAGTGTTATAATTGTTTTTGTTGGTATGAAAACCTTTTACTCAGTCTTTCATGTTTTAAGCTATATCCTTTTCACATATAAAATTATGTCATGTTCAGTACTAGAGCTTAGTGGTTTCATTCGATAAACAGGAAAACAAAAACTACTCCAAAATGTGGAAAGACAACTCCCTGAGGTTATAAGCCAAGCTTTATCAGAAGCTTTTGTCTGGATGTTTCATGCTAACTCTAAAGACATCTCTCGTGCTCATCAATACCAAACATGTCATTTTTTTTGACAGCACCAAACATGTCATTAATTATACAAAATTTATTAGAGTTCATCACGTCTTTACAATTTTAATGTAACTAGTGTGGTATCCCACAAGTTATAGGTTGACAAGTGATATCATTTGGCCACATCCAATAAATAATAACCGTTGTTATTCCCATGTGAAAGGATATGAGAACCAATGATATGATTTGAGTAAAGCCCTTTACTTTTTCTTTTATATATGTTCTACAATCATTTTTATCAACTTTTTTTTTCTGGATAAAGTACGTTAAATTATAAACACTAGTGAAATCTTTGGAGGGGTCCATCCATTTAGGAGAACGCTAGCCTAGTTTTTTTTATAAAGAAGAGCATGCTCATATATGTAGGACACACTTTATATTTGCTATCCTCCTTAACGATCCCCTCCCGACATTCGGTTTCATCAATGTGATATTCCTTTTTTTTCTTTTTGGATTGCAAATATTAAAAGTTATAGTTAAAGTTAGTTCATTCCTACATTATCCATACATTACAAGGTCAGTGATCCGTTACTCTTGACTTGAGTCTTTGCTTGCTTAGCTTGCTGTATTACAGAGCCAACGAATATGCATCTACGAGTGGCATGGAGAGTGTGAAGAATTATATGTGTGTGTTTGGTAGTTTAGAACAAGTTATTTAGTTGTGCATATAACACAAAAGGCCTATACAAAACCAATATGCTTCGCAAACTACATTTCTAATAGCCTAATACACAATAAAATACATACATACACATGTTTCAAACTAAGTTTTATTTTAGTCTCTAAAACGCGTGTAAAAAAAGTGAAGAGTCTTTACATTTTTATACCAATTTTTTTATCTATGGAATTTTTAAATTACCTTTTTTCACTAAAGGCTAGTATTTTTTTTCTTTTCTTTTTAAATTTACTTGATATAGAATTTAGTCAAGAAAACAGCATTTTTAAAATCACTTGCAGAATATTACCCATTAGTTTAGATTATTTTAATGTTACGATTTGCAAAAAAAAAAAAACTCTTTTTGTTTATATTTGCAGATATCTCTAAATATTTTGGGCCCAAATATATTCGGATTCCATGTATTGACAAACTCTTTTTTGGTATTAATTCCAAATTATGAAAGTAAGAAGCATTTGTGGCATGTAACAAAACAATCTATCAAACAACTAAAAAAAGAAGAAAGAAAAAAATCTATCAAACAACTACTTAACTAGAGCATAAAAGTTAATTAAATAAATTAATCTCAAAAATTACAAGACCGGTAGGTAGTAGTAGATAGTGTGTCTTTCACTTCATAGTCTTCTTCACCTCGTGCACACGCTTCTGAGAGACGAGGCGATCGACTGCGCTCTCTCTTTACCATTTTGGCTTTTCTCTGCCGTAAGCTCCCTCCCTCCCTCCCTCTGTTCGCCCTTGTCGCTAAAAGAAGCTGATGATGGTTTATGGGGTAGATGTTGTTTTGCTGTTTAGGCTTCTTTGGGATTGAAAGTTAGGAAATTTTGAACTGTCTCTACTGTTACTGTTTTGTAATTTTCGAAAGTTTCGATCTTTTTTTCCTTGTACGGTTTGTTTTTTCCAAAGGTTTTATGTCTGAATGTTGTTATATGTTCTTTGCATAGGTTTCGAAAAAGTGATCACCTTTTGTTTGCTAACAGAGAACCGTGAAGGGATATAACAAATGGCGCGTAGAGGAAGAAGAAGGGTAAAGCTTTTCTTGTCTTATTATAGAGTTTGAAACAGATCAGTGTGAATGTTGTTTGGTTTCTCTCTATTGTCTAGGGAGCTTTAATTAAGTTGGTGGTGTTTGTTCCTCTTTTTTTTTTTTTTGTTTGCTGAAGGCTGGATTGATGCGGGAGGACGCAGCACGAGATGCCATGAGAGCATATGGATTTGAGGAGGGTGTTATCAAGGTGTGTATCAAGGAACTGCTAGAGGTATGTCCCTCGGTTTTTAAGCTCTCTATTTTTTTTTTTTTTTTTGAGCAACGGATAGATATATTAAGCAAAGAAGAGAAAGGTTCAGGCCCACGGGCTACATTAAACAAGAGAGGAGAAACAGACATGGGCCTTAAGGGCCTGTTTTGCTAAAAAATCAGCTTCTTCGTTGTTCTGTGAACGGGAGATGAGCTGGAACGAGATAGAACCAAACTGAGAGGAGAGCACAAAGATGTCTTGAAGGACACCATAGATTTCCTTGAGCTGGCTTTTGGTGGTAATTGCTCGGATGAGCGTTGAGCAATCAGAGTAGATTGTTGCTGTGGAGAAACCTTTTTGAAGCAAGATCTCTATCCCTTTTCTTAGGGCTAGCGCTTCGGCCATGAGTGGAGAGGAGACAGAGTTGAAGATCTGGGAACCTGAGCTGGATAGGAGGGGATGATGGTTATTGATGCACCAGGCTGCCCCTGATCGTTTTGTCTTCGAGTCCCAGGCCGCGTCGATAAAGCAAGGGTTGTGGCAGTTGTTGATCGGACGCTGAGCTGTGTTGGGCCTTCGAGGTGGGAGGATGCTTCTTTGATCCTTAGTTCCGATTTGTGCTTGATTCCATTCCAGGGCTGCTGATAGTGCTTTTGATGCGATTTCCACAGGACGGCTAGTCTTATCTTCGAAGATAAGTCTATTTCTAGCTATCCAGAGATACCAACAAACCCAAGAAAGGATGGGAGATCGAATACCTGTTGGGGGTAGACAAATTGCTTGACGGAAGCCAACTATGGCTGTCTTGAAGTCTGAGTCTGCAGCTAGGTGAACTGGTGACTTGATGGGGATGTTTTTCCAGACTTCTTTTGCAAAAGGGCAAAGGAAAAAGATATGCATTGGTGTCTCTTCCTCCTTGCATCGGGGGCAGAGAGCCCCAACACCCAAACCTCTTTTCTGGAGCTCGCTTCCAATTGGTAAGGCTCCTTGAATGATAGACCATAGAAAGACTTTAAGTTTTGGGGTTGTTTTTGATGACCAGACGTCTTGATACCAGTTAAAATCCATTGTAGGTTGAGTGGTTGGAAGACAAGCGGTCAAGCTTTCCTTTGAAGCGGCGTTGTAACCTGACTTTGTGGAGTAAACACCAGTCTGGAGAGGGAGCCATACGTAGATATCTTCTGCGTGAGTCGTGCTTGGCTTTAGGCATTGGATTTGGGAGGAAAAGTCTGGTAAGAATTGGTTGATCCTACTCTTATTCCATTGAAGATCGTCTGTGAGGAGGTCTGAGACTCTTAAGTCGAGGGCTGATTCGTGGATTGGTCCCAAGATAGTTAACTTATGCTCGTTTGAAATCCAAGAGTCTTTCCAAACTCGAGTGTTCTGACCATTTCCAATAACCTTCCCCAGGTTTTCCTTAAGTAAGTCTCTTCCATGAAGGATGCTTCGCCACCCATGGGAGCAAGAGGAGGGGAGCTGAGCGTCTAGGAAACTCTTTCTGTTGCAGTACTTCCCGGTAAGAACTCGCGCTAGTAGACATTCAGGGGAGGTTAAGATTCTCCAAGCAACTTTAGCCAGAAGTGCTTGATTAAATAGTTGAATGTCTCGTAGTCCAAGACCTCCCGCAGCTTTAGGTTTAGTTAGTTTATCCCAGGATACCCAACACATTTTTTTCTTATCTGGTGAGTTGTCCCACCAGAATCTTGTCAGAACTGATCGAATTCTGTTGCAGAGGCTTCCAGGGAGTTGAAAGCACGACATAGCGTAGGTAGGGTTAGCAGTGAGGATTGCTTTCAGCATAGTGAGCTTCCCTGCTCTGGAGAGGAATCGGGTTGACCAGTTTGAAGCTCTTTGTCTAATTCTGTCAACGATCGAGGTAAATAAATCCCTTTTTCTTCTTCCAAAATGTTCTGGAAGTCCCAAGTATTTGCCTACTCCTCCTTCCTTTTCAATTTTTAGGATGCCTTTTGCTGCCTCCTTTGTTTCTTGAGGGGTCTTAACAGAGAAAGTTATAGAGGATTTTGCTATATTGACTTGTTGTCCTGACACTTTCTCGTAATCCTGTAGGATGTGAAGCAGGGAAAGGCAGCTTTCTGGGGACGAGCTGCAGAACATCATGGTGTCATCTGCAAAGAGCAGATGATTAACCCGGGGACTGCCTCTTGCAACTCGAACACCTCTCATTGAGCCGTCGAGTTCAGCCTTCCTACAAAGCCCAGATAGAACTTCTCCACAGAGGATGAATAAATAGGGTGAGATCGGATCGCCTTGTCTTATGCCACGGTGAGGTTTCACATTCCCATAAACTGCATCGTTGATTAAGAAGGAATAGGATACAGTTGTGATACACTGCATGATCCAGTTGATCCATTTGCTGTGGAAACCTAGTCTTGACATTACTTGAGCCACAAAGTTCCACTCTAGACGGTCATAGGCCTTAGACATATCCATTTTAACTGCCATGGAGCAGTGCTTCTCTGCTTGTGATGTCTTTAGGTAGTGTAGGACTTCGTGAGTAATTAACACATTGTCTGTGATTGCTCTGCCAGGGATGAAGGCAGACTGATTTTCCGAGATGATTTCTTTGAGGACCGGCTTCAATCGAAGGGACAAGAGCTTGGAGATTACTTTATAGTAAACGTTGCACAAGGCAATGGGTCTGTACTCCTCAACCTTCTTTGCATTTTGACTTTTTGGAATCAATCTAACATGGGTCTCGTTGAGGCTAGTAGCCATTACACCAGTCGAGAAGAAAAGCTGGATTTCTTCGACAACCGAGGAGCCAATAGTGTCCCAGTTGGAGTGGAAGAAACTAGCTGAAAACCCATCGGGCCCTGGAGCTTTGTCCGCGTGTATAGCGAACAAAGCCTCCTTTATTTCTTCTGCAGAGGGTTCTCTTGTGAGGTTAGCATTCCATTCTGGTGTCACACATGGCTTGAGGGCTTGACAGATGATATGATCATTTTCCTCTCTCTGGCTTGCAGTGAATAGCTTGTCATAGTAAGAGCAAATCAGATTTGAGATCTGGTCTTCTTCAAAGAGAGGTAAGCCATCTTCTTTTTCTAGAACTGTAAGCCTGTTTCTTGCTTTCCTAGCTTTAGTAACTGCATGGAAATAACCCGAGTTTGAGTCTCCAAGAGTCAGCCACAGCTGACGACTTCTTTGTTTCCAATAGGCCTCTTCGGAGTGGTACGCTTCCACTAGGCTTTTGTTTATTGCTTGAATTCGAGCTTCATCTGGTGAGTCACTTATCATTTGGGTCTCCAATTCCTCTCTGAGATCCTCAATAATCTTCCTGCTGTTTTCATGAAAGAGTTTGCACCATTTGCATATAGCTCTTCTACATAAAGCCAGGCGTGCTTCTACTCCAAGGTAGGCACAAGAGGACCAAATATCTTTAACCAATGCTTTGATCTCTTTGCTATCTTTTAGGCGTCTGTCATACCAAATATCTCTATTTTTTACTTCCTTTTAAACCATTTCTTTTTGAAAGTAACAGTTTCACTCACTTTGAACTTTCAGTTGTATGGTGAGGGGGGTTGGTTTCTGATCGAAGAGTTTAGTTACTCGGTGCTTCTTAATAAATGTCTTGAAAAGCAAGGAGAGCAAGACAATAATGTGGCTGAAGAAGAAGAAGAAGAAGAAATGGCTGAGGAACAGAACGTAGAGATGGCTCAGGGAGAACAAGAACAAGCGGCTGAGGAAGAAGAAGAAGTAGAGGTTATTTGTTCTTCTTCTTACTCTTTCTCTATTTTCATCCTCAAGGTTTTACACTGAACTGTTATAACCTAAACCCTTGATCACAAATTTATTACTTCAGTTTGCTGATAATAGTTTTGCTTGCGTGAATAGTTATCAACTTATCTGAGACTAAAGACTGGTTTCTTGAACTTGATTTACCCATTAAGGCTACATAACTTGCATCATGATCTATCTTTTTGTATTACATGAGCAGGAGGAGCAGCATGTTGAGGATGTAAGAGACCACGTTGGTAGCAGTTCGACAGATTTAGTGGGATGTGGTGCTGAGACAGGTACACAAACGTGCCAAACTGATGCTTTGTCAATAACTAGCGAGACAGAGATCATGAACTCATCACCATCAACTTTTCCATCAGGAGAAGTGATGGATTATGCATCGCCAGTAGCTTTTCAGTCATCGGATTATGCACACCATTATGCTGGAGGTAACTAAGTAACAAACTCATAGCGATAAACATCACAAACACTTGAATAATTCTTCTTAATGTTGTGATAATCGTTCTTCAGGGGCCAATAGTTGTGGATGGATAAGTGATGAGGAGGATACAGATCCACATGGGGATAGTGTTGTTGTTGGTGATGATGGTGATGATGAAATGATTCACCTGACTCCAGAACCGCTATGTGAAGAACTTAAAGACCTGTTGAGGGAAGTACGTGGAGAGGAGAAGAAGAGGAAGAGATCCACAAGGTGGGACACCTAAGGAGTCATGAGCTCCTGTAATTATCATTGAAGTAAATAAGCAGGACTAAAAGAGTAACTAGTAGTATAGGCAGTAAAAACGGTTCAAGAACCCATCTTTACATCTTTGTGGAGGTCTTCTTGAACTTTTGGTTAAAAGTTAAAACTGAATATTAGTTTGTTTGTTTATAGTGGACTTTGTAAAGTAAAGTCAGTTGCATATCATTAGTGTGAGTACACAAACTCGTTAATCAAATGCAAAAGATCCAAAGTTCAGCCAATCTAAAAAAAAGGACCAAATCTAACTCGTTTTAACTAAAAGATTGTTTTTAAGAGCATCTCCAAAAACTCCCTTAAAATTTTAAATACAGCAAAACCCTTATAAATTAATAGTGTTGAGACTTTAAAATTTAATTAATTTATAAAAATATTAATTTATCAAAATTTTATTTTTTAGATTTTTTTCTATTAAAAATTAATTTTAATTACAATACTAATATCCAGGTTAATTTGATCTCAAACCTCCAAGATCACCAAAATATTGTCCATACATATTTGAAATAGTCTCACCTTGTTGTAGTTGAGTTTTTTTTTGGTATGATTCTTCCTTGTTTAGCTCGAATAAACTGACGACTGTTACTATAGTTGATAGAGTTTAAATTTGTCAACATGATTATATTAACATGATTATATTTTCTTTCTCCATTTCTTTTAAAGCTAATATATTTTGCTTGATTTTGCATTCGTAACTGAACAATCTCATAATCTCTCTCTCGTTGATGCAATTTCTTACAAGAAATTTAGGATTTATTTATTTGATGAAACCAAAGTATCTATAGATGAGTTATTATCTTTAGTGAGTTTCCTTTTGAATTTTGCTTTCTTTAATCTAATAGGGCATTGTGATGAATTTGAACCACCATCATCACTGTTTAAATTGATTGTAAATGAAGAAAATCCAAGAGATTGCGATGATGGAGAACCAATAGTGCCGCTCTCAGTATCCGGAATACCGATATTGATATTTTCTGAATATTTTGAAATATTTTCATCGATATCCAAACATGATTAAATTTAAAACATTTTTTAGTTTTGGATCTTACACTAATAAATAACACATGTAATTTAATTTTAAATTATAATGTCTTGTTTGAATGCACCACTTAAATGTATATTTTTTACTTGGATCACACAACTTTTCAAGTTTCTAACAACATATAAATCCATCCTACATTCTAAATAAATATTGCTCCTAACTTTCCAATTTTCTGGTTTTTTGCATTGTAAGTCAATGTTATTTTATCTCATAATATCTTGAGAGCTTGATTGTTGCAGATAATAAGACCTCGTGATATTTCTAAATAAACTTGACATAACAATTCATTTTTTTTGTTGTGCTTCTACTTCTCTCTATTTTTGTATACAAGAAAATATATGAATGATTGTGATTTTTTCACTTAGTAAAATCTACTATATATACATAAAAAGCAACATATCAGAACCAAATGAATGAAAATAATTATAGTTGAGAGTTATCTTATCTACTGAATACGGTTGGACGTTGGATAGAAAAATGACAGTTTTATTTAATGGTTGGAGAGACATGAAATCTATTGAATGACACATTGAATGATGTAGAACAATTGAATATTGGTGGAGGTTTGGATTGTATGTTTTATAATTATCAATAATTTTATGTTTTAGTATTATTATTATAAGTAATTTTAAGCTATTGTTTATTTCTGAGAGTATATTTATTGATTATCTGTTTAAAATATATGTTTATTGATTCTTTATAAAAGTTTAATGATTATAATTAATTATTAATAATATTGAGAATTAAAATGTAATATGTAGACAATTTTTTTAAAGAAAACCATTAGAAAATCACATCTTTATCCCTCTATTTAATATGTCTTCCAAAAAAATAAAAATGCTAGTTGGAAATGCTCTAATAGTTTAGCAATAAAGACTTATGTAAATACTCACAGCTGTTACCAACTATCACCTGATTTTTTTTTTTATTAAATTACTCAATTTTTAATTTTTCTTCTGAAACCTCTTGATTGGATAATAAAAAACATAATGTTCATGTTAATATTTTACAAATCAAAGGTCTATGTACAGGTACTATCTGTTTGTTACCAACTATCACCCTAAATTTTTTGGGTTACTCAGATTTTTAAAATTATTCTGAATCCATTCAAATCAAATTTAAATAATGTTTTTTTTGCTAAAAGAGTTTAAAGAATATTAAAGATCCAAAATACTAATCGTATTATTTTAACCCAAAAGAAAAACCATCGTAAAAGATCCATTGGTATATTTTTACAACCCGACCGGTTTCAAGTTTTTTTTCTTGTGGTTTGGATTTCATCAGTTTTTTAGCTAGATTTTAACCATTTTCACCATGATTATGGTTTAGTCTTTAGTGTTAAGCTTAACTTGTGTATGGTTAATCACATTTATTAATTTTACTCAAGAGGGAATTAAAGTGAGCATCTTTCCCCCCCTTTGCATGCAAGAGAAGCTGAAGAGAAGAAAGGATTTTGGGAGAAAATCAAAAGAACAAAACCTTCTAGGTCTCGTCTCTTTCTCTCTGTAAAGAAAAGCCCGTCACTTTCACACACTCTCACTCAGATTCTCACCTCCAAAAACCCTTTTGTTTCGTTTCGTCTCCTGTTAACCGGGTCAAACATCTGCTGAACCGAGAGATCCTCCGTTGGTTCTTAGGTATTTTTTTTGTCTAAACCCTTGTCTCTCTCGTTCGGGTCGTTCGGTGTGTGTTTCCGAGGAGACAGCGTCGATTGTGTTTTTGGGATTTTTGGGTTTATGGGTTTTCAAATGTGGGTTCATCTCGGTTCGAAAGTTAGCATCTTTCGCATTTATCTTGTGTGTACTGCTCTCGATTTCGCTAAAACGAGCAGAAAGGTTGCTCCTTTACCAGTTTTTTTTCGATTCTTCAAAAACTGGGTTTATGGGTTTACTGTTTGGTTTTCGAATGTGGGTTCATCTCTGTATGAAAGTTTGCATCTTTCGCCTTTATTTTGTGGAAACGAGCAGAAAGGTTGCTCCTTTAACAGTTTTTTTTTCGATTCTTCAAAAACTGGGGTTTATATTTAGAGATTTGTGGGGTTTCCCTTGAGTTAGTGGTGCTGCGTCTAGACTCTGTTTGTTTGATCTGCTAAGTTCTCTAACTCGGCATCACTGTTGTTTAGTTTCACTTTTTTTAAAGGGGTTTGTGAGTTTTAGTGGGGACTTGATAATGTCTTAGTTTCTCTGTTTGGTTGTTCTGGCTCAGTGCTAACTTAACATCTGTCGCTGTTGTCTGTATTCAGGTTTCTAGGGTTTTGTCATGGAGGAAGCGTCTTCTTCATCAGATATTCTTGAAGCAGAGATCGTTGGAATCTCTTTCGCTCTTTCTACTCACCGTCAGATCGTAAGTTAACCAAAGAGTTTAATCCTCTTTTTGTTTGGATGAGTGAGATCATAAGTTTGCATGTATGCCTTTGTTTAGATCTGAGTTAGAATGTTTATTATTAAGTAAGGATTAGGAATATAGCTAAGACCTTTCTCTGCTTTGGTTAAGTTTTGTCACCAAGTCCCTGAAGTTCAGAGTATAAGTGAGCTCAGCTCTGTTGTATTGTGCTATGCTATATATCCTCTGCTACTCTTTTATATCTCATTGGTCTTTCATTCTCTCTTGCAGCGTCTAGCATCCATCAGTGACGCTGGGATCAACCATGCTAGCCAACTCTCTAACTCATTCCTGGGGTTACCTCTGGAGTTTGGTAAATGTGAAGCTTGCGGTGCCACTGAGCCTGATAAATGTGAAGGTAAACTAGCTCCCCTCTTTTTGTGTTATCTTTTTGTTCTTACATTTGATGCTGATATCGATGTTGTTTCTTTCTTCCTTTTAGGTCATTTTGGATATATTCATCTCCCAGTGCCAATATACCATCCCGCTCATATTAGTGAGTTGAAACAGTTGCTCAGCCTTCTCTGCTTGAAGTGCCTTAAGATAAAGAAGATTAAGGTTAGTACCTCATTGAGTTTTTCTCAAATTATCTTTTTGGTGATTCATACTGTAACCGTAAAAAAACCTTGACCAATTGTGTTCACCTTCTGATTACAGAGCACAAGTTCTGGACTTGCGGAGCGTTTACTAGGCGTCTGTTGTGAGGTGCGTAATGACATACACGTTTTGATTGTTTCCTTTCACCTGAAACACAAGTTGATAGATGTTTCTTATGGAACCACGGTTCATTGTTTTAAGTTTTTCTTCTACTAGTTGCATGCTAGAAAACGTGCTAATTCACATCATGAATAGTCATTGTGCGTTTGTTGATTTATTCAGTGAGTGTTAATGCTTTCTGAAAGTAGTGATTATTGGTATTTTCGTTGCACCATGGAAACATTCCAATGCTTATATGTGTTTATGGTTGATGTTGTTGCTGAGATTTTTGGATTTTAACTACTGATTTACTCTAACAGGAAGCTTCGAACATCACAATTAAAGATAAATCATCGGATGGTGCCTCATATCTACAACTGAAGCTCCCAGCTAGAACAAGACTGCACGAGGGCTTCTGGAATTTCTTGGAAAGATATGGTTACCGCTATGGAAGCGACCATACCCGGCCCCTGCTTGCAAGAGAGGTATTGTACTTTCTTCTTCTTCCTTTTGTTTACCTGAAGGTGCTTTGTTTTGTATTTATTTAACATTGTTGGTTAGAAGAATACATTTGTGAGTCTCTGCAAGGTGTCAATCGCTCATGTTATTTGATCTTATAGTTTACTGGATCCGTAAGGTCTTAATGCCTTACGTTCTTTCTTATTGCTTAATCATTCTATATTTCTCTGGTGATGTTTTATTTCTAGAAACTGATGATTACCTTCTTTCCATGTCCTTTTGTTGGTAAAACAATCAGGTAAAGGAAATCTTAAGACGGATTCCTGAAGAAACAAGAAAGAAGCTCACAGCGAAGGGACATATTCCTCAAGAAGGATACATCTTAGAGTATCTTCCTGTCCCGCCTAACTGTTTGTCAGTTCCAGAGGTTTCGGATGGTTCCAGCTCCATGGCAGTGGTAAGTTTCTCTAAAAATTCTTTATTGAGTTCATTGGCTTGTTTGCAAACTAACCCTGGATGTATGCCATTTTTTTGTTTTCAGGATCCGTCTAGAATTGAGCTAAAAGACGTACTCAGGAAAGTGGTAGCGATCAACAACTCCAGGTCTGGCGAGACAAACTTCGAGTCACATAGGGCTGAAGCTAACGAGATGTTTAGAGCTGTGGATACCTATCTTCAGGTTAGGGGTACTGCGAAGCCAACAAGGAACATAGACATGAGATTCGGGGTGTCCAAGATCTCAGACAGCTCTTCCTCCAAGGCTTGGAGTGAAAAGATGAGAACGCTGTTCATCCGGAAAGGTTCAGGCTTCTCTTCTCGCAGCGTCATCACTGGAGATGCTTTCAGGAACGTGAACGAGGTTGGGATCCCTATGGAGATTGCACATCGGATCACATTTGAGGAGAGAGTTAGTGTTCACAACATCGGGTATCTACAGGAGTTAGTGGACAACAAGATGTGCTTGAGCTACACACAAGGTTCCACAACCTATTCTCTGAGGGATGGTTCCAAGGGGCACACAGTTCTCAAACCCGGGCAGGTTGTTCATCGCAGGGTCATGGATGGGGACGTTGTGTTCATCAACCGTCCTCCCACAACGCATAAGCATTCTCTCCAAGCACTCCGGGTCTATGTGCATGAAGACAACACGGTGAAGATCAACCCCCTGATGTGTGGTCCTCTCAGTGCTGATTTTGATGGTGATTGTGTCCATCTGTTCTACCCTCAGTCTCTCACAGCTAAGGCAGAGGTAATGGAGCTGTTTTCAGTGGATAAGCAACTTCTTAGTTCACATACTGGGCAGCTGATTCTGCAGCTGGGTTTAGACTCGTTGCTGTCTCTGAGGGTTATGCTGGAGCAGGTGTTTCTGAACAAAGATTCTGCTCAACAGTTAGCAATGTATGGATCTCGATCTCTCCCACCACCAGCTGTAGTGAAGTCCAGTAAATCTGGCCCGGCTTGGACATTCTTCCAGATATTGCAGCTTGCCTTTCCTGAGCGTCTTAGTTGCAGAGGGGACGGGTTCATAGTTGGTGGAAGTGATTTGCTGTCGTTTGATTTTGGGGTTGAGGCGTTGGCGTCCATCATCAATGGAATCGTGACGGCAATCATGGTAGAGAAGGGTCCGAAGGAAGCTCTGGGATTCTTTGATTCGCTGCAGCCTCTCTTGATGGAGCATCTTGATCCCCAGGGATTCAGTCTGAGTCTGGAGGACTTATCTATGTCTAGGGAAGACATGGGTGTTGTTCACAACCTCATCATCCGGGAGATTTCTCCCATGGTGTCTCAGTTGAGGTTGTCGTATGAGGATGAACTGCAACTGGAGAACAGCATCCACAAGGTGAAGGAGGTGGCTGCTAACTTCATGCTCAAATCGTATTCGATGAGGAATTTGATTGACATCAAAAGCAACTCTGCAATCAACAAGCTGGTGCAGCAGATTGGCTTCCTGGGTCTTCAGCTTTCAGACAAGAAGAAGCTGTACACGAAGACTCTGGTGGAAGACATGGCTCAGTTTCATAAGAAAAAGTATGTCAGCAGTACTTCTTCCTCTGGAGACTTCGGAATTGTTAAAGGCTGCTTTTTTCACGGACTGGATCCGTATGAGGAGATGGCTCATTCAATTGCGGCAAGGGAGGTCATTGTCCGCTCTTCAAGGGGGTTAGCTGAGCCTGGGACGCTGTTCAAGAATCTGATGGCTGTTCTGCGAGACATAGTCATTACCAACGATGGAACTGTGAGAAATACGTGCAGTAACTCCATCGTGCAGTTCAAGTATGAGTTGAATGAGAATCAAGGTTTGTTTGAAGCTGGAGATCCTGTTGGAGTATTGGCAGCTACCGCCATGTCAAACCCTGCCTATAAAGCTGTGCTTGATTCTTCCCCAAACAGCAACTCATTATGGGAGCTAATGAAGGTAGAGTGTTCTCGGTTCTGTCTCCTCAATTAAGCTTTTGATTCTTCTGTTTTGTTGTATGCTCATACTCTCTTCTGTTTTTGTCCTTTTCACAGGAAGTTCTACTCTGCAAAGTTAACTTCCAGAACACTGTCAATGATCGGCGTGTGGTTCTTTACCTGAACGAATGCCGCTGTGGGAAAAAGTACTGCCAGGAAAATGCGGCTTACACAGTTAGGAACACACTGAAGAAAGTCAGTCTGAAAGAAACTGCAGTGGAGTTTCTAGTCGAGTAAGTTTTCATTTTAGTAACTTTTTTTTTTGTCACAGTCATTTTAGTAACTTATACTGTTCGTTTCAGTGTTTGTCTTTTCTGGTTCTTCTTTTACTTATCCTCTTCGCATTCGTCTATGTCTTTACTTGCATGCAGATACAGAAAGCAACAGGCGATTTCAGAAATATTTGGAATGGATATATGCCTACATGGCCATATTCATCTTAACAAGGTTTGAATTCTAATCTCTGTAATGTTAAAATCTATCTGGAAGGCTCTTGCTGCCATTGAAATACAATATTCCTAATTATCTTTTTTGAATCTTGCTCGTAATTGGTGTTTTGGTTTACTAGGCATTGTTGGAAGGGTGGAACATCACCATGCAGGACATACTTCAGAAGTGTGAGGATGCAATCAACTCGCTAGTCCAAAAGAAGAAGAAGAAAGCTGAGGATTTTAAGAGAATGAATTTGTCTGTCAGGTATGTATGTATGTTAATGATATGCTCTTCCTATGGACCTCGCCTCTGGTTGAATGAATTGATCTTGATTGTAGCCAGTTCTTTTTGTTTCTCCGTCTTATTACGTCTGGCTTCTTAAGTTTTGTAGTCTGATTGTGTTAAATTTTTTCTCGAATGAACAGTGAGTGTTGCTCTTTCCGAGATCCAGGCGCGAGCAAAGAATCCAATATGCCTTGCTTGATGTTTTCTTCCTACAATGCCACTGATCCTGATCTAGAAAGGACTCTGGATGTTCTCTGCAATACAATATACCCAGTTTTGCTCGAAACAGTGATCAAAGGTACTTGAAGAATGCTTTCATTATAGCTGTCAATAACTGAAATACTGTTGATTTATCGAACAGGGTAGAGTCTTTCCTTTGAAACCATTCTAGTTAGATTTATTGCCTGACGGATAAAAGAAATAAAAGCATTTTCCTCAACTAGCCTGAATGTGTTGTCTTCCACGTTGTAGTTGTGCTATCAAGCTTATGTTACAGTAGACTAATGTTTTCTATAATACTTCTGTCTCTAGGTGATCCACGGATTGCCTCAGCAAATATAATCTGGAACAGTCCAGAAACGACAACCTGGATCCGGAGTCGTCATGCATCCCGTCGAGGGGAGTGGGTGTTGGATGTCACCGTGGAGAAACCTGATGTCAAGCAAAGTGGTGATGCATGGAGGGTTGTCATGGACTCGTGTCTTTCAGTTTTTCATCTGATAGACACAAAGCGGTCAATCCCCTACTCCATAAAGCAAGTGCAAGAGCTGCTTGGGTTGTCATGCGCTTTTGAGCAAGCTGTTCAGGTGCTTAATTACTTTCTTCGTAATCCCTGCACTTAAAATCATGATTCTTCTGTCATATTTGCTCATTGTTTGTGTGAGGAAGTCAAAATGTAATATGTTGATTTGTTTTTGCAGCGTCTCTCAGCTTCAGTGAGAAAGGTCTCCAAAGGAGTTCTTAAAGAACATATCATTCTCGTGGCAAACAACATGACCTGCTCAGGGGATATGCTAGGTTTCAATTCGGGAGGTTACAAGGCTTTGACTCGATCCTTGAACATCAAGGCTCCATTCACAGAAGCAACTTTTATTGTTAGTCTTTTCGGTGCTTTAATGTCGAATTACATATTGTTTTCTAAGACTACATTCATGCTAACATTAGTTACTTCTTATGCTTTTAGGCGCCAAGGAAATGTTTCGAAAAAGCAGCTCAGAAATGTCATAAAGATTCTCTATCAACAGTCGTTGGGTCTTGTTCTTGGGGAAAACGTGTGGATGTTGGTACAGGTTCACAGTTTGAGCTTCTATGGAACAAAAAAGAGGTAAGACATTCTCACCAGAAAATCAGTTTTGTCTTATAAATATTTTTCGTGCAATCTGATGTTCTTTATTTGTCAACCTATCTGCAGACTGGTCTGGAGAATGATGAGGAAACTGATGTATTCAGCTTTCTCCAGATGGTAAGATCCACCAAAACTGCAGATGCGTACGTCTCTTCCCCTGGCTTTGATGTCACGGAGGAAGAAATGGCTGAATGGGCTGAATCGCCTGAGCGAGACGCTGCTCTTGGAGAGCCCAAGTTTGATGACAGTGCTGAGTTCCAAAATCTACTTGATGAAGGCAAGACTTCTCTATGGGACAATGGTGGCTCAGAATGGGGAGTCTCTAAAAAGACAGGTGGTGAGGAGAACACGCAGTCTGGTTGGGGAAATACTGCAAACGTTGAGAAGGAAGATGCTTCGTCTGGTTGGAACGTTAAAAAGGATGCTCAAGAAGCTACCAAGTCAGATTCATGGGGCGCTTGGGGATCAAAGACAAAAGACGATGCTGAAAATGCAACACCGAACTGGGGAACAACACCAGCTCAAAATGATTCGGTTTCCATAGAAAACATCGAGCCTTCTTCTGACGTTTGGGGACCCAAAGCCGTTTCAGACAAACCATGGGGGAAAAAGAGCTCTGAAACTGAGCCAACTCCTGCTGCATGGGGTTCTTGGGGTAAAAAGAACTCTGAAAGTGAATCAGCTGCTGCTGCTTGGGGCGCTAGTGACAAAAAGGACCAGGGAACAGAATCAGATGGTGCTGCTTGGGGTTCCGGGGCCAAATTGAACGAAGAAACGGAACCAGCTTCTGCTGCATGGGGCAAGAAGAACTCAGAAACTGTATCAGGTGGTGCGGATTGGGGTAATAGGGGCAAACGGGTTCCTGAAACTGAATCAGGTGCTGGTGGTTGGGCTTCTCGAAACCGGAGCTTGGAAACTCAGTCAGGTGGTGCTTCATGGGGTTCTAGGGATAAATCTAAATTTGAAACGGGATCAGGTGGTTCTGCTTGGGGCTCACAGGGAAAAAATAATTGTGAGACTGAGTCACGCTCCTCAGGTGCTGCTGCTTGGGGTTCTTGGGACAAGAAGAAACCAGAAACTGAATCAGGTGGTGGTGGTGCTTGGGGTTCTAAGGCTAAAAACAATTCTAATAGTGAGTCAGGCTCCTCAGGTGCTGCTGCTTGGGGTACTTGGGACAAGAAGAAACCAGAAGCTGAGTCTGGTGGTGCTGCTGCTTGGGGTTCTCTGGCTAAAAACAATTCTGAGACTGAGTCAGGGGCAGGTGCTTCTGCTTGGGGTACTTGGGACAAGAAGAAACCAGAAACCGAATCAGGTGGTGCTGCTTGGGGTTCTCAGGCCAAAAATAACTCTGAAACTGAGTCAGGCGTAGGTGCTTCTGCTTGGGGTAAGAAGAAATCAGATACCGAATCAGGTGGTGCTGCTTGGGGTTCTCAGGCCAAAAACAATTCTGAAACTAGTGCTTCTGCTTGGGGTAAGAAGAAATCAGAAACTGAACCAGGTGGTGGTGGTGCTGCTTGGGGTTCCAAGGAAACAAATAACTCGGAAAATGGATCAGATTCTGCTGCTTGGGGTAAAAAGAAGAGTGCTGAAGCTGAACCAGCTTCTTCTGTTGCTTGGGGTTCTTGGGGACAGCCAAGTCCCCCTGCTCCAGACAAGGATGTCCAAGAAGATGATGGAAACCCTTGGGTTTCATTGAAGGCGACCAGTAGCGCAGACAAGGACGGTAACGAGACAAGCCAGTGGGGAATTCCAACCAAGAGATATCCATCTACTGGCTCACAGTCACAGGGTGGTGGTGGCGCAGACTGGAAGAGGAACCGTCCTCCTAGGACCCCTGGATCTGAGGGTATTCTGGGTCCCATGTTCACAGCAACAAGACAGCGCGTTGACATGTTCACCTCTGAAGAGCAAGAGCTTCTCTCAGATGTCGATCCAGTGATGAGAAGACTCAGGAGAATAATGCATCAGTCCGGGTATGCCTTTCTAATTCATAAGCTCCATCCATCCAATTTCCAGTTCTATACGTGTGTAGTTTATGAAGTTGCAGATTCCATGTATATATATGTTAGGCTTCATCTTTGTAAACTCTTGTTGTTTTCAATGAAGGTACACTGATGGAGAACCAATCTCGGATGAAGACAAGACATATGTCCTTGAGCAGCTTTTGAACTACCATCCAGATAAAGATGCAAAGCTTGGTCCCGGTCTTGATTTCATCACGGTAAAGATTAGCTTTCACCTTTTATAGCATCTCTTCTGAAAGCTTACTTAAGCCTTATAGGTCTGATTGTGAATAAATATCTTGGTGTAGGTTGATAAGCACACGACGTTCACAGAGTCCAGGTGCTTCTTTGTCGTCTCAACCGATGGGACCAAACAGGACTTCTCATACAGGAAGTGCATCAACAACTATCTGGTGGAGAAGCATCCAACCCTAGCTGCAGAGTTCATGGAGAAGTACTTCAGAAAGAGGGACAACGCAAACAAAGACTCTCAACCTCAATCTCAGTCTATAGTTGAAGACTCTCAGCCTCAGCCTACTGGTAGTGAAGGTGGCGACACTCAGCCTCAGACTCAAGTTGAAGACTCTCAGCCTATTGGAAATGGAGGTGAGGACTCTCAGACAGAGCCTCAGGCTTAGGTCTTTTGGTAGGAAAGGTGAAAAAGACTCGTATCTATCAGACTTTGGACATCACCCACTCTTTTGTTTTGAGATATGTACATAAAGAGTGGAGATGATGCAGGTTTTTTTATCCACTAGGAAACTCTGATGTGAACTGCAAAACAAATGTGTAAACCGCAGTTGTCTAGTTGCAGGATCTCTTTTGTCTGAAAATAAGTCTTAGGATTCGGTCGGTATCTGGTTTAGTAGTTTGGAGTCTTTGCAGGGATTGTAATTGATTACCTTTAACTATTTATTTAAGCCAAAACAATGCATTAGCCATCTCATCCCCTCCTCTGACTTGATGCTTTTGTCTTGAGATTGACTTTGTAAACCATAAAAAAACCAAATCAAATCCTAAACCGTATTTAAACCGAATTGCAGAATCTAAACCGGTTACCAACAGGCCCAATTACGAAGCTTGAAAGCCCATTAACAAGTTTTATAAAAAAGGAAAAAAAATCTTTGTTTCCAAATCAAAAAGACAGATTCTTGAGTTGTCTCTCTCTCTCTCTTCAAACCAAAGCGCTAGCTACTTGTCCGTCCCTTTGTTTTCGAGAGAGAGATGTCTGGAGTCTTTGATGATTCGTTCGTTATACTCGGAGACGATGCATCCGAGTCTGTTCCTGTCTCATCCTCCTTCGACACCACTGCTAACGACTCCTTCTCAGCCTACGAAGCCCCTGTCCACGTAGATGACGATGTCTTCGCCGCTCCTTCTTCCGACTACGGAGCGTACTCCAACGGAGACGACGTCTTCGGATCCAACGGTGGACACGACGGTCCCATCTTGCCACCTCCCTCGGAGATGGAATCTGATGAGGGGTATGCTCTTAGGGAGTGGAGAAGGTTAGATCTGATCTGCAACTCTGAATCTTGATTCTTGTTTCGCTTTAAAGATTACAAAATTGAGTAAAGTTGATAACTTTAGTTAAGAGGATGATATGAATCTGTTGATTGGAGTCTCAATTTTTTATCTTGATGCTTTTAATTATGCAAGATGATGCTAATCTGCTTCTTGAGTAAAGTTGAATCCTTGTTTAGCTGTCTATTAGATCGGATCTGAGTTTAAGTTCATAGGATCTGTGTCACAAAAGACGCTTCTTGTTTGATTACTTTATCCCAGTGTTTTGTTTTGTAATGGGTTATTGAGTTGGTCGGGTGAATAGATCTGATCTCCCATATGATCAATGTGTTGCTGTGGTCTTATATTATGTGCAGACAAAATGCGATTCAACTTGAGGAGAAGGAGAAGAAAGAAAAGGAGTTGAGGAACCAAATCATCGAGGAAGCTAACCAGTTCAAAGAGGATTTCCACAAGAAGAGGGAGCTAACTTGTGAAAACAACAAAGCAGCTAACAGGGAGAAGGAAAAGGTTTGTTTTTTTTATATTCACTCTTTTACTAAAAACTGTAGTTTGAATCATCTGTTTCTCAATCTGCGTTGTTGTCATGTGGTTTGGTGAGAATTGTCTTTACAATACACAACTGTCTATTCGCAACCAATCTGATATGTTTTAGTCTTGTGTAGTTAATGCGAGTCTATATATTAGCTGCATAGTGTTGGTTGAACTCTATTTTACTCATACGTTTGTTTTGTCTTTGAACACTTAAAGCTGTACATGGAGACCCAAGAGAAGTTCTACGCTGAAGCCAGCAAGAACTACTGGAAGGCAATCGCAGAGCTAGTTCCCAAGGAAGTTCCGACGATAGAGAAGAGAAGAGGGAAGAAAGAGCAAGACGCTAAGAAGCCAACAATCTCTGTGATTCAAGGTCCAAAGCCTGGTAAGCCAACCGATCTCTCAAGAATGAGACAGATATTGCTGAAGCTCAAACAGAACCCACCAG
Organism: Hirschfeldia incana; assembly: GCA_026261945.1. Taxonomy (NCBI): domain Eukaryota; kingdom Viridiplantae; phylum Streptophyta; class Magnoliopsida; order Brassicales; family Brassicaceae; genus Hirschfeldia; species Hirschfeldia incana. The sequence goes on from JABCMI010000007.1 coordinate 10,977,196, forward strand.
CTCACCTGAAACTCGCTCCTCAACCTCCACCAGAGGCGGCTGCAGCAGCTGCTGCTGCTACTGCTACCGCTCCTCCAAAGAATGTTCCTGAAACCAAGCCTGCCGAGGCAGTTGCTGCTGCTTAAGAAACCCTCTTTTGTTTTTGTTCTTTTTCATTTGCTTTCATGTACGTGATTCTCTCTTTGCATTCCATTATGTGTGTGATATAAACAGCTTTATGCCCTATCGGTTTATACTTTATGACATTCATGTTTGAATTCAATAAGAGGAGTGGTTAATATAACAAATCAACTGGTTAATGGATCCATTCATCAACCATAGAGGAGACTTTAGTCCTAACGAGAGTGGAAAGTGGAGAGGTTTACATAAAATGTCAAAACGCTACTTCACATAACATAACCAAACTCGTGTGAAGAAAGAAACTCACAACAATAATAATAAAAAGACAAGACGATCTCAAAGGTCAACGGTTTTACAAATTTTCATCTCCCTTGTAAGCTTGAAGGAGACCTGCAACCACCTCTCTCGCTGCCTGCATCATCTTCCTTTTCGCTAGCCTCTAAGCAAACGCCGTTGTTGTTGTTGTAGACACTGATCTCTGAGCTCGCGTTGCTGCTTGTAGCTAGTGGAGAGTCTGAAACATTCATTGGTGGTCTTCCACGAGTATGTCCAGATCTCACACTGTACATTGATGATGCTGGAATGTTTGTCATTAGTGGTCTCAGATTCCCTGGTATGGTTCTACGTATATCCTGTTAACATCACAGTGTTGATTCATCAAATGCCTTATTAGGAATATTCTGGAAGAGAGAAAGAGACAGAGAGATGACGCACCATATGCCTTATAGCCATATCAAGGGACTTCTTGGAGAGTGTTCTTCCAAAGCCAGCACTGTCTGGTGAAGAGGACTTTGCAGACAAGTTACCTTGAGGAGAACTCTTGTCATCTGATCTTGGAGGAGCCAGTTTCCGCATGTTCACTACTCTCTCAACCATTTTTGTTCCCATCAAGACAGGACTCACATTGTCATTGGCTCTGGAATATCCACGGTTCACTGCAGGAACAGAGCTACCGCTAGTGTGCATTGGTGTCCTTCCTCTTGACGGTGAACATGACTGCCTCCTCGGTCTTCCTCCCGCAGGACCACTTGGCTCAACTGAAGCAGAGCGTGGGCTTGGAGCTCCGGGTCTGCCTCTTGTTGCTGAAAGTGGCCTTTCTGGTAACGTGGTTCTCAGATTTGGAGGAGTTTCTAGTGAGAAGCCAGGCATGTCTGACGGCTTCCATGGCCTTGACCTCACTGTGGGAGAAGCGGCACGTGATACAGCAGGGGTTTTAGATGGTGTTGGCATAGTCTTTGCAGCTGGAGAAGAAGGCTTGACTTGGGATACAGTCGGCTTTGCTGTAGTGGTTGCAGAACTGATTGGACGGCGAGTTGGTGTAGCTGACCTCGATATGGTTTTAGGAGGAGGAATTGTGGATCTTGACGTTGGTGTTGAAGATCTAGCAGTAGATCTTGACAGGGGCGTCGTGGACCTTGAAGGTCCTGCAGATTTTGTGCCGGTGGTAGGGGTAGATCTAGCTGTTGAACCAGCAGATGATCTTGTAGTTGAAGTAGTCGGTTTAGATGCAGTAGGTGTGAGCCGAGATGAACTTGCTGACCTACTCAGTGATGCAGGTTTAGTCGTTGCAGATGATACAGTGGACCTGGAATGAGTCAAAGAAGGTCGTGTGGTTGAGGAGACGGTGGTTCTACTAGAGGTGGGTGTTGAAGGCCTTGAGGGTTTCGAATTAGTTGTCAGTGTTGATGATCTGCCAGTGGGAGTGGCGGGTCTTGACCCAGGTCCTCCAGATGATGAAGGTCTCCGAGTTGCTCCACTAGAAGAGCTCAGTCCAGGTGATGAAGTCGGTTGTCTAGATGTTAGATGGTTCCTTGCAGCAGGCTCTGATGAGGAATTCGCCAGCTGCAACGAAAGCAAATCACAGGTTACCATAACAAAGTAATGATTCCAAATATAGAAAAACACTAAGAGATATAACAATGGAACTTATTTGTTCAATTTAAGTGTGTACAAAACAAGAATCTGATGAAGAATGTGCTATAACAATCCATAACAACATCCAACACAACACAAAGGATAAGTGTGGGTTTTATTGGTGAAAAACATGAAATATAAGCTTGATGTATTTTGCTCAAAAAAAATAAAATAAATAAGCTTGATGTATAATCATATCAAACTGATGCTGCATTGTGGGTTTAATCAGTAATGGTAATCCATAACATTTAACAACAAGAAGGTTATTTTAACATTGGTTGCATTATGTTTAGATGTTTATCTAGAATCCAGGGTTTGATAACAAAAAGAGGTAAGAGTAAGGAAAAACATTATTACCCTAGAATTCAATGAAGCTGGGCGGCTCTTTGAATCACCACTCTGACTCATCTTAGTCCTATGTGATTCCATCTCCAGGGACGGAAACAGAGGAGTGCCTGGAGGAGTAAGAAGCCTTCGAAAGACCAAGAAAAATTGGGGTGTGAATGTCTTAAAGAGATATGCTACAATTAACAACTTCCACATTGTTTCTCGGTATCATTCTTCATACACACAAAAAAACACTATACAGCGAAGCTATCAAAAAGGTAAAGAGTTCCATATTCCGACGCCAAAATTCAAGTCCATTGGATTCAACACATTCCTAATATAGACAATGATGAAATGCGAAGACACATCAGCATCACCAAGAAACGAAACATTTTGAGGTTAAATACACCAACTAGTAACCATACCACTAAAGCTATATATCATTTAAAATACTAATTATACAATCACAAAGATTACTTAAACCACTTTGCACTTAAGATGGCTCAACACGTGCTCACAAACTAATACTATGAACCAAACCGACACAATATGTAAATATCTTAAGCTTCAAAACGAAAATTTGTGGGTGAAGAAGTTACCATTCATAGTCATTTTTATCCCCTTCAGAATTGAGAAAATCATCTGGAGGACCTGTCTTCCGTGCCGGAGCACCTCCACCACTTGAGAGGTTGAACACTGGTGAAGTTCCAGGCTTTGAACCTATACAGAACCAAACCCATCAAGCCCAAATCAGAAAGACACCAAATCAAGGTTGCCTTGTCTCCACAAATGTTACCTAAAGGAGTGTCGAACTCATGAGGGTTGTTGAGAAGGAGACTGTTATTATCCTGCTCCTTCTCACGCCGTCTCATCTCAAGAAACAAAGAGAGCTCTTCATCTTTCTCAGCCATCATAGAAGCCCTGAGCTGTTGCCTCTGCTGCCTCTCTGCTGAATCCATCAACAGAGACGACTCTTGTGCCCTAAAACTTCGATTCATCTCTCTCTCTCCTCAAAGTACCAAACTTTACAGATCACTAATTAAAAAAATAAAACTAAACTTAACTTCCAATTTACTTCCAATATCTCCTAATCTAAAACTCAAACTAAAGAAACCCAACACGAAAAAATCGAATCTTTCACACTCGTGTAGACGCTAATTTGCAACACATTATCACTTGAAAGTAAAGCAAAAAAATAAAAGTGAAGTTTTTTAAAAGAAAGACACGACCTTTCTCAAAGAAACCGCCATTGTCGAGGAACGGAGCTCAATACCCACTACGAATTAACGGACGGAAAAAGAAACCCAGCAAGCAAAGAGAGAGAGAAAGTGAAAAATTGGTAGATTTTGGAGATCGAGAGAGAGAGAGAAGAAAGTGTTAGAGGGAGTGGCATGGGAGTGTAATTATTGATCTTGAAGAAGGGTGAAATTGGAAACTTATTTACATTTTTTAATTAAGATTTGTTGAGGGGACGGGACAACTCTGGACTGATGCCTCTGCTACCTAATGTGCTCTCAATTGTTTCTATCGCTTCAAGCCTAAGGATTTGTTGATTCTCTCTGCATTCTGCATCTTCCATGTTTTTTTAGCTACTCAATCATTTTTCCGATGTTGTCCTGTTTAATTCTATGTGGAATCATAACCCTATGATTGTAGAACTAGTGTGAGATCCATTATAAGCTTGAGATTATTGTGCTTGTTGACATTATTGCAATGTAGTTTAGTTTGCTGAACCACAAAATATAAATAATGTTTTTAATTAGATGAATTCAGATTACTTAATTTGAAAAAAAAAAGAAACTAGAAGCCTAAAATTAATTTAGTTTGGAACCAGATTTCTAATAGAGATGGATTATTATACTCAGTTCAACACCTAATTAGCAAACAAGTTGTGATTTAGTTGAACATCTAATATAGTTCAGAAACCATATTTAGCCCCAAAAGACTGTGATTAGGTCCTTAATCTGTCATTGATTACCTACTAATTAGGTATATACTATTTTTTTATAATTTCTATTGTTAATTAGTGATGAATTGAAAATGAAACATCATGTTTAAAAAAAATGATGGGTCAATATTTTGACAAGTTGGCGAGTTTAGATTGATGTTTGTTTATTTGGTTATCAGCCTACATCAGTATACTTTTGAGTTATCTAGCTCAACTTTCGCTAGTACCTTTTATGCAGATTCATTTCTAACACACTCTACAATATCTTAAGATTTACTAATTTATATTATTCATAACTAGTCTATTTAAATAATCTTACGTAGCACAGAAATAAACAAGTTTTTTTTGCTACGTGAATGTGTTGTAAGATTTATGCTAGCTAGTTTGTAAATGAATTGTTTAATTTTTTGGAGGAGTCAATATCATAATTTGTGGAATGGACTAGCCAATGTTACAACTTACTACAGATGTGCGTGTGTTCCATACCTAGGATTTTTGTGGTCTCGCTGACCTAATAAATGAGAAAAATGAATGTAACAAAATTCAATGGTCCAGACTCCAGCGAGCCCAGCTTTGGTCCAAGATATTCAAACAACGTACACAATACACATTCTGTCTAAAGCCCATCTGGTCCAAATAAGTATTCTTTGCTACTGTTTATTTGTATTTTGTTTTGTTTCTGTGAATCATCAACTTTTTTTTCTAATCAGATTGTCAAAAGTCAATAGAAAACAACTGTTTTTAATTTTCACTTTACATGTCATATGAAATTTGCATCACCTCCACGTGACGACCTTATTCCAAGTTGCAAAATCTAACACAACCATCATTAATGTCGTCGCGAAAGAGAAGTTTTCAAATGGCACAAATAAAATAAAAGATGGAACATCTAAATAATTACTTATTAATAGAGAAATTGCAGTAGAAACTAGAAACACATTGAAAAAGACTCTGAAACCATAATTAAAATAACCCAAATGGTGGGTTTTCTCCCACGTATTTTTCTAACGACAATCATCGAAACGAAACTAACATAACATAACTTTATAGTAATAGGTGTATTATATCGTTGTTTAAACCGACTGGTTCAAAATTTTCAAACCGGCCGGTCTAACTACAAAAGATGAGGTTGATTTAATTAGCTCTTGTCCCGGTACCACCACCACCACCATCGTGTCCGTTATTTCCACCGTGAAACGCCGATGAGAAATTGGTGTTTATATCAGAATACATGGAAACAACCTTAGAGATGTTTCCGTTGAGTTCTTGGATCAAAGCGACGTTCTTGGACATGTTATCTGCCATTCTCGATTGATGATTGTCGTTGACCTGCTGGATCAGTGATCTGTTCCTGTCCAAAACCGATTGCACTTGTCTGAAATTCCGATCTAGACTCTCCCACATCGCCGGATCTTCTCCTCCTCCCTGCTCCGCCTCCTCTGCTACGTTCCTCCGCCGCTTCGTTTCGCTGTTCCTCTTCATTTAAATGATTTTTTTTCAAATTAATTTTATCAACCGAAGATATCGAAATTGCGTTCTTCCTTTTTACGATGCACTCAAGAAGAAAAAAAGATATTTATAGTAAATTTCTTTCAGACAAGATGAGACACAGAGGCAAGTAGTTCTGTGTAATCACCACGTCCCCTAGTTAGCGCGTGTATCTCACATAGACGTATGGTATTGATTGTTGAAGAACACGCGCTTAAAAAACAACTGGAAAGATGTGAAGTGAATAAAGAAGAGCGCTTTTTCTGCACTTTCTGAATTTTTAATTAATTTTAAAACGGAGAGATGATAAGGATCTACAATGATTCTCTAACTTGAGAAATATCTCAAGATATTTATATGAAAGGTGTATATGGTGTACAGATTGCCACGGTGAAGAACAAGGTTCACACAATCACAAACGCATGCATGATCTTACTTCTCAACTCCTTAAAACGCGCCTTTGATCTGGTCAGCACTTCGGGTTTATTCGTCAGACATTTACTAAAAACAAACCTAAATCTCTCACATCAATAATGCTAGACATTACACGAAATCTATATTTGTTTTGCTATTGGTTAATGGCTTTGAATGTAATGCAGTTAAAATACAGGAGAAATACAGATCAATTAAAATGCAGATCATACTGCATTTATTTACCATTCAACATTTAAATGCAGATCATTTAATTTGCAGTATAATCTGCATGCAGGACATTACAACAAAGGAAACTAATGATCTGCAAATATTCATGAAAAAGTGCTGGAATTTATGCAGATCACCAATGAATGATTTTTTTTTATTAATTATTAATAAACTCTCTACTACTGTATATGTATTTTTCTTTTAGACTCTTTAGTTCATTTTATTTTTATTCTGATAATAAATAATATAGTTAAAATAACTAATACTTGTTAATAAATTTCTATTTTATAATATTTTATATAATTTAGTTTAACAAATTCATATATTTTATTTGGTGATTTAAAATTTATTATCTGAATCAACTAACTTATATTTTCAGTTTAGATATATCGTTTAATATATTTTTAACATTTTCAAAATATGATAATCTAGTTAATTCATTTATCAAATAAATTTACATTTGTTTTGTAAAATGTTTTAGACATGTTCAATTATATTTATATTTTATTAAATATTTAGTTTATGTGAATCAGATTTATTAGAACAAAAAAAAATATTATTCAAACTTTTGACTATTATATTTTCTATGTTGTGTTACTACTAACATAAAAAGAATAAAATAGTAATATCACAAAATTATTAAATAATTATATTTAAGCACACATATGTTCCAATAGAAATTACGTTTTTTTGTGAATATAAGATAAACAAAATAACCTTTTTAACTAATATTTTTTATTAAAATCAATGTCTTTATTATGAATATCATATCTGTAAAATAAATTAACTATGTATTATTACTTATATTAGATATTTACATATAAGTGTACAAAAAATATTTAAATTATTCGGATTCTTTGGTTTATTCGGTTAGATCGGTTATATACCGAACCATATTCATATACTGCGGTTTATAAAAATTTACATATATTTGGTTTATTCAGTATTATCAAATCCAAACCACTTTTTCTATTTCGGTTTGGTTTGATTTTAATTGGTTTATTTATTTTGTTAATACAAAAACACATATCAAAATCAATAATATTAGTTCTATAGTTGTGATGAATTTCATATAATTTAAATAATTATTACTATTTTATATAATAATTTGTATTTTTAGATATTTAATTAAATAATTTTATCGCTTAACATCCGATTAAATAAACTATTTCGATACACTAGTTAAACTAGTTTAAATATTTATTACTATTATGTAATATTTTGTATTTTTTAGATATTTAATTTAATAATTTTATTGTTTAGCATTCGATTAAATAAACTATTTCGATACACTAGTTAAACCAGTTTGAAAATATTATTCAAACTTTTGACTATTATATTTTCTATGTTGTGTTACTACTAACATAAAAAGAATAAAATAGTAATATCACAAAATTATTAAATAATTATATTTAAACACACATATGTTCCAATAGAAATTACGTTTTTTTGTGAATATAAGATAAACAAAATAACCTTTTTAACTAATATTTTTTATTAAAATCAATGTCTTTATTATGAATATCATATCTGTAAAATAAATTAACTATGTATTATTACTTATATTAGATATTTACATATAAGTGTACAAAAAATATTTAAATTATTCGGATTCTTTGGTTTATTCGGTTAGATCGGTTATATACCGAACCATATTCATATACTGCGGTTTATAAAAATTTACATATATTTGGTTTATTCAGTATTATCAAATCCAAACCACTTTTTCTATTTCGGTTTGGTTTGATTTTAATTGGTTTATTTATTTTGTTAATACAAAAACACATATCAAAATCAATAATATTAGTTCTATAGTTGTGATGAATTTCATATAATTTAAATAATTATTACTATTTTATATAATAATTTGTATTTTTAGATATTTAATTAAATAATTTTATCGCTTAACATCCGATTAAATAAACTATTTCGATACACTAGTTAAACTAGTTTAAATATTTATTACTATTATGTAATATTTTGTATTTTTTAGATATTTAATTTAATAATTTTATTGTTTAGCATTCGATTAAATAAACTATTTCGATACACTAGTTAAACCAGTTTGATCTGCATTTGTTCTGCATGATCTGCTTGATCTGTGTTTGTTCTGCATGAACTGCATTTTGTATTTGATCTACATTTTTCTGATCTGCGTACCATTCGGAGCCAATAACTTAAGATCTTAATAGCAAGTTTGTAGCAAATAAAAGCATGCAGAAAAACTGCGATTTAGAGTCTGACTGTATGGTATTTATAGCGTAAATGAGTGGAATAAAAAATTTTAGTTACTCTACTTCCCGCTACTTCAAACCAATCAGGTAGAAAAGAAAGACATAATATTTACTCTCTTTCTCGCTGAAAACAATTATTAATGTTTTGTCTTTTCTTAGTTAGTGGATTAAATTTTCCCACTTCCTTTTGTAAGAGTAACGCAGAATAACATCACAAAATATTATTATATTAGTTTAACTTTTTCTGTTACTCTAAGTTCCTCTAACTTTTTCATTTCTCATACCTCTAATTTACTCTGCAAATTTTCCTCCAGGTTACGCTATATTGTTTCCCAGTCACAACCTTAGTCTCTATTAACAAGGTATTTAGATATGTGTAAAAAAACTTTATTACTATTAGATTTTTAGTCTATTACGTCGAATCAATCATTTTTATTTGTAACTCTTAGAAAATCAATGTAGCGAGAAAAGATCATAGAGTTGTATCTGTGAAATATATGCACTAAGAACATGATTATCTCACGGTTCTAAAGGAGATTTTGCAGTGGACCGCACTTTTTTGTAAAAATCGTATGCAGAAGTCGTAAAACAAGAGTTGTTTTTGGTCTGTTTATTGTACTCTCTGCGGGTTTTACTAACATGTGGCGAATCACGATTGTTTTTTTTTATTATTTTTATTGTTTTTTTATTTTAAATCAGACAACACAAAATTATAAAAAAATCAATAAACCCAAAAAAGTTTTAGCGATAATGGTCTAGTGACCCTATTAAGAGTTTGATTCCTGTAAGCTGAGTCATGAGATATTCTTTTTTGTTTTGAAACGCCATATGATTAGGTTCTGGCTTCAATCCATATCCGCAATTCTTAGTCATCAGTTTTACCAAAATAATAGTTTAAATTTTTTGAGTTTGTGTTTGAGTTAACACTTAACATAATAAGCAAAAAAATATAACCTAATTTACAAGCAAAAGAGAACCTAATTTATGTTATACATCAATTTTCAGATGGTGCCTATATAATATAGGCTATATCACAAGAATCGCATTACTGTATAATAACTATTACAGTGATGATGTAAATGACTATAAACACCATGACAATGTCAACACACAAACAACTCGAAATCATCAAAGAGAATAAAAGATGAAGAAGCAATAAAGAGTTTAGGACCTGAATTTAATTAGATTCCCATCCTTTTCTTCGTATTTTCAGCCTCATCTGCTATCCATCTGATTTTAAACGTGGTCGGTAGCATTGTTCTATGTGTAACTCTGTTCCTCGATTATAGAAACAAGTAAACTGTGGAATTAGTAGGGCTGAGCACAAGGCGTACTTGCTTGGTGTATTCAAGTTAAGAAAACATGTGAATTACGAAATTTTTGTTTTTATAATAAAGAAGACAAATAAAAAATCTATATGCATATTTCAATATATAAATATTGTATAATTTTCATGATAACAAAAATGCCTTCTCTAAACAAATAAAAGGTAATAACAAGTCATGTAAATTTTTTTTTTAATACTTATTACTATGAAATAGATGACGATGAATATTTTAATATCAAGATAAATACGAAAAAATAACAAGTATAAGAAAAATAAAGAATATTTGTATCCAATTCTAAATACAAATAAAAGAAAAGATAAATATAACAAATAATTAATAAATCATGTAACAAATGGTAAATAATGGGGCAAGTAACGGAGCACAACAAGTCAAGTACTAAAAATAATAATGATATTTGATATTTGATTTGGTCTTGCGAGTAATAAAAATTGTCTACTTGTTATTTATCTTGACAACACAGAGTACTTGAATTTTCAAGGCAAATACGAATCGAGTAACGAATTTAAGGCGAATAACGAGTAATGATGCCCAGTCCTAAAGGAGATGAAGACCATTTGACCAAAACAGATTTGTATCACAGTCAAAAATTAGTTGCTTTTTAATGTCAGAAAAACTGTGATAATGGGTTTTCAGAAAACATCAGTGAAAAACAAATTAGTTGTTTCAGTTTCTTGCAAACCGTTTCACAATGAAAATCATGTACCAGATGAAACTTAGGATGCCCTCTTAAAAACAAAATGAAACCATGTAATAAGAGCTACACACGCCAAAAAATGAGCTCACTTTGAAGATCAAAAGCTTAAAGACTACATAAGAAAAACCAATTGAAAGATGACCAATAAAATGCCTCACAATGGCTGTAACTTAAACATGTTTAGTTGTTTGGATGCTCTAAATCAAACAGTTCTATCATTTTGTCGAGACTTTGAAATCTCATTAAATTACAAACTACTTTAAAATCATTTATTAAATTCAATTGCTATTGTTACTGTTGTCTTACATTCAATCATTCAACACTGCAGGCTCTTCTTTTGACTTGGGTTTGTTCGGTTGAATTTGAACCAAGATTCTCAGTTTAAAAACAAGAGAGGAACAAGGCTACTACTAGTTTTGATGATCTAGACTTAAAAGAAGACAGAGCTAACACCCACACACGCTAGAGTAGAGTCTTTGAACAAAAGAATGAATCATCAGGACAGAGATTGAAACAATAAAAACATCCTAATTAACTAAGAATCAGAGTCGTCATCCTCTGGATCCTCCACTGATGATTCCGCTTCCTCTTCTTCTCCTCCTACTGCCACTGTAATCAAATCTAACAATCTCAACAACTACAAACCAAGATAACGAAACTAAGAACCAAAATACGCAAAGGAAGAAAGAAGCAAACCTTCAAGCTCTATTTCCCTAAGAATGGCATTAAACTGGTTCCTCAACTCACGCAACTCCACAAGAGCTCTTTGAATCCGCTGAATGAGATGAAACTCCGCCGTTGGAGCTGCGGGGACAGGGGCAGCCACCGGCCGACGCTGAGCAGACGGAGGAGGAACTTCGTTGTATAAAGGAGGGTCAACAACAACTGGTTTTTGAACAGCATCAATGTCTTCCATCTAACCAACAAAGAAGACAAAAGAAAGGTGTAAACTTTCAGACAGACCCAAAGAAGAAAAACCACAAGTAAAGTGATCCAAAAGGTTTAAGCTTTCCGACAGACCCAACAAGTAAAGTGATCAACTTTCATCAAGACAAACCGTTTAGGTATCATAAAATCAATTCCAGATCAGATTTTGAAAATGCATTTAGGGTTTATACAAGGGGTTATGCAGGTAGGTGTGATGACACACAATGAGAACCGATGGAGACGAAGAGAGAACGAAGGCTTACCCGAGACGGTGTGATTAGCGGTTGCTGGGTGGTTTGAGCGGTTGAGACGGTGAAAGAGGAGTCGCGAGTGTGAAGGAGGAGAGACAGATTCGACTGTTGAGTGTCCCCGACAGATTGACAAGAGATGATGATGGCCACGGGCTTAAAATTAAATCAAGGTTTTCTCGAATAAATAAAAACAAAATAAAAATAAAATTCCGAACCGAACTGTACCATCCCGGTTCAATTTTATTTTATATTTGTACACCGGAACTGTAATTACCATGAGAACATCTCAAATCCATTAATATTTTTGACTCTATGATAGCATTTAGAGCCAATTTCATAACAACTTATTGTCATTTTCCTCTGTTTTTAATACTGAATGAAAAAACATTTTAATTTTATTTTATTCAATAATTTGAAGATTGTGATTATAATAAAATGCGTTGGAACAAATTTCATCTCCATTATTATGATTCTTTATTCTAGAGCAAACTATAGTATTAGAAATAGTCTGAAGAAATAAAGACTAAATGTACGCGAATTGAAAGAAATTGTTATGAATGATCAAATAAATGTTGTGTATAAGTATGTGTATTGTGATTTAAAGCTTTTTCCAATAGTTTTTCTTTTAATAACTTGTTCTACTTAATAGTTTGATTAAAGATTAAATGATACTTTTTAATGTGATTTAGTGTTGCATAAATAGACTGTAAGAAATTCGTAATATGCATAAAATGTCCAGTCATAATTATGAAAAAAATAATAAATTACTTTAATTTTTTTAAAAAATAAGATTAATAAAAGTTTTTCTTTAAATTTATTATGAGAATAATTCTCCCACCTAACAAACAATAATACATGTCTCATAGTCATAGACTCATAGTACGTATCAATAACCTGTGTCACTACTGTGTATACAAAGAATGATAAATGTCAAATCCTGGAAGCACCAAGAGACCAAAGAATATATAAAACTGTCTGTAATTATTCTCATCAACTCGTGATAATTATTCTATAAAGTCAAGGCCTTTCTCACTTGCAAGACCCAAAGTGCAAACTGCATCACCCAAAGCCTCGCTTCCACAGAGAAGCCTTCAAGCCATACCTTCAACCACTGCACCAACGACTTCTTCTGAGACCACTTCGCCTCCATCACCGCTTCAGCAGACACTTTCCCAACGATCAAGAACGACTCAAGCGACGAACCTTTCACCAGCTCATTGTTAACCGACCTGAGACAGTCGTTTGTCTTCAGCATCAGAAGAATAACACGTGGCAACCTCCTGAGAAGCTCAGAGATTTGAGGGAAGTACTGTGAAGCATACATCTGCAGCTCTGACCTATCTTCTTTAGTGCCTTTGATGACCAAATGATCCACTGATGTGTTAACAACTTGCTTCCAAGGCCTCATTGTGAGTATCCCAGCGAAAAGCACGTAGAGATCATCTCCAGCTCCTAGCTTAGCACTGTGTTGTTTAATGGCGTTAGCGTCTGAGAAGACCAGGGCTTTCCATAGTGAAGCATAGTTGAATCTTGTGTTGAAGTCAAGCTCCTTGTATAAGCCATGGTCAAGAAGGACTAGCTGCGGTTTTTGCTTGCCGTATATGTTTCTTTTACCAGAAGGACGAACAATCAAGTTAGCAGCGTGTGGATCACAATGCACAAAGCCATGTTTAAACATCATCTCTGCAAATGTTTGACTCACCTGCAAAGAAGAAGAGCTTAGCGGATATCAAAAAGATATGATAAAAGATCAAAGGTGGGAGAGCTTACTAGCTTTGAAACTTCATAAGGTTGAATCCCAAGCTTCTTGATATTAGCAACATCATTGACTTGAGCACCGTCCATGAACTCCATAGTCAACAGCTTAGAGGAGCTCAAGTTCCAATAGACTGTTGGTGCATAAACATACTCTGCAATATGGGGAGACATCTTCCTAAAATTATCCAGACATTTCTCACTGTTTTTCGCCTCTACCAAAAAATCTAGTTCCTGATCAAAGAATACATTAATATAAAAAAGAAACAAGCAATTAAAACATCAACCAAGTGACAGAACCATATACAATGCTTCAGGCTAGACAGTGAATCAAATACACTGATTAAACACATTGAAGCAACTATCTTATGTTGTGAATAGGCTAAAGAGACTAACCTTTGGTAAACTTTCACTCATTTCATCTAGCAACCACCTGTGTATATGAGCCAGCATAGTATAAGCTATTGTAAGAGACGTGAACTATGGATTGTGTGTCTAAAGGAGATGAGAAAGAGACTGCACCTGTAGTCAAATGATGGGAAGATCCGGTGCAAGGTGTTCACTATAACTCCAACAGCTGCTGTATCCGCAGCTGCAGTGTCTGTCATGTGCGCATGCTGAACCTGAAGAAAAACAGATTCAAGATAACAAATAGAGTGAGTACCTAAACACTCTTAACAATGGATTTGTAAAAGGAAGTAGTTCCATAGAGGACCTTGACAGCAACTTTTTCCCCGGAATGGGTGCGAGCAACATGAACTTGAGCAAGGGAAGCACTTGCAATAGGAACAGGGTCAAACTCAGCAAACACCTGGATATAAAAATACATAGATGAAACTTTAAATGTGTGTTTACTGGTTATACAAACTTAAATTTAAGTATTGATAACAGCGCGTACTTTGTCTGGCGTCTCTCCAACCTCTTTCTTGAACACCTCACACACTTGCTCATAAGAAGAAACAGGGCATTTGTTCAACATCGACTCCCTCATAGTATGAACATACTCCTCAGGCACAAGATAATCCTTAGAAACATTCAAAAGCAGAAACACGTAAGGTGATAACAACATTCTTTAATTCTCTAAACGGTACATAAAAGAGCATAGCTTATTACATACTAATTGTCCAATATGCTGGCCGAGTTTGATATAGATCCCTCCATTTTTGAAACAGAGCTCTTGAAGCTTCTGAGCTGACCTTAGGTGGACTTCATGTTTGACCTGAGCCTTCTCACTGCTTCCCTCAGCCAAACCCAACAACGAGTACTCATAATCTATTACACAAACACAAACCACAATATACATAACGTTAACTTCTTAGGTACCAAAGTAACATTTGCTTAAATAAAAACCAATCTCAATTCACAAACTACTCAAAAGGACAAAAGGGCATTGCAAACAATACAAATCATGTTAGAAAGTTTGGTTCTTTGTAATTTTTGCCGTACCGAAAGCGATGGAGGCGGCAGTTACGGTGTTGCGGAAGAGGCGGACAGGGATGTTGGTGCAGAGCTTGAGAGTTTTTGATGGGTCTTCGGAGGAAGCAATGAAGGCGGCTCCGGAGCCTCCGCATACGGCGGAAGCAACAAGGAGGAGCTTTGTACGGAGGGATCTTGCCGCCATGGAAGAAGCACGCACTCCCCCCCGAGGTGGATGATCCGACAAGGCTAGCTAAATTTGCGTTGCATCTGTTTTGTCGTGGGAGCGACTCTAAAGTCTTGCTTGTATTGGGCTTTAGTTACTGGGTCATTAATGGGCCTGGTGTTTGACAGATATACGCGTTGTCTCTTCGGTCGAGAGGTTAGGCGATGGATTTTGTTGTGGGTTCGTCTGTTAAATATACTAACACACGGATATGACTCTTAATATACATTAATTTTAGTTTAAAATATAAATGTTTCTAGTTTTTTTTATCCATTTTACTAAATAATAATTACTATACCGAGGAAACTGATTATTATATATCATGTCGTTTACGCTTAATTATATATAATTAAATATCAGAAAAAAATAGTTGTTTAAAGAATTTAAACTTGCGGTCATAAGGCCAGGCACGGCTCTAGAACAATTTAAAATGTCTAATTAAATTCCGTTTACATTAAACAAAAGAAAATGAGGACATAAGTTCGAAAGTGTTAGCTTCCTTTCAAGTGATTTTAAACGTTTTTAAAATGTTCAGGTTACTAATAGTGCCACTAATTATGGAGTTGGTGTATGTTCAATGGATAAAACTAATTTTATAGGCGTAGTGTATGTCTTTGGTGCGTTGAGATGGCTTGACTTTGGGTTAATGTCTCTCTCTTTAGTTCCGGTCAGTTTCGTAGGCCTAAACTCTTGACTTTCAAATTTCAGAGCCGTCGTATTTGTAATTTCTTTCTTTATTTATTTAATTTTATTCGTGAAAATTCATTATATGGTTGGTCCTACGTTTATAGTTCGCAACTTCATGCCCATGTTTAATGTTTTTGCTCATGCATAGTGTATCGTATCATCGTATTTTTATATTGCGCCGTAAATCTGAACGTCGCTATACAAGAAACAAACAAACAACTATAACATACTACATCAGTTTACTACTAAATTGGCAATGTAATTTGACAAGCAAATTCATATGCAGGGTTTAAGCTAGTTGATAAGAGAGACTACAAAAACAAAACGAAGTTTGATGAGAAAAAACAATAATGTATTTATTTGTTCCCTGCCTTTTATCTGGTAGCATTAGACGAGAAAAACGTTGAAGATCTCAATCAACACTTTTTTTTGAACAAAGATCTCAGTCAACACAAAAGTATAGAAAATAGCCTTGAGATACGTCCAGCCAATAAAATGGCATGTGGTCACATGTAAGCCAAATTCGGTCGGTTCCTCCATTCCCGTTTGTGTTAAGAGTCTCAGTTCATTTCATTCGGTGGTCGAGGATGGGGACAACTTTATTTGTACAACATTTTTTATACAATAATAACTACTAAAGTATTCAACTGTGGAAGCACTGTAATTTACCGACTAAAGTTTAAAAAAATTTACATCTAATTTTAGGATTTGAATCTCACACTATACAATTTCTTGTAAGTTATAAGATGTGACGCTTATCGAGGTTCTAAAATACTGTAAGCAGGGTCGTTTGTTATAGTTGCTTGGAGTTGTCTATCAAAGATATCGTATATGCTACCGTCCGTCAATCCAATTGTTTCGGCGAGAGTTTCATCATGGAATCTTTATCCGTGGAGTTGTTAATCATCATCACATATGTTGCAGGTAGTTTAATCATATATGTAAAGAGTTAAAAATTACGAGAAAAACTTAGATTCACCCCTATGATAAATCTTTAAATTTCACATTCTCTAATAACCAACCAAAATGCCAACTAGATTAATAATTAAAAATATAAAATATTTTTTAAAAAATCAAAATAATTATAAATAAAAAATGTATCACTTTTAATAATGCTAGTGTCTCTATCTAAACCCTAAACTCAAACTCTATACCCTAAAATCAAATTCTAAACCCTAAACCATAAATTATCAACCCAAACTACCCTAAATCTAAATCAAAGATCCTCAACCCAAATCATAAACCATAAACCAAAAATCTAGACCCTAAACATAAACCTATACCCTAAACCCAAACCTAGACTCTAACCCCAAACAGTAAATCTTATACCTTAATTCTAAAATCAAAATCATAAACCTAAACTCTAAACCCGAACCCAAATCCAAGATCCTAAATCCAAACCATAAACCCTAAACCCTAAATCCAAACCATAAATCCTAGGATTTACTATTTAGGTTTAGAGTCTAGGATTTGGGTTTAGGGTATAGGTTTATGGTTTGGATTTAGGATCTTGAATTTGGGTTTAGAGTATACAATTTAGATTTCTGATTTATGGTTTAGGGTTTAGAAATAGGGTATAGGATTTACGATTTGGGTTTAGAGTCTTGAATTTGGGTTTAGGGTATATATTTAAGTTTAGGGTCTAGGTTTTTGGTTTAGAGTTTATGGTTTGGGTTTAGGGTATAAGATTTGGATTTATAATATAGAGTTTCAGTTTATAATTTAGGATTTATGGTTTAAAATTTGGATTTAGGGTATAAAGTTTGAATTTAGGGTTTAGATAGTGGCACTACCATTAATAAAATTGACACTACTTTGGTTTTTAATTATTTTGGTTTTTAAAAAAAAATTATTTAATATTTTTAAATCATTAATATAGTTGACAATTTGATTGGTTATTAGAGGAGATGTGAATTTAAAGATTCGCCATAGGGGTGAACCTAAGTTTTACTCAAAAATTATTTGATGATATAACGTGTTATCCAGTATTAAAAAAGAATATTCAACTACGTTTTTGGTTTTACTTTTTACAAATGAAAACAATAGGAAATTACGAAATGTTCCAACTATGAGAACCTTCTATGCTTCACGTTATTTAGGTATTACCGTTGTTATATATGAACACGACGAACACTACAATTTCATTTTAATATAAGTCATAGTCAGCTCTCAATAATCTTTAGTCAAAGGACTCGATGCCCAGGATGTTTCTTTCAGCATCTCGGCTTGGCCTGTGAATTGTGATGTTCTCATGTATCGCATTTTAATTCGTCATATATATATCAAAAAACCACTACAACACTAAAAATTTCATACTAACCCACATATCCTATGTTAATCGTAATTATTATGTCTAAGGAAAAATTCTCACTATAACTTTTCACGATTCTGTTTTTTTTTTTAATTTAGCAATCGTTACCATATAATTTTATGATATTGGTCTCAGTATTCTGGTAACATGCCATTCAAATAATTTTTGGAAAATATTATAAACTCGGATCAGCCACAACGATAATATATTTATTCTGTAGTACTAACTTCAGTTTTCTCGAAAGATCAAAATTAATCTATCAACCAATATAAAAAAAAGTATAAGAAAAATATTTTTAGTTTTTTACCAAAGCCTTTATTCAACAAAAAAGATTTTCACCATATAATTTTATAATATAGGTATTTATCTACCAAATTTTACCATATTCATGGTATGTAAATCCGATGATTCTATATTCGTTTTAGTATTTTTACAAAGTCCAAGCTAATCCGATAATTCTATATTCATTTTACAAAAGTCCAACGAGAAAATCACTATTATAAAAAGAACAATACTTAGGTTTCACCCCTATGGTGAACCTTGAAATTCACCACTTTCGTTATATCTAATAAATTTCCATATATGTAAATAAGTAATATATATTAAATTAAAAAATTAAAATAACTACAAAAATAACTAAATTCTAAACTTTAAATTACAAATCACTAAACATTAAATCTAAATACAAACCCTAAACTCAAATTCAAATTCTATACCCTAAATTTAAATCAAAATCCTAGATTATAAACTCAAACCCTATACCTAAATTCTACACCTTAAGCCCTAAATCTAAACCCAAATTCTAGATTCTAAACCCAAACCCTAAATCTAAACCGTAAATCCTAAACCCAAATCGTAAATCCTAAACTCAAACTCTAGATCTTAAATTCTAGTTTTGAGTTTAGGGTTAATAATCTAGAATTTGGGTTTACGACTATGGTTTGGGTTTAGGATCTATGGTTTAGGTTTAGGTTTAGAATTTAGAGTTTAGGATTTCGGATTTGGGTTTAGATTTGAGATTTAGGGTGTAAATTTTTTGTATAGGATTTGGGTTTAGGGTTTAGATTTAAAATTTAGGGTATATGATTTGGATTTAGATTTAAAATTTGTTTTATATTTAAGATTCAGGAGTTTATGATTTAGAGTTTATGATTTAATTTTTTTAAACTATTTTAGGTTATTAAATTTAGTATATATTATTCATTTGTATATATGAAAATTTGATTAGATATAAGGAAAGTGGTGAATTTAAAGGTTGGTGAACTAAGTATTGTTCTTATAAAAATGAATAAAACATACTCTAGTAATATATATCTGAGCATCATCCCCAACGTCATCGTCACTTTGTATCGTCCCACTTTTAAAACCCTCTTAAAAGTCTCCGAACACTCTTCTCTCTAAAAACAAATCCCTCTCTCTCTCTCTCTCTCTCTCTCTCTCTCTGTGATCTGATTCGATATGGGTTTCAGCAAAGAAGAGATTAGCAGAAGCAGAAGGTTCTGGTCTTCTCTATGGAGAGGCGTCAAAACTGTATTCGTTTTGTTCACAATGTTCCTCTCTTTTCTCCTGGTCTCTGCTCCGATCTTCCTCGCCGTCGCCGACGCTCTCCTCCCTTCAGCTCTCCTCCACCGCCTCTCTTCGCCATCGAATCTCTCTTCTCATCTCACCAACTACGACTTCCGTCACTCCCTCATCGATATTCCATTAATCTCCATCGTTAGATCCGCCGTTATACTCTGTAAGTAAAAGATCATAAATACTCTGTTTCTGAATACTCTGTTTCTGAGTACTCTGTTTCGTACATTTTTTTTTGTAAAGTTCGAAACTTTTTTGGAGCACAGAGATTGAAAAGACATGGGCTTTGTTGAATCTTTGTGTAACAGGTGTTTACGGGCTTTGCGACGGACCCAAGTTATCGAGAGGTCCGTATCTGACAATAACGATGATTTGCTCTGTTTCCTCTTTGATCTACGTTTCGTTGAAAGCGGCGTTTGTGTTCGGCGAGCCGGCGAGCGGAGACGGCGGAGGTAATTACTTCAGAGCGGCGGAAGTGGCTCTGTTTCTCTGCTCGTCGGTTCTAGCCATCGGTCACATAGTTGTGGCGTATAGAACAAGCTGTAAAGAGAGAAGAAAGCTCCTCGTCTTCAAAATCGACATTGAAGCCGTAAGTCTTCTTCCTCAGCCGTTACAGATGTTTACTGTTTTATTTTAATTCAAGTTTTTTATTATTGTTATTGATTACACTGAAAGATAGGGCCAATAATACTACCAAGTTGCATTATTTTCAAATCTAGGACGAATTATATTTTAGATTTTAACCTGCACTATGATGTGAATCCTAATCAGACTAGTCAGAGATAGCATGTGGGTGCAATAGTCAAATGTTTTATAAGTATTTTGAAGACAACATTGACTAATTTGGCCCTTAGAGATTCTAGAAACTCGAGAATATCTACCATTTTTCTAGTTGTTAGTTAGGAAAACACTTACTCCCTCCGTTTTTCTTTATATGACGTTTTGGTGTTCATTTTTTGTTTCGTTATACTTGACGTTTTGATAAAAACCATGCATAATATGTGACAAATGACTATATTTACCCTAAATTTATTATACTCTGAGTGCTTTACGATGTGATAGTCAATTAATATAGAAGGATATAAAAGGTATTATAATGGGTGTCTTAATTTGTGTGAAACATCCTCAAACGTCAAATAAAAGAAAACATAGGGAGTACTATTTTGTAAATTAATATTATTACATGATAAAATATTAGTTTCTTTGATTTTAAGTTGAACACTTCATAAACAATAGTATAGATAGTTTAATAAAATAATAAGTTAACAAAAATATAATTTATAATTTAATTAATTATAAATTAAAAAATGTATATAAAATTACATAAATGTTACTAAACTGTTTTTTTTGTTAAAATGCTAAAATATTTTTACTGTAATTTTTTGGGATTATATTTACAAACTATATTCATATTTTAGGATATGTTTTTTCACATATACAATATTGATTGATCTAAAATTCAATGTCTAAATACAAAAAGAAACAAAATTTTATTATTCAGCCCTTTCTCAAAAAATATTATTAAAATAAATATGAAATTATATAAACAAATATTGTTATATTCAAATTCTTTAAATAAAAATTTGCAAATTAGAAAATACCACATTTTATATTATTTATTCTGTAGAGGTTTACTGTACATTTTAGAAGGTTTTGAATTTTCACTCGGGTCAAAATAAAACTCACTGAAAGAAAACGAAATTGAAATTGAATTAGACTTTTTTGTATAATATAGGTTAGAATCTCATGTGAAAACCGTGTGCAATGCAATAAAACCTAATTTTCTTTCTCTTTTTTTTTCATAATTAAAAATGAATCTATATGTAATCCGACATGACACCTCACGCATGCTTCATCGTTTATTCTCATAGAGACAATATTCACAATCTCCTTTTCATACTCAAATTAATACACTTATTAAACTGTCAAGTTATTACTAATTTTCCGATGGGAAACTCGCTCATGTGTGTTGATTATCCATTTTCAGGTTTCTGCATGTAAAAACGTATACCCGAGATACCAAAAGATCCTCCAACAAGAGAGACTCAAGTAGAGAAGTATTTCAAGAGGATCAACACTACTTGTAAATATATCTAATATACACATGACACGTGCCCCTATATACGTATGTAAATATAAAATTATACGACGTATAAATGTAGCTTCTTCATCTGCCTTTCGGTGTTGACCCATCAACTCCTTCGCTTTCAAGTTTTCAGGTAACCAAACCTTATCTCATCCTTTTCATTTTATGCTTACGTAATATATTATATAACTTTTCATTTGGAAAAAGAAACTTTTCTTTTGGATAAGAATGATCTCTTCGAGGGTTCATTTTGTTAGTAACTTAGCATTATTTAGTTGAGGCGATACAAATGATGAATATATCATATAACCAGTTTGCTATAGCCGTTTGCTTATAATGTTTTGTCATCTGTTTTTTATTGACAGGCAGATCCAAAGGATAGTCTGTAAAGGCGGGAGGAACAAGATAGAGAGTGGAGCTAATGTCACCTAATGATCATCTAGTTTTATTTTAATGTAAGACAACTCCGATGAAATGGCAGTTGTTAGCTGTGGTATCAGATAAGTTAGGAAGATTTGTATATAATATAGTTTGTTTATTATTGTACTAACCTCTAAAGTTCATTAATGAGAAAAGAAGCCCAAGGCATCTTTTTATATCTCTCGTCTCTTTGTATATTGTTCGGAACTTTTTGGTTTTTTGAAAGCCAATTTTCCAAAAAAAAAAAAACTTTTTGGTTTTTATATGAGTTTTGTAATTGTAAATTTGTAATTAAGTAACGATAAAAGATGTGTTATGTCACGTGATTGCCTTTATACGTCATCAAATTTCTAAAATAATCTTAAAGCAACCTTTCGACGATCATGTACTTATTTTACACCCTAGATATTTACACCATTTAAAGATATCTCAATCTAATTTTATTTTCTATCAGCAAAAGATGATCTCAGTCTATTTATTAATAACTGAATAAGAAAGTCTTCATGAAGCTTATTTTTCTGAATGCATATCGTTATTCTAACATCCCGTTGCAAAAGACCATGCCATTTCTAAAACCAACCTTACCGATTACAATGAGAAGTGGACTTGATTCGCTTTGATGTGTAGGGTACTCTCGATTGTCAGTCGTGGTGCGCTTTTCATAAATGGGCTTCTGAAAGAGGAAACGTCCCCAAAGATGGAAGAGACAGGCTCAGAAAGCTAGAGTGGCTCTAGTAGAGAATAAGAGTGGTGAAGTTGAGGCTGAGAAGGGCGACGGTTGTGAGCCTGGTGTGGATAGTTGTTGTGAAACAGAGACACAATCTAAGAGGAAAGCAGTTTACAATGTTGATGGTCATTCTTCAAAATCATCAAAAACCTGTCTATCTCCGGTGGCTTCCGTATTGAAGCCGCTGCCATCCCAATGAGCATATTGAGTTGGAACTGTCGCGGAGCAGGTAGCAAAGAGACAGTTCGTCACCTTCGGGAAATGCGTAAACAGTATTTTCCGGATTTTTTATTTTTAATGGAAACAAAGCAGAAGTTTACTTACATGAAATGGTTACAGTTAGAGTTGGGTTACGATGAGATGATCACTGTTGAGCCATTGGAGCTTAGTGGTGGACTTGCGGTTCTGTGGAAGGGTTTATACAAAGTGGAAGAGGTGTCACGTGACAAAAGGATCATTGACCTGCGAGTGGAACTTGGCTCAATTAAGTTCTTCTTAACTTGTGTGTATGGTGATCCAGTTGTTGCTAGAAGGAGAGTTGTCTGGGATCGTTTGGCTTCAATGGCGTTGTTTCGTGATGAAGCTTGGGTCCTTTCGGGTGATTTTAATGAGTTGCTGAGTAATGATGAGAAGCTGGGGGGTGCAGTTAGAGATGAGTCTACTTTTTGGGACTTTCGGAATATGGTTACTTCATGTAAAATCCGTGAGCTCAGGAGTAGTGGTAATTTGTTGTCTTGGGCTGGCTGGAGGGACAAAGTGTGGGTCCAGTGTCGTCTTGACAGATGTTTTGGAAACGATGAGTGGTTTAATTTGTTCCCAAGATCTGAGGTGGAATATTTGAAGATGTGGTCGTCTGATCACAGGCCACTGAAGATCAATTTTTACTTGGAGTCGGATGTCCCAGGGAAAGGACGCTTTTATTTTGATAAACGGATGGTGGGTAAAGTTGGGTTTGAAGAAGCAGTGAAACGTGGATGGGAGGGTGGAGCTGAGGATCCGAGGAACACTCTTGTAGCCAGGATTGCTCGCTGTAGGAAGGAATTGTCTAAGTGGAAGAAAACCTCTAGTTTGAATTCTAAAGAACGGATCAATACTTTGTCGTTTGAACTGGAGGCTGAGATTGCAAAGAGATTCCCCGATCCAGATAAGATGTGGAGCTTGAGGAGAGATCTCTCTGTTGCTTATCGAGAGGAAGAAATTTACTGGCGCCAACGCAGTCGAGAAGAATGGTTGCGTGCTGGTGATGCTAATACTTCCTATTTCCATAATAGCGTTAAAGGAAGGAAGCTTCGCAACAGAGTTCTGATGCTACTTGATGAACACGGGATTGAACACTTCTCGGAAGGCGCTAAAGGGCACATAGCTACTGAATATTTCAGGGAACTGTTTATGAGCACAAACCCTTTTGATCTTGAGTCATTGTTTGTGGGTTTTGAGGCAAGAGTTACCCAAGAGATGAATGATGTTCTTACTAGGCCGGTGACTGATGAGGAAATCAAACGAGCTGCTTTTGAGGTTAAAGGAAGTAGTGCTCCAGGTGAAGATGGTCTTACAGGGGTCTTTTATCAGAAATGTTGGCATATAGTTGGGAAAAAACTCTCGGAAGAAGTTCATGAATTTTTTCGTACTGCGGTGCTCCCTGCAGGATGGAATCATACTCAGATAAGCCTCCTTCCAAAAATCCTTAACCCTTCTTCAATGAAAGATATGCGCCCTATCAGCTTGTGTTCAGTCCAGTACAAAATCATATCCAAGATTCTGTCGGATAGGTTGAAACCCACGTTATCCAAGGTCATATCTGATACTCAAGAAGCGTTCGTTAGTGGTCGCCTGATCACTGATAATGTGATAGTAGCACACGAGATGGTTCACGGCCTACGGACTGCTAACCCGATCTCATCAGAGTTTATGGCAGTTAAAACTGACATGTCGAAAGCGTATGACCGTGTTGAATGGAGCTTCTTGGAGTGTTTACTCGAGAAAATGGGGTTTGCTAGAGTTTGGATCAATTGGGTGATGGCTTGTGTGTCTACTGTTTCCTACACAATCTTGCTGAATGGAAGGCAACATGGTTTCATCAAACCAGAACGTGGCATACGCCAGGGTGATCCACTCTCTCCTTTCCTCTTCATCCTGTGTGCGGAGGCACTAGTCAACAAGCTCAACCGTTCAGCTGATCAGGGTAACATCCGAGGTATATCGTTGGGTTTTGGTGGGCCAGTAGTTCATCATTTGTTATTCGCTGATGATAGCTTGATGTTGTGTCGTGCTAACCGAGCTGATAGCATGGAGTTGATGAATTGCTTAAAGAGCTATGGGGACGCTTCAGGGCAGATTCTTAACCTACAAAAATCTTCTATCATATTTGGCTCTCATGTGACGGATGAAGCGAAACGGGAGGTTAAAGAAGTGTTAGGCATTGAGAAAGAAGGCGGGGACGGTACTTACTTAGGACTTCCAGAATGTTTCAAAGGTTCTAAACGAGACTTGTTGGACTTCATACGAGAAAGACTCAGGTCTAGGATGCATGGCTGGTTTGCTAAGTCCCTCTCACATGGTGGAAAGGAAGTTTTATTAAAGTCGATATGTTTAGCTCTTCCGATCTACGCGATGTCTGTCTTTAAGCTCCCTAAAGATTTGTGCGCAAAGCTTACAAGTGCTATGTCAGAATTTTGGTGGGGTTCTGTTGATAATAAGAGGAAGATCTCATGGGTTGCTTGGACTAAATTATGCAAACGGAAGGAAGAAGGTGGACTAGGCTTCCATGATATCGAGCAATTTAACCAAGCTCTTTTGGGTAAACAAGCGTGGAGGATTTGGTCTCGTCCTGATTCCTTGGTAGCTAGAGTGCTTAAAAGCCGCTATTTCAGAAATGGGACTTTTCTTGAGAGCAGCATTGGTTCGCGCCCCTCCTTTGCTTGGAGGAGTCTTCTCCATGGTAGAGAATTGATGGAAAAAGGATTAGTGAGGTCTGTCGGGAATGGTCAGAGTACGAATGTTTGGGCGGAGAAATGGATCATGGACTCTGTTCCTAAGTCTCCAATGTATCGGGAGGATAGTGTAGTTGACTTAACCCTTACAGTTGCTGACCTGTTTATCCCAGGAACATATCGTTGGGATGAGTCTCTGCTCCGACGTACTTTTACTCGTTTGGATGCTGATTTGATTCTTAAGATCAAACCCAATCCGAGGTGTGTGGACTCTTTCAAGTGGGGACTTACTAAGGATGGTGTTTATTCTTCAAAGAGCGGCTACCATTTTATTGAGACTCTGAACCGTATAGCTCAGCCTCAACAAGGGCTACCACCTATAGAGAAAGCCTTATGGAAGAGTATCTGGAAGATCAAAGCTCCTCCCAAGCTCAAACACTTTCTCTGGAGAATGCTAGCAGGTGCCCTGGCTGTCAAAGAGAGACTACGGTCTAGAGGAATTCCAGTTGATACTACGTGTTCGGTGTGTGGCTCTGCGTCAGAGTCCATCTGTCACTTGCTCTTCAATTGTCCTAAAGCTCAAGAAGTCTGGGCAAGATCGAATATCAATCTGCCCCTTGGAGGTTTCTCTAGAAGCTCGGTGTTCCTTAATCTGTATCACCTCTTGATCGTCAATGATAAAGGTAATCCTGCACCTCTTGGTAAAAGCTTCGTTTGGATTCTCTGGCAGATTTGGAAGGGTAGGAATGAGTTGGTTTTCTCTAAAAAACAAACCAGTGCTGTGTCTATCCTATCTCAAGCTTTAGAGGATGCTAACATTTGGTTGGAGCTCAACTCTACGGAAAAGGATACAGTCACTAATCATTCCCTTAGTCCAAGTAATATGATTAAATGGTCGGCCCCTCCTTCTGGTTCCCTCAAATGTAACTTTGGCATAGCTTGGGAGGGTACGAATAACTATAGTGGTGCTGCTTGGATCCTAAGGGATCACAAAGGGAGGACTATCAAGCATGGGCGTCGTTCTTTCTCAGGTGTTAAATCTCAGATGGAAGCTGAATTGTTGGGACTTAGTTTTGCTGTTGAGAGCGTGATGTCTTCTCAACATTGCGAAGTGATCTTTGAATCTCATTATATTTTGGTAAGGGAAGCTATGTTGAATCCACAAAGTGATCCCCTAGTTCAGGAATTGCTCCTTTATATTCATCGGCTACTAGGGACTTTGTGTGGGTGGCAATGTGTTCATGTTGTCGAAGATCGTAATAAGTTAGCAACAACAATTGCGCAGAGTGTTATTAAGGAAAGGAGATTCCCGTCCTACGTCGCTACCGGTGGTCCTCGCTGGCTCCAAGCTCGTCTGGATATGGAGGCTGCGTTGTTGTGATCTGTGTCTACATAGGTGTTGGAGCTTGTCTGCTTTCAGACCCTTTCCTGTGTAGTTTCCTCCTCTAGTGTTTTTGAGCATCTTCTGATGTTAGCTTTGCTTCTATTTTTTCTCTTCTTTTTTTCCTTTCGGTTTGGAGCTACTATGCTTCCCTTGTACGTTGCTTGTTCAACAAGCTAAACAATCTTGAGTTAAAAAAAAAGAAAGAGCGAACTTCAATGGGGACCAAAATCTTTCTTTTTGTGAAATCGACAGAAGAGATCATTAGAAACAAAGTAAACCTGTATGTGTGTGTGTGTCTATGAGTATAAGTCTATATGTTTTCGTGTTGATATGTTCTTTAATGTGCCACTGTTGCCATCAACTTCCACACTGGCCGTTTCATAAAGAGATCAAGATGGGTAAAAGCTGTTACTGATGACTTTGGAGAGTTTATCATCCATCTTCCTTCTCATCTTCAGGCCATACCACACTTGGAAAATTCATGCTTCGTGAAACCAATATATGTTCCAAAGCATTATGATAAGATGCTACAAGACTTTTTTCAAATCCAATATGAACAAAGGCATCATGCTTATCTCGTCAGGAAATGGTTTTCGTGTCTACATCTCTGGAACAATCAGGTTACATGGATAAAGTACAAGATCAACCCAAGCTCGCAAAGCCGACATGTAAATAAACACACAAGATTTAAGAAGAAACAACAGATAACTTGTGAAACAAGCATGTGTTACTTTTTATGATCTTTCCTTGTTTAGCTGGCGCTCAAGTCACATCATGACCAAGTTTGAGACTATGCTTAAACCTACATTCCATACCTTTTGTTATAATTATCTTGAACGTATCTTCCATACTTTTGGTACTACGAACAGTAATATGATCGCATTTGCATATAATCAGACGAAATGTTTTATAGTGCATCTACTTGCCAAAAAGTGACAATTGATATTAATGTGCAAAGCAAATCAAATCCCTAATCATAGGTGATGCTTGACGAGATAAGGACGATATGGAACTTATTCCAGTAAACTGATCATGGAAGCAACATTTTTGGATATATATTATCTAACATAATTCTTAGACTAATATATTTCCTTTAAAATAATACTAATTACCAAATTTCTACCTGAAAAGAGTAGAAAAAAATAAGAGAAAGAGCCTTTACTAAATAAAAAAAATCAAGACCAAAATTAAGATACTCTCTTATTAGTAACTTTAACATATTTTCTCCCAAATAATAAAGAATGATACTTCATACAAAAAAAAGATTTTCTTTTATGAAGACAGTTTGTTTTTATGAATCAAAAAGACTAGAAGGAAAAGAAAAAATAGATTACAAAAAAAAAAGTCAAACGATCCCGCTTCAAAGCCTCCTCTTTTATAGGAACTCTCCTTCTCTCTCATCTTCAATCTCCATCCCAAATCCCCACAAATCTCTGTTCTTCGTTTCCGAAGAACAAAGTTTTCTTGACTCGCAAGAAACCCTAATAGTAATAATAATCAAAAGTCTTTTTGATTTGTAAATAAAAAAGTTTTGATCTTCGAGTCCTTGACAATGGGGAAGGAGAAGAAAACAGAGTCATACGACAATGGAAGTTACAACTACAAAATGTTCAAATGCTTCAACCGCAAATTCAAGATCAACGAAGTCCAACCCACCGACGACGTCCGCGACGCCTTCTGCCAGTTCTCCGTCGGCGGAGGCGGCGGCGGCGGTGATTCCAGCGACGACGGCGTTATGGGGGCAGAGCAGCTCTGTTCCTTCCTCGACGACAACCAAGTCAATTCAGCAACCACCGTCGCGGAGGCTCAGCGTTTGATCGACGAGGTCATAAGACGTAGACACCACGTCACGCGGTTCACGCGCCACGGCCTCGACCTAGACGATTTCTTCAACTTCCTCTTCTACGACGATCTCAATCCTCCCATCACGCCTCACGTGATGACTAAAACTGTATTCTTAGAGATCGAAAACTTGTTCTTTATTACAAGAAATTAATGTTTGTGTTGTTGATCAAACAGGTGCATCAAGACATGTCAGCTCCATTGTCGCATTACTTTATATACACGGGACACAACTCGTATCTTACGGGGAATCAGCTAAGCAGCGATTGTAGCGAAGTCCCTGTGATCAAAGCTTTGCAAAGAGGAGTTCGTGTCATCGAGCTTGATATTTGGCCTAACTCTACTGGAACAGATATCAATGTTCTTCATGGAAGGTGAACCTTTTTTCTTCTTGTTAATCTTCGAATACATTTTCAGATCATCACGGTTTAATATTTGGTTTCTTGGTTTAATTCAGAACGCTCACGACGCCTGTACCGCTGATCACATGCTTGAAATCGATAAGAGATCACGCGTTCTTTAGCTCACCTTATCCGGTTATCATTACTTTAGAGGATCATCTTACTGCTGATCTTCAAGCCAAAGTGGCTGAGGTGACACAATGTTACATATATTTGTAATGTTCAAGAAATCGTTAGACGGTGTGTCACAGACTCACAAAAAGAAAAATAAATCGTTAGACGGTTAGACACTTTGTAGAGGATTAGCATCTAGGCTGCTGCCTAGACCGATTTTTTAAAATAAAATTGTGTTGAGTATGACCGATAAGAGCTGAATTAATAACATTATTCAGTTGGGTTTTGACATATTGTGAAATTTCATTGGTTCTTTCTGTAGATGGCTACGCAGATATTTGGACAAATGTTGTATTACCCTGAATCAGAAAGCTTAGAAGAGTTTCCTTCTCCTGCTTCACTGCTTCATCGGATAATCATATCAACTAAACCACCGAAAGAGTATCTTGAATCAAGAAACCCTATTGGTAAACAAAAGGAGAATGGTAATGCATCTCCATCTTCAGAGGAGGAAACACCTGGGACTGAGGAGATTCAGACACTAGAAAGTATATTGTTTTACCAAGATTGTGACAACAAGGTAACTTAAATCTGGTCTTTCATTTTTTTTTCTTGTTGTTTTGTAATTTAGCTTTGAGTTTTGAATTAGAGTGATAGTGATCAAGAGGAAGAAGAAGCGAGTGAAGATCAGAAGCCAGCATACAAAAGGTTGATCACTATTCATGCTGGGAAACCAAAGGGAACGGTGAAGGAAGAGATGAAAGTTGTGGTTGATAAAGTGAGACGTTTGAGTTTAAGTGAGCAAGAACTTGACAGGACTTGTTCATCCAACAGTCAAGATGTTGTAAGGTAATACTAGTTTATATACTAACCAATACAATCCTACGACTTGGGGCTGCAACATGATCTCTACATGTTGTTTCTTAGGTTTACACAGAAGAATTTGCTTAGGATATATCCTAAAGGGACAAGATTTAACTCCTCAAACTACAAACCGCTTATTGGTTGGACTCATGGAGCACAAATGATTGCATTCAATATGCAGGTAACTAGCTATGATTTAGGTCTAAGGATAACTTGACCTTTACGCCACCTTTTTGGCATTGGTTTAGGTCTGATCATATTATACATAGATGTGGTAGGTCTTTGTGTTACAAATCATTTGTGATCAATTATAGGGATATGGGAGATCTCTGTGGTTAATGCACGGCATGTTTAGAGCCAATGGAGGTTGTGGATATGTCAAGAAACCTAACTTCTTGATGAAGAAAGGGTTTCATGACGAAGTCTTTGACCCTAAGAAGAAACTTCACGTTAAAGAAACGTTAAAGGCAAGCCAAAAACTTCAGAAAATGTTTTAAAACATTATTAATGTCATATGCCTTATCATTTTGTCGCGGTTTCTCAATAGGTGAAAGTGTATATGGGAGATGGGTGGCGTCTGGACTTCAGTCACACTCATTTTGATACATATTCTCCTCCTGATTTCTACACTAAGGTACTCAGTTACGTTACACCAATAGAGTCTTTATATTATTCTTAAAACTCCTCAAAAACCTTATCTGTGAGCTCCTGTAGGTGTTCATAGTGGGCGTACCAGCAGATAACGCAAAGAGGAAGACAAGAGTAATAGAAGACAATTGGTATCCAATTTGGGATGAGGAGTTCAGTTTCCCATTAACAGTTCCAGAGCTTGCATTGCTTAGGATCGAAGTCAGAGAGTATGATATGTCTGATAAGGATGATTTTGGTGGACAAACATGCTTACCTGTATCAGAATTAAGACCCGGGATTCGATCTGTGCCTTTGTATGATAAGAAGGGTGAGAAAATGAAGTCAGTACGGCTTCTGATGCGTTTCATCTTCGAATGATTTGGTTTAATAGAGATCGATGTGTTTGAGAGAGACTCAACATAATTGTAATAGAAAGCTGTTGAGGTATTGTATAATGTAGCTTGAAGATCAAATGGATCTTTGCTCTGATATCCCCAATAGTGTTTAAAACATATCGTATTGAAGAAAACTTAAATACATAGTCTACAATTTTTTCAATATGTAAAATATAATGTAAGCTGATTCATACTTGGATTGAATTCATTCATAACTGAGGTGTATAGAATTTTACAACAGTGTGATGGATATTCAGCTTATATTCTATTTGTCATCATCTTTGTTAAATTATTTGTGTATCTTTCTAAAAAAACATCCAAATCCATCTTTATATAACATTAGGTATCTCTCAACTTCAAACAGTTTTTCGTACCAAAAACTTCCAAAAATATAATTCAAGGGGATATTTTTTGTTGGTCTAACCAACTTGGTTGTTAATATATTATACATCTTGTTATTAATAGCGATAAACAAGACTAAATAAAACATGATTCGAAATTTCATATATTTAAATCAATCATGAAAAATGCAAAACCTACTTGGACCAGGATCGATTCGAGATAGAAGCAACAGATAGCAAAATACATTTTTAAGTAAGGCTTCGCCTTGTAGTTTTTCAACATCCTCTCTGCATTGTTTATTCAAGCCAAGATTAAAAAAAAAAGAAGGGAAGATAATATTTAGCATCAACAGCTTCTAGGATTTTAGATGCTTACATATTTTGTTCAAGGGGATACCGCCAGTGTTTTCGATAAAAGTGTCGAAACACAAGCGGTCGTCAATAACAGTGAATACCATTCGCAACCTTGAATACATAGCCAACATCGACAACCTTTCCTGTAAAAAAAAATCGACAAAACTATATTGTAAACCCATATGATATATGAAAAAAACAATATGGAGAGTGTAAGAGATCAATCAACTTACATGCTCCCCAAACGGGCCTAACCACTCCTTCTTTTTGAAAGGATTCCTCTAAGTTTTTTATATCGGGGTTGTCACCAGACAATATTAAAAGCACTAACCCTGACTTGCCACTTGCCAGCAGCTGTTCAATCAGATAATCCGGTGAAACAAACCCAATTAACTATTTACATTTAAGACAAACGTAGTCAAAGATTGTACAAACCAAACTTACAATTCTTCTTTGGCGAAGCGTTCCAAAAACCTGCTCTCTCTTCCCCTAAAAGGCGGCTATCATCATCATCAGCCGGATCATTCTACAATATTTAATGATCGAAGCAATAACATATATTGTACAAACTATAGTAAGAGCATAACATAATCCATGGAATCCCTAATGGATAGATAAACAAACAATGAGAGTACCTTAGAATCAGATTCCTTTCCTCTTCTGTGAATCCATTACCTTTACACACCCATAGAAAATCTTTGGCATTATTTTATAAGAAAAAATTAACCTTCAAAGAGTTTAAATATGGATTTTTGGATACTTACATATTCTGTTTAAACGGAGAGTTTGACAGCTCTGGACATACGTATTATCCATTATTTCCTC
The DNA here is from genome assembly GCA_026261945.1 of Hirschfeldia incana. NCBI lineage: Eukaryota > Viridiplantae > Streptophyta > Magnoliopsida > Brassicales > Brassicaceae > Hirschfeldia > Hirschfeldia incana. The sequence goes on from JABCMI010000007.1 coordinate 11,010,373, forward strand.
TTTGACAATGGTACCGAGGTCCACCGAGCGTCCACGATGCACAAGGTATCCAGTGGAGGTGCACTCGATCCCCAACAACGCAATTCCATAACCAATGGGAACAAGTGTTGCCGTTGTAGACAATGAGAGATTTCAGAATGCTATAACTCATAACATTCTTAAGTATCTGGTGTTCTACTTATAAGTAAAACCGATAGATACTTTAGAAATATAACAAACTTACATGCCCCCCAAAACAACCCTGCCACCTTTATGGATCTCACAGTTTCCTCTAGCTTCTTCATGTCGGCCTCGTCATCATTGGGCTTGATAAGAACTAGAGCTGATGATTTGCCAATTAAAGTAAAATGAGGAGGATCCAATGCATTTTCATCTTCACATTTTAAGGGAAAGAGTGTATAACACAAACTCACATTCGCACAAGCGATCAGTATTAACGCACAAATTCCCAAATATATGGTCATCGATAAGGATATGGGCAAGGCCATGTTGCTCATCTATGGGCGTGGAGGTTATGATCCGCAAAATCTTGACTCCATAACCAACTAGGACAATTTTTGCTAAGAGGTGTACGTATAATATTATTAGTATACCTTTCTGATATAGAAACATATTGAAGGTGTTAGAGATGCACCAGCTCTTACATGGTCCCCAAATCAGCCGTTCCATTTGAATAGATCTTACACGTTCTTCTAACTTCTCCATGTCGGCCACACCATCCGTCGGTAACACAGCTATTACAACCGACTGCCAGTCTGCCCAAAGAAAAACCCATGAATCATCAAACAAACCTATTTATGTATATATAGACGATGAGTGTCCAAACCGAAACTTACTTTTTTTTTTTTTGCAAAAAACCGAAACTTACTTATTTTCTTCTTTGTGGATGCTATCAAAGGAGCTGCTCTTACTTCAGCAGCTTTCTGTTCTTCTCTATCCTCTTCGCCGATCAGTTCAACATCTTGAACATTATCATCGTCAAGAACAACCCACACACCATCTTTATTTGATTGTTTCAGACTATAAATTTATTGTATTGATCTCGAGAATATATTAGTATGTAATAATAGTTTTAGTAACAAGGTTTAATGTTTATGACAAATCATTATATAAATAATAAAACTAAAACAATGAGATTATAGAGCTATGCAATATTGAGTATTAAAAAGTATATTATATATTTAAAATGTTTAGTTATTCATTTATAATATAAAAAAATATCCGTACGGATCAAACTCTAATAAACATTTCGTGCTATTTGAATAGACGGACATAAGGAAATATGTTCTTCTGTTGGTTCAAAACTTCAAATGTATTCTCGTCTACAAACTTCTGATTTTGGTGATTAACTATTGGGTTTAATGGATTACCCATGTCCATGACATCAGTTGGCTAAGCTACAAGATTGGTTGATAGATTCATGTGAATTCCACAATATCCATATATTAGGTAAACAATTTTTTTTCTGTGTGAGAAAAATCTTACATCACCGATCGAAACCATTAGCCACTAAACGATAAACAGTCATTCCCTCCCCCCCCTACACATTTTCTTTTTTTTCATTTTGTGTGTTTGCCATCATGATACAAATATTTAAGTAGTCATTGTCAACTCACTTTGGAACGCCACTCATGGAACAAACTATTCTACGCGTCCTGGAGAAAAAAATCCATCCACAATATGTATGATATTTTTACTCCAAAGTTTTGCTTCTCAGCATTTCATTTACAAACAAAACATTCTCTCTTAGGAGTCTCACCATCATGACGGCAGAGAGAAAGTGACCTATAACTGACGGGAGAATCAATTGAAATCTTGAGGCCAATCGCTTTACAGTTACTATGTAAACCGTGTGCTAAGCATTAAGCAAGATATAAGCATTTGAAGTACTGATGTGTTACTAATCTTGTGATTTGTGAAACAGAACAAGGTTTGTAGAATTCCACTGCTTGAGAAATTTCCATGAACTGAAAAATTCTTCAACCGCTGAAATAACCTTTTATCCAACAGTGTTCCAACGACTCGTGAATACATCAGCTATTTGGACCACACGTTTTGTTGCGGTGTACGGAAAGTCAAGCTTCTTTGCTTTAATGTGGTGAGAATAGGAATAGCCAAGGAGTGAGATATCTTCTACTTCTATCTTACACAAATTCTAGGTTTATTGAAAGTTAATTTCAACGCAGATACTTTAGTCTTTTTTTTTTTTTTTGGTAGGAAGATACTTTAGTCTTTGAACAGTATCTAATCACACGTTTTATTTTATTTCATATAAAAACCATATATGTATTAAGTTAGATAAAGCTCTAAAACTAATTGGTGATATGTGGATTGTCACATTTACTTTATATATTACCTAAGATCTTTTCTAACTTCCCCGATGTGTGAACTTTGTTCGTAGTAGGCTCCCAAAATATTTGGATAAAAATGGATGGCTCGACTTTCGGCTGCATCAATACTAGACCGGATTAGATTATTTGGATTAGACTCTAATATCATATTATGTTACATGAGCTTCCAACCTAATTGGTTTTAGATTGGAAGTCCATCTAACTGTTATTAATCTAATTAATAATATGTGTAAGTAAATGCGTTTCTGACATAATATTTAAACGAGCGATTGAATTAACGTAAACTAGGTGGATGCCCGTAATTTTGCGGGTTTAAATATTTTGTAACACTACATTTATTATATTTTGTCAAATTAAGATATTTTTGTCATCATAAAAATGTAAATGTGTTTACTGTTAAATATTTTTGAAGAATAATTATTTTTGAAAAAGATGATTATATACTATTTTAAATATCTGTTGATATTGTGTATTTAATTGTTTTACCAAAATTAGTTATATTTAATATTTTCAGTTCTTAATTAAAATTAGTTTGAAGGTATGTTGTATTGAAAATTTTGATTTTTAAATAATTTATAGCTAAAATCATATATCTTTATTAAGATTAAAAGATAAAACAATATGATTGTTACACATTCTCTATATATTCATATTCAACTACATATGCATATAAAACTACTATATCAATTACATAAATTAATATTGAAATATATTATATAGTTTATAAATATTTGAGTAATAAAATGATTTTATGAACATTACATAAATTTTATATAAATCACATATTTAATTACCATAATGTTTTTATGAAATATATTTATATCATTTGGATACCGATAAATATTGGCTGTAGAAAATCGTAGAAGTGATTTTCTTACTCATAAAATAACTAAAATATAAAATATATTAACGAATCAAATTATAATAGTTTTCTAAAACTCAAAGACACCTAAGAAAAAAATAATTAAGTGATGTTCTCATTTAATATAAAATAAATTTTCAAAATAAACTTTATAAATTAATATATAATCTTCTGTAAATGACTTAGAACCTCTTATAACAATTTAAAACATCTGATAAGCCAATATAAATAATTTTATAAATGATTTATAAAGCATGCATGGAATTTATTAGACATTAATAGTTGTTATGATACTTTATATACAAATATAAGGCTTTCTATACAAATATAAAATCATTATATCAATTCAAATAAAAAATTTTAATTATTATTTTATATAAATTATAAATATATGAAAAAAATAATAATCACATTATTACTCTTTCATAGTTTCAATAATTAGTTACCATAAATAATTATTTCCAAAATTATGTAGATATAATTATAAGAAATAAAATTAGAAATCATCGGCCAATCAAATTATAACAATTTTAAGAGTTCATTTATCATCGACACGTAATAAAGAATCACTTATGTGACTTCTCAGTCAATATATAGTAGGTTTTATTTTTATAAATAATTTATAATATTTTATAAATTATTTTAAAATTCTGATAAATTTATTCTTTAAACATTGATAAACAATTTAAAAATAATATTAATAAAAATGTTTGGATTTTTTAATATTTAAAATAGTTATTATATAATTATATTCGAATACAATTCATCAAATAGAGTATAAAAATATTTTTTTGTCAAAAAAAATATTATAATTATCTTATATAAAATTTCGTTCATTATATTTTATAGTTTATAAATATTAAAAGTAATAATAAAACATTATTAATCTTTCTATAATTTCGAGAATTAGTTTCTATAAATTGTTATTTGTAATATTCTTTAGATTATTTGACAAGTGATGTTAAATGATTTTAGACTTACTTTAAATTTTTAGATCTAATTTAAATAAATAAAAATTAAGAACAATCGACCAATCAAATTATAACAATTTCTACTTTATCTATGAGCGGCACATCACCAAAATCTCTAAAGTGATTTTTTTTTAATATAATATATAGGAGGATGTTTGGCACATTTTACCAAATATGAACAGATACAGAAGAAAAAAGAAAGGACATAAGGTCATCTGCAACGCGCGTATTTACGTGTGTCCTTAAGGAAATGAGGAATTAAAATCAATCAAATTAAATCGATAAATCTGAAAACTTTAGTTCACGTATATTAATTAAGAAGTTTTGTGTTTGTGTCCTTAGCTGCACGTGTCACAGAGAGAGACAAGAAGTATCGGTGTCGGATAACTCTCGAACATATCGACTCATCATCCTCTCCGAGCTCAGTCGACGAAATCGACGAAATCGTCGTCTCCCATCGATCTCGATAGCGGACTCCTTCGTCTCATCCTCCTTACCGACGATCTGTCCCATCTCTATGTCGATCCCGTCGAAGCTCTCCGTCTCTCCCCCTTAAATCTCTCCATCGAAACTCTCCATCGAGAGTCTCCGTCGAAACTCCCCAACGAAGCTCTCTCTCCGCTGAACTCTCCGCCTTTCCGAGGACCGATTTCAACTACTCACTCCACCTATCTCTCCGCCAAGCTGTCCATCGAATAAACCAGGTATCACTCAATACGAAAGTCTGTAGTATATACATAGAGTGGCATGTATAGATCGATGTAAGTCGTGTGTATATGAGGCTTGGTTGCTTTTGTTGTGAGGAATTGATTATATGCTTGCTCTTTGTGATTGTCGAATTACAAATTAGAGAATAAATCTTGGTTTGTTTTGTTCTAAAGAATGTCGAATTTCTTGAAAAGATTAACTCTTGTTTTCTTTTGTTTTGTTGTAAAGAGGGTCTGTAGTTGCAATTATCGTATATGATATAACTCGTTCTTGAAGAGTTAAACTGTTTCTGAGTTCAAACTAAATAGATTTCAAACTCTTTCGATATGATAGTCATTGTAGTCTTTACTCATTCACTCAATTTAGATTCAAACTCATCAGCTGAAAATCTTATCTTTTTTACTCAATTTATATTGACATGATACTCTTTTCATATTGACAGCTATTGAACTCATTTAAAAATTTAAATGCATCCCCGTTTTAAGCGACATAGATTTAAGTTAGTGATAGAAGTAGTTGAGTCCTGAACGCTGTCTGAAGTGTGAGCATTGCATTAAAGTATGTAACCTATTGCCTTGATTGTAAATCTCAACGAGTAATTAGAAGTTAAATGAGTTTACTTGACCTGGCTTGTTGAATTGTTGTGAGTTATAGTTTGCAGGTTAACTAAAGTTGCTATATTTGTAGTTCGTTTGAAACCATGTTCCATTAACTAGTTGAAGTTGAGAGCATTTGAACTGTATAATAACTATTTGATTAGACTGGTTGTTTATGGTTGAGCATTAAGTAAGAGTGGAAGTTATTACACATTCAAGTTTCACTTATTTAACACCACCCAACGTTCCTCTTGTTAGTTACAACCAAAAACACAACAATTAGGTAAAACCACAATCATCTTCTCTGTTTAATTGCTATGGATCCAATGAATCCATATAGCGAGTCATCTAGTTATCTAGGTCTTCTACACAGTCAACAACCAAGTGTTGTGCATGAAAATTTTCCTTATGGAAATTTTCAAGGAACTAGTGTTAACCTAGGAGCTTCAGACGTCCCTCCTTTCAGTTCACAGCAAACTCAGCCTCCAACTCAACCTGAAGTCACACCAGTGGAGCGTAGGGAGAGAAAGAAATGGAGTCCAGCTGATGATGAGGTTCTAATCAGTGCGTGGCTCAACACATCTAAGGATGTTGTTGTTTCAAATGATCAGAACGCACGGACCTTCTGGAAAAGGGTTGGAGCATACTATGCAGCAAGTCAGCATGCTACACAGGGTGACACGAGACCCCATCTCCACTGTAAGCAGAGGTGGCACAAAATTAATGAGCTGGTGAATAAGTTTTGTGCCTCATATGCTTCTGCGGAGAGACAACAATCCAGTGGACAGAGTGCGACTGATGTTTTGAAGCTAGCTCACGATATCTTCTATGCTGATCATGAGAGCAAGTTCACCCTTGAACATGCCTGGTGTGTGTTGAGGTTTGAGCAGAAATGGCTCAACCTTAACACACCTAAACCCACTGAGAGTTCAAAGAGAAAAACGGGTGATGGTGGTTCGCAAGCCGAGAGCTCTGAAGGTGGTGATCATGAGAAGAGGCCTGAAGGTGTTAAGGCGGCAAAGGTAAAGAGGAGTGATTGTAAAGGGAAGGGTGTTGATGACGCTAAGAAAATTTGGGAATTCAAGAAGGAGGATCTACTAATGAAGGAGAGACTCTCTAGGTTGGCAATACTTGATACTTTGCTAGCTAGAAAGGAACCATTAACTGAAGCTGAAGAAGATGCGAAGAACAAACTGCTTGCTGAGTTGTTCTGAGAATGATCAAAACTCCAATAACTATCGAATAACTATCCTATGTTTTAATCTTTATGTTTTTTATCTGTTTGCTATGGTCTGGTCTCGACGTTTGAACTCTAAAAATGCTATGTTTCTTTTCGGTTTGCTATCTTCTTTTTGTAATGGTGTATGTCAGTTGCTCTGCTTCATTAATAAAATATGTTATGGCTATGTTTAATTATTAAAATCTCTTTGCTCTGCTTTATTTTGCCTTATGGTGTTTGTAATGAAGTTGGTCGTTTTAAATATTGCAGGACATTCAAACACATGGGTCGTTATAGTTTTACTCAGCCTTCGCAATCAGCTTCCTACGGTATAGGGAGCTGCAGTGACTACAGCTCAACAGATCTCCTTATACGAATGGACCAAGATGAGATAAGGGCAAAATACGAGGCGCAGGATCAGGCTCAGTCTTTGCATGTTCAGTCTTTGTCTTTGGAGGATCAGTCTTTGTCTTTGCAGGTTCAGTACCCTCCTCAACCTGAGGTTGAGTTTGGATTCCCACGGGCCTGTTATTGTGGAGAGGAGCCACATCTTGAAACGTCAAACACCACCAACAATGTAGGAAGAAGATTCTATACTTGTAGGAATTCAGATGACGGGGAGATGCATGTTCATAAGTGGTGGGATGTGGCTGTTATGGAGGAGATGAAAGCTAGGGATGCACACATTCTCGTATTGGCTCAAAAGGTTGACAGTCTGAGTTATGTTAGTGACAAGGACACTGAGAAGAAGCTGGTCGAGCTCGAGAAGATGACCAAGGAGAAGCTGGTTGAGCTCGAGAAGAAGCTCGTTGAGCTCGAGAAGAAGACTACACTTTGAAGTGTGTGGCTATGTACGCTTTATTGCAGTTGTTGTTGTAATGATTTAGGATGGTTTCTCTTTGTAATATGTAATATGCCATGAGCATTTAGGATGGTTTCTCTCTTTAATATGTAATATGCCATAATGATTTAGGATGCTTTCTCTCTTTAATATGTAATATGCTATACGTTGGTTAAGTAATGAAGGTTAACAATTTATTAATACGTTTTGATAACAATTTATAGTTGAAATTTATAACAATGATGAACAATACGTTGGTTAACAACTCCCGTGAGTTGTTGAAAAATCAATTCACAGGAAGACAATATACATTCACAAGACAATAATTCAATCTTCACAAGAGTTAACAAAGGAAGACAATATAAATTCTCGTGACTCTTTCCCACAAGAAGACAATATACATTCACAAGAGTTAACAAAGGCAGCACAAGAGATAATTCTCGTGACTCTTTCCCACAAATAAATATCACAAGCTATGAGTGTCTCCATACCATTCCTCTGTCCTCACTACTCTCTATATTTTTCAAAAATAATTCATTCGTCTTTCCTCACAACTCACAATATTTCTCTCCTTACCATTACAACCAAACTAATTATTCATATTTTCACATTTCTATGGCATCTTCTTCCCATTATCATTACCATAATGATGATGATGATGATGGTTTAGAAATGACTTTTCAAGAATTTTGTGATCAATATCTTGAAATTCCGGAACCACAAGAGCGCAAGAAAAGAGTTTTTATTGAGAGAAACCGAGAAGAGGGGCACAACAAGCTATGGAATGATTATTTTAGTGATGATCCGACATACACTCACAATTTATTCCGGCGCCGGTTCCGAATGAACAAGCATTTGTTCGTATATATTGTGCATCGTCTCAGCACCGAAGTTCCGTATTTTCAACAAACACATGATGCCCTCGGACGGGATAGTCTATCTCCCCTCCAAAAATGCACTGCGGCAATTCGTCTTTTGGCTTATGGTGGTGGAAGTGATAAGTTGACGAATATATTCGTCTTGGTGAATCAACAGCACGAGAATCTCTCCACAATTTCACTGCCGCAATTATTGACTTGTTTGGTGAAGAATTCCTAAGACGTCCCACACCAGAGGACCTTCAGAGACTATTATGGCAAGGAGAAGAACGTGGATTTCCCGGTATGGTTGGAAGCATCGACTGCATGCATTGGGAATGGAAAAATTGCCCTACGGCTTGGAAAGGAATGTATTCACGAGGAACTGGAAAACCTACAATTGTGTTAGAGGCTGTAGCTGATTAAGACCTTTGGATATGACACGCTTTTTTTGGAGCTCCAGGTACTATGAACGATCTTAATATTCTTGATAGATCACCTGTTTTTGATGACATTATAAACGGAATAGCACCGGAAGTTAACTACCATGTCAACGGAAACGAGTACCATTTGGCTTACTATCTCACTGATGGTATTTATCCACCCTGGACAACTTTCATCAAATTTAACAGACTACCACATGGCGATAAAAATTGTTTGTTTGCTAAAAGACAAGAATCCGCCCGAAAAGATGTTGAGCGGGCTTTTGGGGTCCTCCAGAGACGGTTCGCGGTGGTTAAAAATCCTTCTAAAATATGGGATAAAAACAAAATTGCCAATGTTATGAGAGCATGTGTCATTCTCCACAATATGATTGTCCAAGATGAAAAAGATTCAAACACTCTGTATGAGTTTAATGATGACGATTTTCATTTCACCGTTAAAAAGACTACAAAGGTGGGAACGGCGCATTCTCGTCGCAAAGAAGTTCGGAATCCACATATTCATGAACAATTAAAGGAAGATTTGATTGAAAATATTTGGGAAAAATTCGGACATCTTCAAAATTAAATAAATGTTTGGTTGGTTTGTAATTTGTAATTTGTAATTTGAAATTTGTATTTTGTATCATTTAATTTGTTTTGCAACTTTGTATTTTTCAACTTTGTAATGTTTCTGTTTTCAAATTATATGTTTTATGTTTTGATTCAAATCTTATCTTTTATATCTCAATAATTATAAAAATAATTAATTAATTTATAACAAAATTATAAGGACCAATTTTGGTCCTACCAATAATCAGTGTTTTTCTAATTGTCCTTACCTAAACTTCTTAACATTCTAAATACAATAAACTATTCTAAATGACCAATTTTTGGTCCTGGCATTGCAGATGCCCTAAGTGTACTATAAATGGGAAAAGTAAAAGAGTGCTAGTGGACGTGGTGGAGCATGAGAGATACATTTTTTTTTTGTGACACGCATGAGAGATACATATAATTTGTTCATTAGGACCCGTGATTCTAGGGTCCCCATGATTGTATATAAACAGTTTTGATTCTGCGTAGTGGGTTTGGCCTTTGTTACTGGTGTCTTGTCTCCGTCTATCTCCATCTGTCTCCCTCTCAGATTAAGAATAACGTGCGATTTATCAATCCTCTCCCACCCAAATAAGTAGTGGTCCACTCTAGTATTTACTATCGCTGTAACTCGTTATGTTAAGTTTTATTTTTGTAAACATCGTTATGTTAAGGCTGAGAATGGGGAGCAGTTTCCAGTGCCGGTCCTTAGAGATGTCAAACATGTTGATCTGTCCCGTCCCGTTCCGTACCGCAGCGGGTTCATCTCTTTGCGGGTCACGGTGAATCAGGCCCGCGCGGGCTGCGGTCTCCAAAAGGTCGTCCCAAGCCCGTACCATAAATTGCACACTTCTTTACGGGCTGTCCCGCGGGACATACGTTAATGTAATGTATCCGATCATGCTTGACACTGCAGGCCGCTCCAGAACACTTCTTGATGCTGCATGCTGTCTAAGATGTCTCAGGCTACTCCTCTACATAACCAAGTTCACATAATTAATATACATAAAATATCTACAATGCAAATTCTTCAAAATTTGTTATATATTATGCATAATTTTCTCTATTAAAAGTGCATATAGAACATGAGATGATTATATATATATATATATATATATATATATATATATATATATATATAGAGTCATAACCAAACAAAAAGTGCATGTAAAAATGAGATGTTAATGTATATTCTATTCTATTGATGTAACGAGATAACAATGATAAGTAACGAAAGAGCATGAAGAATAGAATACATATCGAAGAGGACTCTAATCAGTAACAAGACTAACTCTTTCAGTTGAACGACATCATTGTAATAGAATTAAATAGCTTAGTCGATCAAGGCTCTAACCATAGCTTATTGTCGTTACCGCTTTGATCAGAGCTTAGTTTTGTTCATGTTATCTTAACCAAATAAAATAGTTATAGTTAACTTTGTCACACTCAAACATATTTACATACCAATTAAAGATAATTTCAGAATATATTTTTCATTAGGTTATAACTCATAAGTTCATAACCAAATTTTTAATTTTAATGAATAAAAAAACTAAATATAATCAAACACCAAATCAAAGCTGTTAATTCCAAAGTTAATAAAAAAACATCAAATTAAAACACCAATGGAGCTCAAATCATCATTGTCAGAGCTCGAATCATCATTGCTGAAGCTTTTTTCTTTTCTCAGGGAAAAGTCACATAAATTACTTTCTTTTCAGTCTTTTTAATTTTTTGAGGTAAAACAAGAATTGAAAAAGAAAAAAAATGCGGGTCTTTGTAATCCTGCAGGCCTGCGTTGTCCCGTCCCGCAAAAGGCCGAATCCCGCAAAGACCCGTCCCGCAAAACCCGCTAATTTGCGGGTCTGAAAAATCTCGGCCCAATCCAGTCCCGCGACAGATCTTTACGGGCCAAGCCCGCGGTCCAGGTCCGTGATTGACATCTCTAATTGTGAGTTAATAACTTTGAACAAATCTGCACTGTTTAATAACTCGAACAATCTGTTAATGACTTAGAGCAGCTCTATTAGACCATGTTTATTGCGAAATTCTTAGGAGGTAGTTCTTAGTTTAATATGAGAACTGCCACTTGACTTTAACTAAGAAAAACTAAGAACCGTCTCTTAAGTTTCTTATTTCAAGAGTCGGTTCTTAATTTTTCTTAGTTAAAAGTTAAGAGACAGTTTTTATATTACGTTAAGAATTTCATTCTATGAACTGTGTAATAAACATGTCCCTAAAGCATCACTAATGGTGAAAAAATCTCACAGGAGAACTTTAACAATAGGTTAAAAAATAATTAAATTAGGAAAGATGTCAGTCCACTATAAGCAAATTAGCAAACACTAGTACACAAATTTAATATCATTTTTTAGAAGTTTTCATGGTTTCTAACCAATAATCATGCTCTTGACTGTATCTATTCTGCATTTTTTTTCACTGCATTCGTACCCTAAGATTCGGTATGAGTCAGACTGACTCAAAGTAAACCTTTTTTAGCAAAAAAAACAAAAAAAAATTGATAACGTTGAATCAAAATATTGAGCAGCCAAAGTAAGACCGAAGTCCCGTCGTTATACTTTAAACAAGATACAAAATATCTTACTCCTCGTATTTGATTCATATTTTCATCTCTTTTAGAGAGCTTAGTTTTGTAAATTGGATACTAAAGACCTACAAATACTATTCATATTCTATAATTACAACAAAATTACAACTTAACATATAATGGAAACTTCATCATATCTATAATCTAATATTATCTCGCATTGTCCCCCCCACCCTCCCTAATGGATTGACTGACCCTTCAAATCTCAGCTTTTCAAAATGTCACTCTTTCCTCTCTTTTGTTTTGTTCATCTTTTTGATCTTTTTTTTTCTTTCTTTTTTTTCTTTTCGCATCTTTTTAATTTGTCTTTTTATAGGTGTTACAATTATGTTGTCGGCTGATTACAATAGTATTCTTGTTTATAAATCAAGGTGTGGATTGTCAACCTTTTAAAATGACTAACAATACCACTGGTATACTAACAGTACCACTGGTATGTGGTTTAACTCATCTGAAATTTAAGAAAATCAAGACACTAGCCACTAATTTACTACAATTTCGACAATAACTCAAAGTCCTTGTGTATTCAGGTAGACCGGAGGAAATCCATATTGATAGATGATAGATCAACCCATATTGACAAAATACACACACATATATCTATATTCTATTATATATTATTAAAGCTGAAGTACATTTTGAAGTTGTTTGGAAACAATGATAGTAGAATAAATGAAATATGTTTGGAAACATGAATAGTAGAGATATGAACTTTCTTCTATTTTTAATAAATTAATAATAAATTAGAATTTTTAGAAACATTAATAACATATTTAATACTTCTTTTTATTTACACATTTAGCCATTGTTTTAACAGTAAATTAAACAATATCATTTCTATATTTCTTTTTATTTATAATTCTGTCGCTATATTTACAATTTTTTATGGTGAAAATGAAAACACAAACTGAAATATAAATAGTATATCATAGGGACCTCTATATTATATGAAAAAGTTTTAAATACAGTATTATTACCTTATTTAGTTTAGTCAAATATATAAATTTCAAGAGTTCAATCTTCAAAAACAATGTCAGAAAATTAATAATAATTCATAGAAAAAATAAGGACGAATCTAATTACCTAAAAATTAGGTTAGAATTTAAAATTGATCCATTTAAAATTAATAATATGTTTTTAGGTAATTAGATTCGTCCATTTATGATTATTTTAAAAAAATAGAAATCCATTATATTATAAAAATTATCTACTTGGATCAATTTTAAAATATACAAAAATGGACGAATCTAATTACCTAAAAATATTTTTTTGTCTAAAATAATCATAAAATAAAATTTAAAATTTTATATAAATATTTCAAATCAAAATAATAATTTAAAATTGATTTATATCAAAAATTGATTTAACATATGCATATATTCAAAAAAAAAATTTTACTAAAATTTGTTAAAAAATGTTATCAATATATATAAGAAAAATACAACAAAAAGACCAATTTCATATACCAACTTAAATTATGGTTTTTATATTTAACATTTAAATTTTAAGAATATAATATATGTTATTATTTATAAGATCTTTCACGTTATTAATTATTTTAGACCATTTATTAAATGAAACCTTAAGATAAAATCAAGTTTAAATAACAAATTATTACATCAATAAAATCATGATAAGGGTCTGAATTATCTCAACTCCTTAAAATAATTTCATTTAATTATTATTAAAAAATGTTTTCAATATATATAAGAAAATAACAACAAGAAAACCAATGTCATGTACCAACTTAAATTATGAATTTTATATTTCACATTAAATTTTAAGAATATAATATACATGATTATTTATAAGATCTTTCGCATTATTAATTATTTGAAAAAATTTATTAAATAAAAACATAAAAATAAAATCAAGGTGAAATAACAAATGATTAAATCAACAAAATCATGATACATGTCTGAATTATATCAACTCCTTAAAAATAGTTTCATTTAAAATAAAAACTAAACTATATAAATTAAATTATATAAACTAAATTTAATAAAATTATAGATTTTTTTTTGAAATGCACAAATGAATTTTTCAATACAGAGAGTGTTGAAGATATAAAATACTTTATTTGAATTAAATAAATCAGTGTAAAATAAGTGTAACTTTGGATTAAATAAATAAAATCATATAACGGATTATAATTATTTAGAGTTTTCAAAAATTTAGTCATATTTAAAATAAAAAATAAGTCATAGAAGTAAATTTAAGAGAAATATCATTAAAAGTTAAAATATATAATTTATCAAAAATAATAATTTTTATTACATAAATTAATTTTTCAACAAAAAAATATACCCGCCATTTTTAAGAGTGGTTCAAATCTAGTATATATTATTAAAGTTGAAGTACACATTGAGATTTTTGGAAACTTGAATAGTATTTTAATGAAATTTGTTTGAAAACATGGATAGTAGTAGAAATTAAGACTTGTCAACTTTTAAGTGATTTTTTTACAGATTTTCATTCTATTTCTAATAAAGTCTAACTATTTCATATAATATTTTTACTAAATAAATTCACATCATTATTAGAATCACAAAACAAAACTAAATTTTCAATACTTTTTATTTTTTTACATTCATTTTCTCATTTTTTAACTATGTCATCAATTATATTTACCATAATATTTTGACTTGTATTAACTATAATAAATTTAACATAGTTGAATGAAATTATTTGATTTGTGACCAAATTTCAAAATGGTTAACAATATTTTATTTGTTTATATAACCGGTTAGACATAGATTTTTCGGTACCTGTTCAGCTATGAGTTATTTCTTTCAGGTATAAAATTTTTTGAATTTTGAAACTATGCTTTATTTGAGTATTATAAATAGAACAAGACTTGGGTTCACACCTTATGGTGAACTCTCTAATTCACCTCAATCATATACATCAATTAAAGTACCATGTAGGATAAGTAAAAAAGGAAATAATTATTTAATTTTTTTTAAAAAAATAAAACAGGTAAAAAAAACGTCAGCTTCTTCTCCATCTCTCCTTAGAAAAATACGAAACTTCTATTTGTCAAGCTTTAAATCTATAATTTTGTGCTTTCAAATACAATTATATACCCTAAATCATATATCTTAAACTCAAACTCAATCTATAAACCCTAATCCCAATCTAACCCTAAACCCAAACCCAATCTACAAATCCTAAATCCAATCTATAAATCATAAATCCAAACTCTAAACTCAAACTCAATTGTAAACTCTAAACCCAAATCTTATACATCTAAATAAAGTTTAGAGTTTACAATTTGGGTTTAGGATTTAGAAATTTATACAGATTATTGTTTACCTATCTCATAAGAGAATTTGATTGGATTTAGAGAAGATAAAGTCGAAATCAGATTTGAAAGCACATAATTGGAGATTTAAACTTGATAAATAAAGCTTTAAGATGAAGAAGAAAGAGGCAGAGGCAATAGACATCACATTTTTTTTACAACGACATCTTCTATATATTTCACATTTTTCCTTGTTTTTTTTAGTTTTATTTCTTTTTTAACTAATCCTACATGTCACTTTAATTGGTGTATAGTATTGAGGTGAATTTAAGAATTCACCATAGGGCGTGAACCCAAATTTTGTTCTTATGAATACATGTGGGGTTTCAAATCAGGTTTTACTAAGTCAAGATAAATTTAATTTTTATATATAAAAACCTACAAATATCTAAAAACTAATGTATTTGAGGCTGGTGCAGTTATGTCTACCAAAATTAATAATATTAACCGATTTAGTTAATGTATTTTGAATTAAAACTAAACTTAACCAAAAAAATAACAAAAAATAACCATATTATCTTATTTTGATTCTGGTTCGATTCTAATGTATAGAAACCTAAATATATTCAAATACTTATTTAATTAATTATATTATGACACGTATAGAATATTTAATACTAATCATGAAAAATAAAATATCAATTTATTGAAAAGTAAAAATTAACATCCGTACATATGCGCGGATCAACCTCTAGTATATATTAAAGGTTTGACGTGATTCGCATTTACAAGAAAAAATGTGTCAATTAAAGTTTGATGTACCAACTAAAGATGGAGAAAACACTAGAGGTCACCACACCCATTAAAAAGCGACACAGCTGAAATGTAACATATAACAAAAGGAATTGGTTGCTCGAAAATTTTTAAAATAACAAAAGGAATTGTTGAATCAGACTCAATTGGATCCACTCTTCGTTTATTACTTAATATATTTGATCAAAAATAATCAGACTCAATTGGTGACATGGGTCCACTCTTCATCGATTTGATCTTTTCCACTACATTTCCAATTCCAATACTGATTAAATTTTCACCATTTACATATGCTATTCGATTAGTCATGCTAGCCTTTCACCGTCGTTTAAACGATGGTTTTAAAGAGATACGCTTGGACTTGAACATTAGATTCGACGATTTTATAGTTGAGTCATACTCAATACTTGCTTGATGTTACACTCTACGGCCAATGGAGTGATGGTATTAATCTTTTTATTATTAAAATGAGCGTAATTATAATGTCTATAAATTACAAATTGATTGGGTGATAATACCATATAACAAATTCAATAGAACATAAAACACAACAGATTCGTTATAGATTTTGAATGCATGTAAAATCTAACGCTAGCCCTCAGCTAAGCTATGAAAAGCAACATAAAACACACTTCATGTATATATATAATGAAAAGACCATTACTTAAAATACTTGGAGCATAATTTTATTTTTCAGTTTCATGCTTGCACATAGTGCTTGAAGTTTATCTTCAACTAAAGTATATGTTAATTATGTAACGCCGAATTGATATTCTGAATTAGATCTCTTTGTTTTAGGGTAATGACTTTTTGTTGTCAACATTTTTTTAGATTTTTTTTCGTCTGAAATGGAATTGATAAGTAACAGCCAAACAAAGAGTTGAAAACCAGAGATGAAAAAACAAATACTACTTGAAGCTGTATTTCAGTGAAGGTCATGCATATTATAATTATGATTTAGTTTTCTTAATGAATAGTATGGTTTAGGTAAATTCGTCTCTGGCCAATGAAATTTCAAATTTTGATTTTAATGTAGGGTTCTATATAGTAAGCAAAAAGAGTTCAAATAGTAGTTTTCAAATCTTACTTCATGTGCATTATATTCAATTTGAAAAAAAAAAATCCAGCATGTTTAGCCCAAAACATTTTTATTTAATTTGCAGAGATAAGTTTTTGTTTTATCAATGTCATATTCTATGGGTGGAAAACGTCAACGAGTGGGATACTGGTTCCCTAAAGAAGAAACCTTCACTTTTATTGAAAATTATATCATGTGACACATTCATTGATATGTAAAAAGCTGTCCTATGTTATACTATATGATTGTGAAAATAGAATCATTGTTTTACTTTCAGTGGTAATGTATAGATTTATATTAACAGTCCATCAAATATGAAGGTGCTGGCCAAATGTAATTTTCTTATATGATTTGAACTCTCTCTTTTGTTGAAACACTTTTATGATTTTAACTCATATCCATACCTTTTAGCTGTTATCCGTTTCAGACTAGTCCATTTAATGTTTTCTCGGTAATTTATTAGAGGGATCCCTTTATTCGATACTGGTGCAGTATAATTTAGAATCTTTTTGTTAAAAGTGTGAAGTTAAAAATAACAAATCGAATATATGACACAGGGTATACTGTCGACAGGGAAGTGAGGAGATCTGTGAAAGAAGAAAAAAACATCGTTAAAATCTTTTACAAAAAACAGCATCGTTAAAAGAAGGGTAATTGGGGCCTATAGCCATGAAAAAAACGGTAATTGACAGAATAGCTATTTAACCTAACAATTCTATACATACTGTTACATTTCCATATTAATACGATTCTACCCCTTCACGCAACCGGTTGTACCTGATAAAAGACAAAAAAAATTATTTATTATCTATACAAAAGCAAATTGTGTCTTGTCGAGGTTCACAATTTCTTCTTATCATTTTCTCTGGTAATAGAAAGATTTTCCGCTCCGATCTGCTCCAATGCCTTACCTCCGCATTCAATCGAAAGTTTCTCCATCTTGTTCGTCATCGCTTTTCAATTGTCTTCTGCGTTAGTAAATGCTTATTTCAATCGTCTTTGTGGTCTTCTTAAAATATATTTGTGTTTTTATCTGATATGCATAGTAAATGGTGTAGTAATATTGTTTCGACATGGAATAGCATTTGCGTTACATACGGGTTCTACCGTCTGGAAATGACATGATCTCTATTAGATGTATTCCATTTGACATGAAATAAAATAAAATATAGACATTTGTGTTCCATTTGACTTGGAATGAAATAAATTCGAACATTTTATCACCTTCTTTAATTTATGAATTCATACTTGTATTTTATTTATGTACTCTATACTTTTACTAGGGTTTATATTTCTGTGTAAGGTTTGGTGATGATTGAAGATGGGTTAGTTTCAGGAAATTGAGTTCGTCATTGCAAGATTGAGGTTGACATTTGATTAAGTGTCATATTTCTGTTTAGGATTTCATGATTAGTTGATATGGTTTCATATATATTCCCATGTGTGGTTTAAGATCGAGAGCTATACATATTGTTACGTCTTACATGATTTCCATTCCACATTATTGTTATACTATACAATTTATTTTACATTTACTTTGTTATATGGATCATAACACCTTTATTTTTCGCTTTTGTTTCTCAGGTTACAAGATCAAAGCTGTGAATTAGATTGTTCGAAACTAGATTTGACTCACTTGGTGAATATATTATCATTTATATGTAATAATGCAATGTGTATATAAGTGGAATAATTCGTCTGTATATAAAATAGAATACCACTTATGTGAATGAAATATATGCTATTTACTATTTGTTGTATTCTATTCTATTTGCAGAACATAAATATGATTGTACAGTACATAACATAAGTTATGTTTTGTTGTTATATCATTGTTATCAATCTTAGTTAATGCGTATATTGAGCAAAACGAAAATTTAAAATTCTATTTTATCATTGTATTAACCAGATCCACATAAATGTAAACTTCACACAAATTTCAGTAACCACATCTACATTTGTTGTTTGGGTTTAGGATTATATTTGAGTTTAGGATTTAATAAATAAATTTTAAGGTTTAGAATCTACAAGGTGAGATTGGGGGTTAGGTTTAAGGAAAATTAATTTCTTTACATAATTTAAATATTTAGGTTTATAGTTTATATTTGGATTTAGGATTTAGTGATTAAAGTTTTGGGTATAGTATTTTGTCGTTGGAGGGGTAAGTATTATCGTTTTGAGTATAGTATTTTGTGGTTATATTTCTGTTTTGGGTTTAGTAATTGTGGTTTTGGGTTTAGTATGAATGATTTGGGTACACTCTAACAAAACAGTAAGTAATTCATTTTTGCATATAAAAATTATAAAATTTAAATATAATCTCTTCCATTTTATTTTATCTTTTCTTACCACGTGTGTATTCTATACTATTTGAGTTATATCAAATAGTACTTATACACCACTCTCTTTGTAATATTTACGTTTATTATGTAAGTGGATACATTTTACTTTCACTTGGCGACCATTTTTTTCCATTTTTACTGCTTTCGGTTAAACCGTTTGTGCTAAATTAATCTTCTCCATTTGTAGTATTTTGATATGTGATTCTCATAAAACCACAAAATCCACACGTCACATACTATGCCACTTATAAGGTATAACTTGTTACCTGTTACGGGAAAGGGCAGAACCGGATAAATTATGTGTCAAATATCTGAAATTAAATTATGTCAAAATCAACGCTAGTTACTTAATTTACATGCAATACATGGCTACTACGCAAATTGGCCCTTAAAAGAAAGTAATACCTTTGTCGTGAAAAAAAAAAAACTTGTACTCCTTTGGTTCCTTAAACAGTTAAACCATCTATTTATGCATGTTTATTACACACAAAGTATACCTAAAAAGTAACTTCCAATGGAAAAGAAATATATACGAATTATATTTACATTCCATATCGTAAATGAACCAGATTGTGATGTAGGAATCGATAACGATAATTTATACTTATATTCCAATATTCCATATCGAAATGAATCTTGTTTTTTTGAAATAGTGTTTGGTTATTTAGTTTTATACTCTTGATAATTCAAAAGTTATGGTTTTACAATTCCTAATGCTTACTGCTTAGCTAAAAAACACGACTGACCAATGCATTTACGTAACTTGTTTTTTCTACCATGAGCGAGAAATATAATACTTACTAATCCTGATAAGAAAGTTTGAAAATATATAATGACTCCATAAATGTGAATTATGTGACTTGACTATTCAAAAAGGCAAAATTGTACCAACAAATAAAAAAGAGAAATATTCCAATCAGTGGTAGATCTTTGAAGCAAAGATTCTCATTCGCGCCAATATTTGATGGAAAAAAGTTAAAGCTAAAATATTCTTTAAATAATTTTTGCTGATCTTTAATATCAGTACTCAGAACAAAAAACTATGTCAAAATATAATCTTGAGAAGATAGGTAGTTGTCGAAATCCCAGAGGCCATTGACTTAAGCGAGCGAGGAGATGACACCTATCCCATGTACATCTATCATCTATCAGCTATCATCTATGTGGTTGGTTCAAAAAAGAGAGGGCATGTTATACTCTTTTTCTATGTGATTTTAGCATTTTACCAAAAAGATGCTGCAATTTTTTGTTAATACTCTTTAAAAAAAAAACTAAAAAGAATTTGGTTATACGCGAGCGATTTATCTACTCTAACATAGAATAATGATACTTATACAAACCGTTAGATTACTTAATCTTATTCTTAACGGACAAAAACAAAAGTGGCTTGGCCATTCAACTACAACTAATTATATAGTTAAACCTTTTCTTTGAGAAACATGCTCAATTGCTCATGCAAAGACTAATCAGATCATATCGTAGCCAAGCAATAGCAGAAACACATAGCGTTGATAAAAAAAGAAGCAGAAACACATAGCATACGGAGAATGAAAGACATACATATGGATTTGCATACTTTTTTAATGATCTAAACAATGTGGAGAACATAATGTTATATAATGTTTTCTAATTAAAAAGAAAGGAAAAGAACACTAAAAAAAGTCAATCTCTCTCTGACTCGTTTCCCGATGCAGAATCGCTGGGCTCTGCCTGGCCATGCTTCCGCCGTGCAACCGTCGTCTTCAACCTCCGGAGATGCTCTCCTCCCTCCACCCTTCCCTCCTGACCCTCCTGACCCGTCCTCTCCACTATCCCCCCATCTTTTCCCTCCCCTAGCTTCTACTCCCCCCTTATCCCGTTCTGAACTTCGTAGATCCCTTCTTTCCTCCCCTCCCTTAGTTGATACTACCATGACCCAGGCTCCTCTCTCTTCTTCCCCTGAAGTAAACCATGGTTTCTCTACTCAGTTCGGCTCTCTTCCTCAAATTGAGATCCAAGCTACAGTACCAACTACAGTAAACCCTAATCTACTTTTGCCAAATGGTACTCACAACTTGTCTCCCCCAAAGGAACAAGATGTCACTATGACCTCAAATCCAGTTCCAACCAACCTTCTACCCGCTCTTCTTTCCACTTCCCCCCCTGGCCCTAGCCCCCCATCCTTACTTGTAGCCCACTCAACTGAGCAACCTCCTACTTTTACTGAGCCACCACCCACCGCAAACAATCCCATCCTGCCTACTCCTACCCAAAACCCCCCTCAAACCCTTGCAGATAAACTTCGTGTAAAAGGAGATCGTTCCCTTACCAGACTTGCGCCCACAACTTTGTCAAACACTGGTCGGCCTCGTGTGCTCATCCCTGATTCCGTTTTTCAAAAGGGTGCCGAAATGCACAAGGATTTCATTGTCTGCTATTTCAACGGTAGACCACCGCCTTTCAACCACATCCAAAGTGTTCTCTGTAACATGTGGGGGAAAGGAAGGCGCCTCGAGATCCACAATAATCCTCTTCACCGTTCTGTTCTCGTGCGCATACCTAATGATTTTATCAGACAGAAAATTTTGGATAAAAACATTTGGTATGTTGGAGATTCGATGTTTCATACTGCTCAATGGTCTTCTGCTCACTCAGCTGCGACCCCTCCCCTCAGTGCTATCAAGATCTGGGCTCACCTAACGGGAGTACCTTTGGACCTGCGTCACACTCAAGGTCTTAGTTTGGTTGCAGGCCTAGTAGGGGAGCCAAAAGAGACTGATGACTTTACTCTGAATCTAGTCAGTCTTACCCTGTCCCATGTTAAAGTCGAAGTTGATCTTACTAAGCCTCTTCCCTCAGTTGTCGAGTTTGAAAGGCAGAGTGGTGAAGTTGTTGAAGTCAAGGTTGACTACCCGTGGCTTCCTCCAACTTGCTCTCACTGTAATGAGCTAGGACATGTTATAAGGAACTGCTTGCATTACTTGCCTCCAAAAGACCAGCCTCCCCCTGCTCCAGCTCCTATAACAACTGAAAAATCAAAGAAAAAAGTTCCAGATAATGTGAAGAAATCTCAAACACCTTTCGTGGCTACAAAAGCTAAACAGTATGTGGTAAAGAAAACAGTCACTCCTGCTGCAAAAAATACTCCTGCTACGAATAGTTCCCTCCCTGAATCCTCCCCCACTAAAGCCGTTTCCCTCCCCTCTAGCCCTACTATTTCTAAGTCAAAAACCTGTTTTCCTTCCCCTATCCCATCCTCTCTTTTTTCCACCACTGAAAGTCCTCCTGACAAGCCCACAAAACCCTCCTTAAAGCGATCTCGCTCCTCTCCTATCCTTTCCCCCCCTTTACCGCCTAAAATCTCTTTTCAAAGTTCCCATCCTATTCCCGCTTCTTTATTTCCTCAGATTGGCACCCTAAATTATGTTGCTTCCTCCTCTTTTGTAAACCCACCCCCTCTAAAAAATCCATTTCTTCCCTTACTTTCTGTTGATTCCCTCCAGTCTACTGGAGACCCCCCTTTTTCTTCCTAATGAGTCTTAAACTCTTTTTTTGGAACCTCCGTGGTCTAAATGACCCGGCTAAACATCGGACCTTTTCGGATTGGCTCTCTAGCTATAAACCTATTTTTGGAGCACTTTTAGAAACACATATCAAAGAACTTCCTCTACCCCGGCTAATGTCTACTCTGTGCAGAGACTGGCACTATTTTTCTAACCACTTATCTGATGAGGATGGTCGCATTGTCCTAATCTGGCGGGATCCAGCTAAAGTCACTATAATCTCTCAGTCAAAGCAAATGATAACTTGCGAAGTTGAGCTACCTTCCTGCCCTATATTTATCTACTCTGCTATTTACGCTGCTAACACTCATGAGGAGAGAGCTGACCTTTGGGTGGAGCTCTTAAACGTCAAATCTGATCTAGCACTGGACTCAAGACCATGGATGATTGGTGGAGACTTCAATCAAATCCTTCACTGTCACGAGCACTCTGTTTTCAACCACCTCACTCATGCTCCCCAGATGTACCAGTTTCGGGATGTCCTACTACAGCTGGGAGTATTTGATCTACGGCATTATGGACCTGTTCACACATGGACAAACAAAAGAGATTTAATGCCAGTTGCGAAAAAGCTTGATAGATGCTTGATCAATAATGATTTCCTAACCTCATTCCCTGGAGCCACTGCTACATTCCTCCCCCCAGCCCCCTCAGACCATACCCCTTGCCTCACTGACCTTGTTTTCTCCCTTCCCAAAGCTGGTACCCAACCTTTTCGATTCCTAAACTACCTGACCAAACACCCGAGCTTCTTGGAGGTTGTAACTGATGCTTGGTTGCTCGCCGGAAGTGTGTCCACTGACCTTGCGTCTCTGTGTTGGAAGTTAAAAAACATTAAAAGGACTCTCAAAAATCTTAATAAAGAAAATTTCTCTCATATCCAACAGAGAGTAAATGATACTTACCGTTTGTTACAACTTACGCAGGTAGAGGCTCTATCGGACCCCTCACCCACTACTTTTGTTGCGGAGCATGAGCTGAATGAGAAATGGCAATTCCTTAGGATTATAGAAGAATGCTTCTTCAAACAAAAATCTCGAATAACTTGGCTTCGAGAGGGTGATCTCAATACAACTTACTTCCATCGTGTCTGTCAGGTTAGAGCATGCTTCAATGCGATACGTTCCTTTCTTCTGGCTACAGGTGTCACCATAACTGACCCTTTGGAGATGAGCTGTCACGCCATATCACACTTCAAAGCAGTCTTAGGGCCGGACATTCTTCCTCTTGTAAGGACCTCCACTTCAGATTGGTTCCAGAGCTTATCTCCTTTCGCTTGTAATCAGCAACAAATTGCGTCCATTCTGCTGATGCCTACAAGGGAAGAAATCACAAAACTCATGTTCTCACTCAACCCCAATAAGGCTCCAGGGCCGGATGGGCTTACCTCTGGTTTCTTCAAAGCTTCCTGGTCTTTGTTAGGAAATGAATGCGTCACCGCAATCCAGCAGTTCTTCAATTCGGGTTTCCTGCCTAAAACAGCGAATGCTACGATCTTGTCATTGGTCCCAAAGTTCACAGGAGCATCAAAAATAACAGACTATCGTCCTATCTCTTGCTTGAATACGATCTACAAAGTCATTTCAAGACTACTGGTGCGTCGACTAAAGCCTATTCTACAGCAAGTGATCATGCCTAATCAAACAGCTTTTGTAGAGGGAAGGTTACTGGTAGAAAATACTGTGCTAGCAAGTGAGTTAGTGAATGGTTACCATAAGAACAAGGGGTCGAAGAAGATCACCATCAAGGTGGATATTGCAAAGGCGTTTGATACGCTCTCTTGGGATTTCCTTTTCTCAGCTCTGGACAGTTTACACCTCCCTGCTCCGTTCACTCGACTACTGAGGGCCTGCATATGCACAACATCGTTCATGGTTGGCTACAATGGTACGGTGAATGGTTTCTTTAAAGGAAAACGTGGACTCAGGCAAGGAGATCCCTTATCTCCTTACCTATTTGTCATCGCTATGAACTACTTATCTCACATGTTGGACAAAGAAGCTAGAGAAGGATACTTATCTTATCATCACCAATGCCACAAGACTAAACTGACACATCTGTCGTTTGCAGACGATCTCCTGATTTTCATCGATGGTTCCCTTGAATCAGTTCAGAGAGTTCTTCAGATCCTGCATGAGTTTGAAAAGAGATCAGGTCTAGCAGTCAGCTTGCAAAAATCAAGCTTCTTTGCATCTGGACTTACTGAAGAAGAAGTCTCTACAATTCAAGCCTCCACAGGCATGCCTCGTGGGAACCTGCCAATGCGATACCTTGGAGTGCCACTGTGCACAAAAAAGCTTAATCTGGAGAATTGTGAGCCTTTACTTCAGCAAATAAAGCAACGTCTCTCTGCTTGGTCGGTAAAAGCTTTGTCGTTTGCTGGAAGACTTCTTCTGATAAAAACCGTGATAGCTGGAGTCTCTACTTTCTGGTGTTCAAGCTTCATACTTCCGAAGTCCTGCATCAAAAGAATCAATTCACTGTGTGGTCAGTTTCTATGGAATGGGAACATCGAGGGTCATCATACGGCTAGAGTCAGCTGGGAGACGGTAACACTTACCAAAGCACAGGGCGGACTGGGCGTAAAGGATCTCCACAAATGGAACCTCGCGTGTATCCTAAAGCTCATATGGATGCTGTTCTTCCGTCCTAACTCTGTCTGGGTCTGTTGGTTTAAAGAAGTAATACTCAAAGGTGATGTCTCAAACTATTGGACAGTAAGCACAAGTACGAAGCACTCGTGGCTAGTTAACAAGATGATAAAGGTCAGAGAGTTGGTTTACCCTCTACTTCGAAAGCGTATTGGCAATGGAAGGACTACACGTTTTTGGTTTGACAATTGGACGCCGTTTGGGAAGCTGTACACGGCCCTTGATGCAACCACATCACGGCTGGGCATTCCAAAAATGGCTACAGTCGCATCTCTCTTCACTGCAGGTCGTTGGAGGCTCCCGTTTGCAAGAACAGAGCCACAGCTAGCTCTGCACATTCACTTAACAACAATAACTCTGTCAACTCAAGAGGATCGATTTGAGTGGGTGATAGATGGTAAACCGACACTGAAGTATAAGACAGGAGAGATGTATGATTACCTTGCAGGTGCTCAGCCTTTGGTCCCGTGGGCAACCACAATCTGGTTCTCCTATGGAATTCCGCGTCATAGCTTCCTCTCCTGGCTGGTCCTGCTAGATCGATGCCCTACTAAAGACAGATTGAGTAGCTGGGGATTAAATGTGGATCCTCTATGCTTACTGTGTAATACTCAACCCGAGACAAGGAATCACCTCTTTTTTGAGTGTGGATTTAGTGCCGTGGTTTGGAGAAGAATGGCTCATCGGTGTCAGCTTCGACCAACTGTCTCGTGGGAAGACACAATACTCCAGCTCCAAACACTTCCAAGGAATCGAGACTCCCTGCGACTTACTCTGCTAGCTTTCCAAGCCACAGTCTACTGGATTTGGTCCGAGCGAAACATGAGACTCCACCAACAAAGTTTCAAATCATCTGATGCTGTGATCTTAGTGATTGATAAGCAGATCAGGAACAAACTTCAGAGCATTCGACATGCAAATCCACGAGCCTCCTCGGCGATGACTCAGCTCTGGTTTCTCCGATCGTGAAAACCGTAGAAGACCCGTGATCGTCCTTCTCTTCTTCGACAGACGACTTTCCACCAACCGCTACTCCTCTTATTTTCACTTGGGCCTCTGTACGAGCTGGGCTTTAGTTCTATGATATGTGTTTCTTTGAAGTTCTTACTGGGCTAGACCTATTACAAACTGAAACCCCTCTTGGGTTTGTAATATTTTCATTTTTTCTGCTTTTAAATATGAATGCCTTTTTTCAAAAAAAAAGAAAGGGAAAGAGAAGTTTTTCACCCAAAGAAACAGGAATAGAGAAAGTGATGAAAGGTGAAGTATGTGGTGAAAAATGGGTTCCTGCTTCTGATTTGTCTCTTTCAAACTTTATCATGCAAAGCGACGTTTCTTTACTCCTTTTATTGCAATCGGTTGTGTCACTTTCTTTTCTTATTAATTTCATAAAGTTGTATGATCGCATCCCGTGTTTTTATGCCCCTGACAGGACCGACACCGATCTTTCATACATCTTTAGGTAATAAATGTTATTGGATTCCATTTTCATGTTACATCGTTGTATTTTATATTTTCCCGCTGACACAATATATACAATAATAAAAGTAGAATGACTTCATGAAGAATATATGGTCGAGCTCGACGTTCTCTTCCTCTTTTTTTTGATTAACCAGGGGGTGATCCAAAGGCTTTCTAGGCCCAAGACTAATCCCCCTGAGGCCCACGGCATTCCACGTTTTCTTAGCATTTAAGCCAGCCTGGGTGGCCAGTGCGAGTCGAACCCGGGGCCGTACTTGCAGCTGCAAGCCGTACACCACCAGACTAACCCGGGGACGTTCTCTTCCTCTAGACCAAACTAAAAGAACTTATGCTCCCGCTGACTTCAATGAACTCAGATTAAACTACTTCTACAGTTTAGTTTAGTGTTTGATTTTATAAACCTGAATACACTAATTGTTAAAGAGAGTAACAACCAATAGATGTCAATACAAATCCAATAAAAAATTGAAGCTAGCATCTTTTTTTCTCTTATTTTTTTTGCAAAGCTAAAATCATAAACTAAAAATAGAAGGTTAAAATTTGATCAAAAAAATAGAAGGTTAAAAATACAAATTTTAAATTAGTCTGGCTCACATCGTTTGGGTATAATTTTAATGGAGTATACGTATGAGATATTTATCGTGCATTTTGTAGATATTTAATATGTGGTATAGAAAAAATTAAAATAATAAATAAAATACAAAAAATATTATTTGACTTGAACACTAAAATAAATAAAGAATGATCTAAAGACAAGCAACTAGGATCTGAGTATCTACCACCAGTCACCACCTGTTTCTGTTTGATTCCAAACTCTTACTTTCCCTACCCCCTCGTGTCTGGGTCCCACTTTTGTACTCCTATCTGTTGTTCCCACCTTCGTGTTCCACTCAACCCAACAGTGTAGATCCTCTCTTCATTCTCCTTCCATAAATTAATTTATTTCCCCATTAACATTTCTTATTACAATTCCAAAATATATTCAAATAGTAAAAAAAAAGGTCGCAATTAATTTCCGTTATAAATATATATGATCGCCGGCGATGCCAACGACGGTGAACGTAGCAAAGCAATGCTTAACAACGGAATCATCCTACGCGCTAGAAGAAGCGGTGAACGTGGCGCGTCGACGAGGACACTCCCAAACGACGTCACTTCACGCCGTCTCAGCTCTACTCTCTCTACCAACCTCCGTCTTACGCGACGCATGCGCTCGTGTCCGAAACTCAGCTTACTCTCCTCGTCTCCAGTTCAAAGCTCTAGATCTCTGCCTCAGCGTTTCTTTGGACCGGATCCAATCAGGTCATCACCAACCCGGGTCCGATGACCCGCCTGTCTCGAACTCTCTCATGGCTGCAATCAAACGTTCCCAAGCTCACCAGCGTCGTCTCCCGGAGAGTTTTAGACTGTACCAAGAGATGTCTCAGAGTCAGAACTCGCTCTCTTGCGTGAAGGTGGAGCTTCGTCAGCTGATTATCTCGATCTTGGATGATCCGGTCGTGAGTCGGGTGTTCGGTGAAGCGGGTTTTCGGAGCTCCGAGATAAAGCTCTCTATTATCCGACCAATCCCTCACCTATTCCGTTACTCATCTCCTCGTGGACAGCAACAGCCTATGTTCCTTTGTGACGTAACCGGGAATCATATTGAACCGGAATTAAACCCGGTTCAGTGGGGTTTCACAATCGCAAACCGGAAACCAACCCAAGATTCTTCTGATCATCGGAGGATCAATGAAGTGTTTATGAGGGAAAAAAGGAGGAATCCGCTGCTTGTGGGTGTATCGGCTTACGGTGTACTAACCGATTTCTTAATCTCGCTCGAAAACCGAAGCGACGGTTTAGCTGCGGTTAACATCGGTTCAGAAATATCCGACCAAATCACCGTTAAGTTCGATACGACGTTCATCGACGCTAGGTTTCGCGATCTAGGGAAAGTGGCTGAGCAAGGCTCAGGGCCTGGTTTAGTCTTGAACTACGGAGATTTGAGGGTATTCACTGACGGTGAAGGAAACGTGTTGGCGGCGAGTTACATCGTGAGTAAGGTTTCAGAGTTGTTGCGGAGAAGCGAGAGGAGAGTGTGGTTGATCGGAGCGACGGCGAGCAACGACGTTTACGAGAAGATGGTGAGAAAGTTTCCGAACGTGGAGAAAGACTGGGACTTGCAGTTACTCACCATCACCACTACTCTTAGGTCTTGTTCTCCTCACCACAAATCCAGGTCATATTTTATTATTATTCCTCTTTCGCATGCGTTTCAGATCGTTAAACGCTTTGGTCGTTTCTTTTACTGACGTCAAACGCGTCGTTAATGACAGTTTTGAACTGATGGTTTCGAAGATCTATCGCTGGTTTAACTTTTAATAACTTTCTCGAAAGAAAAATGTTAATAGTCAAATCCAAAAGAGTTTAATATGGTATACGACGTACTGATAACCTTTTGTTAAGATTCTTGACTAATATGTTTACGAACAACAAGATTTTGTGACATTGACTATTTTAGAATAACTATGTGTAACATATTTGTTTAACTTAGTGCAAAAGCAACTGTTTTGATGTTTTATAATTTACATAAAACTTATAAAGAAAAAAAAATTCTTTTTAGAAAATAAAAAATCATATTTGTTGGAGATGGGCTTAGCACAGGCCATCTATTTAAACCAAGTACTTATCTCTAAAGGAATCAAATCCTGGGGTCCTTAAAAGCTCTCTATAAATAATGACAAAAACAATTGTAACTCACACCATGCATGAACACACTTGTTTAAATCATTACATGCGTACGTTGTTGGAGATGGGCTTAGCACATGCCATCTATGGTTAGCGTTTCCTTTTTTCTTTTTTCTTTTTGTGTTTTATTAGCTGAGCACCGGACGTTTTATTTATTTATTTAATCACAAACACAACGGTTTTGCATGCAAATATAAACATAAGACTCATTTGAATGTATAACAGAGCATTGATGTTCATTTAACTTCTATATTCCTCCCTTGCACCCACTTTATGAGTGTGCATTTTATAAGTACCATTCCATTTTCTTCGACGATGTTGACGTGTTATAATTAAATACAGTTTGATGGGATCGTTTGTTCCATTTGGTGGATTCTTCTCAACTCCTTCTGACCTAAAACTACCATTCTCCGGTTATAACAAGGAAATCACTGGACCGATCTCTTCTATATCCGACCAGACCCAATGTACATTGCCACCTTGGTTGCAGATGACCACAATAACCGATTTAAACCAAAAATCTTGTTCCAAGGTCCGTCTACTTTTCTCTTCTCCAAAATTATTTATCTCCCATACTCGTCAAAGTCTGTTCTTGGATCGCAAGCTTCCTCGTTTGGCTACGTTGTTTCACTTTGTTATATTAATTTCAACGTGTATTTGCATCCCCTCAGTGCAGACCAAAGAAGGGTTGGAATCAGTTTGTGGAACTAACTCGGCAAGCAGTGCTGCTGCATCAACCGGTTCAGCTAAATCAGGCACGACTGATCTGAATCTGAGGATGTGTCCGGTCACCACAAGATTTGGTCGGTCTGCGTCCTCGTCTTGCTCGGATAATCCAAGGGATCTCAATGCAGAGAGCTTCAAGATTATATACCAAAGGCTAACCAATAGGGTTTCAGGGCAAGATGAGGCTGCTAGGGTTATCAGCTGCGCATTATCACAACCGCCTAAGACTAGCACCAGAAGAGATGTTTGGCTCAATCTAGTTGGTCCTGATACCGTAGGAAAGAGGAGAATGTCGCTTGTGCTTGCTGAGATTGTGTATCAAAGTGAACACAGATTCATGCCCGTTGATCTTGGTGTTGCGGATAATGGAATGAGCGGTTGTGATGATGCGATGCGGCTGAGAGGAAAGACAATGGTGGATCATATCTTTGAAGTGATGTGTAGGAACCCTTTCTGTGTAGTGTTCCTTGAGAACATTGACAGGGCTGATGAGAAGTTGCAGGTAAGCTTGTCTAAGGCTATTGAAACTGGAAAGTTCATGGATTCGCATGGAAGAGAAGTTGGTATCGGAAACACAACGTTTGTCATGACGTCATCTTCAGTACAAGATTCTGGATCAGTAACCACTTATTTTGATGAGCAACTCTTGAGGGTAAAAGGCAGACAAGTGGAGATATGGATTGAAACTGTACCATGTCTGAACTCGGTGAAGAAGAGGAAGCTAGGCTTGGGGGAAACTCAGGGCAAGGATGAGACATTAGAGACAGGAAAACGGTTGAACAGAACAGCTAATGGAGTTCTTGATCTGAACCTTCCGGCCCAAGAAGCCGATAATGAAGAGAGCTCAAAGCTTTGGTTAGTGAATTTGAAGAAACATGATCGTCTCATTGAGGTTCCTTTTAAGCCTTTTGACTTTGAAAGATTAGCAGAAAAAATCAAAAAGATCTTAAAAGCAACGTTTTCCAAGTACGCGAGATCAGATTGTTTGCTGGAAATTGCCCCTAAGATCATGGAACGATTACTAGCGGCTGTTTATTTCTCGGACAACAGAAAAGATATCATCAAAGAGTTAATGGAGAAAGTAATGGCTCGAGTGTTCTTGCATGTTAAAGAAAGGTATGAAATCACTTCTGGTTTTGTAGTAAAACTGGTTGGTCGAGATCTTGACGTTTTGAGTGAGGATGAAAAGGATTTGTTCCTTGTAAAATCTCAGTAGGTTAAAAGTTAGTTGTGAGGTTTATTTGGGAAGTGTATAAGATAAGGTAGAGTTAAGTTATATGTGTTGTTGTCCTTTTGTGGTTCTATAGCTATACTAGTATAATGTGTGTTATGATGATTCATCATGTTAGTTGTGACTTGTGAGTGGGTTGTTGGTATGTATAAGTTTGTGTAAATTAATAGTTGTTTGCTTATATAGTTCAAATAAATAATTATACCCGAAGGGCCAGTCTTCCAAGTACCTAAATTAATGTCGTAAATATTGTACATCATCGGGTGACTCGGTCTACAATCCGATCTAATTTGCTGATGAGTTTGGGAAAATATTTTGGAGGCATACAAGAACTCATATCGTTATAATAAGTTTACTATCAGTTGAATTGACCATATATATACATATAAAGGATTATTAAAGAACCATGTTTTGACATAATAAGCATATCAAAGTCTTTTTCCAAATTCTCTTCGAAGTTTCTTTAGTTGTAGCACTTATATCACTCAACTTGCTCAGCATGATAAACTTTTCGTTGCGAGAAAAATATGCATGTAATTGCAACATAGTTATGTCAACATGGTTTGAATTTTAGTCATTAATAACTTGATTATCGTTCCAAGCTCTTGAAGCTAATAAGTGAAGGTAATAAAAAAAAGTTAAGGTAATCGATTGTGTTTTATACGACTAATATAACATAAAATAAATAAAGATGAGAAATGCTAAGTGGATATTTTTAAAAATTATTAAAAGAGAAAGTTAAAGGTTTTGGTTTAATAAGGGGGAAATGATAAGGAAATGGAAAAAGTGGGATCGGGCGGCCAAGTGAAGACATTTTCTGTCGCCCACCCAAACTCCAAAAAAGAGAAGGCGTGTCTTACCTTCTTTCTCGTGCCATATGCTTTTCAAGGCGTGTTCCTCACTTACTTCGCTCCATTACAACTTACAAGTAGTAGTAGTCTCCTAGGAAGACCAACAACAAAAAGTTTGATCTTTTTGTACATCAGTAACATATAACAATAAATTATTTGAAAACCATTGAGACAAGCGTATCTATAAGAACCTTGAGATAAAGTTTGATCTCTGTTTAATGTTAGTCTTTTGGTCAATTGTATTTATTCTTTGAAAATATCATGAGTGTTTTCAGAATATATTTTATTTAAAAGACCCCCAGAAGCCCCCACGGGCTAATGAATGCGCGTTCGTAGCGGCTAGCGCACACGGCCACGGGTGTGGAAGAGTTACACACATTCCCAACTCCATTTACCATTTATCAAGCACATTATTAATGCTCTCTTTAGTTTTGTTTTTTTCAATACAAAATTTTCTTAATATCGAAGGATCTTATTTCTGGACACGCACACGCACAGCCATGCATTTATTTAAAACAATCATGCAGATGAAACTTATAATAGTGGATCTGGTCAGATAACTCCATTGAATTGTCTTTTAAAATTAAACTATCTTGTCCATATATACTCTTTTGTTTGAAGAAAATGCCCATATATACTTAACTATTCTGTAACTGCACCTCAACTAATTTTCAAGTTTTGTAACCAACAACATACATGGTACAACTATTGGGAATATACTATATTTAACTGGAGCGACTGAAATTAGTGGATGGGTTAGGTTGTTTCCCTTTGAGATTTTTATTCTTTTTGTATAATCAAAACAAAGTGATTGATTAGCTTAGAAAATTAGAAAGTATAACATACAAAATCAGCACTTGTTTTAGAAAACCAAAACAAGTACAGGAACTACAATCTAGCCCAAATAGAAGCTGTTATCTAGGAACAATAAATACTTCGGGATGAGACATTTTCTATAAAAAAAGTTGAATGAGTGTTGTTTATTCGGTTATTCCCTTTAAGAAACTTGCTTTTGGTCATTATAAAAAGACATTTTGAAAAAATCAATGAGATAGAAGAGAATAATATAATAATATGTATGCAAAAGGCTAAACAAAATGTATGAGTAGAAACAGTCAGCAAAACAGCGACATCCTTTCCTTTTAAAAGTTCCCAAGTTTTGACTTTTGACCTAAACCATTTCCATGATGACGAGTAGAAAAAAAACAAAAATTAATATATAAATTAAAGAAAAAGAGACCAAGAAAGGTAGACGAAAGAAAAAGCGCAACTTCCTCTCTTCTTCTTCGCAACGAAGCTTTCTTTTAAAAGGAGCCTTTACATCTCTGTCTAATAATCATTCTTCTTTAGAAATCCAAACAACTTCTTCTACAGTTCTACTTCTTCTCTAAACCCTGCAAAGCTATATCTTCCTCTATAGGTATGTAACTTCCCCTCTCCTGAGTAGATTCTTTTCTCTGTTTTTGCTTTTTCTATAAAGATTATTTCATCTTTGATGTTTTTTCTGCTTAAATCTTCAGCTTTTGTATGTCTTATAAATAGTCGTTGGTTGAATCAGTAGATACTATTCTATCCATTTTATTGAGTTTTTCTTCAAATTTCGAGTATAATGATGAATCAAACTCTATAGCTTGCGTTTTCTGTTTCTCCTCATTTGATGATAGTGATCTTCTTATTTCTTGCTCCTTACGTTTTGTTCACTTTTGAATTTCACAGAAGAGATGTGCGGCTCAGAGAGAAACCTCTTCTCTTCAAGAACCACCTTAACAGAAGCCGAACTAACGAGGGCCAAAGCAGAACAAGAACGTGCTGACGTCACCATGTCTCTTCTTGAATACGCAGCATGCAACGATCTCCCATCATTCAAGAGACAAACCGAAGAGAACTCGCTTGACATCAATGAACCGGGCTTGTGGTACTGCAAACGGGTCGGGTCCAAAAAGATGGGTTTCCAAGAAAGAACACCTCTCATGGTTTCTGCTATGTACGGAAGCATCGAAGTTCTAAGTTACATAATCTCCACAGGAAGATCCGACGTGAACAGAGTTTCAAGCGACGAGGAGAAAGTCACAGCTCTTCACTGTGCTGTTTCTGGCTGTTCAGTCTCTATCGTCCAACTCATCAAGATCTTGCTTGATGCCTCTGCTTCACCTAACTGCCTTGACGCTAACGGGAATAAACCGGTTGATCTCTTGATTCGATGTTCTCGGTTTATACCTAACCAAACTAGAAAAGCGGTTGAATTTTTGTTAACCGGAATTAGTTTAGAAGAGGAGGAAGTAATGAAGAGTGTTGTGAGTAAGTATCCAGCTGATGCATCCCTTCCTGATATCAACGAAGGTGTTTACGTGACCGACGAGTTTAGGATGTTTAGCTTCAAGGTCAAGCCATGTTCTAGGGCTTATTCGCACGACTGGACCGAGTGTCCTTTTGTTCATCCTGGTGAGAACGCGAGGAGGAGAGATCCGAGGAAGTATCCTTACACTTGTGTCCCTTGTCCCGAGTTTCTGTTGAGAACCGAGATTCCTAATCGATCTATTTGTTCTTGATCTAGTTAGCTTAGATTTGGTTGTTGACACTTTGAATCAATGCGCAAACAAGAACACACACAAGATTTGTTCACCCAGTCTTCGTTTCCTACTGACTGGGGAGAGACTGTGCTCTCAAGCTTCACTATATATCGATGTGATACAATAGTAAGCGATATCTCACTGATATCTTCTTTGGTTTCTTTACAGATACTATCGAGCAATGTATAAGACGTATACCGGAGAGGATTACCACAGCGACTGCGACGAGGACGACTCTCTGTCTGTCTCTGAATCTTCCGACGATGACGAAGATCCGCAGCCGTGAACCGAAGAAAGCACGACGACCTCAAGAGCTGTGATCGCTCCACAAGATCTCTCTATCTTAGTCTAGCTTTCTTCTCCTCTGTGTAATCTCTCTCTCTCTCGACTGTAACTTCCTCTGTAACAACCTCTCTTTGTTTCTCAAACGGAATGAATGAAGAAGACGATCGTTAAGCCGTTAGGCGGGACCCCCCTTTTTAACTGATCTCGCCAGCTCAGCTGAGCTCAAAACACTTGGGCTTTAACGTACGGGCCTCACCATTTAATGATCGAGCCCAAACCCAATAGACTTAAACGACACCGCTTTCTTACAATCTCCACCTTGACGTTTAGGTCAAACCCCCAGGAAACAGAACCTCGCCGTAAGCTCAACCTTCCGACGACATCATGCCGGAGACTCCACCTCACTCTCTAGATAAGTCCATTGGACAATGCGACTCAAATGACGAACCTCATCCTCCTCCCATTGAACTCGAACCCAATCCAGAACCGATGAACATCTCTAGTCCAGACCCTCTCATCTACACCAGTACGACAATAAGATCTCCAACTCTGACTCTTCCTGATGACTTCAAGCTCCCAGACACTCCACCTGCTCCTATGAACACTGAAGAACCAACAGCTCAAACCTCAGAAAACTCGGAGCTGCAGCAGCAACAGACTGCTCTCGAATACTGTAAGCTATCTTCTTCTCTATCTCAACAACGATAGTTAGAAGATAAACTAACAAATCCTTTCAATACAGATAACCAACACTTGAACATCTTTGGAGAAACTCCAACCTCCACAGCGTAAGAATCTGAATTTCTCTCCCGTTAGTCTTCCTCATTGTTCTGCAGCAAAAACAAACACTAACTCTTTTGTCTTTCTGCTTACTCATGTACTCCCCTGTGAAATGACCGAACAACAGAGCCATCTCGGAGTACATCTCATCTCGATCAGGCGATGACCCCGAGCGTTACGAGGCACTTCTCGAACGCATTACCAGGTAACCCTTTAGTTAGCATATCAGCCGGATTTAGGGTAGTATGAATCTTGTGAATCTTGACTAGACCAAAATCCACGATGTCTCTGATGAAATGAATTTTGTTAGCCACATGCTTAGTCTTGTCGTGATGAACTGCATTCTTAGCTAGGCATATAGCACTCTGTGAATCACAATGAAGCCTGAAAAACTGAGAATCAAACCCCAACTCACAACAAAATTCCCTCAACCATAACCCCTCTCTCGTAGCTTCTGAGAGAGCCATGTACTCAGCCTCTGTAGTAGAAAGAGCTACTACATGCTGCAGTGCTGATCTCCAACTAACCGTATTTCCTCCAACTTGAAACACATAGCCTGTTATCGACCTCCTCTTGTCACGATCAGTAGAGTAGTCTGAGTCACTGAACCCCTCCACATCAAACTGACCATTCTTAGTAAAATGTAGACAAACCCCTGAAGCTCCTTGAAGATAACGCATAATCCACTTAACTGCCTCCCAATGCTCTCTGCTAGGCTTAGACATAAACCTGCTGACTAAACCAACGGCATAA
Source organism: Hirschfeldia incana (assembly GCA_026261945.1). Taxonomy (NCBI): domain Eukaryota; kingdom Viridiplantae; phylum Streptophyta; class Magnoliopsida; order Brassicales; family Brassicaceae; genus Hirschfeldia; species Hirschfeldia incana. The sequence continues at coordinate 11,047,480 of JABCMI010000007.1, forward strand.
CCCAAATCTGGTCTAGTCCCAATCATGGCATACATCAAGCTCCCTACAGCACTCGCATAGGGAGTAGTATCCATCAAATGCTTCTGCTGTTCCCACTCCTCAGGCTTTAAGCTTCGTAGTTTGAAATGCGCTCCCACTGGTGTAATCACCGGTTTACACTGATCCATTCCAAACGTCTTTAAGACTTGTCTGACATACCTTTCTTGAGACAGCTTTAGAACCCCTTTCCTTCTGTCTCTTGTGATCTCCATTCCTAGAATGCGAGTGGCAGGTCCCAAGTCTTTCATTTCAAACTCCTTCTTCAAGAGATCCTTCAGATGTAGAACCTTCTTCTTGTCTTTAGCTGCAATTAGCATGTCGTCAACGTATAACAGCAGATACACACTTTCAACAGCTCCCTTTCCTTTCCAGTAGACACAAGGATCCTTTACACACCTTGTAAAACCCTTCTCTCTGATGAAAGAATCAAACCTTAAGTTCCACTGACGAGGAGACTGTTTCAGCCCGTATAAAGACTTCTTCAGCAAACAGACCTTTCCCTCGTCTCCCTTCTTGATAAATCCTTCAGGTTGTTCCATGTAGATCGTTTCATCTAGAAAACCATTTAGAAACGCCGTCTTAACGTCCATCTGCTCCAGCTCTGTATCAAAATTCACAACAAACGAGAGTAGAATGCGAATTGATACATGCTTTACAACAGGAGCAAAGATCTCGTTGTAGTCTACGCCTTCAACCTGAGTATATCCCTTAGCAACGAGTCTTGACTTGTACCTAGGATCCTCAACCCCAGGAATTCCTTCCTTGTACTTGTAGATCCACTTAGAACCAATCACCCTCTGCCTCTTAGGACGTTCAACTATATCCCAAGTATGATTCTCATCTAGAGAACTCTTCTCATCTCCCATAGACGCATTCCACTTATCCCAATCCTTACTGGCTCTAGCTTCTGCATAAGACTTAGGCTCTGCAACCTGAACATCCTCTGCACAACTCAAAGCATAAGCCACATAATCACCACTCTCAAAGATTGCTGGAAGCTTGGAAGTTCTTCTGACTCTATCTCTTGCTAAAAGATAGTCGTCTAAGTTCTCATTCTCAGTTGATGATGAACCTTCTTGAACCTCTGACTCCTTTCTCGGATCAGTCTCATCATCTGACGATGACGATGACGATGAAGAAGCTCCACCTTCACCACTACTCGAAGGTCCTCGAACCAGATCAGGACTGAAAGTAACCTTCTTCTTTCCCTTCAGCTTCTCCTCTTTTGATTTCTCATAGAGCTTCTCTTCGTTAAACACAACATTACGACTAACAGTTGTTTTCCCTTCATCTGGAAGCCACACACGATACCCCTTTGTTCCCTGCGGATAACCAACAAAGATTCCCTTCACAGCTCTTGGACTCATCTTATCTTGAACTGTGTGAACGTATGCCACACACCCAAACCTCTTAAGATGACCATACTCTACTTTCTTCCCAGACCACACCTCCTCAGGAATCTTAAACTCGATAGCTGCACTCGGTGTTCTGTTGATCAAATAGACCGCTGTCGAAGCCGCTTCTGCCCAGAACTTCTTCTCTAACCCTGACTCAGCAAGCATACACCTGATCTTGTCTGCAATAGTACGATTCATCCTCTCTGCAACACCGTTCTGTTGCGGAGTGTAAGAGCACGTCTTGTGTCTTCTAATTCCTGAATCCTTACACAGCTTATCCATGAGCGTATTGCAGAACTCCAAACCATTGTCAGTGCGTAAACACTTGATCTTCTTGCTTGTCTGATTTTCAACTAGAGCCTTCCACTCAACCATGTTCGCATACACTTCATCTTTGGTTCGCAGAAACCTGATCCATATCTTCTTTGAATGATCATCTATCATGGTTAAGAAATACCTGCAACCAGATAGGCTTTCTTCATTCTGCGGAGAACCCCAAAGATCTGAGTGAACGTAATCCAGAATGGACTCTGAACTCTTCTTAGCTGTAGGAAATGGCTGTCGATGAGCCTTTCCCAACACGCATTCTTCACAGAAACTTAACGTGTGAACCTCCTTTGTATCCAAATACCCTTTCTTGACCAATAAGTTCATATTCTTCAAGCTCATATGACCAAGACGCGAGTGCCAAATGTTAGTCATATCCACCTCAGCTCTAGCCACTGAAACTTGGCCACTTACCACCACTCCTTGAAGATAGTACAAACCATTCTTATAACTCCCTGACAGAACCCTCTTTCCATCCTTAAAGAATGTCACTTTGTAATCACTACCCTCGTAGCTGCAGCCACCTCTCTCTAACTGACCATAAGAAATGAGATTCCTGCTCATCGTAGGCATGAATCTCACGTCAGTTAGAATGACAGTAGATTGATCAGGATTTACTATCTTGATCTTTCCAATTCCCTTAACTTCACTGGTGGTGTTGTTCCCCATGAAGACTGTACCTCCATTCAACTCCTCAAGATCAAACAGAACATCCTTATTGGGCGTGATGTGAAATGAACACCCAGAGTCTAATACCCACTCATCTTTAGTCTCTTGCATGCTTGCTGTAAGAATCATCGGATGCTCCTTATCCTGAGCAACATTAGCCACTTCATAACCTTTGTCCTTCCTAGTAGGACAGTCACGCTTGAAATGACCCTCCTTTCCACAACTCCAGCACACCTTGGGTTTGTTTGTACCCTTAGGTCTCGACTTAGACCGATGATTGCTACTCTTAGGCCTTCCTTTTCCATTACTTCCACCACGCTTCTCACTTCTGCCTCTAGACACTGTAAGACCTTCTGAGTTTGACCTTGACTTCCCAGTCAATCCTTTCTCTTTCAGTTCGGCTTCTTTAGCATACGCAGACGTTGTAACCTCCTTTACAGTCAGGGTCTCCTTCCCATTTCCATACTTTAACGTATGAACCAGAGAGTCATACTGAGGAGGCAAACTTGTGAGAATCTGTATTGCTTGATCCTCATCTGACACGTGAATGTTTAAGCTTGCAAGATCATCAACCAGCTTTAGAAACGAGTCTAGATTTTCCTCAATACTCTTACTCTCCAACATCTTATAGCTCGCAAAACTCTGCTTGAGATATATCCGATTTGGTAGGGTCTTAGTCTGATAATCTCCCTCTAGAGCTCTCCATACTCCTAACGCGGTTGTCTCCTTCATGACCTTCCTCAAGACCATGTTAGTCAAGCTTGCACAGATCAGATTCCTTGCTCGAGTATCTTTCTCTTTAGCAAGCGGATCTGGCTTCTTATCATCTGCATCAGTCTTGGAGCTTGAATCATCCCCGTCCTTCTCCTCCTTTAGCACCTCCTCACTGAGGATGCTTCCAAGTCCTTGAAGCTCAAGTTGCATAAGCATCTTGAACTTCCACATCCCGAAGTCCCCTGATCCATCAAACTTTTCCATCTCAAATCTTGCTCGAACTGACTCCATTGTGATCTGAAATTCACAAACCACAACTACACACGCAGACTAACAGCAACTCGAACCCCACAGATCAGATTCCCGAATCTCAGAGCCGCCAAACCTGGCTCTGATACCACTTGTTGAGAACCGAGATTCCTAATCGATCTATTTGTTCTTGATCTAGTTAGCTTAGATTTGGTTGTTGACACTTTGAATCAATGCGCAAACAAGAACACACACAAGATTTGTTCACCCAGTCTTCGTTTCCTACTGACTGGGGAGAGACTGTGCTCTCAAGCTTCACTATATATCGATGTGATACAATAGTAAGCGATATCTCACTGATATCTTCTTTGGTTTCTTTACAGATACTATCGAGCAATGTATAAGACGTATACCGGAGAGGATTACCACAGCGACTGCGACGAGGACGACTCTCTGTCTGTCTCTGAATCTTCCGACGATGACGAAGATCCGCAGCCGTGAACCGAAGAAAGCACGACGACCTCAAGAGCTGTGATCGCTCCACAAGATCTCTCTATCTTAGTCTAGCTTTCTTCTCCTCTGTGTAATCTCTCTCTCTCTCGACTGTAACTTCCTCTGTAACAACCTCTCTTTGTTTCTCAAACGGAATGAATGAAGAAGACGATCGTTAAGCCGTTAGGCGGGACCCCCCTTTTTAACTGATCTCGCCAGCTCAGCTGAGCTCAAAACACTTGGGCTTTAACGTACGGGCCTCACCATTTAATGATCGAGCCCAAACCCAATAGACTTAAACGACACCGCTTTCTTACAGTTTCGTAAAGGGTCTTGTCCTAAAGGAGATTCTTGCGAGTATGCGCACGGTGTTTTCGAGTCTTGGCTTCACCCTGCTCAGTATAAGACACGGCTTTGTAAAGATGAGACGTGTTGCGCAAGGAAGGTTTGTTTCTTTGCTCATAGAAGGGATGAGTTAAGAGCTGTTAATGCTTCAACTGGATCAGCACTGGTTTCACCGCCGATGTCTCCTTCATCGCCTATGGGTAATAACGGTGTTACTTTGTCTCCAAGGAACAGTGGTTTATGGAAGAACGGAGTTAATAGTCTTACACCACCAGCTTTGCATCTTAACGGTAGTAGATTAATGTCGAGTTTGAGTGCTAGAGACATGGATATTGAGATGGAGCTAAGGCTTCGTGGTGCTTATGATTCTTCTTCTATGATGCAACTTCAATCTCCAAGCAGGAGCCATTACCCTTCTTCCCCTGTGAGGCAACCGCCTCCACACGGGTTCGAGTCTTCAGCAGCTATGGCAGCTGCGGTGATGAACGCAAGATCCTCAGCGTTTGCTAGACGCAGTTTGAGTTTCAAACCAGCTCCGGTAGCTACTTCGAATGTTGTCTCGGATTGGGGATCACCTAACGGGAAGCTTGAGTGGGGAATGCAAAGAGAGGAGCTGAACAAGATGAGGAGAAGCGCCTCCTTTGGCATTCACGGAGAAAACAACAATAACAACAGTTACAACAATGTGTTGCGTCCTGTAAGAGACTACAGTGATGAGCCAGATGTGTCATGGGTAAACTCTTTGGTGAAAGAGAGTGCACCAGAGAAGGTAGGGAACACGTTTAAGCTGCCGTCGTTGGCAGAGCAAATGTACATAGATCATGAGAAGCAGCAGATTTTTGCATAAGAAGCATAAAGAAAGAAAGAGTGAGACTTCGACTTCATTGCTTTTCTTATGGGCCTCTCATCTAACTAAGTCTTGAGAATAATTCTTTGAATATGTGTTTGACCCCATAGTTTTCTACTATATGTTCTTTCAGTTTCTTTTTTAAATGCCATTCTCTTGTCTTTTGTGACACTATGTAATGATTAAAATCAAATAATTGGTGAATGAGTTCAAATGTTCTTATGAATGAAATTATTATAGATTGGAGAAGCATATAAATTCAAGTGCTTAAAGAACTTAAACCTAATGAAGATTGGTTTTGAGAACGAAGTACTGAATCTGGAAGCATCTTTAGTTACGAGGGCTAGCAACGATCTGTCTCTCCTACAATTTGAAAGTTGTTAGTTTATTGATTCGTTTTCTCGTTAGAAGGAAAATTAGGAACATCATGCAGAATGTGGTATTGTGGTCTACTGCTAGTAAGAAAGAAAATCTAAATAACCTTTAACTTCCTGGTGTTATCGACATGTATTTATACTAATCACCTGTTTCCGAGGCCTGCCAAATAGAGACTACTACACATGGAGTTGAGATTCGAATTTATAGCAGCTCATAAACTTTTAGTCACTAAGCTACACTAGTAAGTACTAGAATAATATTCATTTAAAATTAAGTAGATCATTCCTAAAAAAAATCTTATTCTTTGAATAGGGATTGAGACAAATTCTCCTCATCATAAAAGAAAAATCTACACCATAATAGTAAGTTTTAGACCATTAAGTTTTAGACCATTACTAGCTTTTTTCTTTTCTATGGCAAGCTTGATATTTAGTTAAGTCTATGATTGTGGAGAGAGATATTACATTTTAAATTGAAAAGGAGGACAAAAGAGGAAATCATGTGGCCGCTATTTACGCTTTTAAGACTGAAATCACCAATCAATACTATCCACACTAAAGTTTATATCGCATTACTCGTAAACTATTTAATAATCAATATCTTCTTTTCTGTTTATATGATGAATACCCATCTCTCTCTCTGAGCCACATACCGACACTTGCATAACTGTTGAAACAAAGTCATCTTCTTTCTTCTTCACTTTCTTCTTCGTCTTTATCGATGCAACGCTGAAAACACAAGTGTTCCATTGTTCGAACCAGTACCGATCATGAAACAGATGCGAAAGAATAATCTTTCCATCTTTGCAGTCGTCTTGTCCCTTTTTCTCGTCGGGATCATCGTGTACAATGACAACGTCAAATCCATTGCTTACTTAACATCTTCAAGCCCATTCTCTAGTTTATTTGAAGACGGAGGGGCCGTGGAGTTGCCACCGGAGGAGTGCGATCTCTTCACCGGAAAATGGGTTTTCGACAACAAGACACATCCATTGTACAAAGAGGAGCAGTGCGAGTTCTTGACCGAGCAAGTGACTTGTTTAAGAAACGGAAGGAAAGATTCTCTGTTTCAGAACTGGAGATGGCAACCTAGAGACTGTTCTTTGCCCAAGTAAAGCTAATTTGTTTTCAAAATGTTCTGTTCTCTTATGTTGTTTAAGACAATTATGGTTTTTATGTTATTTGTGTTACTGGTTTTGGTTTGAAGATTCAAAGCGAGAGTGTTGCTAGAGAAGCTGAGGAACAAGAGATTGATGTTCGTCGGTGACTCGCTTAACCGGAACCAATGGGAATCTATGGTTTGTTTGGTTCAATCAGTGATTCCTCCCGGTAGAAAGGGCTTAAACCAGACCGGTTCTCTCACCACTTTTCAAATCCAGGTAAAGTAGTAACGCCTGTGATACACTGACAGCAGTGAGTAGTGACATTATTCTAATTTAGGTCTATTCAATATAGTATTTGTGTTTTTTCAAATGATTTGCTTTTAATGATTTTAGATAATTTAAGGTGAATTATGAGAGTTAATGTGGTTTTAGTTAAAACTATCTGAAGTCCTATTTAAAATCATTAAATTTGAAGTTTAACATTTTAAATTAAGAAGCTACATTAAAATACTCACATCCGACCAAATTCCCTAAAATCTGTTATTCAGTCTGTTTCTAATAATAAGATTGAATTTCATTTTTAAATCACAAACTCAATAGCACTGAATTTTAAATGTTTTTTTTTCAAATTTTATATATGTTTTAAGTAACAACCAATGTATCATTTTATTACAAATCATTCCAAATATCACTTGACATTTCTTAGTTTCTTATATTTGGGTCTTTTTTAAAAGGACTATAACGCCACGGTGGAGTTTTATTGGGCACCGTTCTTGGTGGAATCAAATTCAGACGATCCAAGAAAGCATAGTATAATCGATCGTATAATAATGCCAGAGTCCATTGAGAAGCATGGAGTCAACTGGAAAGACGTTGACTTTCTTGTCTTTAATAGTTACATCTGGTGGATGAACACTGTCTCCATCAAAGTCCTGTAAGTAGTAAAGTACACAACTACTACTACACACACAGACACTTGTATATATACATGTAATGAGTTTGATGATTGAAGAATGCGTATGTGGTGATGAAAACAGACGAGGATCGTTCGATGAAGGTGACACAGAATATGATGAGATCAGACGGCCAATAGCATACGAGAGAATGTTGAGGACATGGGGAGATTGGGTGGATGATAACATTGATCCTTTACGTACAACTGTTTTCTTCATGAGCATGTCTCCACTACACATTAAGTAATTAATTAGTCTATCCTTAACATTTACATAAGCTCTATAATTTTTTTATAATTAATCTTTTGTTGTTTAGGAGTATGGACTGGGGGAATCCTGAGGGTATATTGTGTGCATTAGAGACAACACCGATCCTAAACAAGTCCATGGTGTTCAACGTTGGGACTAACTACAGGCAGTTTTCGGAGATAGGAACAGACTACAGACTGTTTTCATCAGTTGAAAACGTCACGCAGTCTATGAGAGTTCCTATACATTTCCTCAACATCACTGGATTGTCCGAGTATCGTAAAGATGCACATACTTCGGTTTACACGATAAAGCAAGGCAACTTGCTGACGCGGGAGCAGCAAAACGATCCAGCCACTTATGCCGACTGTATCCACTGGTGCTTGCCTGGCCTGCCTGATACTTGGAATGAGATTCTTTATACATATATCATCTCAAAATCGTCATGACCCAATGGAACCTCTCATCCTTTTTTGTTGTTTTAAAAAATTCTTGTGATGTATATAGGATGAAAACTTAAAGGGACTTGACGTGGGATCCAAAGATACCACATCATGATTTGATATTTGCAAACCGGTCTTATATGTAACACAGCCCATGTACACAAAAAAATATAGAGGAAATGTATTTGTTACTTGCAGTCTTTGTCATTTTAGTACTAATATTTTCTTGATCTGCAGGCAAAGAATAATGAAGAATAACCAAAACAATATTTATTAATTTAACAGATGTATAATTATGATAAATGACAAGATAAGTAGGTGGTAATTATCAGCTCTATGATTGTGAGAGATGTTGGTTTAGTTGAAACTACTAACTTTTTGATTGACCAACCACGACTCAACATTCATGAATGTTCGATCAATTCTCTCTTATGTCCATAAACCAATCTAACAAGATGAAACAAACTGGTGCTTCAAAGAGGAGTTCTTACCTTAATGTGCTATACGTTGGTGTCATTGTTCTTCCCTTGTTCCTTCTCGGATGTTATCTGTACAATGAGAAACAGAGGTTTGGCCAGTTTCAAGAATTCAAGAAAGATACCATACAAGAAGAACACATCAGTCCACCACAACAAAGAAAACAAGATAAGGACAAGAAGATTGACCTGGTGCCATTAGAAGTCTGCGATGTTTTCACAGGAAACTGGGTTATGGATAACGTTACACATCCCTTGTACAAAGAAAATGAATGCGAGTTTCTCTCAGAGTGGGTGGCATGTACGAGAAACGGTAGGCCAGACTCAAAGTACCAGAAATGGAGATGGCAGCCTCGAGATTGCTCTTTACCAAGGTCTGTTTCATCTTTCTGAGTTACGTTTCCTTCTTACTCTCTCCAATGACACTATTTTTCGAGTTCTAGGTTTGACGCAAAGCTGCTGCTAGAGAAACTGAGGGGAAAGAAACTAATGTTCATTGGTGACTCAATACATTATAACCAGTGGCAGTCCATGGTTTGTATGGTCCAATCAATCATTCCCTCTGGCAAAAAGACATTAAACCACACAGCACAAATGTCAATTTTCAATATTAAGGTCTTATATGCAGTAAAATATAATCATCCAAGAAGCAAAAGAAATCAAAGTCTAATCTCTCTTTTGCGTGTGTAGGAGTATAACACGACCATATCATTCTACTGGGCACCTTTCCTAGTCGAATCAAATGCTGATCCTCCAGACAAGAGAGATGGCAAGAGGGATCCAATAATCATGCCTCGATCTATCTCAAAGCACGGCGAGAACTGGAAAGACGCGGACTTTCTAGTTTTCAACACTTATATATGGTGGACCAGACATTCCAAGATCAAAGTTCTGTAAGTAAATGATGATAGTATCTATTACTAAGTTGCATGCTCCAGTTTTGCTAGCACTAATAATGTTTCTGATGGCTGAAGAAAACAAGGATCTTTCACCAACGAGACAAAAGAGAATAACGAAGTTGGAATCTATATCATGTACGAAGAAGTACTACGGACATGGACAAACTGGCTAGAACAAAACATTGACCCAAACCGAACATCCGTCTTCTTCAGCAGCATGTCACCAACTCATGTCAGGTAACTTGTGAGACAAGCAACCTAAAATTTCCAGAGAAGACTTGTTTCGTTTCCCTTTGATGACACCTTGGAAAATGTAACAGGAGTTCAGACTGGGACGTTAATGGGAGAGTAACCAGAAAGTGCGAGAAAGAGACGGAACCTATACTCAACATGTCGAAACCACTAAATGTCGGAACAAACCGTAGGCTTCAAGAAATCGCAGTGAACGTGACTAAGTCCACCACAAAAGTGCATGTAACTTTCCTCAACGTGACGACCATGTCAGAGTTCAGGAAAGATGCGCACACATCCTTTTACGGGTCGAGAAGCGGTAGAGTTTTAACTCCGGTGCAAAAGCTGGATCCAAGAACATTCGCCGATTGTTATCACTGGTGTCTTCCAGGATTGCCTGATACATGGAACGAGTTGCTCTCTCTGTATATCATCCACAGAACTCAAAACACTTCTTTGTGAACTTTTTTGTTTTGTCAGCATTTGTGAATTTTTTTAATTGGTTTATTAATTGAACGTGCAAGTTAAGTTTTAGTGTCTCACGCATCTTTAATTACTGAGAAGATCGTTTGTCCGAAAACATTCGACTTGATTAGTAGATAACAACGGAAACTCTATGAAAACATACAAACATGGTCATGATCATCTTGTGAACTAAAGATGAGCTTATTACAAGAAACCAAACACGCTTCTACATGGAGATATTTGACATAAAGATTATTATTACACATCCACTGAAAGCTTTAAGATTAAGTCTTGGTCCTGGATGTGGGTTCGTCCATCTCCTCTCCTTCATCTTCATCGTCAGCCTTTCCAGTTCTCGTACCTCCTTTGCGTCCCATCTGTTGATATCCTTCAGTTCCTAACTGTTCCTTCCTCGTATTCCCTCCTCGGCTCCTCCCTTAAAACATAATATCCAACAAATATCAAATCGTGTCACTATAGTCTATACTTATAACTTGGAACATACGTAACCATAAAATGAGAAAGAAATAGATATGGACCTTCAGCAAGATGCTGTTGAGCTTCGAAGCTTTTGCCTCCGGTGCCACCTTGCACGACGGTTTCTCCCTTCTTGGCCCTCTCGTCGAGCTGTTTCTTCTCCTGTTGAGACGACATGGCTCTTTACGTGTATTAAAAGATTAAAAAACTTAGAGAACAAAACGAATAAACCCCAACGACTTGGTGAAATGATGAAGAATCGGAGAGATCCGTCTATAACTATATATATTCGAATTGTTTAGGATGTCATTTCGCTAGCTAGTGTCTCCACGTTGAGGTTTGACGTGGTGATTCAGGAACAATCGGTACGTCATACGTGTGCTCTTCTTTGATGGTGACATGCCACGTGCTGATTGAATGAGATGACGTATTCTTGGAACTTGAAAGAGACATGCTACTTCACCGCGTGTTCTACAACTATACCCCGGAAGCTGTTTTATGTCTTGTTTTGTATGCTTATACACAGATAATTTGTTGCTCAAAAAAAAATACAGATAATTTCAATTTATATACATGAAAATAAATATGACAACGTGAAGAAAACCGTATAATCTTGACAATGTATGAGTTTAACTTAAAACGTTGGAGGTCCTTCACTCAATCCGTGCCTTATAGGTGCAGAGCTGTGCCGCCAGGCGCCACTTGCCCCATAAAACATATATATGAAATTCTACGGGTCCCTTCATTTTCAGTTTTGGTATTACTATTACATATTGATATTAGTTAGTGTGTGTTTTTGTAGTGCTAAAGTTACATTTCTTTTTGGCTTTTGACTAAATACATGATAATCTAAAATCAATACTATTAAAACAGAAGCAATTTTTATCGACTACTTTTTAGACTACAAAACAATAGTTAGGTTGGACAATTCCATCTAATACTAATTTTGATATTTTTCTCTCTGTTACAATATTTTGTCTATATACTATCGATACAACTTGACTATTTTAATACTTTAAATATTCAACTTCTCTTTACGGATTATTTGCATTATCATACCAAAATTATATTCAACTCCGTGACAAATCGTTCATATCGTAACCACAATTTATAGTGTATGATCATAATATGTGTTGCCCATTTCTCATAGAATCAAATATTATTAATCTGTAAAATGAATGTAGAGACTATTTGTCAGTTGATAAAAAAAAAAGACTATTTGTCTAACGACAGTAGTCCTTTTAATGGTACATCAATCATCACGTAACTTTTAATGGTCACATATATTATTCATTCCTCAAAAACCACAGATTTTTAACCTGCAACATGTAAGTTCACACCTGCATATTTTGATCTTGCCACCAAGCCTTTTAAGCCGACTACCATAGCCTATAATTCTTTTACTCCCGTATATTAGCCATTTTCTTTCGAACGAAAGCTATTTACACCGCCATTTGGCAAGAAAAACCAAAACACTTATCTCTGCAACCATCATAAAATTGTTTCGTCAATACAACGGCACACTCATTTAATAGATGACTATTACAATTCTAACAATTTGTATAAAAATTGTTTACATAACCTTAGTATGTTTTAAGCCTTGGTACACTATTATTTCGTGAACAAGAATATAATGCAGCGGTTATAAACGGTTTCGATGTAATCCATCATTCAAATGGTCGATCCCAACAATATCTTTTTTTTTCAATCTGATACTAACAATATTATTTTTTTCAATCTCATACCAACAACTTCTGTTTTCAAAAACTGTTTATAACTGATTTATGTATCTATATCTCCATAGATTCTTCATTTTATTCTATTTAAAATTATAGCTGATCCTAGAATTTAGGACCTACCCACGCATCCTTATATATTTCCACCAGCGCCGTCTCAAATTATTTATGGACCTTGTTCAAAAAATATTAAAAGTATATTTAACAATGCAATATTATCGTATTATATTTGGTTCGGGCCCTGTTCCCATCTCAAATTTTTTATATTTTGATTCGAACCCTGTTCGACCGCACCACTTGCACGTGCTGTTAGACGGCCTTGCCTTCTGATCATGCGTTTAATTGCGTTCTAATACGAATAATACTACCTCTGTTTATTTACGTAGGTAGTTTTATTTGAATGCACAAAAACTAAGAAATATATTATTTATTTTTAAAATAGCATCTGATATATAAATTATGTATAGTTAAACCAATCATATATAAGTTTATATTATTTGACTAGATGGTGACCCGCACACTTGTGCGGATTAATATATATCTAACTATTTTTTAACAATTTTTTAAATTTCAATCTAAATTGTTTAATTAGTTTCAAATATTAAATTAATCAGAAGATATAATTTTTGTTATTACACATGTAAAACATATCATCATCATATTTTTGTCATTTTTTATATTTTGATTCGGACCCTGTTCGACCGCACCACTTGCACGTGCTGTTAGACGGCCCTGATTTCCATTGTAACACAGCAACTATACCAACAAAAACCTAAAAAAGAACCTATCGTTTTCGAAAGTTATGAGTTGCACACTGAACTTAGTTTTTATTAAATATGTACCATTAATTTATTATTTTAATATTTTAAAAATAAGATCTCTAAAATATATTTATCAAATATGAGACGAATTGAGTGACATATAGTTAATTTATACAATAATAAAATAAAATCTGACGGATAAAATATAAAAATAATACATTTGTATCTAATTTGAGCCTTTAAAATATAAGTAAATTAATATGGGCGAGATATATACATATATAAAATTTCTAATTTTCAGTAATTAAAAATTTGAATATTAAAATCTAGATATAAATGAAGTGGTATTAGTTAAATTACATTAAATTTGTGTAACATATGAGAAAAAAATTACATTATTTTTTTACATATATATTTACATAAGCAAAAAAAAAATTACAAACCAACATTATACCTACGAGTCAAGATACAGAATAGAAAACTATGATTAAAAGAAACAGAGATATGATTTCAAATAAGCGAACGTAAGTTGGGTCAATTTTTAAAGCGAACGTAAGTCGGGTCAATTTTTAAAGCGAACGTAAGTCGGGTCAATTTTTAAATTGCTATTATTTTATTAATTAGATTTTTATTAAATATTATACAAAATATGATTACAAAGAAAACAAAAATATGGAAATTAAATCTCTAAAAAAAAATATATATATATATATACCCGCCCTTTCAAAGGGCGAGTCAAAATCTAGTCTATTATATTAAAACAGAAGTCATGACTTCTAATTCATGTGTGATTTTTAGTAAAATGGAATATGACTAGAATTAGTCACATGACATTTTCAATCATCATTAATTTTTATATTAAATAGAATATACTACATTATTCCATCATTAATAATCTTAATATTATATAAAAACAATAAATTTCCAATATTTTAGGGATTTCATAAATAAGAATAACAATATGAGATTCAACTTATATTTAAATCATATATATATATATCAAAATTTCAAAAGAAACTGTTTAGAATTATTTTAACTTAACTTAATTTTCAAACATTATATGTAAATATTTTATCTAATTTCATTATTACTTTTGAAATATTATTATACACTAATATATTCAATTGTTGTATACAAAATGAAAAAAAAATATTTTTTTATCAATTATATAATCCAAATAAATTATACTAAAATAAAATTATTATGTCTATCTAAATATTTAACAATATATTAATTTTTTAAAATAAATATATATATGTCAATATTTCACTAATTTTTTAATTAGCAATGAAATATTATTATGCAATATTTAAAGGGCATATAAAAATTCAACATAAATTAAATACCAAATAATTATCAAATATGTTTTTTCATGCACATATTAATTTGTTTAAAAACTAAAGAAAAATACAATATTATAAATATATAATAATAAGAAACAAATACATGTGATGGTTTTAGACATTTTACAACATGTAAACTATAAATTATTTCATTTGAAATATTTAAAGAAACATTAAAATATATGACTAAAATTAAATCTAATATATATATATATATATATATAACTAAAACTTTAATTAATTTCTTTATAATATTAATATATGAAGTTATAAATTTATTTTTTTAACTATCTTATTTAGTTAAAAATTACATTATCTTTGCAGATGATAATATTTTAATATTCTACCCAATTCTATTTCTATTTATTATTTATTTATTCAGTAATGAAATACTAATATAACAAATAAAAAATAAAAAAACGAATACATGTGAAATTTCGAAACAATCTATTTGATGAAAAAATATACTCTAATAATATTATGTGTGATTTTTTTTAATGGACTCAATGAACCATCCATAGAAATTAGTTAATATCATTTATTATTAATAATAATATAACTTATATATAACATGAATAATATATTTTTTTTTCTAATAAACCGGAAACATAACCACAATATCTTTTGATATCTTTTCATTTCAAAAAAAATCGAAAAATCTGTTTAAAAAGATTTTTAAAAAGATCTTAATTTTCAAAACTTATATGTACATACATATTTTCACTAATTTCGTAGTTAATTTTGAAATATAATTTAACATTAATATATTCAGTTATCATTTATAAAATGAAATATAATATTCTATTATATAATCACAATCAATCATATTAAAATTTATTATCTAATTTAAATATTTTAACAATATCATAATTTTCACAAATTTCGTAATTAGAATTGAACTATATATTATTATGCATTAATAAGTATGTTTTTATTGTTTACAATCCGTCACATATTAATTTGTTTAATAAATAAAAATGAATGCAATAAGATAAATATATAATAAGAGACAAAAATATATGTGACAATTTTAAAAAGTTGATTATTTTCAACATATAAACTATAAGTTATTATATTTGAAATAGTTATAAAACATTAAAATTAAAAATGTATACCATTATCAATTTAAAAAAAAAATATATATATATATATAAATATAATTAAAAATAACACCGTTGTGCGGATCGAGATCTAATTTTAAACTTAAAAGAAAGTCTAGAATCTCAACTAAAATAAAAATCTAGTTTTGTGGATATATATCTCGGAAACTCAGTCGGCATTTGTAGCTGGGAGATTGATTTCAGACAATATTCTTATTGCACAAGAAATGTTTCATGGCCTAAGGACAAACAAGGCTTGCCGGAATAAGTTTATGGCCATTAAAACAGATATGAGTAAGGCTTATGATCGAGTGGAATGGAGTTTTATTCAGGCCTTACTTCAAAAAATGGGTTTTGATCATCACTGGATTCAATTGATGATGGAGTGTATTTCCTCGGTACAATATAGAGTCCTTTTAAATGGGCAACCTCGGGGACAAATAATTCCGAATAGAGGATTACGCCAGGGAGATCCACTATCTCCTTATTTATTCATTATGTGTACGGAAGCTTTAATAGCAAATATTAAAAAGGCGGAGAATGCAAAACGACTGACAGGAATAAAAGTGGCAAGGGCTTGCCCCCCAATATCTCATTTGCTCTTTGCAGACGACAGTCTGTTTTTCTGTAGAGCGCAAAAAGAAGAATGTGAGGTCATTTTGGCAATTCTTAAAGAGTACGAAAAAGTTTCGGGTCAACAGATTAATTTCCAAAAGTCATCAATTCAGTTTGGACATACGATTGATGAGGATACCCGCCAGGAGCTTAGGGACATTTTGGGTATTCAAAACCGGGGAGGAATGGGAACATATTTAGGAATTCCAGAGAGTTTAGGTGGTTCAAAGGTCCAAGTTTTTGGCTTTGTTCAGGAACGCTTAAATAGCAGAGTAAATGGATGGACCTTTAAATTTTTTACGAAAGGAGGAAAAGAGGTAATTATAAAATCGGTACTAACTGCTCTACCCAACCATATTATGTCCTGTTATCGAATCCCGAAAACAGTGATGAAAAAACTTACGAGCGCAGTATCCCAATTTTGGTGGAGTTCTAGTGGCAACACAAAAGGATTACACTGGAAATCTTGGGATAAGGTTTGTTTACATAAGGATGATGGAGGACTTGGGTTTAGGGATTTGACGGATGTTAACACAGCCATGCTTGGAAAGCAACTATGGAGATTTATAGAGAAACCAAATTCTCTATTTTCTCGTGTTTTTAAAGGTCAGTATTTTAGGAATACTTCTCCCCTAGAACCGGCCAGATCATACTCGTCCTCCTATGGATGGCGCAGTATAATCTCTGCTAGATCTCTGGTTAGCAAAGGACTAATCAAAAGGGTGGGATCAGGATCTTCTATATCAGTATGGAATGATCCCTGGCTCCCAACCAACCGCCCGAGACCAGCAAATAAAAAACAAAATGTTCTCTTACCAGATCTTACGGTCGACTCTCTCATTGATAGTTCGTCGCGTACTTGGAACTCACTGGCCTTACAGGAAATAATGGAACCTGCAGATGTCAAGATTGTTGAAAGTATACCCTTGAGTAGGGTACAAACAGCAGACCGGGATGGTTGGCACTTTACAAAGAATGGAAAATATACGGTTAAATCAGGATATCAAATAGAAAGAGCATATCCAGATAGAGGGAATGGGATAATAGAGTTTGGTCCAACAGTTACAGATCTTAAAGCACATTGCTGGAAAGTGCGATGTCCACCAAAGATGAAGCACTTTCTATGGCAGTTGTTGTCAGGATGTATAGCTGTTAAAAAAAATCTAAAAGCACGGGGTCTAAAGGGAGATATTGGATGTGACAGATGTGGAGCAGCTGAGGAATCTATAAATCATGTATTTTTTGAATGCCCAACAGCAGTCCAGGTTTGGGCTCTATCGAGGATCCCTTCGCATCCGGATTATTTTCCAGGACAATCCTTGTTTACGAATATGGATTATTTATTCTGGAGAATCAAACCAGCAATGGACGATCATCATTTTACGTGGATACTTTGGTACATATGGAAAGGAAGAAACAATAAGGTATTTAGTAATTTGGACATAGACCCGAGGGATACCCTGAAACTGGCTATGACCGAATCTTTACTATGGTCAGATGCACAACAAGCTATACTACAGAAGAATCAGATTTTAGAGGCATCTGAGGCTGTTTTACCGCTTAGACCGGGACGATGGTGTTTTACGGATGGATCTTGGAAATCGGAAGATACTTTTTCCGGTCAGGGATGGTATAGCACTTTAGAAGGATTTGAAGGATTACTGGGAGCTCGTAATACAAGAGCAAGTCAATCACCCTTACACACGGAGGTGGAGGCTCTCATATGGGCAATGGAATGTATGAGGAATTTAAGACAATATAATGTTACTTTTGCAACGGATTGTTCTCAATTGGTGAAGATGGTTTCGGAACCAGAAGAATGGCCGGCTTTTGCAAGCTACTTAGAGGACATCAGAAGTCTCAAAAAAAGTTTTCACAGCTCGGAGATTATTCATATATCAAGGACGCAAAACAAAAAGGCGGATAGCTTAGCACGTGGTGTGAGGCAACAGACGTCGTTTACTGTCCATATGGATACAGAGCAACCAGTTTGGTTTACAGAGTCCACATGAGTCTGTAATCTTGTCGACAAAAAAAAAAAAAAATCTACATACATAAGGTAAAAAAATCCCATCCAGATGAGCTTTTTCCAAAATAATTTTATATATTTTTCTATGTGCTTCTCTTCCTTTACGGTTCGCTAAATATCTCCCTCTTTTTTCATGAATATATTTTTGTCATTATATGGTGATATTTCCTTTTTTCTAGTAAGTCTTTCTATTATTCCTTATTTTTTCCTGTTTACAAGCTGCCTATTTCATTTTTTTTTCTTGTTTACAAGCTGTCTATTTCAATTTTTCATTATACTACAAAGGCCTCTATTTTGAGATTTGCCTTGCGCGGTACCTAAGCACGGGCACTGATTAGGTGATTGCTATTCTTTGCTTTGAGGCTACTACCGAAAAAGTCTTCCACCCCTTGATTGGCAACAACTTCTTTTTAACACCAAATTATATTAGAGAAAGACTTGGGTTCATCCCTATGGTGAATTCTTAAATTCACCCCTACTGTTACCACTAATCAAAACACCATGTAGGATTAGTAAAAAAAGGAAACAAAATTAAATTAAAAAAAGGGAAAGAGGTGAAAAACTACGACTAATTTTTTTAACACCATCTATGGCTTCTTCTTCATCATCCACACATAATATTGAAAGTTTTTTTTGTCAAATTAGTGTTTACAATCATCTGTCCTCATATCATAAATCTAAACCCAAAACACTAAACCCTAAATCCAAAAACACTAAACCCTAAACCCTAAACCTTGGGTAAATCATGAACCCTTGGGCAAATTATGAACCCTTGGTTAAATCATGAATCTTTGGGTAAATCTTAAATCCTTGGGTAAATAGATATTCTGAGAGTTTAGGATTTAATGTTTAGTGTTTGTGATTTACCTAATGATTTAAGGTTTAATGTTTTGGATTTAGTAGTTTGATATACAAATCTTTCAATGTTCTTTGTGTGTGATGAAGAAGAAGCCATAAATGCTTTAAAAAAAATAATCGATGTCTTTTCACCTCTTTTTTTTTTTAATTTTTTTGTTTCTTTTTTTATCAATCCTACATGGTACTTTGATTGGTGTTAACAATTGAGGTGAATTTGAGAGTTCACCATATGGGTGAACCCAAGTTTTATTCATTATATTATTGAACCTTCTAGACTAAAAAGAACCTTTTAGATTAAAAGTTCTAAACAACGAAAACTATCAAAATAAAAATAGAAAAATCATATATCAGTAGAAAATCAAAGTAAACTAACACATATCTTACATATGTATAAAAAAAACATTTTCATATGAAATTTTTATATTTATTTTTGAAATATCTGAATCTAAGATGATCTTCGTACTAATCTAAAATCAGAGTGCTTCAGACTGAATTGATAACGATTGTCATTCTTTTTTTAATACTCTAATAGAAATCACTGAGACAAAATAACTCTTTATATTGCTCTATCAATAGCAATGGATTTAAAGAGATTATAGTTTGCAAGAACATCATCACCATCATATGAGGAACCATCAAAAATTGAAACCGGTAAGATCCATCGCCACCATCCGCAGTAGATCTGTTAATTATTTTTTTTAAACTGTTCAGTTGAACAAAAACAAAACTGTTTTACTGAATCCATTAGAAAAAAAAAACATATAAAATAACAGTAGAAAACTTTGTCAGATTTGAAATAAATTGGCAATCAAATAAACAACCTTTAATAAAAGAAAAGAATAACAATTAAGAAAAAAAATCATAACCCAATCGTCCTTGTACAACATATGAGTTGCAACATATAGTTTAGGGGACACAATCCCAAATCTAAAATAATGATGAGCAATGGAGAAATTTTTGGAAAAAAAGATGGAGAAAATTAAGAGGCTATGAGAACGCCAAAACATTTTTCTACTACGTATTAAATGTAACAAGAAGAACTCTAAAAGACAAAACCATAAAATAAGTTGAGCAGCCTACACTATAACCCACAAAATAAGTTCACTAGGCTATAGATGAATTTATAGAAGTTGTATATGATAACAAAATGAGTTACATCCGGGCTGCATGTTTTAGTCTCCCCCGCCCCGGTCTAGACTACTGGCATGTCTACGGGAAAGAATACTATAAATTCATTATCATTATTTGTTTTGAATTTCAAAAATTCATTATTGTGATTTTGATATTGTCTTCTTTACCGCACAAGTGTATTCTTAGAAAGCAGCAGTGACAAAGATAAATGATAATTCCTGGTATGAGTTCTATCGTTGTGAAGGTTTATATAAAAATCAAAAGTGAGGAGGCAATATTAATGTATATACTAGATTCTTTAATTGCGGGTATATTTTTTGTTTTACATTTTGTAAAAATATAATTTTTATATTTTTAGTCATAGTTGGGTTCTTCTTTGCATAATATATTCTTAAATGATTAATAAAATGTTTTAGTAATTTATTAAAATAGTTGGACCACGCTTATATCAATATGTCATGATCATGTTTCAAAAGGCGGGTATAATTTTAATTTTAGTTTTTTAGAAACTTAATTTTTATATTTGTGTTATTTTGTAATTATATTTGTAATTAATATTAATTTAATTTAATCTAATTTTTAGTAACTATATTAAATATGTCAAGTTGCATAACTATATAATTGTGCCGTATGCATTTTAGAAACTTTTTTTAGTCTTATTCCTAAGTTTTTATATTTTCTCAGTACTTACTTAACACAATTAGTCAAGAATATTCGTACAAAAAAGAGATTCGCAGTCGACCCAAAAATCAAAGTCCGTACTCAGTGTTTTGAAACCTGACACGGATCCACGATTAAACGGGTAAATCTGGCGACCCAAGATAAATCTAATTTGGATTTGAAAAAAAAAAATCAATATTCAAAAACCCAGAAAAACCCGCAAAAAATCACTAAAACCCATAACATAGTTACCGATTGAACCAATAAAAATCTTTTGCTTTTTTATTTATTTTTTAATTATGTATTTAAAATCTGTATATTTTTTAATAAAGAAGTTGGGTTTTCAATTTTTGCTATCGATAAATTATTAATAATGTTTTTATTTTTGGTTTATTTTTTATTCGAAGTTTAATTTTATTATTTACATTACACATATAAATTTTTAAGAACTTTTAAGTCATGATATTTAAAACTCCAATAAAACCCGTAAAAATTCACAAAAACTCAAAACCCAATTATCAGTTAAACTAATGGTTGAACCCGTAGATAAGTTTAATTTTTTCTTAGTTTTTAATTATGTTTTTAATCTGCTTTGTATAACTTTTGATAAAAAAGTTAAGATTTTCAGTTTTGTTATCGATAATTTATCAATAGTGTTTTACTTTTGGTTTTCTTTGGGTATCAAGTTTAATTTTATTATTCATAATACACAAATTAATATTTACGAATTTTAAAATTTTGATATTTTTTGCTAGATGTCATAATTCTTAACTTGTTACAAAAAAAAATTAAATAATATAAACTGCTTTTTTGCAGCAAATAATCTAAACTGTTTTTAATATTTTATATGTCAAATAAAAGTAAATTATAGGAACTAAAGTAAAGTATTTTCTGAATATTTTTTAAATATAAAATATATACATATCCAAACTATTATTTTATGTTTTAATTGGAACAGACATCAGACTTGAATCAATCTATTAATTCGAAATGTAGTTAAACTAAATACACCAATTCTCAATTGTCAATATACATATATTAATATTTGTTAGTTCATTTCAGTTCGTGGGACATTAAATATTAATCTATTTTTTTATGGTTTTGTCTCCCTTTAAAATAGGATTTTTAGTGGTTATGGAAAATGGAGCAGTTATATTTTAGATGCAGTTATAATTTATTTTATGCAGTTATATTTAAAATGTAATTATATTTTAAGTTGGACTTAACTAATATCAATTGGTCGTGCTGGAAAATTAATAGTATTGATAACTCCATACATCTTCGCTCCGAGTTCATCTGAAACCTCACTCTTTCCTTTTTTGCTCAAAAAAAAATTGCTCAAAAAAAAACCTCACTTTCTCATTCAGAATAACCCTGGACTACAATTGAAGAACAAATATGCCCCTCATTTTTGACCGTCACATTGTCTTTTGTGGCATTCACATAGCTTACCAACTATCCAGGTTACCTCTGGATTACGTATGGCATATTTGATTAACTGATTGTTTTATGAATGTGTAATTATTTTGTTTCAAACAGTTATATATGTCGATATTACGTCAATTTCAAAGCTGAAAATGTTGTTCTTTTTAATTTTATTTTATGTTCTAAATATATTTTTATTGTAATTTCTAACCAGAAATAAACTCTGAAGTTAAATTTGTTTGCCAAGTCAAAAAGGCCGACTCGAGACTGAGCCTTAGGAGGGAAGTTATTTCCGTTCGTATATGACGAGGTATTTGTCAACTGTACTCAATCCTACACTACATACACAATACTTTAAATTAACACATTTTTTTGAATGAATAAATTAACACATTTACGTATGGTATGATGTCTAAATGGTTTTTTTATGTCTAAATGTTGTTCCTCTTTCCTTATAAGATTTAATACAATACACTTTCCAGGTATACAGAAAATCATGTATTGCGTTCTACGTTATGAATTAATTGGAGTGTTAAATTTAAACCCTTTATAAAATGAATGTACGAAGCTTTTTTTTATATTAAGCCTAAAATCAGCTTCAGCAAAAAGTCTTATATCATCAAGTATCCAAAATCCTACAAATGGATAGCTTTTCTAGAAAGGCATATGTCCCAAGACTATTTTTTCTTTTTCAAGTATATTCATCCCTCGCATTCACGTAATATACTATCAAAAGTTGAGGGAACCATTTACGTATACATATCAACTTTAATTATTATTCATAGACTAATTGACTTGAAGTTTGATGGTTTCTACTCCTAAATTAGTTAGCAATTAATGCAAACATGATAAAATACATACCGAACTAAATTGGTGTAGGAAGAAGACCAGCTATGACTAGTTCCGTAATTCTTCCTATTATCCCTCTTTTTGTCAAGAAATCTTCGTCTTTCTATATTTATTATATCGGATTTTACCATACACATTTTCGCTTACACGCTAATAGTAGTTTTCTGAAGCGTAAACCAAAGTTGTAAGTTGTTAGTTAACGTGTACACTAAACTTCATGATTTGGGCAAAAAAAAACTTGATGACAGAAAAATCTATAGTTATTTTCTTCATAATACGTTCCCAATTTCTCAGACTCAGGATCATACAGGACATGAGTTTTGACATAAATGTATTACCACTGAGTCGCGAATATTTGCAACCCATAACATAACATGCATGTTCGTGCGTTCAGTTTAATTACTAAAATAAATGGCGTGACCGACTTTCTTTGATTAATTTAGTTACGGTGATTAATGTAACCAAAACCTATCAGTTCACCGTCTGAAAAATGGGACCGTGCATACTTGAAAGACTTAATTAGACCGTATATAAGGTAATTAAACTGCATACTTTAAATGAATAAATCAAATCAATGACACAAATGTATTCAAATTCAATGGACGGTATTCAACATTCAAAGATTAATTATTGCAATATAATAAAGCCTCTTACCAAATAAAAATTAATCACACAAAAACTTATGGAGATGAGGGATTTTGGCACCGACGTGAATTTGACTAAATTACGAGGGAAAGAGAGAGAGACTTGGTCACGAAGGTGTTAAGTAAGGGAAATAATCGTCGTTGACCGTTGACCAAAACTTGGTCATATATAAAAATATCTAACCGCCCACTATATTTCGCTAGGTTCTTTGCTTTTTCAGACGTACACAACAAGAAATAAATTAATCAAAACGCAACCCTATTTCTATTTCTCTTTTTCTCTCTTTTTCATTTATTTATATACAATTCTTCAAGAATCCGATCAAGAAGAATAAACTTACCATGAACAGATTAGTGATCATGGCTCCAGAATCTCCTGTTTTCTTCCCGTCTCCGCTTGTTTTTTCTCCGACATCTGTCAAAACGCCGTCGTCTTCACCACGTTCAACACCTCCGAAGCTGACAATGGTAGCGTGTCCTCGAAGGAAGACAAAGGAGACGACATCAAGTCCTGATTCCGACACGGTGTTGAAAAGAAAAAGACCACCGATGCTTGACCTAAAGTTGCCTCCGGCCGTTGCGTCGTGGTGTAGTACGACGGCAAAGACGCCGGAGAAAGGGGGTGAGGTTGTTGAAGTCGAAGAAGATGGAGTTTACTCTGTTTATTGCAAGAGAGGAAGACGTGGACCAATGGAAGATCGGTACTTCGCGGCGGTTGATCCCGACGAAAGAGTACGCAAAAAGGCTTTCTTCGGCGTTTTCGACGGTCACGGCGGATCCAAGGCCGCGGAGTTCGCGGCGGCGAATCTCGGTAACAACATTGAGGCGGCGGAGAAATCGGGAGAAGAAGGTTGTTCCATTGAGAGAGCGATAAAAGAGGGTTACATAAAAACGGACGAGGAGTTCTTAAAAGAAGGCTCGAGAGGCGGCGCGTGTTGTGTAACCGCTGTTATATCGAAAGGCGAGCTTGCGGTTTCGAACGCCGGAGATTGCCGGGCAGTTATAAGCCGCGGTGGGGTTGCGGAAGCACTTACTACCGATCACAATCCTGGTCAAGCAGATGAACTCAAAAGGATTGAAGCATTGGTGAGTTTTATCATTCTTTATATGTTTTAATAATTGCTTCCACTACAGAATCGTGGAATGGCTGATTTTATATAAAAAAAATATTCTGAGGTTTAGGTTATAGGAAAAAATGAAAAATATATGATGAGTCCATTGTTCTTCAAACTTTATACCAAAGCCAATGACACTGAAATTTTGGTCAAATTATTAACACATAAGGTCACTTTTTTTTTTCTTTTTGAAACTACATAAGGTTACATTTTTCTTTTTTTTGTTTTCCTTTTTCTGATCAAAACACATAGTTCACTAATTTCTTCAAGTTTTATGGAATCTATGAAGAATTATTTCTCTATATATATATATATGTATATAGGAACCGCCGAATGGATGAAAAAAATGTAAATCCACTAAAAATGTGTTTAGTTAAAATTTGCAAAGTTTGAGAATCATTCTAGTATTCTACCATTCAGTAATTCAGATGATGTATTAGTAAGGTTTTGTTTGATTGAGTTTGGTTTATTTCATTTTTCTTTGAGTAGGGTGGTTATGTTGATTGCTGCAATGGCATATGGAGAATTCAAGGAACATTAGCAGTCTCACGAGGAATTGGAGACCGGTATCTCAAGGAGTGGGTAATAGCTGAACCGGAAACTAGAACATTACGGATCCAACCGGAATTTGAGTTCTTGATTTTAGCATCCGACGGCCTTTGGGATAAAGTAAGCATAACTAGTAACGTCTCAAAATTGAGTCCTTTTGTAGTCTATGGTTTGTATGTTGAACCTGATTTCCTACTGACTGTATAGGTAACGAATCAGGAGGCGGTTGATGTGGTACGACCGTACTGTTTAGGCGTGGAGAATCCAAAGGCACTTCTTGCTTGCAAGAAACTAGCCGAGCTATCGTGTAAGAGAGGGTCCCTGGATGATATTAGTCTAATCATAATTCAGCTACAACAGTTTGTGCTATGATTCATTAACATCTAGTATTAAGATAAACTTGATTAAAATCATTAGATCTTAAGTTATTGAAAATTTTGTTCGGTGTTTACATGTAAATACAAGTTTAAGACATTAATACCAAACTATTAGTCTTGGGGTTTCAAGATCAAAGTGTCTTTAGCTTGCATGCCATATATTATCTATATACTCTCTCTGTTCTTAAATATAAGATGTTTAAAATAAAATACGTTAATTAAAAAAATAAAAACTATTAAATTTGATTGGTTACACAGTTTTTGATAAACTTAAAATTACCTTAGAAATATATATGAGAACATCTTACATACTGAAACAAAAAAAACAATCTAAACATCTTATATTTAGGAACGGACGAAGTATATTTCGGTTGGGATTAGATGCATATTATCAATTAGTGGAAAGAACATATTCATAATGAAAAGGAACCACTTAACCATTTTGATTCTTGACAATCTGAAACGAGTTAATCAAATCCATTCAATGAATTCATTT
Organism: Hirschfeldia incana; assembly: GCA_026261945.1. Lineage (NCBI taxonomy): Eukaryota > Viridiplantae > Streptophyta > Magnoliopsida > Brassicales > Brassicaceae > Hirschfeldia > Hirschfeldia incana. Next base: position 11,073,920 of record JABCMI010000007.1, read on the forward strand.
TAGTGTTCTATTGAGTACTTACGTGACACAAACGAGAGGATGAAATGATATTTCACAAAAAGAGATGTCCTATCTATATTATTATACAAGAAAAAAGGATTTAATCATTATACTTCATGTCTTTCAAAAGAGTCATTTAAGTGTTTTCTCCACTCGTCGTTCAAAAAAAGTTTTTTTTTTCCACTCATAAAAAGAAATCATTTAAAATTTTAATTTTATCTTTCGTTCACATATATACTAAATAAATTTATCTTTATAATTAATACACTAAGCAATACATATAAAACTGAATTTTTAATTAAAATTTTGAATTGAAAATAGAAAATGACACTCTTATTAAACATAACAAAAAATCGTAAAACTCTTTGCAAAAAGAATGAAATACTTTTTTTGGCCCGCAATATTTTTAGATAAACAGTAATTATCTAGTATTTATCAACTTGTAACAAAAAAATAATATCGTTACATTGTAACTGTTAATCTACTTATATTTCGGGCCAAAGAGTTGTACGAAGATACGTGAATGAAAACTCACGTTTGAGTAAAAACCAAAACAGAAACCAAAAGCTGTTTGATAATAAAACCCTAAAAGACAATAGCATCAAAATATATTTTGTTATCAGTTGGTAAATTAACATGGCCGACGAGGGCAGAGATGGAGATGGCATAGACTCCATCAGCTCTCTGCCTGATGAGATCCTCCAACACATCCTCTCTTCTCTTAAAACCGCAACTGCCATCAAGACTTCCACCTTGTCCAAACGATGGAGGCACGTATGGTCTGGTACACCTTCTCTCTACCTCATTTGGACCACGCATAATCTTAAGGTTGATTCGATAAACAAAACCCTAGCTCGCTACACGGCTCGCAAGATGACGAGTTTTCATCTCTATGCCGGTTACCACATCGAGTCTCCTGTCATTAACAGGTCGATAGAGTTCGCCATGTCCAAAAATGTGGAGAATATGTTGCTGGATATAAGTTCCTCTAAGTATAATATTCCTGATTGCTTGTACTCCAATTCCTCTATCAAAAAACTCACACTTTCGGTATCCAACTCCTTTTCTGTCATGGAGGTTCCCATATGCTCAGTGTCCTGGACATCTCTGAAGAAACTGTCACTGTTTCATTGCAGTTTTTCTGAGGAATGCATGGCTAAGATTCTATATGGTTGTCCGATTCTCGAAAGCTTAAGTTTGGACTTTTGCAGTGGGCTAAAAGTTATTGATCTCAGCAAATCTCCATGTCTGAGAACATTGGAAGCAACAGCTTCGGGAACGCAGATTGTAGCACCACATATCCGTTGTCTCAGATTGACAAACTACGTGTTTTCATGTACTTTAGTTGATGTCACTTCTTTAACCGAGGCTAAACTAGAGATTGGCGTGACGTCAGTGGAAAGACTGACGGATGGTTTTCCTCAAGTCATTATGAAAATTGTAGAGAAGTTGCAGAATGTAGAGAAACTTACATTTGGGCCTAACCTTGTCAAGGTAGACATTCATGCAGATTCTCTACGGCTAGTAATCTATGTTGCATAATCACTAACTTCACACATATAGAATCATTTGGTTGACTTTTAGCATATTTATTAGTTTTCGTTGGGTGTTGATTTTCAGTAAGGTCTATGATATTTCACACTCTATGAAAGCGCTCTAGATGTTAAAAGAAAAAAAAACAAAAAAAGATTCTTCTTATTGATATATTTTGTATTGGTCTTTACTATATATATGTGCTCTTTTTGTCAAAGATATTATCTGTTGCCGAGCTCCACCATCTTCCTTTTCCAAGCTTCAATGTCAAAGATTTGACGCTTGTGACAACAATCTCTCAAGATGCAATTCCTGGCTTAGTAAGAGTACTACAAAACTCACCTCAGTTGCAGAAGGTAACAGTGCAACCAAAGCTCGTTAGTGGCATCCAACTGGTATTTTCCATAAGCATATCTTAATAAATATTCTTGCATTTCTATTGGCGAGTTTGAAGAATCCTGAAACCATATCCTTTCACATGTTTGCACAACTAAGAATATTTTTCTGTTAACAGGGGAAGTCTCTTGACGACTTGTTGGATGTGCATGGCTTGATAAATTCGGATCGACGCTGGAGTTCGGAAGCGAGGGTCTTTCCGAAAATATTTACTTGGGATGTGGAGCCAAATCATGTGGTTTCACTCATAAAACTTATGCTTAAATCCACAAAGACATTAGAGAAGATGGTCTTAAGGTTGGGATATTATCTTCAAGGGAGACAAGTTGAAGAGTTGCTTGAGATGGTTCCAATGTTTTGCGGAAACAACAATGTCTCCATTGTAGTTATCTCAAACAAGTTGAATCATAGGGTGTTTGTACCAACAGTGTATCAAGTCCACTCTGGACTATCAAGGGTCGTAGGATGGCAAAAACCTTGCCCCTCCTTTGTTAAATGCAATATTGGTTCATCTTGGCTAAACGGCAATCAAAACTGTGGAGTGGCGTGGATGGTGCGTGATCACATGGGACAACCTCTGGTTCATGGACGTCGATCATACTCCAAGGTTGCATCTAGTTTGGAGGCAGACCTTCTAAGCTTCCGATGGTCTATAGAAAGTTTGGCAACTATTCATTTTGATACAGTTGTCTTTGAATCTCCCTTTCATACTGCAGGGGAGGCAATCTTGCATCCAGAGTCCTTTCCTCAGTACGGATCTCTGCTCAACTCCATACGAAGACTGCTGCAAAGCTTCAGGCTCTGGAGCATCGCTTTCGTTCGTAAGGAAGGTAACCTATGTGTGGATGCAATTGCTCTCAGTGTTACCCGTTATCATCGTTATCAGTCCTACATAGCGCATGCTGGACCGTCGTGGCTTAACCAATTGATCCAAGCAGAAGCAGCTGCAGCCACTAAACCTCCTATGATGCCTTTGCAATGCAGGCTCTCGTGAGGCGTAATGGCCTCTGTTTCCTTTTTGCGTTTCCGTTTTTTTTTTTCACATTAATGAAGTTTACAATGTGTTCAAAAAATGATGAAAAGTTTCCATATTCATTTACTTAGTATTAGATCTCACCTTGGTATATTATTTCAAGTTATTTTTTTTTGTCATCAACATATATAGACTCATACAGACTCTGTAAACCAAACCGGTAACTATGCATTCATGTGAACAACGAAAGACAATTGATGTCTGGCACAACGTACTAGACGATTCACTTTTTTATTAAGGTATTTTCAACTAGATGTTTTCATCCACCACATGCAGTAAATAAAATTTTAAATTCTATTTATAAATCAATTTTTGTTAATATTGTAATATTTTAACCAATATATTAATATTGACATAAATTAAGATAAAAATATTTATTAATTTGGAAAATTAAATTTAAGAATATATATGCGTATCTATACTATATAAAAGTTGAGGCTATAAGTCATTGAGAGCGTCCACATAAGATTTAAAACCACCAATCGTATTTTGACACATCATTATATTAGTTTATTATTTTTAGAAAATATTAATATTTCCAAAACTATATTAAAAACGAATTTAACATTCTATATATAACTTAAAATAAACGTTGATTATTATAGTAAAATGGAAAATCAAAAATAAAAAGGCTATATAAAAATATGATAAATCAGATTAAATGTTAAGAGAAAATAGAAGTTTTTTAAAATATTAATATTTCTAAAATTTTATTAAAAATGAAATTAATATTCTATATATAACTTAAAGTAAAATAAATAAATATTAACACTTTACAACTTGTTTTAAAACATTAATTATTATAGTAAAATGGAAAATCAAAAATAAAAAGCTATATATAACTCAAAACCACCAATAAAAATATGAGAAATCAGATTAAATGTTAAAAGAAAAAAATGAAAATTACAGAGTCAAAACATATCCTGAAATATTATTTAACTTGTTAATAAAAATAAATATTATTTAATAAAATAGACTGATAAAAAATAAAAATAATTTGTTTTTAAAATGTCATGATTTCCAGATTTATGTATATTAACATAAAATAGATTAATAAAAAAATGGAAAACTTATGTTAAAGGAGATAACAAAAACTAAAACATTTAAAAGGAAAATTAATTAAATATATAAATTAAGAAAATTTCCAACATATGAAGTATTTGAGGACTATAAATAATTGTCTAAAGTTTTAAAGTTTTCATGATTTACTTTCAGAACAAGAGAGATATTGAAAATAGATATATACACAATAGTTGTTTCTGTTACTTCTTTGGTTTTCGATGATCTTAGAAAATATTTTAATAAGTTCTTGCTAGAGTACTTTACTTTTGGGAATGACGTAACATCAACAAGGGTAGTTTGTTTATAGGTCTCGAACTATTGCTTATTGATCAAAAGATATAAAATATTTTGTTATTTAGACTTCTCAATTTAAAATTTAATTAGCACAACATTGTTTGTTTCACACAAATTTATACAGAACAACAATCCACACTTTCATTCCAGCTAATCAAATAGCATGCTATGAAGAGGATTTAAAAGCTGGTGTAATCTATAAGATTAAGAATTTCTTAGTCATTGACAACAAAACAAGTTACAAGATGACTTCTCACAAGTTCTTAATTCAAATAATAATATTAACAAAATTGAAAGCTGATATAAATAGAAAATCAATTGCCAAATAGTAATATTAACAAAATATTACATTTGCTATTTTGTATAATAAACCAAATTATATTTGGGGTCAAAATAAAATATTATGCCATTATAAATATAGTTAAAGTAACAAAATTACATCTAAAACAACTTACAATGTATAAAGCAAAAAACCTAATATGATTTAAATTAAATAAATTATTAGTGTGCTTATAAGTAAATTATGATAGTGTAAGCCATTTGGATCGTCTACACAAATTTAAAACCATCAATCAAAACATATCAAAATTGTTTAAAAAGTTTATGTTTCTTAAATGTCTAATTCTAGACTTATATACTATATAAAAATTGAGGTTATAAGCCATCAAAAATGTTAACGTAAGATTTAAAATGACCAATCGTATTTTTACACATCATTATATTAGTTTATTATTTTTAGAAAATATTAATATTTTCAAAATTATATTAAAAACGAATTTTATATTATATATATAAATTAAAGTAAAAAATAAAGATTAACATTTTACAACTTGCTTTAAAACGTTAATTGTTACAGTAAAATGGAAAATCAAAAATAAAAGGCTATATAAAACTTAAAACCACTAATAAAAATATGACAAATCAGATTAAATGTTAACAGAAAATAAAAGTTTTCTAAAATATATATATTTCCAAAATTATTTTTAAAACGAAATTAATATTATATATATAACTTAAAGTAAAATAAATAAATATTAACATTTTAAAACTTGCTTTAAAACATTAATTGTTACATTAAAATGGAAAATAAAAAATAAAAAATAAAAAACTAGATATAATTCAAAACCACCAATAAAATATGAAAAAAACAGATAAAATGTTTAAAAAAAAAGAAAAATTACAAAGTCAAAACATATCCTAAATTACTATTTAACTTGTTAATAACAATATAGATTATCTAATAAAGTAGGCTGATATAAAAAAATAGTTTTTAAAAGGTCTTGATTTCCAAATTTATGTATATTAACATAAAATAGACAAATGAAAAAACAATGGAAAATGTATGTTAAAGAAGATAAAAAAAACTAAAACATCCACATAGGATTTAAACCACTGGTCGTATTAAAAAAATTAACAAAAATCGTTATTATACATGAATATAGTAAAAATCAATTATTTGTAAGAAAAAACTGTTTATTTCATAATAAAATACAAATTAATTCGAATAAGGAAAAATAACATAAAAATGTTATACAAATATTATCCCAATATGTATAATAATTTTGAAATTTAACATAAATCATTAAGAATATAAAAATTTATATGACAATTCATCATTATTATTTTCAAAATGTTAATATTTCCAAAAACAATTAAAACGAAATTAGTATTATATATAATTAAACTAAAAAAATTATTAACATTTGACAAGTTACTTAATTTTTTTCATTTTTTTGGTAAAGTAGAAAATCAAAAGCCAATAGTAATATTAACAAAACTATTACATTTTCTATTTTTTATAATAAATCCAAATTACATTTTAGGCCAAAATAAAATAGTAAACCATTGTAAAAGTAGTTAAAGTATCAAAAACATCTAAAAACACTTACAATGTATAACATAAAAATATCTAATATAATTTAAATTACATAAATTATTAGTGTGATTATAAGTAATTATGATGGTATATGCCATTTAGGTTGTCTACATTATATTTAAAAGTATCAATCAAAATATGTCAAATAAATAATAAATTTATACTGTATAATAATAAATTATTTTAAAGAATATCTATATTAAAAAAAAATTATTTCATAATAAAATACAAATCAATATCAAATAAAGAAAACTAACAACACAAATTCATTAGAAATCAAAAATTTAAAACAATCAATTAAAATATGAAAAATTAATTATTATAATAAATTTGACTTTATATAAAGAAGTTCATGCTACAAGTTATTTATGGTGTTCATATAAGATTTAAAAAAAACAATAAAAATAAGAAAATTGATTATTATATCTTCTAAAAAATGTTAATATTTTCAAAAGAAGAAAAAAACAAAAAATTTATATTATATACTATTAAACTAATAAAAAGTATGAAAAATTTACAGGTTAGTTAAAAATACCAACTCTTATAATAAATAAAAATCAAAATAAAAACAGTAATATTAACAAACGTATTACGTTATAATTTTTTTATAATAAATTTAAAGTGTATTTTATGCCAAAATAAAATAGTAATTTAATTTTAAAATGGTTAAAGTAATAAAAATATTTAACATATTTTCAGTGTATATTTTTTTTGTCAACAAGATTACAAACTCATGTGGACTCAATGTATACATATTTTCAGTGTATAAAATATAAAATTTCATAATATCATTTAAATTACATAAAGTATTACTTTGCTTCTAAATAAGTGTCAAAATTTCATCATATCATTAAATAATTTATTATATACAAAAATTGTGGTTATAAAACATGGATTATAGATAAAATAATAAAATGTATGATAAAACACTACATTTTCAGTTATATTAAGTGAGCAACATATTAGGTAAAAATATGATAAATATATTTAAAAATGTATTACGAATTTCTATGCATCAAGAATTTTACATAATATTAAAAAGATAAAAGTATAAACTTTATGAATACATTAATAACTATTATTTATACATTTGTCAATTCAAATAATAAATAGCTAAGAACTAAATATTTTTAAAAGAATAATTTGATAAACAAACATAAATTAAGAACAAAAGATCAAATTTTAAATACATTTTGTCACAAAAATATGTATATAAATTTCTATTTAAATAACTTATAATTATTATAGAGTATAAACTAATTATTAATGCAGACTTGCGCGTAGCGCGAGTATAAATCTAGTCTATACTATATAAAAGTTGAGGCTATAAGCCATTGAGAGCGTCCACATATGATTTAGAACCACAAATTATATTTTGACACATCATTATATTAGTTTATTATTTTTTTGAAAATATTAATATTTCCAAAAATATATTAAAAACAAATTTAATATTCTATGTATAACTTAAAGTAAAATAAATAAATATTATTTTAAAACTTTCTCTAAAATGGAAAATAAAAAATAAAAAGGCTATATAAAATTTAAAACCACTAATAAAAATATGACAAATCAGATTAAATGTTAAAAGAAAATAGAAGTTTTCGAAAATATTAATATTTCCAAAATTAATTAAAAACGAAATTAATATTCTATATATAAATTAAAGTAAACTAAATAAATATTAACATTTTACAACTTGCTTTAAAACATTAATTGTTATAGTAAAATAGAAAATAAAAAATAAAAAGCTATATATAATTCAAATCCACCAGTAAAAATATGACAAATCAGATTAAATGTTAAAAGAAAAAACAAAAAATTACAAAGTCAAGACATATCCTGAAATACTATTTAACCTGTTAATAAAATATATATTATCTAATAAAGTAGACTAATAAAAATAATTATTTTTTAAAATGTCATGATTTCCGGATTTATGTGTATTAACATAAAATAGATTAATGAAAAAAATGGAAAACTTATGTTAAAGGAGAAAACAAATACTAAAACATCTAAAAAGAAAATTCACTAAATATATAAAATAAGCAAATTTCCAATATATGAAGTATTGGAGGACTTTCAATAATTGTCGAAAGTTTTAAAGTTTTCATGATTTAATTTGGGAAAAAAAGATATATTGAAAAGAGATATTTACACAATGATTGCTTCTGCCACTTCTTTGGTTTTTGATGATCTTAAGAAATGTTTTAATAAAAATGATTTTATACTTTTGGGAAGCACATAACATCAACAATGACAGTTTGATTTTAGGTCTCGAGTTAATTCTTATTGATCAAAATGTATAAAATCTGTTATTTAGACTTCTCAATATAAAATTTAATAAGCACAACATTGTTTGTTTCACACAAACTTATACAGGGAACAACAATCCACGTTTTCATACAAGCTAATCGAATAGCGGGCTATGAAGAGGATTTAAAAGCTGAAGTAATCTATAAGATTAAGAACTTCTTAGCCATTGAAAAACTATATAAAGTTGAGGCTATAAGCCATTGAGAACGTCCATGTAGGATTTAAAATCACAAATTGTATTTTGACACATCATTTTATTAGTTTATTATTTTTTAGAAAATATTAATATTTCCAAAATTATATTAAAAACAAATTTAATATTCTATATATAACTTAGAGTAAAATAAATAAAAATTAACATTTTACAACTTGCTTTAAAACGTTGATTGTAATAGTAAAATGGAAAATCAAAAATAAAAAGGCTATATAAAATATGACAAATCAGATTAAATGTTAATAGAAAATATAAGTTTTCTAAAATATTAATATTATCAAAATTATATTAAAAACTTAATTAAAATTCTATATATAACTTAAAGTAAAATCAATAAATATTAACATTTTACAATTTGCTTTAAAACATTAATTGCTATAGTAAAATGGAAAATCAAAAATAATAAGCTATATATAATTCAAAACCACCAATAAAAATATGACAAATCAGATTAAATGTTAAAAGAAAAAAAAAGAAAATTACAAAGTCAAATAATATCCTGAAATATTATTTAACATGTTAGTAAAATATATATTATCTAATAAAATAGACTAAATAAAAATAATTAGTTTTTAAAAATGTCATGACTTCCAGATTTATGTATATTAACATAAAATAGATAAATGAAAAAATGGAAAACTTATGTTAAAGGAGATAACAAAAACTAAAACATCTAAAAGGAAAATTCACTAAATATATAAAATAAGAAAATTTCCATTATATGAAGTATTGGGGGACTATAAATAATTGTCTAAAGTTTTAAAGTTTTCATGATTTACTTTGAGAATGAGAGAGATATTGAAAAGAGATATTTACACAATAGTTACTTTAGCTACTTCTTTGGTTTTCGATGATCTTAGGAAATGTTTTAATAAGAATGAAAATTTTGCTAGAGTAGTTACTTTTGGGAAGCATGTAACATCAATAAGGGTAGTTAGTTTGCTTTTAGGTCTCGGGTTATTTCTTATTGATCAAAAGATATATATTAAAATGTTACCAGTTAGTTAAAAATATCAACTCTTATAATAAATAAAATTTAAAAGCAAAACAGTAATATTAACAAAAGTATTATGTTAAAAAAATTTTATAATAATTTTAAAGTGCATTTTATGCCAAAATAAAATAGCAATTTAATTTTAAAAATTTTAAAGTAATAAACATATTTAACAAATTTTCAATGTATAGAATATGAAATTTCATAGTATCATTTAAATTACATATAAAGTATTACTGTGCTTCTAAATAAGTGTCAAAATTTCATCATATCATTGCATAATTTTTTATATACAAAAATTATGGTTATAAATCATGGATTGTCTATAAAATAATAAAATATATGATAAAACACTACATTTTCAGTTACATTATACATAATAGATAAAAATATGATAAATATATTTAAAAATATATTACGAGTTTTTATGCATCTAGAATTTTAATCAGTATTAAAAATATAAAAGTATAAACTTTAAACATTATGAATACATTAATAAATATAATTTATACATTTGTCAATTCAAACAATAAATAGCTAAGACCTAAATATTTTTAAAAGAAAAATTTGATAAACAAACATAAATTAAAGAACAGAAGATCATATTTTAAATACATTTTGTAACAAAAATATGTATATAAATTTCTATTTAAATAACTTAAACTTCTTATAAAACATAAACTAATTATTAATACAGACTCGCGCGTAGCGCGAGTATAAAATCTAGTATTAAATTATAACTTAGATAGATTTTTCTATCTATTTATTTTGGTTAAATATGTTAAATCAATTTATAGAAGTTAATGAAAAATTGATATAAAATTGTCTAAATATTAAAGAAAATAATGATCTTACGATTAAAATTATGTTTTCAAAAATAATTGTAGAATGTTTTTTTGAAAACATTAGTAATAATTTCTTAATTTTAAAAATAAATTAATAACATATTAAAAGTTAAAAGTTGTATTTTAATATGTATTTTTAGTGATGAATATGAGTTATTATCATATTCTAAAAAAATACCAAAATAAATATTAATATTAAATATTAAATATGAATTATTAGCATATGCTAATAAGTTTACCAAAAATTTTAACTAACATTAAATGTAATTGTCCATGTCATATTTAGCTATAAATCATGTCACTAATTTTAGTAGTCATATCACATTTTGTTTTTGAAAATGATTCTAGTAAAGACATCTGACAAAATCATTTCACAAATAATATATAAAGGATAACTCTTCTTAGACATAATAGGGTCAACCATTAAGATTTACCCAAATGGACATTGTGTTGGAAGATGGACAAAGAACCAGTTTTCGAGGAATATGCTGAAGCAATCCTTGAGATTGTGAAAATGAAAGAAACAGAAAGGCTTAAGATGGCTGCACCTGCTAGAAAACGAGCTATGAGGTTCTCTGAACAACAGTTTAGTGAGGACTTCAAAACTGCAATCCAACCTGTTTTTACCCGTAACCCGTGCTATATATGAAACGACAGTCTTAAGACCCTTAAAACTGCTTATTTCACTAGCTTTTAACAACAAATGACGAGCTTAGGTCATATCTTTTTCTTTGTTACAGCTCTGACATATATAGACTTGTTGTCTACTTGTCTTCCTGGTTCCACTTGACTGGTTAAAAAGTTTTGTGATCATCAGACGTAACTTTCAATAGCATTCTCATGTTTGCAACTATTTATGTTGTCTTTGAACTCAAGTTCTTTTCAATGAAAATTAACCAAGATTTAGAAAAAGAAAAAAAAAGTTAAAGGGCTGGAAGAATCATGCATGGCCCGACATACTCATTGTCTTTGTCGATTAACAGCAGATTGCTCTACATGACCACAATTCAAACGTTTTAAGGATGGTGAAAATACGCCAAATTATTTGCAAGAGTTTCTCTGTACTCTGTATGCGCAGACTTAGCATTATGCCATATCTTCTTTAACAGAAATTTTCAGTAAAGAAAGAAACTATAATAGAGAAAGGAGAAATACACTAACATGCATGTAGACTATTTGATTCTAAAAAAAATGGTCTGGGTGTACTTATTGTTAACTAAAAGAATAGCAATTAGGCGTGGATTGCTTCATGTGTGTATGTTGTATATGAAAACAAGAAAAAATCGCCAAGTTAAAATAGGAGATGATCATTAAGTTATTTGGTAAAATCGACAATTCTTTTCTATGAATAAATATGTTGGTAAATTTGTTTTAATATTTAAAACACATATTTCTGTTTTAATTAAAATATCAAATTCAATATTAGATAACATAAACATTAAAATTTGGTTAATTTAGTCATTTCACTTATGAATAAGTGCAGTTTTCAAAACGATAAAAAGATAGTGTAGTTTTCAAAATAATATTTTATGTAAAGGTATTTTTCCAAATTTTCTCTTTTTGTAATCAAATTAATAAATATAATTTTATGAAACTAAGATAATTCGATTATATAACCCGTCCTTATTAATGTTACTTATATTTTAAAACTGTGAGTAAATTTTTATTTTTAATTTTTATATTGGTCAAAATTTACTTTAATATCATATAAATTAACTATATTTCATTCAACCCATATCATACTATATTGAAATATTTTTAATATTCTAATTTAATTATGTAATTAGTTATTATTTTATATATCGAAATTTACTATTTTTTTAATACGTTGAAGTATGTGGTCAAATTCATAAATGTATGTTATTCTTTAAGTTTATGAATTATACAATATTTGTTAAATGAATTAAGTTACTTTATATTTATTAGTTGATGAATTAATTTAATTATTATGGGAATATTATTTTTTATTCTATAATGAAAGAATTAATATTCGTTAATAATTTTATTGAATATTAATTACAAATTTTATCATTTAAAAATAAATATTAAAAAATATGTTTACATCTTAATTAAAAAGGTATTAAAAGATATTAGTATAATGAAATCTTGGAAAATGATACTTGAGAATATCTTTTCAGATAAGCTAAAGATTAGTAACATCACGCGCATCATGCACCCCTAAAACAGCGAACGTAAAAGCGAATCCCTAATTTTTTTCACGCCGTGAAAATTCGACGAGTCCGCCGCACTGAGTCGTCGCCGGTAGGTCTTTCCACTTCGTGGTGACCTGTCTCCTCCTCTACCCCTCTGTTTCTCCTTCCTCCGCCATGGATCCTGTGAAAAAAGGTTCGTCAACTACGCCGTCTCTAACTGATGCGACCCCAGCTCTTCTCTCTTCGTTGTCCCCGCTGGCTCCTCCTCTATCTATGGCTTCAGATTGTTGTGACAGTTCGTCATTGTCTCTGATGCGTTCATCGTCTCTGCCGATTCTTCCATCTACGGTTACAGAATGTCTTGAAGACTTGGAGATCTATAAAACTCAGCCTTTTCGGGGAACTGACGTGAGAGAAACAATGGAGAAAGCTTCTCTTGCTATCACCACTACTCTTCAGTCCGACACCACCACTCCACTACTGTTGACCTCCTCTGCTCCGAAAATGTTGTCTAACGAAACCTCTGTACCCGTGGTTCCTTTGACTTCAGAAGCAGTTATGTCTCTGGCTTCAGTTATCTCCGTCAATGCAGTAACCTCGGTGACTGAAAACGATGTTCCGATGTCTCAGCCAGTTCCGTCCGAGACCCTTGGCTCACACTCTCAAGATGACAGTAGGGTCAAAGCTCCAGAAAAGTTTGTACCTTCTTTGGGATCATGGGCTAAACCTCTTTATTTTAAACCTCCGGTCACTCCTTCTGAACCAAGTACTCCTCGAGACTATGATCCTGCGATAGTTGGGAATCAGTTAGCCGCTCTTTGGCCGACGTTAAATGACGAGATCTTAAACAAGCAACCGAAGGGTAAATATCCATCTCGTACTCTCCAGCCTCCAATTGAAAAGCTTCCACCTCCAGAACTAAAAGCTGATGGGAGTCTCCACTTCCCGTGGGCTGCGAGATTAAGCCCTCAGTCGCGGAATCTTTACCGGGCAGCCACTCCAACTTACCGTCTTGATGGTACCCCTGAGGTATCTATTCCTTCGAAAGTGCTTAAGTTAGGTCCAGAGAATAAGGATGAGTATATTATTGGCAAGTTCCATAAGTGTTCTCTACCTCCAGGAGGTTTGATACATGCTGTGGTAAATAGAATTTGGGGAAGAAGTTGTAAGATCAGTTGTAAGAAGCTTGGTGATTCATCTTTCATGTTTCATATCCCTCACCAACCGACTCGTCATTGGGTTATTCAGCGAGGAGTATGGCATATTGATGATTGCTTACTTTTTGTACTGCCTTGGACTCCAGAAGGGTCTTTTAATATCCCTGAAATCTCTACGCTTCCAGTCTGGGCCAACTTGAAGAATGTCCCTGATTGTTGCTACTCAAGACTAGGAATAAGCCATGTTGCTTCAGGTCTTGGAGAACCTATACTTACACATAAGCCTCGGCTTGATCCTACAAGTATGGGCGAAGCAAAAGTTTTAGTTGAAATGGAGTTGGATAGAGACTTTCCAAAGCTTATTGCCTTGGATGATAAACAAGGTAACATTTTTCTTATTAATGTTGAGTACACATGGATTCCATCTATGTGTGAGAGGTGTGGCAATCTAGGGCACAAAGCAAAGAGATGTCTACTACCTCCTACAACTGCTCATGTCTCTGCTTCCACACCACCTTCTAAAGACACATGTCCTGAGGTCCCTGTGGTGGATATTGATACTATCTTTCAGCAAAAGGATAATGCTAGCTCATCTTCAGAAACTGTCCATCAAAAGGAACTACATACCAACGCAAAGCTCTCCTTTCCAACTCAGGTTTGTGGTGCCCCCGAGCCACATAAGCATATTAAAGAGATTGAAGGTCTCGTATATGAACTTGAAATCACTCCGTCTTTGCAATCTACTTTAGAGCAGGAGATCCCCACTGCTTCGCCAAACTCTGACACCACTTTATCCACATTAGTAGATTCACAATCTACTCCCATTACAGCACCTATTATGGAGTCTTCTCCATCAAATATTATCAACACTGAGGTTTGTGAGACTTTAGTTGTTGATCCCTTAACCACATCATCTAGCCCTTTTGCATTTGAGAGTCCTTCTCGGTTCAAAGTGTTAGGAGATGTATATGAAGTTGTGACAGAGCCATCTGGCTCGTTCGGCTTGACAAGAGGTGGGAGAGAGACAAAACCTCCTACCAAATACCAAGATATGGAATGGAATATTGCTCGAGGGAGAGGAAAACGTGGTCGTCGCGGCCGTGATTCTAATCACTAGATTTGGTATTTCATTGCTTTATTGGTCGTTCTAGTCTTTACCTTTGTTGTTTCACAGGTTGGATTTGATGATTCATGAAACTTGTTTCATGCAAACTCTACCAAACTATAAGACTAATCGTCTTATCTTGTAATCGTTTATGTTTTTTAATTTGAAAGCCTTTATTCAAAAACAAAAAATATCTTTTCAGATATCTTATTTTGAAAATGTTATAATAATAAATTGAATATAGTATATATTTAATTGTAATCAAGTTAGTTGTAAGAGGAAAAATAGCAGGTTAAATAAATGAAATAGTCCAACCTATACTACTTGTAAGTAGATAAAAAGTTCTCTTGTATGTTTAAATAACTCATTAAAAATATATTCATAAAATATCAAGAGTAACACGTTTCATCATATATTAAATATTAATAGTAGCTGACTATTAATATATATATATATTTTTTATTTTTTATTACTCTGAATATAAGAATTATATTTTTTTGTGTTTGGTGAGGCTTTGAATAATTTGTTTTTTTTGCATTTGGATTAATATATAGTTTTATATATAAGAATTAAAAGATATATATATATATATATATATATAATTATTTAATATATTAATAAATAAAATATAATTTATTTTTAATGAAATTTTTTATTTATATAAATTAAAATCATTAGATTATAAATTAGTTAGTTAGTTCCTTAATTTTAGGCATGGTGTATATTTAATTGTAATTAAATTAGATATATATATATATATATATATATATATATATAATAGGTTAAGTTAATTAGATTATTAGAGAAAATACTAACGTATACTTTTTTGATAGTCTAAAATATAGTCGATAAAAAGTTCTCCTGTTTTAATAGTATTGATAGATAAAAAAAATTGATACTTAAAACCAATGTTCAAAAACTCGCTAGGCGTTGTGCGTACGCTCGGGTAGGGCCTAGCGAGTTGTGAAAAAATCGGAGATTAAACGGGGATTAATCGGGGATTAATTTTGGTGTTTTTAATATATAAATGATGATATGTATAATCGAAGCAAGTGTTTACCGTAGTCTAGTGGTTCCATTGTCTCTGTAAATGTGTCAGGTCACAGGTTCGAACCCGGAAATGTTTCATTTTGCTGTTTTTTTTCGCTTTTTATTAATGAAAGTAAAATTACTAAACGGTCTTCGTCTTCTTCCTCTCATCTGTGTCGAATTAGAAACCCTAATTTCTGGATTCCACCTCTGTTCTAGCACGATTCTTAACCTTTTTCAATGATTCTTTACATCATTGTTATTGATTTTCAACGATCTACGTGATTCCAAGCATAAAATTTAGAAAAAATGAGATTTTTTTTAAGATTCCGCGTTTTTGAGCGAGTTGGGGCAAATCGCCACGGTTCTTCACTGCGTAGCGTATAAGCGGCGATTAAACGGGTTCGGCGGCCGCGTTTTTGAACATGGCTTAAAACAGAGCTCGAAACTCATGCGGTGTAAGGATCTTGGCCTTTGCTTCTTTGGGGTATTAAAACGTAACACTAGTTATTTAATTGTAATGTAAATATGGTGACGGGATGAGATAGCACATTTAGTAAGAGTCTTGGGGGTGAATTGTCATGCTTCTGGGTTCGAGCCTCGTGGAGGAAAACTGTCTCTTCTCTGTCATCAAATGCGGCACTGGGTGTTGGGCTTTATTCTTACCCTAAGTAAAGCTTTTTCGGTGAAGTGAACCGCTGCCTGGAGAACTTCTGGATTATAAAAAAAAATGGTGCATGTACTTGAAAAAAAAAAACTTACTATAGAAACGAATGTCATAAGTGTTCACCAACCTACAAGGTGAAAGAATAGTGCCACAAATAGTTAAAAATGCGTATACATAAAATAAGAAATGAAGTAACTCAACCATTGGCCCAGATAAAAGAGAAAGAAGAAGTCTTCGTCAGTGGCCGAGCCAGACAAAATTTATTTTGGAAGCAGTATAAAACTAGAACTTAATTTATAAGGGACAATAGTATAAATTTTACCATCTAAATCATAAATCTTTTAAATTATCAATGAAAATACACAAAAAGAAAATATTTCATAAGGGACATCTGCCCCCTTCCTCTTCACCTCCCCCCGCCACTGGTCTTCATTGTCGGTAGTTGCCATTTGATCTTTATAGAAAGGCCACAAAGATGGGATATACGACGGGAAAAAACAAAAAGAAACTAACAAAGCATTCGAGTACTTGATATGATTATCACAGTGGCAAGAGATTGCAAGATGAAATTATTTGCATTCAAAAGGTGCCAATTATCATCGTGACAAAAAATTCCATGATGAAATTATTTGCATTGAAAAGATGCCAATTATGCGAACACTTTGTTATAATTATTAAATATCATATAGGACTATAGGAGTATAATTGGGTATATCGCCATTTCGTTTGAATCTCTTTTCATATTTACTTTAGGGTCATGTTCAAAAAAAAATTTACTTTAGGAACTCTATATATACTATCCCTGTTCAAAAACGCGGCCGCCGAACCCGTTTAATCGCCGCTTATACGCTACGCAGTGAAGAACCGTGGCGATTTGCCCCAACTCGCTCAAAAATGCGGAATCTTAAAAAAAATCTCATTTTTTCTAAATTTTATGCTTGGAATCACGTAGATCGTTGAAAATCAATAACAATGATGTAAAGAATCATTGAAAAAGGTTAAAAATCGTGCTAGAACAGAGGTGGAATCCAGAAATTAGGGTTTCTAATTCGACACAGATGAGAGGAAGAAGACGAGGACCGTTTAGTAATTTTACTTTCATTAATAAAAAGCGAAAAAAAAACAGCAAAATGAAACATTTCCGGGTTCGAATCTGTGACCTGACACATTTACAGAGACAATGGAACCACTAGACTACGGTAAACACTTGCTTCGATTATACATATCATCATTTATATATTAAAAACACCAAAATTAATCTCCGATTAATCCCCGTTTAATCTCCGATTTTTTCACAACTCGCTAGGCCCTACCCGAGCGTACGCACAACGCCTAGCGAGTTTTTGAACATTGTATACTACTAAACTTCCACCAGTTTGACTCATTTCTGTTTATGTAGTGTTTATTGTTTAACCGAAGCTATTAGTTTGATTTTAGAAAATTGAAAATATTTTTTTTATCAATTTAGTTAATCATATATGTGTATAATCATATTATTATTTTATTTGAACCAACTTATGTTTTGAATGGTAATATTTACTATTTACTTAGCTGGTGGTAATAACGAGCTAAGTTCTTAATATGGTGTTTTGTATACTACTTCAGTTTTATTACAATTTTTGTTGTAAGATTTTCACATATTAAAAACTGTTATCATATTTCTGTTTTATCCTTGATTAATATATTTATGCATTTATTTTGATAAGCTAATAATAGTATAAAACTAAAATTATAGTAATGAAGCAATAATGAAAAATATAGAGCTATTTTTGAGAAAATAAAATCCTTGTAAGATAATTAAAATGAACTTGAAGTAGAATGTTAATAGATACTCTCTCTGTTTCTTAATAAGTGTCATTGTAGAGAAAATTTTTCGTTGCAAAATAAGTGTTGTTTTATGTTTTCGATGCAGAATTTATTGATTTTATTCTGCAGATTATTTTTCTATTGGTTGAAATATGAGTAAGTGTATGGGTAATAGTATTTTTATATGAAAAATATGCAAAATTAAATGATTTCTTAATCTGCGTGAAAAATGTCGGAATGACATTTATTCAGAAACAGAGGGAGTAGTTGATTGAGCCTACTATCTAAGTAAAATGAACTGCATGGATATAAAAGTTGTCACTAGAGATATATTGTCATTCAGATTTGTTATCTTTTTAACTTAACTCTAATCCATAAATTTGATGATTAGTTTGACTGATAAAAATCTGCCCATATAACTGGAGTCTCATTAGTTGATAAGAACTACAGTGTTCTAAATTGCCAATGGCTTGATAAACTCGAATCTGAGTGCAATCTTTAACATTATTATATATCAATGTGTGGTATGAAACTGCTGATTTGAAGTGCCACTTTGGCCCTACCTATCTTGATTTAGGCACATTTTAAGATATTTTCAATTAAAATTTGAAAATAGTAAGTTTTATTGACTTGTTACAACCACCACATCTATTGATTACTGAATAAAGGCTTCTCTTCTGCATGCGAGTATGTGACAAGAAGCGCCACCAAATCTAAGTTAAATCTTGTTTTTTTTTTCTGTCGATGCCCATAACAGTTTCTTTCCCAAACTACACAAATAATTTCAGGTTTCTTTATTGGAAAGTAATGTTTTTATACTTTTAGGTAGAACTTGGAACACATAAAAATATAGAGAATTTTACATGAGAGCGATAAGGGTCATTTTATTTGGATCTGATTAATGATGAAGCTATATAGCCTTTTATTAATACAATTTAACTTATGAACTATAACAAAGAAAAAACCGTACAATTGAATTTCCAACTTGCACTTTGTCACAATTCAAAATACGTTTATGGTAAGAGGAGCTATCTTTCGAAGCTTTACTACTCAAGAAAAAAAAATAAGAACGTGCGGTACGAAAATTCTAGAAATTTTAGAGAAAATGGCAAAGACCTTTATATATAACTTCAACTCATGTTTTAAATGCGCTTTCTTCTGGTACAGCATCACCAAACCTAACTTCATATTTTTTTTACTCGTCCGTGCATAGAGGAACAATCGACATGCATGAATCTAATTATAGTGCCATTAGCGATGCAAAAGAAACACCGTATATGTCTTAATTATTTTGTTATGTTCCGAGTCATGAACTTAAAAGGAAAACAAAAAGAACTTAAAAGGAACACAGTTTTGTGCTGTTCATGCTTTTTCTTGAATTTAAATATGATCAAACAAAGCATTGGCAATGAAACGTTAGGGCAAGTTTTGAAGTTGACGATAAGTTCCCACTCTCCAAAGAAAGAGGCCCTTCTTTGATCGAAAAAAAAAGAGGCCCTTCTTTCCATTATTGACTTAGGAAACAAGATAAAGTAATTGGACATAAATTAATTATATATATATATGATTGATCTTCTGTTATATGGGCAGATTCACATTTCATCAAAAACCATTCCCTATGCAGCAAAACCAACAACGGTACCAAAACTCAGTATCTATTTCTTCTTTTCACTCAAACATAAACGAACAAACACTATGAAACTCTGAAACATATATTTAGTATTTTCGATTTTGACAATCCATAAATGAAAATCATACACAGCTGGAGTAGCTGTCGGTCAAGGAAGACATTGACAAAGCGCAGAAAGATGTGGATATAACATCGACCAAGTATCATTTGTTCATATCCAAACTCTGTTCATACAATATAAATAAAGAAAAAATGTAGAAAAATTATTTGAAAATTAAAACATATGTGAGTGAAACCACCAATCCCGGTGAAATCATTTTTACATGCAGAAAAGAATAAAAGATAAGAGCATTTCCCTCCAATGATTATCATTTAAGATTATAATCGTTGTCAGATTCAACTTTCGACTATTTTACATATTCGATTTTAGTTTTATCGACTTTATAACCAGCTAGCTGGTCCTTTTCCATATGATGAAAGTGGGGTAATATACCTCTATTTGATTTGAACGACTAAAATTTTCAAACGACAAATCCCTATCTTATATTAGATCTTGAAAATAACTTGTACATTTACCCCCCACCCAAAAAAATGACTTGTATATACTTTTTATTTTTTATTTTTTATTTTTGTAACCTAAATGTATATACTTTTTATAAGCAACCAAAACTCTTACATTTCTCGAACTGCTCTACTTTCACCCTTGCTCTTATTAAAACAAAGTTGATCAACACGTAAGTATACGATTAGGATCATTAAAAAATTAAGTTGTGATATACCACACGTTAGTTTGAGGTTCCGGATAACAATAAGAACTCATTTTACCTATATTGTTAGTAGAGAAGATGATTTACGGTTGAAACTGTTATGCTAGAGGTGTGAGATTCAGAGAGATAAAACACGTTTCGATTTTTTAAAAGCATGTTTTCAAATGCGTAAATTAAAAGACTAGTCATATATACATCAAGGTTAAAACCAAGCTACACTATCTATAAAAATCATTGTGTCATTTTTTTTAAATCATTGTGTCATTACTACTGTAGATAACTATTAAACTACAAAAATATCTAACATTTTATAATTTCAATATATTTTATGTGACATACTCAAATCCTGTCCCGACTATAGAAAATAAACTAAAATTCAACACAAAAATTGCGGCTATACAAAATTTAAAAGAAGAAGAAAAATTACAAGAAAACATAAAATTTCAGAAATTTATGGTGAATGAAAGAAACAAACCAATAAAAGTCTAGAACGAAACGTATCACACACCAATCACCATCAACATTAGTTTCCTCCTTTCATTATTTAGATCGAACCCGAGTTCATTCTATCCAACTCAGTTTCACTTACATCTTCCAAACAAAACAAAAACACAGCACCTCTTTCGGTTCTTATTAGTTTCAGAATCTACACAAAAAGTATATATAATTAATAGTTTTAAACATAAGAAAATAAAGTATAAACAACTATTTTTTATTGGTTTTCTCGGGGATGGAGGACTCATACGACTCAGCAGCCAAGTGGTCTGATTCAACAAGTCCATATAACATGGTCTCATGGTCATTATTACAACCTGATTCCTCAGATACTGATCTTAGCCGCTTTAACCTTGGTTCCTCTGATGAATTTGTCGGTGGGAACGACAAGGCTGAGTCGGTTTCAAGAAGCCACCGTCTAGCGGAGAAGAGACGCCGTGACCGTATTAATTCTCACCTCTCCGCGCTCCGGAAACTCGTCCCTGATTCCGACAAGGTATGCATCACCCTTATTCATACAGATATATCATATGTTCTTTTAAGCTTAATGTTTTCAATTTTAGTCATCCATTTCGGTTTGTGCAAACCGGTTTTGATCTTCTAAACTTAATGTTTTCGGTTTAGTCATCAATTCCGGTTATTTAAAACCGGTTTTTTACCCTATTTCGATTATGGAACGTCTTGACTAGTTTGTTTTCCAAAACTGTTGTCGCTTAATTCATAATATGGATGATTTAATATCTCAAATTATCAGCAAGATAGAGATTTGAATTGTTTGGTTTTAAACAAACTCAATTTGAGTAAACCGTTTTTATATCCGACTATGTTCGACATATGTGGTGGTGTTACAGACAAGACACCACCTCTTCAAATCAAATCACATTATATCATTCATCTCTCTCGCATTGTCAGTCACACAATGCATCGGTTTAGTAATGAAATCTAATTGAAGTAAACCGGTTTTTGTCTCTTAAACAGTTAGACAAAGCGTCTCTCTTAGAAAGAGTGATTGAACAAGTGAAGGAGCTCAAACAAAACGCAAAAGAATCCCCAATTTTCCAAGATCTTCCAACAGAAGCCGATGAAGTAATCGTCCTGCCTGAAACCATCACCACCAATGACTTTAAACCAGACACAATCATCTTCAAAACTTCATTCTGCTGTCCAGATCAAACCGAAGCAATACCAGAGATCGTAGGGGTTCTCACAAAGTTTCAACTCGAGGCAATTAAAGCTGAGATTATCTGTGTTGGAGGAAGAATGAGGATCAATTTCATCTTAAAAGAGACAATTACAACTGCTACATCAGCAAAAGCTTTAAAGCAATCTCTATGCGCAGCGTTAAACCGAATCACATCTTTGACTTCCTCGTCTAGTTCATCGGTTTGTAGGATTAGAAGCAAAAGGCAGAGATGGTTCCTCTCTTCTAACTACTCATAGTGATTTAAAAAAATTCACTTACTACTCTACAATATACATAGTGGAACATAAACCCATTTGTTTTGCTAGCAATTTAAAGTTAAAGATCTTGCAAGATTATAATAAAACGGGTGAAAATGTAATTAGATAGATAAAGGTTTCACATTTATGAAGGATCCATAAAAATCCGACAAAGAACGAAGCCAACAAAACATAAAACTGAAACAAGATCAAACAAAAGTACTTAGGGACAGAAACAAAAAACAGGGAAGCAGATTCAAAGGAGAAGTCTTTCAAGAGTTCTATCTACTTAGATCGCTGTCTCATCTTTCGTCTCTTCCTCTTCAACCTCCTCATACGCTTCTTCTTCCACTGCAAGAAACGAATTAAACAAAGGTTAAGAAGGGTGATAAAGAGACGTAAGCAGATAGAAAGGTCTACAGCATACCTTGGCTCTCATGGTGGAGAAACTCTTTTTCTCAAAATGCTAATCGCCCAATTTACGGTGACGGTAACAGGGGACGTAACTAAGCGTCATTGCGAATATATATACCCCTGAAAAAAAACAAAACCCTAGTTAAATGTTTTCTATTAGGCCCATTTAGATTTTTGGGCCTTTAAATAGGTTCGGATGTTTAGGCTTTGTCTGTCTTCCTTGTGTGGGATGTTTGCGCCAGTGTCTTTTACATAGTTGACAGCCGATTTAGTGCGATTTTGTAAGAGCGTGTTGTTCTTTTATATGATTCTAACAGCCATGTCAACACTTATAAAATCTCATTAATGAAACAACAAATGAGAAAACTAGTGTTCTTAGCTAAGAGATACACATAAAAAGAACTTCCAATGTTTTTATTTTCTTTTGTTATGATTAGAGAAAAACGCTTATAATAAGCTTTCAGTAGCAAATACTGAAATACATATTTTTACCCAAAAAAAAATATACTGAAATACATAAGGCAATCAGAAGAGAGTTAAAACAAAATGAAGTCTATAATCTTTGAACAGTTATCAGTTCACTATTGCCACTGATGAGTTATAACTTGTAGTGGCCAATATTAAGAGAATACCTAGCTAACTAGGGATCTTGTTTATATCCATACGACCATATGTAATTGTTCTACGAAAATTTTAAACTATAAAAAGTAATGATAGTTTCTTATTCCTGGGAAATTTACTTTCCATTAGCAGAATTTCAATAATATATGAAAAATTCAAATTCACACTTAAAGCTGAAAACTAATTTTTCTTTCAAACGCGTAGGTTAACCATACATGACGGTGTATCCCCCGAAGTAGAAAGGTTACAGTCAATCGTAGTCCGAACAACACCGAATCAACAAAATAAAAGTTTAAACTTTAGAAATCAAAGAACACATTGTTGTTTTTTTCTTTTTTTTTTCATACAATAATACATGGGTACATATTAAGATACAAAAACTTTCCATAGACTAGTACTATCGATAATATGTGAAACAACATATGCATTCAGTGATGACCTTTCCTAGAAAACTTGTTCTCTCCTCTGATTCATATATAATTCGAACTTAATATCACATACTCCCTCAGTTCCTAAATATATGATGTTTTCATATATCAATATACTTTTAATTTTGTCAAAAACTGTGTAGTCAGTAATATTTTGTAACTTGTTTTGTAATTGGTTGAATATTTGAAACAGATGAAGTACTATACAAGCTAAAATATTTCTTAATAATTGTAAATAACCTTAAAACATCATATATATTGAAACAGATGGACTATATATTAACGAATAAATAAACTCTCAGAGATAAAAATGAGATATTAAAACTTCTGAAAGTGAAAAACAAAATCGAAAATATCATCCTATAAGGTACTCTATGAAATGTTGAACCAATAAACTCGCATAAAACTTTCCACCGTTCTCCTCTTCCACATATGTATATATATACTTTATTGGAACCGTAATCTCCTTTACGAATTCCCTGAAAATATACTAAAAAATCTTCAAAAGCAGTAAAAACACCCTCTTAATTATCTCTATATGTAAAAAATAGCCTCCAAACTTGTGCATGCAAGCTCCCCATCAAATGTAATCTCCTTGATTCCTTCCAAAAATGAATCCTCTGAATCTTGACCGACCTTTAGGGATCCTCATCGATACCAAATGATCAAAAATCAAGCAAGAAGGGATCAACAAAATCCCACATACTCCCCCAATGACTATACTCGTCTTCTCCGCCAAAAGGCCAACCCGTTGAAGATCCATCTCCAACCATATTATAACCCGGATCCATACCCATAGAACCAACCGGATCAACAACGGCAGTAGATGTTGAAAGACTCGAACCCACCGAGCCAGCTAGAGAATTCATATTCTCGATCGAGTAATTGTTGTTATTATCACAACCGCTTCCTCCCAGTTCTTGCCCTAACGCCACATCATGACGAAGCGACGTCGAGTTAACTGCAGGAACATCTGTGAACTCCACGTCAGCACCGATCTTGTTATTGTTATTACACGAGTTAAGATTCTGATACGGTTGGTGATTGAATTGTCCAACTTGCGTCATCTGATTTTGTTGTTGTTGGTGGTGGTGTGGGAGAAGACCATAACTAGGGCATAACATAGATGTCCCACCAGAAAGAAAGACGTTGTTGGTAAAAGGCACACCGTAATGACCAAAGGTGGAGGCGGAGGAGGCGGCGGAGGGACGAGGGAGGAGTGGTCTTAGGGTTTGAGTGGAGGAAGAAGATGAAGAAGGAGAAGATGAAGCGGCGGAGACGGTGGAGGAAGAAGAAGAGACTGATGAAGGAGAGGAAGGAGATAAGTTGAGCTGAGCACGTGAACCGTATAGGAAAACGGCGGCTCGGTCGTAGGCACGTGCGGCGTCTTCAGCGGTGGCGAAAGTACCAAGCCACTTGCGAGTGCGTTTACGTGGCTCACGGATCTCAGCGACCCATTTGCCCCAGCTTCTTTGTCGGACGCCACGGTAACGAAACTTGGAGTTGTCGGGACCACCTTTGCCTTTACGTTTGCGTTGTTGGCCGGAGGAGTTTGAGTCGGTGGTGCTGGAATCGGTTTGATGATTGAGTGTTAGGGTTTGTTGGATATTATTGTCAAGATTGAGTTGTTGATGTTGGGAAGGTAAAGGGTCCATAGATGAAGAAGAAAGGAAAGAGAAATGGATAAAGAAATTGAGAGGACGAATCAAGAAGGAAGAGTGACTGAAGAGTGTTTGAATGTCACGGTTGTGAATGGTGGATTAGGGCGGTGTTTCTTCTTTTTATATATACCACCTACACTCTCTTCATTCTCACTTCTTTCTCTTTCTTTTTACTTTTACTTAGCCCATTTTTGTTTTCCCACCAATGACATTTTGTTGTTGTTATTATTATTTACTAGGTTTTGTTTCTGGTTGTTGTCACTAAGGTTTATAAAACGCTTATACAAGAAGAAACACAAAAACGAATTGTATGCCAAGTACACATCAATCGTTCCGTCTAGCAACTAGAATACCATTCAGAGATGATTTAAGCTGGGATGTTGAACGTCAACTCCACAAAAACGAGGCCAAACATCCATTGGTTTTATATACTTCACATAGTTCAGTAGGTCTATTCTTTGTGTTGATAATCAACCAGGTTCTGAAAATAGTCAGATCCAAACATTCGTTTTAGTTTAGAAGTTTTAAAATATTGTACATATATAATCTGGATATTTTAAAATTGTGGAGAATTTTTGTTTTACCAAAATTAACTTTTATTATTTATGTCTTTAAATCTTAGATCCGTCCATGTTGAGAATTCATATATAAGTCTCAAATATCTATTTAATTTACTATAAGTCTCAAATATCTATTTAATTTACTAAATTCAATGTAGTTATCATAATTGTGATGTTAAATTTAGCTTAGATCATTTCCAAAGCCATGGATATTTTTACTTCTAAATACTATAATAAACAGGAAAAATGTTTCAATTCATCTCTGTTTTTTTTCTAATATTGATAGTTGCTCATTGATACTCGATACTCTCTCTATTTCATAATACTTGATTTTTTTTGTTTTTAATGCATAAAAATTAAAAAATTACATTTTCTAAAAAGATTTCAAGAAAGTTAAAAATATCCTTTAAATTTTTAAAATTTCATGTAAATAAAAAATCATTCAAACTTTCATTATATAGAAACAAAATAATCATTTAAAACCATTATCTAGGAATATTAATTATCAACTTTAATAAATAAAAAATAATTGTTATAAAATCTTATTATATTTTTTTAGAATACCTCTTTAAAAGATATACATTAAAAAGAAACACATCTGTATTTTAAAATATTCTATTTACTAGAAGAAAATATACATTGGAAATACTTTTAGATATATTTTAATATATATTTTTAAACAACTCCGCACATAACCCCTCACGTTACATGTAGAAAATTAGAAATGGAACTTCTACCTACGAATTCTAGTTTTTTCTTTAGACCAAAAAAATATATTTTTTCTTTCTTTCAATTCGTAGTATACCTAATGTTTGAGTTATTTGTTTTCAGATATTTTAGAAATAAAAATCGATATTACATATAGTCAACGGTTGTATATCCAAAACATACAGTCCAGATATAATTGGTTAATCAAACAGTCGGCTAAAATCAATATTTTTGACCGCTAAAACAACTCTATTGATTCGGTTTTGGAGAAAAAAAAAATAATTTGCGCACTCCGAGAGTGTTGCAGATGCATTGCTACCTGCAGCTACTGAAGGGTCAGAAATACAGATGCAGCGAAACTGAGAAGTAATTATATATCTGCGCTTTTAGTTAAACCACACATAGATATTTGTGTTCATTTGGTCTACTTCATACCATTCTTATTCTTGGAGAAATGCGTTGCCTCAGTCAAATAGTTCGCCCGATTTATTATAGATTAATAATCGGAAATATATATACATATATATTATATATAGATTTTGGATACTTCTCACAATTTTAATCTTAATAACAGAAACTACTTAGATGTTGAAAAACTCACATGTTAGATAGTTAATAGTATATGTTAAAATGCGTAGCTGTACCGTAGATATTTATGTATATATGCTTCGAGGGTAAGAAAAAGGAAACTGAACTCACCATTATATATATACATTTTCCTCCAATCCGTAAATGCTCATCTAAAAGTATTCAAATATATAGTATTTGAAACTATTGCAATTTATGCAATTGGAGGCCTTTAAAAGAAAAAGAAATCAGAAGCCCATATAATACTTTCAAAACTTAATTTGTACAGTGTCTAGTAATGGTTTTAATTTCTAATTTTTAAAAAAACTATGCCCTTAAAATACGAAATAATATAATTAAAATATTAAAAATATATTTATAACTTTCAAATCTCAAATCCGATTCAAAAATATTAATATATATAACTTGTAGCTATAATACTTAATATACGTATCACCAAAAAAAAAAGAAACATAACTTGTAGCTATACTTTCATCATGAAAAAAGTGGTTTAATTTTACCATAAAAAAACCAAAGTGGTTTTAATGTATTATGCTTCTAAAATAAAAATAATAATAAAGATAAAATTTACTTTTATATATGCTTTTTAAATTCATATTTTTATTTTTTCTGTTAAAATAAAATAGTATTGTATTTTTTTCTAAACAACGATCTCTATTTTAGACAAAAAAAATAGAGGTGAAGCAGATTTTCTTATAAATGCTATCTAGAGATACTCTTGCAAACGTAGGAATTGATAATATACACTGACAAAACCTCCTCTTCCAATTAAGGGATTTACGTTTCTGTTTGTCATCCACAAAACTATCAATTATATGTTTTTCAAAAATATATATTACATGTAAAAGAGAAAAAAAATGCGAATATTGCATGGGAGAGATGAGGTGGCGACGAAGGAAGTAAAGACAGCAAAAGAACCAAAGCTTTTTCTTGTGATTTCTGAGATCTCAGCCCAATTGCCTTGGAACTCTCACCTTCTCAGCAGAACCCAACTAGTTGCTCCATACATTCATTTTTCTTACATTTGAATTATCCGTATAGTACTCTTTCTATTTTCGATTTTGAATAAGCGTCAATCCGACACTTTTTACACAAATTAAAAAAAATAATCAAATATATATAAATTATTATTAATTATATTTTTTTGACTAATAGTATTTAAGATAAATAAAACTATTTATAAAATTAATAAAATTTACAATTAATTTTCAGTTGAAAATAAATAAAACTTACATTGAAATTGTAAAGTGACAATTTTTGTTAAACAAGAAAAAACATCTAAAATGACGTAGAATGAGTACGGAGTATCATATAATGAATGTAGCTTGATCAACGCAATCATGTAACGCACGCGAAACCGTATATTAACGATGATGTGCCTATTAGTTGATAGCATTCAACGAATACTAGGGAACCTTTTTCTTTTCTTCAGATTATTGGGTTAAGCAGAATATGTTTCATAGGCTATAAAGTGCTCATAAGTTTGGGGGTTTACAAAACGTCTGACATAACATTATTGTAAGCACACATTAACATTAGTTTGTAGGTTCTTACGATGTAGCCAATATCTTCAAACGTGTAATTAGTTTGGCAACAATATTGATCTAGAGACTTGGTAGCCCGTATCCATCAAAAAATTTATCACTACAAGTATCCAAATGATAAACAATGACTATATTAAATCCAAATATCACTATTTCTTATTTCCTATAACTTTAAAACTCAAAACGCTTACAAAAATTGACCAGTCCAGGTATTACTTCTATCATAAAATTTCTTTCGAATCACATCATAAGTCAACAACCAAATTAAGCTATAGAATTACTATATTCTTATATAAAATAAAGCAAATGGTTGGTGCGGGGCATTTGGTTACACAACCAAATGTTTGGGGGCACACGGTACACAACCAAATGCCTCATGAAACATTTGTAATAAGTTCTCAAAATTTTTGAAAAAAATTACATAGACAAAAGCCTCCAAAAATATATTTTAGATTCTTAAATCAGTAAAAAAGTTTTTTACATAAGACATAGTTACATGCCTTCAAAATTTTAGGATCGGCTGTGGACGAGGATGAGATAAATGTTCACATTTCACATGCCAAAAAACCATGGGCTGCACTTTAATCACCATTTAAGATTGTGTACCGTGTGCGGCTATATATTTGCACGTATTCTGTTTGGATAAGGACCCTTTTCATGTCTACTCGAATCTAGTGTCTCCAAAAGGTCCATTATAATCATCATATCATAGTACATTCATGAAAATATAAACTAAATTTTGATGTAACATAAATAATAGATAAGTGATTTACAGTATGAATTTAAATTTAAAAGCATAATAAATTTGAATTTAACAAGTTATCATAGTTAATATATAACAAATTTATACCAACATATTCAGTTATCATTAATTAATTATAATAAAAACTCACAATCAACCTGAGTTCAACAACATCAAATACCACTTAACATGATGTAGATGCATGTATATAATGTCCATTTTTATATCTTTATGTTTCATAAAAATTTCATTTTGATGTTTATTTATTACTAAATTTTAATGTCATTTATATTAATTCTTTAGTTTAATTTAATTGAAGACTGCATTGATTATATATTTATATCAAATACTATTAATTAAACAGATATAGCGAATAAATATATAACGAATTTTATAACCATTTATGCATATTATAACTGGAAAATGAAATCCTATGCATATTTATAACCATTTCCAAAGATTTGCATCATATATTTTTGTTTCAAAATGATACAAACTCAAAATAAGTTTATAATTTGCTCCAACAGTCTTCTTCACTTTTTCTCTCAATTTTTATTATATTCCTTTTTCACGATCTTATATATTACAAAATAACTCATTTAATTTGATAGCATTTAAAATTGTGTTCACTTATTAAAAAGATTAAATTCGTAACTAAATCTAACATTATTAAAATAAACAATTAGCCATTAATAAAATTACATAATCAAATACAATGATAAAGTTTTATTTGAATAGTACTATTACTATACACAAACAATAATCAAAGCATGTTTTATATTATGATAGGTTTGTATGTGTGTTTTAATTTTATATGAGTTATAGATTTTTAATGTTACAATTTATTATTTATCATTGTTAATTTAAGTTAAAGAAGTTTAATCAGTGTGTAGTAAAATTAGACAAAGTCTTAATTGTAATATTCTGTGTAAATATTTTTATGCATAAATAGATTATTATACAAAATAAAAGAAATTAACACCCAAAAGAGTTTGTGAATATTACCATTTCAAAAATGATGTAATACTATTTACATACTTATTTTTTCATCAAAACGAAGTACTATAGAAGAAAGAGTTTATTTATTTTTAAAGTTTTTCCACGTTTCAAAGTACAATTGAAGATGCACTTAAAAGAACATTGACATATTGCCAATTAATAGTAGTTAGTGGGAACGGCAAAGAATAACAAGGCAAGGAATACAATTTCATTGTGCACACTGAATTTCATTGTGACATCCCGATTTCTCGTGACATCCTGATTTCAACATTGCTGATGATATAGTCGTTTGTAGTTAAGATTTACTGATGATGATGATACATAGTCGTTTATTCCGCTCCTGACAAGTTATACACAACTGATTGCCAAACCAGCAAGGTAAGTTTTCCACTTTTCTATTCCCATTAATGTTTTGCATCTGAGTGAGGGTTTGGCTCTAGCTTTGCAGGGGGGGGGGGGAATCTCAAAATTGTGAGCTAGTGTCGACCAAACTGTCCAAATATAAGAGCCTACATAGAATAAATGGTTTCAGGATTCCGCCACACAGTTGTGGTCGTAGAGCAAGCAGGTAGCGGCCACTTGCAGTCCCACACAGGATCATAATGTCACGAGTGGGCATCTACTGAGAGTGAAAAGCCAAGTTAGAAAGTTTTGTTTTGGATTACTCCAGAAAATCATACAGAACCTGACCAAGGATCAACCTCTTCCTATTCTTCTCTTAGCTTCCTATAGACTTTTCATGTTTTATACTTTTGGCTAACTTTGTCATCTATTGATCCATTCATATTAGTCTTGTTCATCATCCCAGAATATTCATGTAACACCCTGACTGTTTATGGCAAATGGGTCATCCACGTCCGCCATTCGGCCCGTATGTTCCACTCCATCGGACGGATGGTGTGTTAATTTTTTCGAGACTAAAAAGCATTGTTTTCTAACCCTATAACCACCACATGACATTTTTCTGTGCTTTAGTATCATTCGCATGAAATCGCGAATCATTTCCTGATAGGTTACCGATACTACTCCAGTCTAAGAACGCTTAACTCTGAAGTTCTAAAGGCATGGCTGAACAAAAAGGTAAATCAATTTTGGTGACATAGATAACAAAATTAATTTTCTTAAGCCTTTCCACATGAGCCAGAAATCGGGATGTTACAATTCACTCCTACTCACATAGTGCAACACCCTCGTTGCACACCACAACAAGTCTCAAGACGCTTCCCAGGTCAGAACCAAGATGACTAACCAGCTCTGATACCATTTGTAATATCTGGCCACCTACGACTAATGGACCACCCACACACGTTCATTCGGCTGCGGCCCCATCCCGTCTAATGGGCAGTGCATTATTATTTTTCAAAGACTTGAAATCGTTGTTTACTGTCCCGACAATTACCATCATGACATTTTTCCGTATTTTGACCTCACTTGCACGGAATTGTGAATTACTTTCGATAGGTCACTCATCATTACTGCAGCCGGAACACGCTTAACTCTGAATTTTTAAATTGATGGTTAACCAAAAATGCAAGTCAACTTTTGGTGACATAGGTAACATAAATCCTATCGTCTGTGTTATTGGGTTACTATTCTTCTTTCTTTCTCTGGACCTTAGGATTCTGATATACTATTATGGGGTTATTAGGTTTTTATACTGATTTTGACCGAATTATTATAGCTTAGACTTGTAAAGTCTTTTCTTTCTTTTGTAATTTTAATATAAATGATCTAGTCCAAAAAAATATTCCGGGATGAAAAGGAAGAATAAGTGTCAAGACAACATAATATAGTAAAAAAATTAAAAACTGTAATGAGTATTTTCAATTTCATTTTAACTTTCACTTTAAAATAGTGTGTATGGTAAAAAAAATCTGATTCAACTCTATTTTTAGGTTGCAATAAATTAAAAATAGATTTCTATAAAGTACTTTCTTTGTTTTTATTGATTAAGTTATGTTTTAATTTTAAATAAATAATTGTTATATTAAATCCTAACTTTATTATAGAATTACTATATTCATATTCAGAAAAAAAGTATTTTTCATTCAAGATCAGGACATGAAAGAATGCAGCTTACGTCAACTCATTAGAGTGTTTAAAGCATATAGATCATGGAGTTTACTTATTAACTAGATCACGACCCGTCCCGTCGGGCGGGTTTATTGTTTGCTTCACGAAATTTCAGTTGATGTTGTAAACTATTTTAAAATATATAGTTTTGAGTTGTATAATACTTAGTTTTGGTGTCATAGATATCACATTTGTTGGAAACTACCAAACAAATTTATGTTACTTGGAGAAGGGTATATAATGCAGAAAATGGTAGTTTCTCTTTGTGTCATAGATATCAAATTTGTAGATTCATTAAGAATATGAGAAGATCAATGAGGAATTTATTGAGTATAAACTAACTTCCTTATCCAGAAAAGATTTTTATTCTGAGCATCTTGTTTTTACCACTTATTCACGCCATATAAAAATTAAAAATTAAAAATATATTATAAAACTTCAGAATGGTTGGGTAGTCTTAATAGTATAATTTATAATAGTATTCTTATAATCGTAAGACCCATATAAAATAAGACAATATGTCGTCTGCAGAGACAACTAATACTTTTCTTAATAGTATAATTTATAATAGTATTCTTATAATCGTAAGACACATATATAATAAGACAATGTTATAGTGGGTCAATTATAATAAGATATAAAAGCAATATATAGTGGGTTTTCTTAATAGTATAATTTATAATAGTATTCTTATAATCGTAAGACACATATATAATAAGACAATGTTGCACATAGTATTCTTAGAATCGTAAGACACATATATAATAAGACAATGTTATACACGTATTTTAATAATCTTATAATATTGGTTGGTCAAATTATAAGACAATGTTACAGTGGGTTAAATATTGTTACACACGTATTTTAATATTGGTTGGTCAAATTATAATAAGACAATGTTAGAGTGGGTTAAATTGTAAATGTCTCGATAGGTAAAATTAGGAAATGTTTAAGTGAAATGTTAGGCTATTAATAATAAGGTTAGACTATTAATAATAATGTGATTTCCAACTTAAAAATCCACCTAGAAAAGGTTGTAATGTTTCTGTTTTAATAAGATAGATGTTTTTAAAACCGGTCTGACTAGCGAACCATAAATATTTTGGGTTATGGATCATTATGGTTTAATCGGGTTCAAACGTGGTTTGATCGGGTTCGAGCTAGGTTCGATTGGATTTGATTAGATTAAACTGAATTTAATTATATTTCGTAAAAAAATACATATTCTTACAATGATATATAGATGATACTGTATCAAATAAAATGTTTAAATAGCCATAATGTTTAGAAAAACTTAAAAATAACAATTTAAATGTAACAAAAGTAATCAAAAATTTAATAACTTAAATCTTAAACGAATACAAAAAACAAATTTAAACTTTATTTCCAGATATTATCACTCCAAATCTTTTTCATCTTCTAAAAATATGTACACATTAGTTAACAGTTTTATTTAATTTTCACAAATGTGAAACAGTCTTCAAAACAAAGGATTCTGAAATAAAATTTAAATAAGTGAGAAGTAGAAAAAAACAATATCTTGACTTAAATATTAAACTTTGTGAACCTTATGATTTGTGAGTTATATAGACGTAAAAAAGACGAGAGACTATACTTTATTAATTGCTTAATTAACAAAAATTTTGTTTTATCTACAAATCAGGGTCTAGCCAGTTCATTGGGTCACCCCGCCAGTTTTCGAGTTTTTAACGGTTCAATAAGATTTTTAACCAGTCCGGTCCAGATTTAACTATATTGCTTTTTATCCATCCCATTGTGAAAAAGGTTTAAATTTTCATCAAATTGTTTCTTGGCTTTAATCGTCTCGAAGATGTTGCATTAGATAATTTGGATTTCTAAAACTTCTAAAGATGTTTTGAATTGTGTTACTCTCACAACAAGTTCTAGTGATAGTTTTCTATGTTTTCCTTGTCATATTTTAGACATGTTTCAAATTAAATACTCTAACTTGAGAAATTAGTGTCGATCCTTTTTATCTTGTTGAAATCTCTAATACTCCCTCATTCTCATATATATGATGCTTTAGAAAGATTTTAATGTTTCAAAATAAAACATGTTTTAAGTTTTTTTTTATGTTAACTTAACTTTATAATAATATAAGGTGTTTTAAAGCCTTTTATAAAAAACTTAACTGTTGTGAAAGAAAAAACTTAAATTTATCAAATACTGTTCAATTAATTACATTTAACAGTTTTTATAATTGGTTAAATCAAATTTAAGTTTATATGTTTAATAGTATTTTTAGACAAAATTAAATCTATTATTTTTTTACTGTTTTTGGCATAACATCTTATAATATGAAACATATGAAGTATTAATTAATACTAGATTTTGACTCGCGCTTATGAAACACATAATTTATTTTCTGCTAAGTTAACATATCAAAACATGTATCTTTTGGTTCATATTTTTGACTCAATGTTTTCAAACCCGAACCGAATCCGCAGTCGAACCAGTAAACTTGATGACCTAATATGTAGTCCAGTTATGGTTTTAGAAAAAAAACGTTAATTTAAAATCGTCAAAACCCGGAATCCGACTATGATTGAACTACTAGTTGAACCAATATATAAATTTTAATTATTATCTTGATAGTTAGTTTTTATAAAAAGAAAATTTTATCTTGTGGATTATGAATCTATTAACAAAAATAATTAATGTGATCTCCCATTAGGTTATTTTTGTTTCTGATAATCTGTTACAAATTTATGTTTTCCAAATGTTTTTAATATTTTATATATTATATTAGCAATAGTTAATATAATAGTATATAAAAATTAATTAATTCAGTAATCCGTACTTTCTCATGGTTGATCCAATAATCCATTGAACCAGTAAGTTATTTGATCTAGTGTCCGGATAGAGTTCCAAAACACTGTTGTACAACATTATAGATTTAACATTAACGAAAAACCAATGTAAGTTATGACTATGCCTTTCGAACTTTACATTTTGCATAAATTATATCATACACTTATAATATTTATGTTTTGTAAGTGTAACTTAGGAACACAGTATGATTATTATTCTATTGTAGGATATAGGACAACATATTTTTATCTTAACCATTAAAATACAAAAAAAAATTTGTAATGTTTATAAAAGAAATACTTTGTAATGTTTATA
Source organism: Hirschfeldia incana (assembly GCA_026261945.1). NCBI lineage: Eukaryota > Viridiplantae > Streptophyta > Magnoliopsida > Brassicales > Brassicaceae > Hirschfeldia > Hirschfeldia incana. The sequence goes on from JABCMI010000007.1 coordinate 11,110,217, forward strand.
TTATATTATTAATTATTTTAGTTTGTTGTATAGTATAGACTGGGCTTGTACTTAATGAGCCAGACAAATAAATAATCATATTTTTGAACAAAAAATATCAAGATGGACTGTATTTTGAATCCAAAATGTTTAGCAAAGCCCGGATTTTATAAATTGGTCCAAGCTAAGCCGATTGTTTTGGTGTCAACCGATAGAGTCCATGCTTTTTTATTATTATTTTAAAATTACGTTGTTTTATATTTAAATAGATAATTTAAATAAATTAAGATAATTTAAAATTAAATAACTGATAAAATAAACTAATCTATGTTTGAATCGAGTATATTTGAGCATAATAAGTTTTATATAATAGTATCTGTTGTTGTTTATAGTTTTGGTTTTTGACAAAAATGTATTGTTTTTAGTTTAGGGTGTATTGTTTATGGTTTGTATTTTGTATTTGTGGGTTTACATTAGAAAATGCTTTGTTATGCTTAAATATAGGAAAAATGATTGCTGGCTACACGAAGTATCGGCCGTCACATGGCTAACCATGCAAACTAAATTAATGTATACTTAACTACATGAACTATATGTAATGCATGACAACACCCCTCAACTTAATGATGTTATGTAGTTAACATCAAAAGTTTAATTTCATGCATCCAAAAACTGATGTAGATGTGTGAGACCGTTTAAATATTTTGTTTTGTCAATTAAAATATAATTAATTTGACCGTAATTTGATTAAAATTGGATTTTAGTCTGCCTTTTAAAAGTGCAAGAATATTTTTAACAAAATTTAATTTAAAAATAAATATTTTTTGATAAGTAGTGTTTTAACCTTTTCATTTAATGTATTTGAAAAAAAATTATAATATTTTATTTATATAAAATATGAAAGTTATATAAGATTATTTAATTTTTTTTCAATTATCTAATCTGTTTTGTTATTATATTTTAATAATAGTTCTGTAATTCATTTGATTAGTATGTGATATATACTTATTTGATAATTTTTTATAAAATCTATTTCATGTCTTTTTATATATTGACTCTAAAATTTTATTTGTTTGATGTAAAATTGATTAAATTAATGAATTATTTGATTTCTATTTTCATAAAAAACAATTTCATTCATAAACTTAGCAAAACTTTAATATTAGATTTGTATTATTAGATTACTTTTATTCTTAATAGTATATAATTAATAACTATATACCCGAGATAATCTTTGGTTTATGGTTTAATTTGACATCAAATGAGTTTAAAGAAAATAAAATATTAGATTGACGTCAAATAAGTTTTATAATTAAAAATAATAATATCTTATATGACTTTCAAATTTAATATAAATATAAATAATATAATTATATAGTTATCAAATACGCTAAAATAAAAATGCTAAAATTTTACTTATCAAATAATATTAAAACATATTAATACGCTTTTAAAACACAGATTAAAATACAATTTAGTTAGATTAATGTCAGATTGGTTATATTTTAATTGATAAAATAAGATATTTAAACGATCTCTAATATCCACATCAATTTTTGAATGAATGAAATTAAACTTGTGATGTTAACTACATAACATCATTAAGTTGAGGGATGTTGTCATGCATATCATATACTTCGTGTAGCTAGGTATACATTAATTTAGTTTGCATGGTTAGCCATGTGATGGTTGATACTTTGTGTAGCTAGCAATCATTTTTCCTTAAATATATTAAAAATATAAATATAAAATTCCAAAACAAAATATTAAGTTTATTAGAGAGATATAAAAAAGGTCACCATCAAAGTGTATACATCTTATAGCTCGGGAGAAAACGATTTGGGTAACTTTGGTTATTCCATAAAATTAGAACAATAGTTAACATTAAATGCAAATATTGAATAGAAATGATGTTATATATTATTATTAAATTTTAAATATGCTAAATATGCTTTTAGAAAAATATACACAAAAATAGAAATCAATGTTAAAATTTGTATTCTTTTAAAAATATTAAGCTTTTTGGCGGATCCATTAAAACACATATTGTCAACATTATTAAAATAATGATTTTAAAAATATTATTTGCTCAATAAATTTAAATAAATAACTTACAAAATCCAAACCTAACAAAATTGGATGTGAGGGTCAAAATCATTGGCATTGTGCTGCATATAGTTAGGAATGAATTATTTAATATATTATTTATTAACTAAAAACATATAACAATATAAATTTATAAACACACACTGTTAGGAAACTTTTAAACTAAATAATAATCACAATTTTTTCATTGGGCGAAATCTTAATAATCACGATTTTAAAAGGAGCATATAGTTATAAATATTTGTATACATTTCAAAACTGTAGGTTTTTAGAGTTTAGGATATCATAATCTGAATAGTTCAGGATTTCATGACCATTTTTCGTAACTACAATATGATCTTTCTATGCTTAGAAACTAATGTTTATTAACAAAGTTTATTGTGGTGTAGGATTGTTAAAAGTATAATGTATTTGTTACGAAGCAAAGTATTATTAAAAAACTTTTCTAATCTCTATCATTCCTAACTATATTCAACATTATAAATTATGATTTAAAAATATGTGAAATCGGTTGTGCAGCTTAAAATGATTGGGATTAACATTGGTGAAATAGGAATCAAATAATGACTTGAAAGCACATGATAATATAGATAGTGGCTTGCGATGTGCAGTATATTATTGATAGGATCCGTTTGTTTAACTTAGGAACCGTGACTATTCCTTAAATTATTTTTTAGTTTGTTAAATTCACACCACTATATTGATTATTAAGAATCACGATCAAAAGAAAATAGCATTAATTATAATATAAATTATTCCATAATTTTGTTTTTAATTAGATGCTACTTAAATATAAACATGCGATGCCACTTTAATCGTGATTCATACATAATTAATATTGTTGGTTTCTTAAATGGTGATATATCTTAATTGATTTAGTTGAGTAGTTTTAGGAAACTTTGTTATTTACTTTAAGTAATAATTGAAAAAGGAAAATTTGGATAAGTACATTTCTATTAGAATTTATTTTGAAAACTACAGTTTCGTTTAGTTTTTTTTGAGAATTACACTTTTATTTAGTTCAAATGACTATATTATCCTAATCTCGTCGACATCATCTCTTTGTCTAGCCAACATCTTCTTATTATGTTAAGATTATCATTACATCGATTGAAAGAAGACACAAACAAACTTTCTATAGCCTTTTGCTTCTTCTTTTTTTTTTGATTCAGAAGACATAAAAAGTAATATCCTTTATACAGTAACAGTACGATGATCTAATATAAATTGCTCGATGTGTCCAATAACTCCATGAGTGATGGATCTTCTACATTCTAGTTATATATCCCACATATATCAAAAGCAAGTTACCTAAGCATGTTTGGAATGCTCAAACACACAGAGTTTAGAAATTCAGACCACTTTACTGAGATCATTATATTTGAAAACGAACTCAACCTCAACGTGTCAACAATAAGGTAGGATACATTTCCTCTGAATTTGACAGCGTGAAGTAAATACGCACATACATCCAAAAAATCACTTGCACCAATTCTAAAATTCACATACTTTGATGCTGTTGTGGTATAGACTTTTTCTTCTCCGGCTACTGCAATGTTCTTTTTTTTTGTAAAACCTAGTACAATGTTCTACGAAGTAACATTAACTCATGAAAATTGTATTATCATAAACATAAATAATAATAATATTAATTTTGACTTTTTATTTTAGTTGGATAAAAATGTCTTATCACATTTCAAAAAGTGTAGTTTTCAAAACTTAATAATATAGGTATATATTTCAAATTTTAAACTATAAATAGAGTATTTTTCAAATTATCCCTAATTAAAAGGTTTATCCAAATTATAAAGTATTTAATAAAAATCATAGGCTTTATATATTTCAATAGCATGAATGAGTCTGTGAATATAGTTGAACAGAGGCCACCAGAAAAAAAATTTCTACTAGATTTTGACATGCGGTTTCAAACCGCGGGATAAATTTTCGAAACAATCCAAATTTATTTGATAGAAATTTTGTATTTATATTGTATCTACATTTAAATGTTATAAATGGAACATTATATTGAGTATTTTAAAATCCGTCCCGACCCGCGGTTAAATCGACAAATTTTGTCGTCCCATATATAATCCGGTTTAGTTATTAATAAAAAAATATTTAAAGTTCCTATAAAACCCTTAATAACAGCTAATACCCATGATCTGACTATCGGTTCAACTGATAGATGATCCAATATGCAATCCGATTAGAATTAAATTATTATAATTAGAGTATTCTAATATATATTCATGAATGTTTAGATGAATGATGGATATATAATGAAAGTGATGTTCCAATTTTAATATAATTTTTAGTCAAACTAAATTTTCATCTTGTTGTAAGCGTAATGGATCAATAATTGAGAGGATGCATAGTAAAAATGAAATATATTTGAGCATCAACAATTTATAACGTCTATTACAATTTACTGATTTTTGTTTGTAAATATAATTTTTATTTATTTAGTAATTTTACTTTTGTTACTCACATGTTATTAGTTTTTTTTGATGTTTTGTTTATGACTTATTTTAAATTTAAAAGTTAATTTCATTAGTCGCTTTAATTTTGATTTATATTTTTATTATATATTAATTTTTATTTATATTTTTCTTATATATATATAATTATATTTTACAACTAATTAAACTATTGACACATACTCTCTTGCATCAATTTATGTGTTAATGTAGTGTTTTATGCTATAATTGTGTGAATATATTTGTTGAATTAGTTAATATTTGATAAATGTATTGCATGTGTTTGAATAACACATAAAACAATGTTCGTAAAAATATCAATAATAACATGTTTTATCGTATACTAAATATTAATAGTATCGACTTATTACTATTTTTATCACACATATATATATACATGTATGTATATGTATATCTAATTTTATACTTTAAATATAAGAACTATACTTTTATATATTTAGTGAGGGTTTTGAAGAAATTGTTTTATTTTGCATTTGGATTAATATATAGCTGTATATATACAAATTAATAGACATATATCATTATTTATCACATTAATAATTTAAATATAATTAATTTATTATTATATTTCGTATTAGGATAAATTAAATTCATTAGTTTAAAAAATATAAATTAGTTAGTTAAATCCTTAATTTTAGGTATTATGTATATTTAATATTAATTAAGTTAAATATAACTAATTCAAAGTTACAAAAAAATATTTTTAAAAAATAAAAAGATCATATGATCATGTATGTGTATTATAAATATATTAACAAAATTAGTTGATGTGATTTAACATTATTTTATTTTGTTATAATTTATTACAATTTATATATTATTTTTGGTTTATTTTGAATAAATTTTAACTTTAGTATTCACATTATACATTTAAATACACATGGATTTTAAGTCTTGATATGTTTTTATTTTTTAAACATAAAACGTTTCTTATATAAATATTTAATCAAACCAATTTTCTTTTGCACGTATGTAGGAATCAGTTGCATATCGAATAATATCTCATTATTAATAGATATTGTTAGATTAAAAGAACATTATATGATAATAATTAATGTATTTTTTTCGTTGGACTGTTATAACTTTTTTTGTAGTCCAAAACATAGTCGATAAATATTGCTCATGTTTTAATAGTATTGATTTTAATAGTATTGATGCAAAGTAGTATTTGTATAAATTAACTTTCAGATAACATACTTTGTTCGGGAATATGCCATTTTATTTACTTTTTTAAATGTACGAGCATTGACTCTTCGGATCAAGAAATAAAATAAATTATACTAGTTGTTAAAAGGATTCAATACAAGGTTTCATTTCGGTGATCAATTCGGTTATGAATCTTTTAGGAAAACGTATGAACACTACAACTACTATATTTTTAACCAAACTAGAATTCTTGCAAACTCATACTCGTCCCCCTTGAAATCGTCCCCCTTGAAATTGCATATTTTGCGGATATATCTGCTCATTCTTCCCTTTTTTATGTTAAAATATTTTTGCAAGTTGTCAAATAATTATAGAACGATGTTGTAAAAGATTGAAACACATGGAGTTGAATTTTTATTAGACAATTAATTAATAGTAAAACAGATTGTTAAATGATGGAACTTAATTTAAAAAAATATTTCTCATTTATTGGTAGTAGGTTGTTCCAACTTCCACGCTGTAATATACAAGTCAATCAGTAAGATATTCGTAATATATACACAGAGTTCATTCCCTTTGGACGAGTTGACATTTCAGAGCCAAATCTCTATTGCGATACGAGTACGACCCAACCATACATATAAATGAGTCGATGCCATGTCTCAAGTGATATACGTAATTATCGTTGACAAAGTTAAGCAATTGTATTGCATTTAGATCAAATACTTATCATGTTATATATGTGCTATTATTAATTAAGTGTCAAAATACCTTCTTTTGGTCAAAATTGTCTCTAGAAGGATTAGTTATTAAAATGTTAGTAAAATGATTCTATGATTAGCGTTGAACCATAAACAGACTAGTTATTAAATGTACTATATTCTATGATTAGCGTTGAACCATGAATAAGCTGCGACATGTCAGACTTGGAAAGCCTCTATTTAAATTAATTAATGCACGTCTACGTAACAGCAATTAAACATCTCCAACAAATCACATTTCAGTCAAACCATTTTCAATCTTTAATGGGGTTGTTTCAATGGCGTTCTCATGCCCATTGGGCATCACGATTTAATATGCCCATTGGGCATCACGATTTAATATCCTGAGAATATTGAATAATGGGAAATTGTCTCAAAAGTTTACATATTCTACTTAAAATATGTAAACATGCGAATTAGGATATGATTAATATATCGTGAAGGGATTCAACTGTCGAAAAATGTTTCATAGTATCAAATATGGTTGGTTCAATGAATTCTATATTAAAAGTAATACTAGGATTATTCTTTGACAAGATAAAAACAAAGATGAAAATTTTTCTCTAGTTAAGTAGTACTCCTACTTACATGCTCTGGTTAGAGGTCGTTGGTACACTACTAGGTCGAGCCTAACCCTGATTGCGAAGCGACTCTAGCTCACCTTGCTACTTAGAGATTTGATCGTCTCACTTATATGTTCATACGGTTTGTGTTTCAGACCATTGTTTACGTGATCTGGAGAGAGAAAAACGATATAATGCATCTTAAAAAACCTCGTCAAATTAGTCAGTTGGGCAAAACTATTGGGAGGACAGTAAAGAATCGTATTTTATCGGTGAAAAAAAAATCAAAGTAAAAAGGTTGAAGTTTTTTTCACCTACTTTATTATACTTATACCATACAATCACACTCAATATGAATAACAAATTCATTTTAGTATTATATTCCCTTCGTTTTTTAATATATGATGTTTTAGGTATCTGCACAATTATTAAGAAAATTATTTTTATCTTAAAAATATCATTAAATATTAACTAAAATCTATGCAACCAATTACATATAAAAACAAAATATTATTGTCTATAAAGTTTTTAATAAAGTCAAAAACTACACAGAAAAAAAAACATCTTTTATATTCAAATATTAAGAACTCTGAAAAAACATCACGGAGGGAATACTGTAAGTTTTGTTGATTCATTCAATTACTGTAAGTTTTAAGCATAATAATAGGCAATCATGCTTACAGTTTTGCCGACACATAGTATTGCATCAATCGCGCTTCTTGGGACCAATGCAATAACACCAAAGACTAAATCATGGATCGGAGAAATAACATTTTTGCCTTTTTATGATATAAGATATGCAAAAATAATTGGTATGCGCAAAAAAATAAATTAAAGTGCATTGTTTCCATTGCTACTAAGATCCTATTATCCTAATTTATGTAAAGAAAACGAGAAATTGATAGTGGAAAGCCAATACATATGCAATTTCGTTTCATTATAAGTGTCAATTTGACATTTTTCATAAAGATTATTTTTTTTTTATAAAATAGACTAATTTGTCTCTATTTAATGTGTAGTTAATTGAATGAAAATGATTTAAATAAAAAAAAATATTGGTTATTTAAAAGAATAAAAAGTAGATCTAATATGTAAAATTATATTAGCATTTTGAAATAATAATAATTTTTAAATAAATTAAAAAAAAATAACAATTATTATCAAACAGATAGAGTATTAATATATACTTCTGCAGTATGGTGCGTTGTGTTGGATGAATAAACCAAGTGGTTGCTGAGGTAGGAAATTAAAGAAAACTACAAATGATTTGTAAAGTCAAAACTCAATATCGTACAGGTCAAAGGAGGGAGAGCTCCTCATTTTTTTATTTTTTCCTCATTTATTTTCAAACAAAAAGGTGTAAAAAATTAGAATTTCTTGATATTTAATCTAAGTTATTATTAAATGTTAGGGCTCATCACAAGATTCTCGTAGGAGTCAACGGCACTTGACGGAACGGCGACCATTACTTTAACGGCATCACTCTGTTCAGGAACCGGAAGTAACAAACAGTAACGATCACAGCAAACCGATCCCACATGAACCGGTTTACCAAAACCGAAATCAAGCCGTTCTAAACCGAGACGGGACCACTGCGACAGTATCAAGACTCCGACAGAATCAGGACAAGCTCCCGCCTTGCTCACGGCTTCCACCACCGATCTGACGTAATCGTCTCCGACTCGCTCCTTTGCTTGCTTCACAAGCATCGTCGCGTGGCTTAGCCCTTTCTCCGTCAGATCTTTCACGGTGGTTTGCGCGCATCCGACGACGAAGGCGTTCCCGTAGAAGCCGGTCGGTAGACTCGGTTCGACACGGTCTCTAATGTTGATGCTGAACAAAAGCTTGAGGCTTTGGTTCGATGGCAAGTTCAGTGACCTCGCCCAGCTTCGCCATACATGAGCAGAGAGCACCTCGAAGGACGTGGACTCGCCGAGTCGACTCGCGAGTTTCTTGAGCTCGGTAAGTCTATGTTTCTCGAACACTACGGACGTCGGAACGAGTCGCTCGGCGTTGAACCGGTTTACGAACCCGCAGAGGTCGGGAACTCGGTTAAACTCGGGGTGGTTTAACGAGTCACGAACCGGAGACCGGTTAAGCAAGTGGCGATCCCACGCGTGTTTACGTTTTGATTCAGTCTGACTCAGCGAGTCTCTGGATAACTCGGCGAACAAGGTGAGAAACTCCGCGCTTCCGATACCGTCGGAGACGCAGTGGTTAACGCCGACGGCTAGAGCAGCGCCGCCGTCTCTGAGCCAAGTGAGCTGGACGACGAGAGGTGGAGCACCGGCTAAGACATCGACGACGTTGAGGGAGAGAAGCTTTCTCCAGCTAGTCACGTGCCGGGGAGGTTTCTGGAAGTCAAGGCACGTGAGGTGGTCAGATACAGCTTCGAGGAACAGAGCTCCTTGGCCACGGCAGTTAACCTCGAGATTTCCGCCGCCGCCTCCGCCGTCGGGTCTCTCGCGCACGCGGCCGGAGAAAGGGAAGTAAGGAACTAGGGAACGAGAGAGTGCCAACTTGAGACGATCCGAGAGAGAGACCGGGTCGGAGACGGGTGTGTAAACGAGGAGGTACTCTATGGTGAATCGGAGGAAAAGCTGGGAATCTAAGGCGGAGAGAGACAGAACAGTAGAAGGTGTTTGGTCGGAAGGAGTAATGACTGTGGCTTCTTTCACATTAACCAAGGTTCCCATTGTACTTTTCTTTAAGATGCTCAGTTCTTTCTTTTTCCCTCTGAAATAAAGAAGGTGGGTCTCTGCGATGTGTATTATATATCTCTCTCTGCTACCATGATATACATTCACGTATAGAGGAGAATGGATAGAAAGGTTAATGTTGTAATTTGTGCTTCTTTTTAAACATGGTACGTCTTGTGTGTTGTGTTCATGCATATGTACTCTTGCGTGTACGTGTTCCCTTGATTGTTCTCATTCATTTTCAAATCTAGAAACCTTATTTTTTGATCCGTTGGTGGCATGTTTTAAAAGTTACTGTTAGACATGTTGATTTTTTATTTAATATTCGTCGATATAAAGGATAACCTACTTTTATGGATATTGAGAAGATTTTGACGAATATTTGGTTAATTTGGGATATTTGGTGGTATAAACATTGATGGTTACTACTGTTCGGTGGGTGCTCACGCATAATCTATACAGCTTTTACAAATACGTTCATCAACCATTAATGGGATAAGATCATTCACACGACAATCCATATCACTGAGATAAGATCTTTCACACGGTTTACCAAAAAAAAAGATCATTCACACGACTATCCAATTTTTTATCATGGATTGACAAGATTTGATCCATAACCAATTTTACAGTGTAGGAAAACACGATTTAGTGAAATCAATCTCTAACAAAAAAGTCGAAAAAGTAAACATGTAGCATGGTAAATATTTTCAGGTTGGCTTATATATTTATATTCATCAAAAAAAAATCCTAGTATGTTTTCCGACTTAATTAGTTAGAGTACATGTATTCACTTTCTTTGCTAGACTAGACAATCCATTTAGGATAGAAAATATACACTAACTTATCACTCAGAGTGGACCTTGTAGTCCAACGGTAGTGGACAAACTTAGATGCAAACTTATTTTGGATTTGATCTTTCCGTTATGAAAACTAAGTTACATTGTTCTGCTCATCACGTCTGTGGAGTCGTATGAATATTCAGAAAAGAACCTGTCGTGGACGATACCTCGGAAATTAGATCTGTATATTTAATAGATCTATGATTAACCTTTTATTTTATTCAAAAAAATTATCACGTACAAAAACGTGTTTCATATTTACTTTATATGTAAATTTGTACAGTTTACATGGCTTCATGACATGGCGTGATGTTACACAACTATCTGTAGAATAAGGATTAAAGACAATAATATCTAAAAGATATAAGGAAAATCACTTTTGCTAAAGGTTAGAAACACATTTTACAAAGACTAAGTTACAACTGTCAGTAAGCAAAATTATTTAGACCAATATTTATTTATTAATTCTGAAATAGTCTTTGATTTGTGGTGTTAAAATGGAAATAAAAAATTAAACTGGTTGAAAAATAAAAGTACAGATCTAAAAAACAATGCATATCAAGTAGAACAAATATAAATCAAGTAGAAGAAACATAAATCAAGTAGACAGGGAGAAAATGCATATCTAATTAATCAAACTAATTTACCAAAATATTCGTCGCATTTAATTGATTATTAATATTAAAATAATCTAATTCAAATATTTTAGAGAATAAAAGTTCTAGTTCAAAAAAATGCATCTGTGTGTTATAATACATTTGTTGACAATAAATAGTATTTTATTGAATATTATTTAAAATCCAACTCATATTAACATTAAATCTTTATAATTTATCGAAATATAACTAAGTAAGAAAACATACTAGGATTCTTTTGATAGATATAAATATATAAGATGACCTGATAATATTTTTTAAAAATAATTAAATAGAAGATACAAATGAATACATGTACTATAATATATATATATATATATATATATACACATATGTAAGAAAAAATTAAACATTAGATTTAATATTTTTACGGTGTAAAACATTAAGTGATTATAAAATAGTTTTTAAAGTTTATAAATACATGAAATTAAACATGAATTAACAAATAACATGAATGAATTCCTTAAACTAATCTATATGAAAATATTATAAGATAATCTTTAAACAAGTATTATTATTTATATAATTTAGTTATTATTAACAATAAATATAAAAAACTATAAAATATGTTATATATATATATATATATAAATAGGATATATCATATTTAAAGAAGTTGTAAAATTTAATATGATACAAAATAACATGTATATCTACTTTGGGTAATTTTCTCAAATATATATTTAAAAAAAATGTTTTTATCCCTAAAGAGCTACCAAAGAAGAAAAGGACAAAAGAGGTTTCAAAATATTTATTTTTTAAATTTCTTTTTGAATTTTGAAAATATGTTTGAAACTATTTCCAAAACATTATTTTGAAATTTTAATAGTTTTATTTTCAATTTTAGATTATATATTCACTCATCAACTCTAAACCCTAAGTCTGATTAATTGACCCTAGAGATATAAATTTATATTTACTATTTAATGAAATTTCTTTTGGTTATATTCGAATTCCGGCCACCCTTTGACTAAAATGGGGGTGAAAAAAGCGCCCCCCCTCCCAATAATTCTTTCAATGGGGTTCCCGCTCCAGTGGATGGGTATTACGTACTAGTCGAATCTCTTCTAAGGACATCCGGATACCCGAATCATCAAAAAAATTCTTTTGGTTATTTTTTAGGACATTTTTAGTGAAAAGAAAATAAAAAAAGCTGTCATAGAAAAAAATCATCTACTTATTGCAAAAATTTATATAACAACAATGAATCTTTAAACTAAATATATATAATTTTCTATGAATTTACTTATACAAGATAATATACATAGTAATAAATATTTGATATATCACTTACTAAATATTTTTTATAAATAAATTATTACATAAAATGAAAATATGAAATCATATGTCTTAAGCAAGATTACTTATAGATAATTGATAGAGAAAATAAAAATTAATTTAAATGAATCTTGTTGGTCCTCATTATTCTCCCAACACATTTCTTCTTTCTAATGCAGATCGACAATTTAATGCATAGTTTTAATATACATGGAGAATTTTAGAATTTGACTTTTTTTTTGTTTTACAATTAATATATTGAATGGTAAATAAATAGAAAATGGTATAATAAGTCCTCAACTTTTACTGTGCATCTCTGATACACCTCCATTGAAAACCTAAGTCAAGACTAACAGACATTCTAGCTTCTTTGTTTTGTACTTTAATTTTACCTTTCTGGAGATTTCTATGTTTCCGCCAGATTTATATATGACTTTGTATTTCATCATTGAATTAGTATTATTAGATGGAAAAATATGAGCAAGTAATTCATCAACCCAAATATGTCCTTGGCACATATGTTATATTTGTACCATAAATTAAAGCGTGCATACAAAAACTACTTATAATTATACATGGGATCGAACTGTTTATTGACAGTGGTGTTGGATTGGTCTAAGCCTAATGATTCATGTAGCTAATCTAAATATAGAAGGTCCACAAAAATAACCTAAAAGCAAGAAAAAAGTACAAGACTTCTGCTAAATTTTGGTCCATGAGCATATTACATTTCAGGATTGCGAGGGGTTTTAAAGAAAAAAAAAGTCTATAATCAACCTAAAAACGTAACCTCTATAAATTAATAATGTTATAAATTTAAAATTTATTAATTTATAAAAATATTAATTTACAAAATTTCATTAATTTTTTTTCTATTTTATTTATTAAATAAAAAAATATTCAATTTTACCGTACAGACATTATTTAAATTTTAGAAATTTGACCTTCATATTTTTATAATCTTATCTGGTATATATTTTTGTATTTCATATAATTGTTATGTGATTTTCGATATAATTTTACTAAATATTATCAAAATATATTGAAAAGTTAGGAAAAATACAAATATTTTCTTTGTAAATTTATAACCAATAATACAATATTTAGTTTCTATTTATATAAAATAATATATCTAGATAAATTAGTAATTTATAATTTTAATGAGATTATATATTTACATGAGAGTTTTAAAATTATTTTTTATTATTTAATCGAATTGTGTCAGTTTTTACTTCGATCCAAACTACGACAAGTAAAATTTATTAATTTACAAAAATTATTAATTTATCGAGTATTAATTTATAGAGGTTATGTGTATCTTTCTTGTTTATAATTATTTTGACGTATTTTAAGGGAAATAATCGTGAGAATCAAATTGGTTATTGTGGCGGTTTACAGTATAATGTGCATTGCTGTTTGGGAATTGGCGTCTGTCTACAACAGTGAAAGATTTGGTGCCAAGATTCTCGTGGAATAACTTTATAGGACAAAGACAAAAATATACTCATGGAATATTATATGAAATAGTATATACATACCCTTCCATAATTATGCAGATTTTAGCTAGAGAAAAAAAATCACTACTTATTCCTTGGTTTTCTAATTACAGTCATCTTATAGTATTTTTCTTAGATGGATATAACGAGTGAGTTAATTTGCCTTTTTGCTAATTTTATCTATTTGTTATCATAACTAAAATGTGTTATTCGACAAAAACACATAAACATTTTTAACATTTAAATTCCTACTTATAATTTTGCAACTAAGAAAATTAAGCAACAGTAGTTGGTTTCAAGTGGTGCTTATAGTATTGGCTTCTAAAGTATTTTTGTTCATATAGGCAATAGCTACTAGGACTGCTATCGAAAGCAACAAATGGCAAATTGGCAATGAAATACCAGGTTATATTCATTCACTAGACTTCAAAATTTTCAAATCATTATCCATGAAATATAAATAAACCATACGTACGTGCACTTTTTAACTGATATCATATGTATAGATAATTCAAAATCAATGCCACTTTTTCTTTAAATTTCCTTGAATCACTGTAGTGGTCTTGTCAATTCCAGCAAGGACCCATAATATTTAACGTGGTCACTCCTATAGTATATATATAAGTTATATTTTTGTTCTTCTTTTCGTTGTGATATAAAGCGTTTCATTGATGATAAAAACATTGTACTTTGGCCCTACAAATATTACCTCTTCAAAATAATCCAAGATGTTATGAGTAGAGGCTAAGGTTTAAGGATCGATCAAATCTTAATAAGAAGGAGTTTCCAATGGGGAAGAAGATGAACGGGAACAGTTACAAAAAAAAAAGATGAACGGGAAGCAGATATCGAATATGAAATATAGATTTTTACAAAAAAAAAACGAAAATTAGATTATAATGATCCAAAAAATATTTGCAATATGTCTTATCATCAAACTAAATAACTAAGCTGGTGGTATACATTTCACATTCCTATTGAATGAAAAGATTAAAGAAGATGATTCCGTAATCCAAATAACCGGTTTTCTAAATTGTTTTGATTCTGTTTATGAAAAGAAATAATGAAGATTTGGGAAGATTTTGTACCAAAAGAAAAAGGGTGAGAAACTTGTTTTATGGGGAACAAACTAAAAGGGTGACTTGATATGGTATGCAGATGTTACGGTAGTCATGTTTTTCTTTCTTTCTGATTTTTGGGGACACTCAAGCTAGAGTAAGTCATCTACGAACTTCAGTCGTCTATGACTCTATATAGAGTAGATCTGTCGATGCATACTGAAAAGTGAAAGGGACTTTTTCTTCTTGACAAAAAGGGGACTTTCCATATAAATATACGTCTTGTTCATGTCGGTGACACCAAGGACACGTTACTTAACCTTGAGAAGCAACGCTGAATGATGAAAACGAAAGAGTAAACAAACATAAGAATTTATGTTGTGCACATGTCATATGGCTATAAGAGCATCTCAAGTGAGAGTTCTAGTTTGAGAATTTTCATATATATATATATATATGAAATATTTTGAGTTAGATTTTCCATAAAATTAAAATACTCATAATTAAATATTAATATATATGTATTTGAGAATTCCCAAACTAGAACCTCTAATTGGAAATGCTTTTTTTTAGTTTTAAGTGCTACCTGCACCATATAACTATGCATTTCTTTTTGTAAAAATTTCAGAGTTTTTTAAGTACATATGAAGTTTAACAAACTAGATTTTGATATCATGTTAGTAGAGGTCGCGGAATAGTATAGTCGTTGATCTGACAATGATAAATAACATCGATCAACTGTATATCCTTTTTTCAACATATAATTTTTTACCTTTGTTTACATCCTAATTAGCTCTGAAAAGAACTAACCTTTAAAATGAAAAATAAATAAATAAAACTCACGAAAGTAATGGAATTTATGTCTAAAGTCTTCATTTCTGTACTGTACATCGTCCATCATATATTTTAATCATATGTAGATATCTAACATTGGTAAGTCTTCGCTTATATCAATTGCAAGGAAGGTTCCACTTAACAGTGCATTTATCTCATATGTACCCTCACAATATCCTTTTTTTGCATAATTTTAGACGTGTATCACACACCCATCAGAATCGCTTCGGCTTTGTTCACTGTCCAGCGAGCTCTACTATTACATATCTCTTCTTCTTCTTCTTGGGATTGTTGTATACTTTCACAACTTAAACGTGCATTTACGATGGATACAAGATTTGTAGAATTTAAACTTTAAACATCCTCCTAAGGAGAAGTTTGGTTTCTGTTTCTGCTCAACTCTCAAAACAGCGTAGCAAACTACAAGCGATCAGATCTTTTTTTTAGTAAAACTGAAAGGTTTAAAAACTTAAAAATGCGGGGTGCATAGCAAAAAATATCTTAAAGTTCATTGGCACGTATATCTGCACTAGGGAGACAAAGTTCAAATGGATGTTCTCCAGGAAAACAGTTACTAAATTCAAGTAACATTTTATAGCTACCGAAGTATATACAAAAGAAAACATATATTACAAAAGTATATACATAAGGTTAACTCTGATGAACAGAAGAAAATACAACAACCTCGTTTGTACATTTTTTGCCAAACTCATTCGAACTTAGTTGATAAAAGATCCAACTAATATGACGAAATTCATATAAAACAAAGACAAAATCAGATTAGTGGAATGTGGCGGATTTAGTGGGTGGACGAAACTATATTTTAGTAATAGATTGATTCGGGAACTTTTGTTCAAATCGGCCTTGGGTTGTTTAAGAAAAATCATTGTCATTAAATTATTCATTTTCTTTTTCGATTGATCAGTACGTGATTTCAAAAAGGCGTAGGGCAGCCAAGGGGGTAAAACAATAATATGTTTTCGTAGTTATTGTCGATTTTCGGAAATAATTATTTTCTTGATTTTCTTGTTCTTTTATGAAAGAAAAATATAAATAATTTGGGTGTACCCAAACCACATTCACATATTATCCAGCCAACAAGTCTTTGGTAGGCCCTGCTCTTGAGCACTGGGCAAGTAGCTACGGTCCCTTCCCATAAAAAAAAAGAGTGATACTCCTACATTTGCTTTCAAAATCAATCGGTAATGAATAAGTTTTTTTTTTTGATAAAAAAAAATGTTAAACTCAGGTTAATGATGACACAGACCTAATCCTCGGATGGAGGTACAGCCTACAGATAGACTCTCTCCTGGGCAGTCAAATGAGGCGAAAGCAATAGCCTATATCTGTGTGGCCGATGGGGTTTGAACTCGGATTTGCCGTATTAGATTTTTATTTCCCTCAAGCGTCACTAGACCATCACCACCGGTTGGTAATGAATAAGTTAGTTTATGTCTATATATATTACTCGAGTTTCATCTTAGATCAGATATGAGAATTTTATACCGCTGTTACCTGTTATATATTTTTCGCTATCAAATCCACACAAGGCACCAAATGGCAAATGTTTTTTTTAATCATGTTAACAAACTGCAATTTCAATCTGTTTTGTAGTGCAATGGAACTTAGTAGAGTTATTGTATGGACATACATGATACTTGAAAACTAAAATACCAAGTTCCGATTAATTCTCAAATAAAGAGTTCCATTACAATGGCCTTTAAAGAAGCTATGCAACATGATACTTTATTCAGAAACAACCTTTATAAGAAGTTTGTATAAATGAAATGTAAATCCTTAACATTATAAACTTCAACATTAAACTGAAATGGGTCGACTACAACTATTTTGGTTGAACATCATTATCAGTAGTATTTACGTAAAATTTTGCTGACAAACATATTTTGTGTCTACAGCCGAAGATAATGTCGCTAGAAAGAAATGTAGGGGCTGAATTATATTATTCAGCATGAAAATAACGACGCTGTGAGTCTGTGACTTTTGTCAAACATTCATATGTGAAACCAAGCTAAAACTCCACTGAAAATGATGCGAAAGGAAGATATACATTGATCTTCCCATGTTTACATTTTCGGAACCCTTGCCTATATATACTTAATTTACACTGAGATACAAACGAGGAAGTGAGAAGATTCGAGTGCTACATATAAAGCCGGTCGCCGACCTCTTAATGAGATCACGATCATAATTAATTAGGGTGGGTAGTATCCCGATTTATGGAAGTACTTCCTCCGTTTTCGAATAAGTGTCGTTCTGACATTTTTTACACAGATTAAGAAAGTTGTTAAAATATATGCAAATTATTATTAATTATACTTCTTTGACCAATAATATTTTAGATAAATAAAATTATTTATAAAATCAATGCAGTTTGCAATTAGTTTTTAACTGAAAGTAAGTATAATTTGCATTGGAATTGTAAATTGACACTCTTTGTTGAACAAGAAAAAACAGCTAGAATGACACTTATTTGAAAACAAATAGAATATTTTTTATTTTATCTATTTCGTTGGAATAATTAATCATCCAGTCTAATTTAATCCGTAGTTTTCCGGATATATGATGTTCAGATATCTATTTTTTGTATTTTAATAAATATTTTATTTGATTCATATAAATAAAGTAAAAAATAAAAGAAAAACTAGAAATCAAAATAATATAAATAATAAAATTTTATTAAAAAATAAAAGTTATCTACGTTTAAAATTTAATTTTATTATAAAATAAAAAGTTATTTACTTTTTAAAATTATAGTACGTCAAGTTATCAATTTAGTAAATACAAATCTTGTAAACCTTACATTACATATATATATATATATATATAATTATTGAAATATATGTATATACATGCATACATAATAGATCGGATTGGTTAACCGTTCCCAAAATACTATTATTTATGATCTGTTTGTTTTTTATATATACTGCATAATAGAATTTGATTTCCTTTATAGAGTTATGTATGTCTTATTTTTTTGTTCAGATCGAAATTGATAACGAATCAGATCAAAATTATGAATATGTTGCCTATTAAACAATGCAAAGAATGGTTGCCAAGTTGAATCTATAAAAGAGAGAATTTGTCTTTATGTTTGCCAAAGCTTTCATGTGGCCAAAGATTGGTCGGCAGTGACAATTTCACTTGCATGGAGACAAACTTATAATGCGCAAATCTTTCATTACATTATTCATATAGCATTTCACGTACTAATTATGTCAAATTTATATAATATAATATGGATTTGGATTTTTCCGAGCCAAAAATAATTGTAATAACTTGGATAAAACAAGAAGTGAAGGACAATTAATTATTCTATGATAATAGCTAGCTTACCAAGTGAATTCGCAATCTAGTGTAAAATCGAGGACAAAGATTGTTGACAATAATTCATATTTGAACATGGAATATCATATATAGATGAGTATATGCATATAGAAATCTATGTAATACTAGTATATTACTGGACGATGCCGGCCACAAGTTATAATTTATAGTGTGTGTCGAAAATAAAGCAAATTTATATTGTATAATTGTTTGTGTGGTAGATTGCAGACATATTCGATAAAACAAATCTTAATTGGGAGTTCGTTCCAGATATCGCCGACGATAAATTAAAAATCTATATTATTAAAACTGAAGTACCTTTCGTACTTTTTGAAAATAAAGATAAGAGTTTAAATAAAATTGTTTGGTAATTTAGATAATAGTATTTTCTACTTTTTACTATTTGCATATTTAGCTATCGCATTTATAATAAATTAAGTATCTTTTTTTATATTTTTTATTTACATATTCAACCACTGCATTTATAATCAATTTAAATTAATTGGTTACATTTCCAAAGTTTATCTAATCAAATCGATATTCATATATTGATAATGATTAATATTGTACGATTATTAACTAAATCTCATAAATTAAAAAGAGATAACATTTTTATGAAATTAAATAAATAATCAAAAATAAAAAACATAAAAACATACATGAGATTTTTTTATTAAATCAACGATTTAAAAATTTATATAGAACATAAATTAAATAAAACATCGCAAGTTCTAGTATATATTACAATCTAGGATGAACTTAGATTAGAATATGCACTTTGCATATTTTACCCGCAACATTATGTTTTTTTTTTTTATGAAATAAACATTGTTTTCTCTTTTTATCACAACCCTTCTTTTCGTCATCTTCATTCTCTCTCTCGACTTCTTTATTTATCTTTTCAACCATACTAAAAGGGATTCCTCCCAAACAATTGAATCCAAGTGTTTTCACACAGAAAGAAGAAGAGCCGTTTTTAAAAAGTGAGTCGTGAATCCTATTCCCAAAATCATATCTTTTTTCGTTAGTGTTTATCAAAAACTTAAATTTATTAATACAAAATCCCCTCACTGAAATTCATTCATAATGGGTAGTCTATTCTTTGACATGTATATAATCTGGCTGTCATTGATAGGTGTACCAAATAAAAGTTACTTTTTACTTTTGGATTCTTATCTTGTCTGACTAATCATAGCTCAAGTTTAATGGGACGCCAAAATCCCTTCCGACCAACCAAAAACCGATCCTGATATATTTTGGTTGACCAATGAAGCGAACCAAGTATGGATTCAAGCTTCTTTATTGTTTCCATGTTGTCTTGTACCACAAGGTACCCTCCTGGTCTCAACACCCTGTCAATCTCAGCTACCACTTGTACAGTCTCACACCTAAAAACATCAACAAATGGTCTATGTGTTAGGGTTTAATATATCAAACCGATTCTCTTGGGAGAAACTTGAACTACACAGTGACCAAACAAATTTCAAACCAAACAAAAAAAAGTTAATGCTTACCTTTGTGTGATATCTCCCAAATAAAAACTGGAATGCAGCAGATCGTATGTTCTAGGGTAAGTGTTCAAGGACTCACACCAATCGTGGTAAACTCCGATCAAGCCACGATCAAAAACAACTGAGAGAGTGTCAGGTTTATCCACAGGAACAACATTCATCACCCAGAGAGGTCGGTTTATAAGTGCAGCAGCAAACCTATTACACCAAAACATGTAACTAAATCAAGTTCTGGTTTTGTAAAAAAAACAGGATTCTGGTTCTAACGTTTCAGACAATTGTAAACTTACCCGCCAAAACCAGCATTCATGTCCATCACATTCCTCACGCTAGACCAGTTTACAGCTAAACGTTCAAGATAGACGTCAGATACAATCTCTGACCATTTCTTTGTATCTTTCTTGAATGTTTCCACGTCAACCAAACCGCTTTGAGGTTTTACACTCACAAGCCGTTTAGGCCATTGCTCAGGCCACTTCTGGACACCCCCACTCGGTAGTTTGGAGATGCATTGGCGTAGAGGAGCATACCTACGATTAAAAAAATCAAAAGGGATATGAAAGGGTGAACATACACATACTTTTATGTGAAAGTGATTTGAGGTTTTTATACCATGAAGCTTTCACTTCCTCTTTAACGCAAAGAGGTGGTTCTTGCGTGCTACGTTTCTTATAGCAAGATTCTGAAGTTGGCTTTTGATATATCACAAGTCCGATCCCTGAGGAGTCCACAGTCTTTGTTACCACCTTCCAGCAAATGGATTTAGTCAGAGAAACCATTGCTGCAAAACAGACACGTAAAGATCAAGATTCAAGACCAATGTTGGATAACCAAATCAAGAATATGACTGGTACCAACCAGTCCATATCTTGCTATCTCTGTCATTGTCTCTATAAACTGGCGTTGCGGACCATATGAAGAAGCCTCCTGGCCTGAGTACTCTGTTGAGCTCCAGCAACGGTTTCCCACCTAACAAAATCAAACGGAAAATGACCATGAAGCCTTGAAGCTTAAGCAGCGGAAAGAGAGAAAAAAGGAGAGAAATGTTACCATCAGCATCCCAATGGACTCTGCAACGTGCGCAATGGATAAGATCAAAAGCATTGGTCGGGAAAGTAAGCTGCTGTGTTCCAATAACAGAAAGTGTTGCAGGTATCCCTCGTTCTAACGCGAACTGAATCTGAGCTTCATGTTCGTCTTTAGGGGCAAACGACATTGTAATGACATCTTTGTCTAGTAAGAACCCGCCAAAGCTAGCGACGCCACAGCCAACATCTAAGACAACCCTTATGTTCTTACCCCATTTGATAACCGGTAAAGCCTGTGTAATGTGAAATGAATGTACCATGAATATATATATGCTTTTGATTTAAACAAACAGGGGAAAGGCGAGCAACAAGTGCAGACCTTTTCGATGAACTCAACATAGTGAGTAACTCCGTATTTGAACTGAGTTCCTCCTCCGGGAAAAACTAGAAACTCACCGTCCTTTTTAACCCAGTTTTGTTCCTTCTTGTACTCAACAAGCTTGGGGTGAGGAACATTGTTATACCATACCTACAAGATCATGCAATAAACTACTCAATCCAACTAATACATCTTCTCTTGGTACTAAAATTAAGTTTGTTAAAGAGATTTAAAGTTTCTTCTTGCCTTTACACAGAAAGTTCCATAGTTATAGTTTAAGCACTAATCTAAAGACATACTCAAGCGGTTTACTTGCAGGTCTGAACTAGATCATCTATCCTCAAATCAAAAGCTATCATTTTCAATATATTACCAAAAAAAAAACAGCTAAAAAATGTTTCAATGGTACAAAATCATGCAGTAAGTTACGTTACCTACTACAACTTCTAAACAAAAAACTACTACAACTTCTTCTCTTTGTGCTAAAGGTAAGTTCTGTTCATAAGCCTTAAACTCTGATTCCATCAGACTCTGAATAAAGATCTCTCTTCTATACTTTAAGCACTAAACTGACGTAATACTCAAACGGTTTACTTACAGAACTGAACTAGATCATCAATCTTCAAATCAAGCAGATCAAAAGCTATAAAACTTTTAAATATCTTACAAGGAAAAACAACAATTAAATAAATGTTCCAACTTCCAATAGTACAAGATTACTGAACTCATGTGGAACCAATACACTTTCTTCTCTGCATTTTTCAGGTGATAAAGCTTTAACATTTGAATTTGAATCAATAAAGCGGATCTCTCTCTCGCATTTCCTTTCTACAAAAACACTAAACTGAATATATATTTAAGTGGGTTTACTTGCAGGACTTAACTAAACAACATAGTTAACTAAAGCTTAGATTTTTTCAATATCAACACAAGAAAACAAGAAGAGGATGTGTCTCTCACCATGTCGCGGCTCTTAGGCCACGGAACCGGAGGCTTATAATTATCCGGCAAGGGCACGAGACACTTAGGAGTCGGTTCGGGGCAATGCCGCTCTCGATGTTCCATATGCCTCCTCGATTTAAGCTGCTTGATGGCGTCGCGATTGTCCAAACATGGAATGTAATCGACAGATTCAGCGCCTTTACAGAGATCCCACTTCATCACCTCTTCGTCTGAAGCGTTGAGCTTCATCTTCATCTTCTGAGGAGTTTGGTCGGAAGAGACGCCGTGGTTTCGAGGAGGAGTTGAGGATTTGGGGAGGGGTGTGTAGTCGGTGGAGAGAGAAGGGAGAGGGAATCTGAGGTTGTCGGAGGTGAAGAGGAAGAAGGTGATGCCGATGAGGAGAGAGGTGAGGAGTATGACGACGACGTGTTGGACGGAGATCATCGCCATTGAAGAAGAAGGATAGAGACAGTAACGAGACCGTGTCTGCTCAGTGAAGAAGAAGAAGAAGAAGAAGCTCAGCTGAGAGCTTCAAAAGTCGGAGCTTTCACATTTCGATTTCGATTTTTGGCAGAGAGCAATTAAGTTTTTTTTTTTACTATTATTCTTAACGCACCGACAAGAGTAAAAAAGGAGGACAAGGAATTTATGTCCGATTTTACTTTTTTTTTCTTTTGTTTTTTTTATTCTCCCTTTTTTGACAGTGAAGCTTTAAAAACATGTTTAATTTATGTCTTTATAAGCTTTTATGTTTGAAGTAATTAAATATAGGGAAAAATGAGAAAAAAATTCTGAGTATTCAAATTAAGCCAGTAACCTAATTTACAAACCTGCTATCTTAATTTTTCGCTTTTCAAATAAAACACAAAAAAACTTATTTTACTAAGTAACCTAATATTTCTTCAGTTTCATGAAGAGTGTAGTTCTGATATTTTCCATATAAACTAAAACGTGATTGAAATGTATTTATGATTTCTTAATTATATATTTAATCAATATTATTTCAGTTAATTTTTTATTATAAAATTGATGCACTTTATAGTTACATTAAACGTAAAATAAATATAATTAGATTAAACTTAAAATAACACATTTCTATATATCAGAAAATATTACAATGATATTTTTGTGAAGCATAAAAAGTATTGAACCGTTATTAATAAAGGTAACAAATATTATAGACATTAACATATCTTTTTGATTTACTAAAAACTGTAACTTTAAAATTTAAATCCAAATAAAATTGTAATTATTTTAATCTTAAATTATAATATACTTTTGGATTGATTTAAAAGAACTATACACATTTATCAATATAATAAGATCTCAGATCTGATTAAATCAAGTATATTGATGATAGTGTCACATTTTACCACCAAGTTTAAATTCAAGGGTATATCTTTAATAAAATTTGCCAAATTCTAATTTATTTGGTCAGTGACAAAATTATGTTGATTTAAACCAAGGCAAAGTCCTATGGAGCAGCAATGTCAAAAGACAATGGAGCAGCTGGGCAGTAACACAATTATATTGATTTAAACCAAGGCAAAGTCTTACGTTGGTAATGAAGCAGCTGGGCAGCAATGTCTAATGCCAAAAAAAATAATCAAATCTTTATAAGATCATGAATGTGATGTTAAACCCCTCAACAGGTGAAAATAACATTTGTATCAATAACAACAACAACAACCAAAAAAAAATATTTTGGAGGTGTTCAACTTTAAAATAAAAGACTACTCAATGATTCCTGCGCCACCATCAATATCAACTTCGCCCATCCCAGTGTCTTCTTCCTCTTCTCCACTTTCTTCATCCCCGCTGATTTCTTCATTGTCCATTCTTAGCTTAGCCATGTGTTCTGTCAGCATCTTATCATCTCTTTCACTCACCTGTCAAAACCATAGATGGACAAGAGAATTAAAACTCTACAAATAAAAGGGAAGCTAGTTCTTGTGACGTGCACAGCTTGGGATGGTTCAACAATAAAGAAAAATACTCACAGCTCTAGGTGCCTCCTTAACGACGAGCTTGCCTTTGTGTTTGTCAATTGTCTCAGTGCAAACTGCTATAGCCTTCTCTAGAATTTCAATCCCTTGTTCCTGTTAATTATATTATAAGATAGCCTGAGAAGTTAGGGGAAAAAATGGGACATAATCAAGATTTTCAAGATAGAAGATTGCCTAACCTTGTCAAGAGTCTGAGTAGTAAGGACATACAGAGGTGGAGCAACCAGTTTAATCTTAACAGGACAGTCTTCGTTTCCAGCAGCTTCAGCCTTTTTCATGGCTTCCTGAAAAGAAACGCAAGTAAGTGTGAGGATCATTGATGTATTCGTTTCATATTTTATTAGAAAAATTCACTACGGGTTTATGACCTTAATGTGAACAACTCCGTCAAACTGAAAACATTTCAATTCGATATCAGCACGGATTTTCATTGGCTGTGGTGTCATTCTCCTCCTAATGTTCTTCACAAGCGCATCTTTCACTTCTTCCGTAACAGCAGGTACAACTCTAGTCACCTGCAGATAGAAAACTAGTAACATTAAGCAGGAAGTTTGTACTTACAAAACCAGAGAACAAAACTATACCTCCTGCCCATCAGGCCCAACTTCTTTGATCTCACGGGTGAGGGAACCCAGTACAGAATCAGGATCAGTCACTAAGACCTTGAAGGCCTGAACAGATAAAATAAAATAAAATTTAGACATAGCTACCTACGAGAATGCAATAAAAAGCTAAATTCTCAAAGTTACTTACCTCAAAAGCATGACCATGTTTACGGTACAAAGGCCAACCGATGTTCACATACAACTCCTGCCAAAGGGAACCACAAATCAATGCATAATCAAATATTACATCAATAAACTCTGATAGCTGTTGATGAATATAGATCTAATCACTAAGACATATACAGTTTTAAGTCTCAGCATCAGCTACCTTACACTATTATCAAAGATTACATCAGTAAACGATGGATAGCTGTAGATGAAGAGATCCAATCACTAAAGACATAACAGTTCATAACTCTCAACATCACCACACAAAGGTAGCTACATTACACTATATACACACTTTGCATAATCAATATCATTGAAGATTCGATTTTTATCTACCTCTAAATCAATTGAAACAGTATCAACATCACCACTTAGGCTCATTTTACATATAATAGTTCCCAGTCTCAGTATCACCATAGCTACTTTTTCACAATCAGTATCACTAAAGATTCGATTTTTATTTACCTCCAAATCAATAGAAAGCGTCTCAGCAACATGACGCATGATAGAATGAACAAGCTTGCTCTTGTTATACCTCTCCTCACAAGTCTGAATATCCTCCTCGCTAACCCTACGCTTGCTCAGATCAATGTACCCTTTCTCCTTATCCACACGCAGAACCATCACAGGCTCGATTCTACCCACTTTGATCAAGCTGCTGACACTCCGGATCCGACGGCGGGAGAGCTCGGAGAAGAGGATCATGCCTTCGATGTTGTTGTACTCGAGGAGGGAGACGTAGGCTCCCATGTCGGCGATGTTTTTGACCTGGATCATCACCGCCATGTCTACTTCGGGGTACTTTGATTCGTACATCCGGCACTCTAGATTCGGAGCCGCCATGGTTGAAAGAGGGGGAAGGTTTGTGAATTAGGGTTTTACGCGACGGAGGAGTAATCAATCAGGCAGATAAGAGAATACGAGCAGGAAGACGACTAACGGCAAAGATGCGAATCTAAAGTCTAAAACGGTGTCGTTTTGCATAACTCGAAAGGAGAATTAGGGAGAAGGAAATCAATTGGGGTTTTTTTTTAAACTACGTGTTTTGCGAACCTAAAAAATTTAATAATTCCTTATTGATATATGTGTTTCTAATTAAAAGACAATAATGATATTGTTATTATTATTCTCATTTGAACATTTTTTTTATTTGAACATTCTTACATATTAAAAATTAAGTGATTTTACCGTGCTCATGTACGGACATAATATTTATAAATTAAATATATTATAATAATTAAATGACATTTACTTTTACTTTAATAATAATTTATAATTTGTTTGTATCGTTTATATTAATATACTAATTGAATGACATTTACGATCATTGACATAATATTTGTATACGATGTGATTCAATTTTCGGATACCCATTCGAGTTTTGTCTGGATCTATTCACGTTTTGGGTTTTCGGGGTCAAAAATTTCAACCCCATTCAGATATTTCTAAATTTTGGTCGGAGTTCGGTTTGATCTTTTTGGATTCGGTTCGGCTTTGAATAACCATTTAAACTATCTTTAAAATTTTTAATTTTTTAAATTTCACAAAATATATAAACAAAATAATATATTGCATATAAATTTGAGTAACATATATTAAAATACCTAAACTTTACATACAAATTGAATTGGTTTGAATATTTGGATAGAGAATCAATAAATATTTTAAATATTTTTGGTGTTTTGAATATAGTTTAATTCTTTAAACATTTATTTTTGACCATTTTTATATATTTTCAAGTATTTTGAACAACTTAACAATACCATATATATTTTTGATGTTTTTTAATATACATTAAATCTATATATATATGTATATTCATCTATATCAGATACATTCGGGTACCTGAAATATTTTGGTTCGGGTCGGATTTGGTTTCGGTTCTTTAAATACCAAAATATTTGAACCTGTTCGGATTTTAATCAATTTCGGTCCGGGTTTGGTACTACTTTTTTGGACGGGTTCGGTTAGGTTTTTCGGGTTCATTTTTTTTGGATTCTGTTCGGTTTGGTGAATTCGGTTATAGAATTTTTCCAACTGAAGTAAATCATAATTATTTTGGGTTTGGTTTTCGGTTTGGTTTGTATTTGGCTCGGTTTGTGTTTCGGTTCGGTTCAATGAGATTTTCCTAATTTAGTTTTTTTAAGAGATATTATATTTTAAAATATAAAGCATGGTTATGAAGTTATGTTGGTGACTATGAAAAAATAAACTTAAACTAAATCTAATATAAAACTAAAACAACAACCTTTTAAAAATACACAAAAAGTTTATTAGAACACAATCAAATTAAAGTTAACTAAAGTAAATAGGAATTTGTTCTTTTAAACACACATCGTTAATAATACCTCTTAAAAATATACCATTTAAAGTAAATTTAATATAAAACTGAAAAAACTTTAAAACCACGAAAAATTAGAAGAACACAATCAAGGGAAATTTTCAAAAATACCACTTTCAGGGTACCACTTTTTATGTTTACACTAACCAACTTTACCCTTAAAATTTTAAAAGGTAAAGTACAATTCTACCCTTTGTTTCATTGATTTAATTTATATATCTTTCTCTTCTCCGATGAGCTCCAACCAGATCTCGGCGAAGAACTCGGCGAACTCCGGCGAACTCGACGATCTCTGGCAGATTGAGTGATCTCGCCGATCTCCGGCAGATTCAGTGATCTCGCGAAGAAATGACGATTTGGAGAAGAGATGAACATAGTACGTGGCGGAGATCGTGCTGGTTTTATCAGCGTTAGGAAGGATGCCCGGACGAAAAGCCCCGATGGAGATGGAACTCGAGCTGATGGTTGAAGCTAGGTCGAAACTAGCTGAGATGTGTCAAGAGTTTACTCCTAATGATATCATCGGTGGCCATGGTGTTAAATGTGTGATTGAAGATCTGGGTTTAAATTGTAAAGACCAGTGTTTAGGATTCAGAGCTCCTATGATCACTATCTCCGAGATGTGTCTCTTGGCAAAAGAAAGGTTACAACTTTGTTTAGATTCTTGAAAGGATGTGATTTTTTTTATGGGCTTTTGATCATGTTTTTGGTGGAAAAAAATTCTGCAGATGGAAGAAGCAAAACACTTTTTGACACCTATGGTATCTCACTTGTCACGGCCAATCAATGGTGTTGCATCTCCAGGTCTTGGTATGTGCATATTGTGAGCTTTTATAACAAACCATCGAGCTTTGTCTTCAGGCATCGTTAATGATTCTTTGCCATTTTTTTCTGCAGGAAAAAATGTTTATGTGGCTAATAAGTGTATTAGTAGTGAAGTTACTGCTGTTATCCAGCTGTGAGCCATTTCAAGCCTAAGATGGTGCTCAATGGTGCTGCTTCTCAGGGCACTGGTAAGTCTTCTTGTTTTATATTCCATCTTTGTTTTCCGTAGATGCAGTTGTAGTGGTAAGATATTGATAGCCTTTGACTTGGAGAATTTGGGTTATGACCAAGAACACGCTTTCACTGTTGAAGATCAGATGGAACAGTGATCTTGTGTTTCAGGTTAGTGTTTTACTGCATTTGTCAGATAAATTTTGGATTTTGGTAGTTTGAAAGTCAGAAATGAGACATGCTTTCTTTTCTTTGCAGGCGTACTGGAATCTGGAGAAGAGAGAGCATTCTCACTTTTATGTTAAATATGGTGTCTTTGAGTTTTAGACCAAATAAAAATATTTATTAGTAAGAAGTAATGCACTTATAAATTGATTTATAAACCCTTATAAATTGATTTATAAACCCTTATAAACCCTTCATAAATTGGTGTATAAACTTTATACATTGTTTTCATAAACTTTATCAATGTTTATAAAGCCTTATAAGTTATGTATATATCATTAAACTCCCTTATAAAATAATTTACAAACCCTTATAAATTCTTTTATTAGACTTTCTAAATGATTATATAATTTTTAAATGATTTAGAGTTCTTCTAACTGATTTATTTTACATTTATAAACCCTTATCATGTTTTTCTGACATGTATTCATTTATTTAATGCCAGCAGGAAGTAATAGAAGTGCATGTGCTTGGTGTTCAACTGGTAGATACCGTGCTTTTGTTTTTCCACCAAAAGTAAACATGATTCTGCTAAACATTTCTTTGTCTAACTATGGAGTTTGAATATTTTGCAGGGCTAGCTATGTGATGTTGAACGAAGGCAAGCATATAGTTGAAGTTTTTTGTATGTTGGTCACTATCCATCAGTACCAAGCTTATCTTTAACTTATTTTATAAAGATTTATAAATTAGCTATAAAAATTATAAAGGCTTATAAATTATTTATAAGAGTTTTAAATCATTTAAAATATTTTACTACTCAGCTATAAATATTTATACATCATTTTGTAATGATTTATAAATCAATTATAAAGATTTAAAATGAGTCTTATAAATAATTTATAAGCCATTAAAAATTTAATGATCTAGTAAGTCTGATTTATAAAGACTTCTAAATTGAATTAAAAACTATTATAAATTGTATTATGAAGATTGTTAAACTCTTATAAATTGTATTATGAAGATTATTAAACTCTTATAAACTGTATTATGAATATACACTCACCCATATGTGTCCAATGTGGTTGGCTTACTTAACTTTCAGAATCAGAGTTGGAACTTAACTACTTTCATCCTAATCTATATTTTTTTTGCTTTTAACAGTGGGAAGTAAGTCTGCAGCAACTGTGAAATCAAATGAGCAACCAGCTGACCATGTTTGTTGTTCTTCTTCTTCTACAACAGCAACAACCACCAATGCTGAAAGCTCTTTGTCCATTCCAACGATCAGTGAAGAGCTTAAGATGTATTCTCACCTCAAGCAGTTTACTTTTCTTGATCTCAAGTTGGTTACTAGAAATTTCAGACCCGAAAGTCTTCTTGGAGAAGGTGGCTTTGGTTGTGTCTTTAAAGGATGGGTGGGGGAGAACGGAATTGCTCCTGTTAAGCATGGAACTGGCTTTATTGTCGCTGTCAAAATCTTGAATCTTGATGGCCTTCAGGGTCATAAAGAGTGGCTTATAAATGATCTATAAACTCTTCAAACTGACTTATAAACTATTATAAATAGATTTACAAGCCTTGTAAATTAATTTATAAACACTTATAAATAAATGTATAAACTATTATAAATAGCTTATAAATTCTTGTAAATAGTTTTATAAACCCTTTTAAATAGTTTTATAAACCTTTATAAATAGCTATATAAATATTTATATGTGTTTTATAAACTTTATAGATGGTTGATATAAGGGTTTATAAGCTCTTATAAAATTTAGCAAATAATTGTATGATTTATGTTGTAGAGAAAAACAAACACACATTAAGACTGAATTGAACAACATTTAAAGAGTTTATGAAGTCGGTTGTTTAGAACATATTCGTAGAAATTGTTTTTACAAATGATTTATAAACTCTTATTAATTATTTACATACCTTTAAAGACCCTATAAAATTATTTTATCAACCCTTATAACTTGTTTAATAAGCCTTTCTAAATAAGTATAGACTCTTATAAATTACTTAAGAGATTTTATAAGTGATTCATAAACCAAAGAACATGTGCACGCTTTGTAAAGAGATGATGATACGTGGCAGATTCTGAGGAACATGCGGACAGCAAGCAATGCTACACCGCTTCAGAAATTTTACATAATTTTATAAATTATTTTATAATCCTTTATAATGGTGTATAAATTTTATAAATTATGTTTATAAACCCTTATAAATTATATTTATAAACTCTTATAAATTATTTATATACCCTTATAAACCCTTATAAATTAGTATACAAACCATTATAAATTATTTTATGAGGCTTTCTAAATAGTTATAGACTCTTTTAGTTGATTTATAAACCTAAACAACTCTTATAACAGACCTTATAAATTGAATATAAGCTTTCATAAAGTCTTCATAAACCCTTATTAATAGTATACATACCCCTTATAAATTATTTATAAAGTTTCATAACTTTCTTATAAACATTTATAAATGGTTTATATATTTTAAATTATGAGAAAATGAAGAAGCCAATAACAAGAGCTGATATACTCTTGTTAATCAGGCTTCTGCTATTGCTTACCAATTTTATACGAACTTTTTATAAGTTTATTTAAACTCTTTATAAACATTTATAAACCCTTATAAATTCTATATAAAATCTTTATAAACATCTTTAAACCCTTTCAGCTTAAGCCCAACACTTTGATACACAATATTAAATTCATAAAATTAAAGAACACGTGCTTGTTTTGAAAAGAGATGATGATACTTGGCAGATTCTGAGGCACATGCGGACAACAAGCAAGGCTCCACCGCTTCATAAATTTTACATACTTTTATAAATTGTTTAATAATCCTTTATAATGGTATATAAGTTTTATAAACCCTTGTAAATTATTTATATACCTTTATAAACTATTATAAATTATTATACAACCCACTATAAATTGTTTTATAAGGCTTTCTAAATGGTTATAGACTCTTTTAGCTGATTTATAAACCTATACAACTCTTATAATACCCCTTATTAATTGAATATAATATTTCATAAAGTTTTAATAAACTCTTATTAATAGTATACAAACCCCTTATAAATTATTAAAATTATGAGAAAATGAAGAAGCCAATAACAAGAGCTGACATACTCTTGTAAATGAGGCTTCTGCTATTGCTTACAAATTTTATACGAACTTTTTATAAGTTTATTTAAACTCTTTACAAATATTTATAAACCCTTATAAATTCTATATAAAATCTTTATAAACATATTTAAACCCTTTCAGCATAAGACCAACACTTTGATACACAAGATTAAATTCATAAAACTAAAGAACATGTGCATGATTTGAAAATGATGATACTTGGCAGATTCTGAGGCACATGAGGACAACAAGCAAGGCTCCACCGCTTCAGAAGTTTTACATACTTTTATAAATTGTTTAATAATCCTTTATAATGGTGTATAAGTTTTATAAATTATTTTTATAAACCCTTGTAAATTATTTATATACCCTTATAAATTATTATACAACCCATTATAAATTGTTTTATAAGGCTTTCTAAATGGTTATAGACTCTTTTAGTTGATTTATAAACCTATATGACTCTTATAATACCCTTATTAATTGAATATAAGTTTTCATAAAGTTTTTATAAACTCTTATTAATAATATACATACCCCTTATAAATTATTTAAATTATGAGAAAATGAAGAAGCCAATAACAAGAGCTGATATACTCTTGTTAATCAGACTTCTGCTATTGCTTACAAATTTTATACTAACTTTTTATAAGTTTATTTAAACTCTTTATAAAAATTTATAAACCCTTATAAATTCTATATAAAATCTTTATAAACATCTTTAAACCCTTTCAGCTTAAACCCAACACTTTGATACACAAGATTAAATTCATAAAACTAAAGAACACGTGCATGCTTTGAAAAGAGATGATGATACTTGGCAGATTCTGAGGCACATGAGGACAACAAGGAAGGCTCCACCGCTTCAGAAGTTTTACATACTTTTTATAAATTGTTTTATAATCCTTTATAATGGTGTATAAGTTTTATAAATTATTTTTATAAACCCTTGTAAATTATTTTTATACCCTTATAAACCCCTATAAATTATTATACGCCCACTATAAATTGTTTTATAATGCTTTCTAAATGGTTATAGATTCTTTTAATTGATT
Source organism: Hirschfeldia incana (assembly GCA_026261945.1). NCBI lineage: Eukaryota > Viridiplantae > Streptophyta > Magnoliopsida > Brassicales > Brassicaceae > Hirschfeldia > Hirschfeldia incana. The sequence continues at coordinate 11,143,823 of JABCMI010000007.1, forward strand.
TAAACATATACAACTCTTATAATATCCCTTATAAATTTAATATAAGTTTTCATAACGTTTTTATAAACTCTTATTAATAGTATACATACCCCTTATAAATTATTTATAAAGTTTCATAACTTTCTTATAAACATTTATAAATGGTTTATATATTTTATAACTTATTTTATAAGCCTTTATTAATGGTTTATATAATTTTTCAAATAATTTTACATACCCTTATAAATATTTGTAAAGAGCTGATGATACGTGGCAGATTCTGAAGCACATGTGGACAGCAAGCAAGACTCCACCGCTTCATAAATTTTACATACCCTTATAAATTATTTTATAACTCTTTATGTTGGTATACAAACTTTATAAATTATTTTTATAAACCCTTATAAATTATTATTTACAAGAAGATTTTAACAAGCTTTTCTCTTCATATGTAGGTGGGAGTGTTTGTTGCATTAGCCATCGTTGTTTTGCTTTGTAAACCTGAGGCGTTGACTAGTGTATTACCAACTTTGAGAGAGGATCCTAAGTATCAAGGTCACGACAAGCTTCCCCTTACTGTTTGGATGATTGCTCAAGTACGTGGTGGACTAGAACCAAGTTTGTCCAATTTTGTGTGTGTATTTGTGAAAATGTTTTTTGAACTGTTAAGAATTGTTATAAACTCTTATGAATGATTTAAAGACCTTCTAACTGATTTATTTTATAAATATTTAAAAACGGATTATAGACTTTATAAAATTATTTATAAGCCTTTATAAATGGTTTATATACTCTTAAAAATAATTTATAACCATTTATAAATTATTTTAAAACTTTATAAATAATTTATAAACATTTATAAATGATTTAAAAACTTTATAATAGGATATTAGCAAACAATATCTCAAATTCATTGCCTCAATGTGCTAAATCTATTCCAAAACATAACTAGCAAAAGAAACAAAATATCCACTTTTGAGGTGATTCCACAAATTGAACGATGCAATAAGATAACTGCTGATGATATATCGTTATAGGTTTGGGCTTATGCAATGGTATCAACACCCTGATGAGAAACAGCTTGTGCTCCTCCTTCATAGGCAGTGCAAACCCGTTTATGATACTGCCTAGAATCTCCAAGAGCTCCCCGATCCCACTGTGTATCTCTCTGCCACATAGATAAACCTTATAGAAAATGTTGTTGATTGCTTTCCTAAGAAAAGGCCTGTGGACCATTAACTTCCAGTAGAATCTATGAACAATCGTTTTCAAGTACTCCATGTATCTAGAATCCTCGGCATCAAACAACTCAAGCAGCTTCAACACGGGAGGTCGGTGATTACTAGATCCAGACTGTATGAAAATCCACCAGTGTCTGCTTCTAGATCTCCTTCTCTCTCGCGTTTTTGTTCGCGTCGGTGAAATCGAAATGGAAATAACAGTTCTGGTTATCTCGTCACCGTCGTCGATTGATCTCGTCTCCGTCGTCTCGTTGCCGTCGCCATCTCCGTCGTCGCATTACTGTCGTCGTCTTGTTGCCATCGCCGTCGACGATGAAGCTTTCTCTCTCGAGAAAAAAAATTGGAAATTATGTTAGATTTGTGAGAGGGTTATTTTTGTCATTTATCCATTAATAAAAGTGTATTTGTGAAAATGGCTATAGAGTGGTGGTAAAAGTGAAAAGTGGTACTAAACAAAGTGTAGTTGTGAAATTCCCCCCACAATCAAACCAAAGTTAACTAGAGTATAATTTTTTTTTTTTACAAACAACATCTTTAATAAATTTAACAGTGACTTTAGTTTTAAGATTTTAGTATATTGTATATTGCAAATATATTTAATTCAAATAATATCAAAAACACATTGGTTAATCGGTTTGGGTTTGGTTCGGTTCGTTTGGGTTGGAAAAATCTTAAACCAAACTATTTGATAATAGACTTTGGTTCGGTTAGGATTAGTTCGACTCGGTTCGGTTCTGCTTTTTTTGCCCATCCCAACTACATACGTCTATGACTCTTACGAAATAAAAATTTGTACCTCACAAAACAGAAAAAGCTTTAGAAGCATCTGACTGAAATGTCATGATTCTGGAGATTATCGCAGACACTAAAACCTTCATTGACTATTCTCAAGTGATATTCACATGCCTATTGCATAAGAGTGTTGATCCATTGTCCTGACCAAATATATCAGACTTCATCATCCAAAATAGAGTTTAAAGAAATAACTACCAAGATTCTTAGGTGTTAACTAAGAAACTAGCCATTATGTTTGGCATAGTTTTTTTTTGACTGCAATTATGTTTGGCATAGTTGAACGTATCATTATAATTTTAATTTTGTAGTTAGTATCATTATACATGAAAAATAATGTGTATATATGTATAATTTTGTTTCATGACGATGATTGAGTGTTGTTTACAAAATCATATGTAATGCAGTTATTTCAAAACAAAGCATTAACCGGAACACTTTACTGGTAAATACATAACTGGCCTTTCATAAAATTTAAGATTCTGTTATAAATGAGAGAAAGAGAAATAAGATAACCATGTACATTCATAAAAATATATAATCAACCAAAAGCAATACAAAAGAAACAGCCCAATTTTAGTCGATGATTACTAATTAGTAATTAGTAACAAGAATCAAGTTTTTTGTTTCTAAAAACAGATGTATTCAGGAAACATATTAAATCTATATAAGCATATACAGAGATAGACCCATCCCATTGTGTCTTAAAGACATTTATTAATTACACAATTCTTATTTGTATATACCCTAAACAAAATAAGAGGATGACTTGCATTGCTTCCGCGTTTAAGGCTTTGTGTTTGTCTCTCTTGTTAGTCGCCGCGGTTGCAAGTCGTCCGACCAATAAGCCAAAGGTTTTTAACGTCCAACACTATGGTGCCAAAGCTGATGGAAAAACTGATAACGCCAAGGTAATAACCAATATAGAAACACACACAAATAAACATTTTATTTTTTTTGTAATACTTCTCGTGGGAAAATAGCACGTTTTCTCAATATTTTTGGGTAAACTTCTTTTGTAACACTTGTCCAAAATTAGGCGTTCACAAAGATATGAAAAAACGCATGCACAAAGAAAGGTGGTAATAGTAAAATCTTTGTACTAAATGGAACGTTTTATCTTGGTGGTGTAGAGTTCGTAGGGTCATGCGAAAATCAGATTGAGTTCGTTATCGATGGAACTTTATTGGCTCCTGGAAACCCTAGAGACATAAAGAATGACACGTGGATCAACTTCAGGTACATTAACAATCTTCTTATCTCTGGTGCCGGTACACTCGATGGCCAAGGGAAACAATCTTGGCCACTAAATGACTGCCACAAAAACCCCAATTGTCCTAAGCTAGCCATGGTACCATTTCTTGATCCTTGTAGCTATTGCATTATTATATTACTTTACAATGAAAAATATGTAATTAAATTATTTTTTACTACCCCATGAATTTATAGATTCAATTATTTTGATACAAGACGTTATAAGAACGGGTTATATTGTCTTGAAGAAGACAATATCCACATAATAATATGTCCATATCTTATATTCTAGTCAGCTAGTATTTTAATAAGCTTTATTTTATCCTCATAGACCATGGGATTTGCATTCGTAAACAACTCAAGAATCAATGGGATAACATCACTCAACTTCTTTTCCGTCCATCACTTCAACTTCTTCTCCGTCCATCACTTCAACATCACTGATGTCACTATAACAGCCTCCGGCGATAGCCCCAACACCGACGGTTTAAAGTTCGGGTCTTGTAGCAACATTAACATCTCCAACACACACATTGGTACTGGAGACGACTGTATCGCCATCCTTTCTAGAACTACCAACATGGATATCTCTAATGTCAACTGTGGTCCTGGACATGGGATCAGTGTCGGAAGCTTAGGGAAAAACAAAGAAGAAAAGAACGTTAATGGCTTAACCGTAAGAGATGTAGTCTTTAACGGCACAAGCGATGGTATTCGAATCAAGACTTGGGAATCTTCAGCTTCAAAGATCTTGGTTTCTAACTTTGTGTACGAGAATATTCAGATGATTAACGTTGGAAACCCCATCAATATCGACCAGAAGTATTGTCCTCACCCACCCTGTGAAAAGAAGGTGAGCGATCTACGCAAATATACAAACTTATATAATCATTTTCTCTTATTACAAAAAAAGAAGTTGTGTGTTCATTATTTTTTCAGGGAGAGTCACACGTTCAAATCCAAGACCTTAAGTTAAAGAACATATATGGAACATCGACAAACAAAGTGGCCGCGAAACTACAATGTAACAAGAGCTTTCCGTGCAAGAAAGTTGAGCTAACTGACATTAACCTAGAGCATAAAGGAGTCGAGGGTGGTCCGTCCACAGCCGTATGCGAGAATGTTGACGGTTCTGCGAATGGCAAGATGGTTCCTCAGCATTGTCTGAACTGATTCAATGATCCATGGGAACAATGACCATGTGTTGTACTACTATATATTTTCCTGATGTATAATGCTTCTTCTTCTTTCTTTTTTCTGCTAGAGTTTATGAAAGTTTTGGATTGGTCCAATAAGACACTTTGTTTTTATTTTTGTCATGTGGTCTGTTATGTTTTATGTTTTAGGACAATAAAATCAGATCTTATCAAACTCTTGGTCCATTGCTTTAATCAAAGGCTCATTAATCTTTATACATAGAATCTTAAATAAAGCTATTTATCAATAGTTAAGCAGATTAAATTTTTTAAAATTACAAAAAAATCTTCAACATATTGCAAATAGAATGGCACACAATCAGTCTCCTATATATTAATCCAGAATATTTTAAGAAAAAACCTTACCCTTACCCTGATGTGTAAATAAAAAGTGTATTTCACTAGACCATTCGTCTGTGGTATATCTCAAATTTCTTTTACACGTTACTTTTTGGTTAAAAAAACGAAATAAATCCTTAAAGAACGCAGCTTTCGGAATTGAACATGCAACATGAAAAACATTATTCGAACACGTACGTAACCAGTCGAGCTAAGAAGCATATAGCTTTTACATGTTGCTTTGACATTTGACCTGTTGAAAAATGAGAATATCATGTTTCGTGAGTATTAATTAGAATCATAAATCGTATGTGTTCACAAACTCACAGATAACTAGTCTTTTTTTATATCTGCTAATCTGCAACATATTTTAACATGTTTTTAGCAAAAAAAGAAAACATATTTTGACATGTCATCACTGTATAACTTTGTATATGATGATTAATTATTAGAAACATACATCATCTGTGTAACAACCTCGCATTTCATAATCTCCATTTTACATGAACAAGTTAACCATATGCAAATAATCAAAACCAAATTCGTAATTGATCATAGTTGAGCATGCTTCTTTGTCTGATACATGTATATCATACGTTCAATATTATAATAGTCTAAATCAGATAATTTGTTTGAAATATGTGTATATGTATATATTGTTAAATTAACCCAACAAAGAAACTGTATACAAATGTGGTCGGTACAAAAAAAATGTGGTCGGTAATGAAAATAGCATGCATATTATACATTTAAATTTAATATTATTATAGTTTAACTATATGGTTTGTGAGAAAACATGTATATTGTAGTTCTATTATTATTGGCGGCACATCAATCTTATGGTGTATGTTTTGTAATATTGTTAAATCAAACCGAACAGTATGACGGAGTTATAAAATACTCTAAAATTAAGATAAGACATGCCTTTTGTGCAAGAAAAACTTATATAAATAAGAAAAACACACTGGGAGAGATGGTTGATACAAAGTCATCTAACTAATGAAATCAGAAACCTGGTCTCAATACCACCACCCTACATCTTTTTTCATCAATTTTTTTTTTTCATCAAAAAGAAAAAATTATACAATAAACATTAAAAATAATAGTATTGGCAAATTAAATATGTATATGTGTTTCAATTTTTTTTAATATGCATACCATTATGTTATTTTTTATATAACCATATATATGTTAGGCTGAACATTTGTAATTGTAATTATGGACCAAAATATATTTTAAATTTACGATGAGTCTCATTGATTTGAGCTTAAAATTTTTACCACCCAGTTTATACCTATAAAACCGTAATATGGTCAACAAATGAATTTTTATTACAAAATCATGTTCAACAGTTTCTCTTAATATTTTACTTTAACATCATTGATAACCATTTTAATGGTTTTAAAACCAAAAGTTTAAAAATTGTTTTAAAAAATGAATTACTTTTGACTTAATTTTCCAAATAGTTTTTAATGGTTTCAACTGGACGACTAAATTGATACAACTTAATTTTTGCTTTAAGTCGTTAACTATATATATATATATATTATTTAATTTGAATATCTATTAAATAAAATCCAAGTTAATACAATTTTATGATCTTTTGTATCTTGTTATAACAAAACAAATTAAGCTATTGACCACAAAATTTTTAAAGTGGGATTTTCAAAATTTCTAATAATTTATAGTCATTTTAAAAAATTCAAAATTAAATATCTTTAATAATATAAAATTAGATAAAAAGAGCTAAGATACAAAAATTTGTTATTTGATAATTCATGTACCACAAACGGAGAATATTAAGGCGGACAGTTTAGCACGCAATGCCAGGAAATAATCGTATTTCGTCTTTCAAATGAATGCAAAGCCACCAGTTTTGTTGATAAAGTCTAGTTGAAACTGCTTTAAGTTAATGACAAAAAAATGGTTAGTTTAATAAAACATATAATATAAGTTGATACGTAGTTAAAAAAAATACTGTAATGTTTTCAATTAATATATATGGGGATTTTCCTTAGAATACGCTCGATAAGCTACTTATTTGACAATCCTTATTTGATTATCTTACTTGGGCAAGTGATACTATTTTCAATTCTCTTATTCTCCATCTGTTTCTAAATGATAGATGTTTTAGAATTTTCACATTTTTTAATAAAACACATTAAAACTTAGGTATAAAGTATAGTTTTTTATAGTTTTATACCTCTAATATTTATAAACCAATAAGATTTTACAAAATTCGATCAATGTTTCTGAACTTTACAATTTTTCTTTATTAATTGACAAAAATTCTATTAGAAATGTAAAAATATATCTTTTAAAAATATTTTTGTTATAGAACATCCATATTTAAGAAACGGAGGGAATATTTGTTTTTTTGTACATCAATTTTCTTGTATTCGTTTTATTCTTTTATTTTAACGCTGATTTATTATGATATTACAATTATTAGGAATATTACATAGACGATTCGACAACCGACAATACTACATGTCTTATGAAAATCTACGCTTAATTGCATCACTTGAGCTGTCATATGAAGATCCACGTCTGACCAGATTTACTTGCACCATGTTGAAGATCCTTTGTAAATCGTGTTCTCTCCGGGACTTGAAACCTGGATTTAAGATAATCTGCAATAAATTGCATAGTCTGGGAATCAAACTCCAAACTTGGATGTAAAAGTTTTAAGACCTTAACTATTATACTACAGTGCTTCCACATATTCGTTTTATTCGTGTGATCATTATGAATACTTGTCATTTATGTATTGAGTTAGTATGGTAATGTATGCAAAGATCATATTGTGTGTATCGTTATACTTAAAACGTATTTAGTAGGGAATGAATCACGAGTATTTTATTTCCTTATTTGATAATCATATCTTTTGATATATTTGCAAGGAGACTGCAAATGCGTAACTGACCTTTCAAAAGAGTTAAGATGCAACCTCTTAGGATAGTTCGGTCAAAAAATCATTAACCGAAACAATTTAGTATAACCTCTATAAATTAATAATCTATAAATTAATAACTTTTATAATTTAATAAATTTTGCCGGTCTGAAGTTGAGCCGGTGTTAAATAAAACATAAATCGATAAAATAATAAGATAATAATATTTTTAAATTTTCTGTGTAAATATATCGTCTCCTTAAAATCATAAATTAATAATCTATCTATGTATATATTTTTTATAAGTACAAGTTAGATAATATATTTTTAGTTTAATATTCACAATGAAAATTCTTTATTTTTCTTAACATTTCAATATATTTTGATAATATTTAGTAAAATTATACTGAAAACCACTTAACAATTCTATGAAACATAAAATTATACATAAAATAAGATAATAAAACAATATGGAAGTCAAATTAATAAAATTTAAATAATGTACATAAAATAAAATAAAATATTTTTTTTCTTATATAAATAAAAATAGAAAAAATAGAAAAAACTAAATAACGAAACTTTTGTAAATTAATATTTCTATTAATTAATAAAATTTCAAAGTCTCAACATTATTAATTTATAGAGGTTTTACTATACTAGTTAATACGTAATTTGCCTTTCACCAATTTAAATGAGAGCAATTTAAGATTCTGTTTTAAATGAGAGCAAAGACAAATCAGAAAACCACGTACATTATTCCATAACAATAAATAATCAATTAAGAAAAAACAATAAATAATCAACCAAAAGCAGTACAAAAGAAACAGCCCAATTTTAGCCGATGATTACTAATTATTAGTTAGTAACAAGAATCAAGTTCTTTATTTTAGAACTAGATGTATTCTAACAGTTCACCGAAACATATTACTCTATATAAGCAGATACAATAGACAAACACTTCTCATTCTGTCTTAAAGGCATTTTTTATAACACAAAACCCTTACTTTATATATATATACCCTGCAAAACAAGAAGATGACTTTCATTGCTTCTGCGTTTATAAAGACTTTGTGTTTGTTTCTCCTGTTCGTCACCGCCGTTGCAAGTCGGCCGACCAACAGGCCAAAGGTTTTTAACGTCCAACGTTACGGTGCCAAAGCTGACGGAAAAACTGATAACGCCAAGGTAAGTGTACATAACCAATATAAAAACAGTAAAATAAACATTTTTCTGACTTTTTGTTTAACTTGTCCAAATTAGGCGTTCACAAGCATATGGAACAGCGCATGCACAAGGAAAAGTGGTAATAGTAAAATCTACGTACCCAAAGGAACATTTTATCTCGGTGGTGTAGAGTTCGTAGGACCATGCGCGAATCAGATTGAATTTGTTATCGATGGAACTTTGTTGGCTCCTGCAAACCCTAGGGACATTAAGCAGGACATATGGATTAACTTCAGGTATATTAACAATCTTATGATCTCCGGTGCCGGTACACTCGACGGCCAAGGGAAAGAGTCTTGGCCCCTAAATGACTGTCACAAAAACCCCAATTGTCCTAAGTTAGCCATGGTACCACTTCTTAATCATCTTACATATTGCTTTATTATATGATTTTACAATGAAAATTATGTAATTCAGTTATTTTCTATTACACAGTGAATTTTGTAGATTTAATTATTTAGATATAAAACCTTATGAAAGTGAATATCATTTTGAAGATGGTAATATCCGCATAACTATATTTTAGAATAGCCCGGTGGTAAAGTATTTCAATACGGGGTCTCCACTAAAAATCAGACTTTAAGTTATTGATTATGTTACAATATTTTTAAAGAGTTGCAGTACCTAAAACCCAGTAGAATATAAAATATCTCAAAAATTCTTATTTGAAAAACTATTGTTTCCCTTTTCTGTTTTTATTTCTTTTGTTTTAAATCTTTAGATATCTAAAGAGTGCTTTGTTACTCAAGTCACCAAATGTCTTACTAAACTTTATTATTATCATAGACCATGGGATTTGCATTCGTGAACAACTCAAGAATCAGTGGGATAACATCACTCAACAGCAAAATGGGACACTTCAACTTCTTCTCTGTCCATCACTTCAACATCACCGACGTCACTATAACAGCTCCCGGCGATAGCCCCAACACCGACGGGTTAAAGTTTGGGTTTTGTAGCAACGTTAACATCTCCAACACACATATTGGTACCGGAGACGACTGTATCGCGATTCTTTCCGGAACAAGTAACATGGATATCTCTGATGTCAATTGTGGTCCCGGACATGGGATCAGCGTTGGAAGCTTAGGGAAGAACAAAGAAGAGAAGGATGTTAATGGCTTAACCGTAAGAGACATAGTCTTTAACGGCACAAGCGATGGTATTCGAATCAAGACTTGGGAATCTTCAGCTTCCAAGATCTTGGTTTCTAACTTTGTGTACGAGAATATTCAGATGATTAATGTCGGAAACCCTATCAACATCGACCAGAAGTATTGTCCCCACCCACCCTGTGAAAAGAAGGTGAACCCTCTCAGCAAGATACAATTATATAATTCTTGTCTCTAATTACTACAACAAAAGAAAAACTAAAGTTGTGTTTTGTTTTTTTTTCAGGGAGAGTCACATGTTCAAATCCAAGACCTTAAGTTAAAGAACATATATGGAACATCAACAAACAAAGTGGCGGTGAATCTACAATGTAGCAAGAGCTTTCCGTGCAAGAATGTTGAGCTAACTGACATTAACCTAGAGCATAAGGGAGTCGAGGGTGGTCCTTCCACTGCAGTATGCGAGAATGTTGATGGTTCTGCACGTGGCAAGATGGTTCCTCAACATTGTCTAAACTGATTCAACGACCTATGGGAACACTGACCGTGTGTAGTACTATTTTATATTTTCTTATATTTTTATATAATTTATACGTGCTGTGTTGCTTCTTCTTTTTTTTTTTTTGCTTCTTCTTTTTCTTTTTTTTTTCTGCTAGTTTATAAAAGTTTTTGATTGGTGCAATAAAGAAGTGAATACACTTTTGTGTTTTTTTTTATCTGTAGTATATTTTTTGTTATATAGAACAAAAAAGTGTACAATCTTATTTTATTAATAATCATATACCTAATTAACGAATATGTAAGAACTATAAGATCATATTTTGTAACAGGTTTAAATGTTTTTGAAGAAATTTGGCTATACTGATGTGATGTATTATATCAATTTCTATGTATTTTTTTATAAACAATGTTATTAAATATATAAGTAAAACATTTAGACAAAAATAGCAACCCTGTCTAAGTTTTCATGAAATAGTATCTTAAAAGAAATAAAACAAAATATGTTATAAAAAATAAATAAAACATCTTATATATAATACAACAATCTAGTTTCCCAGCTACACCAAGTGTGTAATCTGGTGCAAAACATCTGAAGTATCAAAATATGCCAGCAGCATCACCAATTATATGATACATGTATGAACTAAATAATTATATGGGGTAAACTACATAAGTGGTTTTAATTGATTTTATGAATTATTAATGGGGTCAATTGGTAATTACCAAAAACTCAAAAAAAAATTGGACAAAAAGATAAACTCAATAAAAAACCTGAAAACCCGACCCTAAGTACGAACCCCAGCGAACATAAAGAACATGACTTTAACACAAATCGATCCGGAGATTTTGTAACACGGAAAAACATAAAGAGATGGAGATACTAATAGAAAGCGATAGATATTACGAACCCTATCAACATCACTTAGTCTTCTTGTTCGTAGAGACAGAGAGACTGAGAGAAAGAAAATGATAACAGAGAACACCTTCAAGAAGATGTTATTCTCAGTACTCGAATCAGGTATGACTAATGTAACAATTCAAGAATATCACACTGTAACAAGGAACAGACCACAGAAGCTACCTTTGTCTCCTGCGGCTCTTTCACCAATGGCTCCATTCCACACGTTCATGCCGTCGATGTTTTTCTCCTTATTCTTAAGAGACACCCTAAAACTGTCGTCATCTCATTTTCGGGTAAATCATGTTCGTAGACTTAGTCTGGGTCAGGTTTTACGTTTTTAATTGAGTTTTTGTTAATTACCGATTGACCCCATTAATAAGTCACAAAATCAATTAAAACCATTTATGTAGTTTACACCATATAGTTATTTAGTTCATACATGTAGTATGTATTATCATATGGTTGGTGATTCTGTTGACATATTTTGATACTTCAGATGTTTCGCACCATATTACTTTTTTTTTTGACAAGAGCATACTTGGTGCACCATATTACACCATACTTGGTGTAGCTGAGAAACTTTTTTCCTAGATATTAAACTAAGAAGTATTTTAAAATTTAGAACACCATGATGTGTATTTTTCAGGTTGTCTTCTAACAACAACATGCTGCACTTTTGTTTCTGTATTTTTTTCTCTGTTACACTGATCATGATATGTGTAACCATGTATCTTTCCTTTGATACAAAGACTTTCAATGCTTGTGTGGTTTGATAGTTTTAGACTTATAGTGGCCATTGTGACTAATGACTATCTTTTTTTTTTAAAACTGTCATGTGGAGCAGCTTTGTGACACGTAATTGGTTGTGAACTTGTGAAGTAAGAGTCTTTTTAGCCGTTTCCATTCACCTGATTTATCCTTGAACATAGAAGAGAGTTTCTCTACCACACTGTGGAACGTCATGTAGTGCACTCTTGCCAGAAAATTTTAGAGGTATCTCACTCATTAATTACAGTATGCGATGTTACTGCGTTCGAGTAGAAAGGCTTTTTAATTTTCTGCTGTACTCAAAGTGTAGCCATTTTATGTATGGTGTGCTAGTAAACGTTGAAAGGATTTTTAAAATCTACCATTTTCAGGATATGATGTTTGCACTTCTCTAGGGCATACCCCAAGCTTAAAAGTTGTTGTTATTGGTACGTTTGTGTGAAAACAGAAACTATTGTACTAGGCTGGGAGCCTGGGACGAAGCTCTTAAGATTGTTTTCTCCCAACTTCGATACACAACAATAGTGTGGAAATCTTGTCTTATAGATTTTATTTTTGTTTTTGTTTCGAATGCTTTAGATAAAGAGGATCCTGGCAAAGGCGTCATTGTTGAGATGCCAGGTGGAAGTAGTAACCAGAATTGCTCAACTCTCAGTTTCGGTTATCTGTCAGAAAAATAAAGTTAATGAAAGGATTTGTATATCGCACGTTTTACTTGAGTTTATTAAGTGAGATTGATTTTAGCAGTTTCTAGTACTTAAACCTCATCCACACCTTTTTTTTCCACTCTGGAGATATCTGGTCCCTGTAATTTTGTAAGTGTCCAGTAACTCATCTATTTGCTCTTTTTCCTATTACCTTTCGTTTTTTTTGTGCAACTTCCTATTACCTTTCGAAGTACCATTTCTTATAAGAAGTTTTATGCTATGTTACTGCATTATACTCTGGCAATCTTGAGTATTATTAGCATCTCAATTTCTTTTTTTCTCTAAGAAGTACGGACGCTGGCTAGTTATGGAACTGCCATTTTTATTTTATTGTTGTGGCCATTGGAAGGACTTGTGAAATAAGTAAGAGACCATTCAAATCTTAATATGCATTGTCAGTGACAGTGAATTGCAGAGTTTGTAGATGTACGTCAAAACAAATATTATTGAACTAACGGCAGAACAAGTAGTAAAGACCTTGATATCTGTTTGGCATATCCTTGTCTTAACTTTTCACACTAGAGTTTGTTTAATTACTTTACTGAATATATGATCTTGTTCCTCTCAATGATTCGTCTTAAATTAAAGGATATTGTTTCACTGGTTCACTGGCAGGCTACTGAGCGACGACATCCTTATGGTTGTGCAGTAGCTATATCCGGCTACGGTAGTGGATGGAGCTGGTGACTAATCACGTGTGCACATCATTTTCTATTGGAATATGTTTAGATGTCGTATGAATTTGATGTAAATTGATGAACAGTCACATCAGTCTCTTCGGCACAATTATTCGGATTTGCATTGACTCTTTCAACCAATTATTATGCCCTTTCTCTTTGCCATTACATGACTCCCAAGTTATAAAAAGGTGTCTCTCCTTTTTACATTGTCCTGTTATTGATCTTTTAAGAAAGGAAAGAATCTTGTTGATCATTTGATAGAAACAATGTGAGCCTTGTGGCACTTGCAACGATTTACTGCATCTGGCTTGAAAGAAACAAGAGGCTCCATGACAACATTTCCACCCCTTCTCGAGCTGTCTTCAAGCAATTGGATCGCTTTATCAGGGACGCCATTCTGTCAAAGAGGAATCAGAGGCAGTATGGTACTCTGATGCAGGAGTGGCTTCGCTATGAGTGAGCTGCAACGGGTTCTCTTATTCACCAGCTTAACATTTTAGGCTTTACCTTATTTTATTTTTTTGCCAAGGTCAATCCTAATCCGATCTAAATCTTTTGTAAAAAGTTACAAACTCTTTCCTATTAAATGGTACTCCCTCTGTTCCTAAAAGATTGTTGTTTTAGGATTTTCACACTTTTTAATAAAACACATTAAAACTTAGTTATAAATACATAGTTTTCTGTAATTTTATGTTTTCTATATTTTTAAACCAATAAAATTTTATAAAATGCAATCAATGTTTTTGAACTTCACAATTATTCATTATTAGTTGACAAAATTTGCATTGGAAATATAAAACAACTATCTTTTAAAAACAAAAATTTTCTCTAGAACTATCATCTTTTAGGAACGGAGGGAGTAATTCATATATTGCAAAAAGAAACAATGTGAGCCATTAGTGATCTGCGGCCTTTGCTCTTTAGAGATTTCTGTCCCTGCCTCTTGATGCGGATTTTGAAGTTATATTAACCTCTGTGTTGATGTTTTAGACGCATGTTCTTTCTAAGATGTTATTTTCTCGCATTCTATATTTAAAGCTTGTTGGTAAAAAACGTGCGCAAACTTCGATATACAAAAAGCAGTGTAGCCCACTAATGGCGGAGCAGATGGAGAATCCAACGAGCTAGTCGGATTGTGTACATTGGTGCATCCGTGCATGTCCTTCAAGATACTCGGTAAGCAAGAAAACATTCTCTGGTCGAGTAAATTGTTGAAGATAATCATGAAGTTAACTTAGAAGACAAGTAATACTAATCCTAATAGAGATATGATTAGAAAGAGTAATTTCCTAAGAGTTTAGGAAATTTAGATATCTATATAAAGAGTTGCAAGAGTGTTGCATACCTTTAAGAGTTTTAGAATTTGTGAGTTGTGAGCTTAAGGTTTTTGAGTATTTCCTTAAGAGAGATTAATAAAGAGAGTTCTTTATAAAGTTTGCGCTTAACCTAAAACAAGATTTGGTATCAGAGCTTAGGTTAAATCACGAGCAATGGGAGACGTTAAAGATATTATACCAGCTATAAACAAAGCTGCAGAAGGAGGAACTGCTATGATAAGATGTCCGATGTTGAATGCTACGAACTATACGGTTTGGGCGATGAAGATGAGAGTTATGCTTGAGCTTCACAAGGCGTGGGAGGCCATTGAAGCTGAAACAGATGATGCACAGAAAAACACCGTCGCAAAAGCTTTGTTGTTCACAGCAATTCCGGAAGGATTACTTCTTCAAGTGGGAAGTGCAGGATCTGCAAAGAAGATTTGGGATGCAATTAAAATCCGACATGTTGGGGCTGATAGGGTAAGAGAGGCAAGATTACAAACCTTGCAAACTGAGTTTGATCGACTAAGTATGAAGAAGAAGAAACAGAGGAAAGTACAGAGCAAGTGCAGTTAAGGAAGTCGACAAGAACAATCAAAAGTCCGAGCTACCTAAGTGACTATGTCCTAGTGGGAGAGGAAGAGGGAGAGAGACTTCTCCTGCTCATAAATGAAGAACCATGTGATTTTTCTGAAGCTATAAAAGAGAAGGTATGGAGAAAAGCTTGTGATGATGAGATCAAGAGCATAATTAAAAACAATACGTGGGAGTTAACAGACCTACCCGAGGGAGCTAAAGCAATAGGACTCAAGTGGGTTTTCAAAATCAAACGCAATTCTGACGGTAGCATCAACAGGCACAAATCCAGATTAGTGGCAAAGGGATATATTCAGAGACATGGTGTAGACTTTGAAGAGGTGTTTGCACCTGTAGCTCGCATTGAGACAGTAAGATTCATTATTGGTCTTGCAGCATCAAAAGGATGGGAGATACATCACTTAGATGTTAAAACCGCTTTCCTCCATGGAGAATTAAAAGAAGACGTCTACGTTAAGCAACCAGAAGGGTTCGTGATCGAGGGAAGTGAGCACAAGGTTTACAAGTTAAAGAAAGCGTTGTACGGTCTAAGGCAAGCTCCCAGAGCATGGAATGAGAAGCTGAACAATGTACTCGAGAAACTGAAGTTCATAAAGTGCTCCAAGGAAGCATCACTATACCACAAGCGACGACAAGGAGATCTCTTGCTAGTAGCCGTATATGTTGATGATCTCCTAGTAACAGGTTCTGATCGCGACATGATCTTTGAGTTTAAAGAGGAGATGGCGAAGATATTTGAGATGAGTGATCTCGGATTGTTAACTTATTACTTGGGAATTGAAGTACTACAACACGAAGGCGGAATCACACTTAAACAGGAGAGATATGCTAACAGAATACTTCAAGAGACAGGAATGGATGAGTGCAATGCTGTGCACATACCGATGGAGGCTGGCCTCGTATTATCAAAATCACAGGAGCAGGACAACGTTGATGAAACAGAGTTTCGGAAGAACATAGGCTGCCTGCGATATTTATTGCACACACGGCCTGATCTTGCATTCAGCGTTGGGATACTTAGTCGATATATGCACCAACCAAAGACATCTCATGCTGCTGCATTAAAAGCCATCATTCGGTATCTCAAAGGAACAACGAGTTATGGTCTAACTTACAGACGAACAAGTGAGATGGAACTGGTAGGATATTGTGATAGTAGTCATAATATTGATGAGGATGATGGAAGAAGTACTACAGGACATATTTTCTACTTGAATAATTGTCCTATTACATGGTGTTCTCAAAAGCAAGAAACAGTGGCACTATCCTCCTGTGAAGCTGAGTTTATGGCAGCAACAGAGGCAGCTAAACAAGCAATCTGGCTTCAAGAGTTACTTGGAGAAATCATGGAGACAACATACGATCAGGTAAAGGTTTACATTGATAATAAATCTGCCATAGCACTTACTAGAAATCCAGTATTCCATGGGAGAAGCAAGCATATACACAAGCGTTATCACTTCATACGAGAGTGTGTAGAGAATGGGCAGATCGACGTTCAGCATATTCCAGGAGTGGATCAAAAGGCTGACATTTTGACTAAGGCACTTGGGAGAACTAAATTCAAAGAGATGAGGGATTTAGTTGGAGTTCAAGATATGGCTAACTTCAAGATTAAGGGGGAAAATGTTGAAGATAATCATGAAGTTAACTTAGAAGACAAGTAATACTAATCCTAATAGAGATATGATTAGAAAGAGTAATTTCCTAAGAGTTTAGGAAATTTAGATATCTATATAAAGAGTTGCAAGAGTGTTGCATACCTTTAAGAATTTTAGAATTTGTGAGTTGTGAGGTTAAGGTTTTTGAGTATTTCCTTAAGAGAGATTAATAAAGAGAGTTCTTTATAAAGTTTGTGCTTAACCTAAAACAAGATAAATGACCCCGTTTTAATCATGTTTTGAGCGTGGAAAGATAGGCCTTGCCAAGAAATGTGATTTATATTGCCTCGCTGATATAAAAACATAATTAAAGAGTTTAGACTAAATCTAAGATGAAAAACGGCCTCCTACATATGCAGCTATAAAAAAGAAGTGGTCGCTAGTGTAATCTATCTTCAGAAAGTTATGAAATTCATTACTTAGAAGTTAGAATGGATAAGCAAAACGGTTCTACATTACATCACTCTTGCACTCACTGAAATGTTTCTTAGGCTAAATTAAATTTCATTAGAAGCTAATATAGTAGATTGAAAATGTTTATTCTCATCAACTTTAGGAGATGGGAGTATTCTTCATGCTATATGATGGTGAGTCTGGTTTGTCTTTTTTTCAGACACTCTGGATATTGTCTATATCAGAAATGACAAAAGATATATATATATATATAGCTACATGTTTTTTAATTAATATTTGTTTTCAAATAGCCCACCTGTGAACTACCGTTGCTTTTTGAAGGAAATTATTTATATCACAGCTATGTACGTTATCACAATCTTTTATGCATGTTTGTATAGAATGGAATACAAGGAAAATAGTTAAATAATAGAACTTTTTATATGCAACATGTCACATTGGAATATAGAAACACCAAAGAGCGTATCTCTCTTTGGACTTGTCAGAATTTTATGTTCACATGGAAATGAATATTTATTAGATTTTGTAAAATAACACATATTAAACCTTATGGATTTATAATTTAATAAAAATATTAGTCAAAAATGTTAAATAGGGCAGCAAATAAAAGAAAAGACAGATAAAAATAAGAAAGGTGGGGAGATTTAAATGTCATTTACAAAAAAGGGAAAACATTAATAGTAGCCTCCTTGCCAACTTGCATCTCAACTTGCAATTCTTTCTTCTTTCTTTACATGAAAATGTTTACTTATATTTCGTAGTTATGATAATACAACTAATAATCAGATCTAAACAAATCAAATTGTTTCTTTATTAATATGTAGTGTTTATTTATGGAATATTTTTCTTTGCAACTTGCATGCTTTATTTCTTTCTATAACAAGTTGGATTTATTACACCCCCCCCCCCCCACTTGCGTTTTACGTACGATCATATACATTTCTATATGTATAGTATATCTATTCAATGTTGAATTTGGTTTCACAAGTCTCGAAATTTTGCTCTTGGAAACTTTGAAAGAAAGAGGTCGTTTCATCATGCTCAACGGGCTCTTTATTTCAGAAAACGAAATAATATCTAATTTCAGATTTTGTATTTTACATTCTATGCATGATATATATACTTAAGGATAAGGAAATCTGGAAAAGCTAAGTGTTGGCATTTGAATTATTGTAACGGTTCACACATCCCAAAAATCAAATAGACTTGATGAATTTATCACTTTGGCAGTAACAGTACACTATTGTAGGGTCTTTTTTTCCAACAAAAACAATTATTAATGGAAAGTTTGTTAATGAAATGACATAATTTGAAAATTTGTAGTTTCGGAATAAGGAAGATAATTCTAGTGCTGTAATCTCCTTTTCAGTCTGCCAAGTTTCAGGTTTACCTGTTTCCATATATCTTGGCCTAGCACTATATATATCATTATTTACATAAATATACCATGCATTATCGTTTTTTTCCGAAAAATACAATAACTATTGAAGAATTGAAATTACAGGCGGATTGGATCGAGTTTATGGTCAAGGATCGAACGTTTCGATTACGTGACAATGATAGATTCCAAGTACAATTATATTGTTTGTACATATTAGGAGAAAGAAAATGATATATAGTTACAAATTTATACTTGTATCTCTCTTAATATACAGGAGCAGCGAATCATATGAACAGCACATGGGTTTTATGATTGCCCTGAAATGCTCAGATCTCTTCATATAGTATGGATATCAGTGATTATGTATATTTCAATGACTACATCTTAATCAAAATGGCGGTGATACATTATTACATACCGCAAAAAGAGATTATATAGTCTCAGAGTTATCGAACTACTCATTAGGTGATTCATAATACGGTTTCACTATTAACCAAAGATCATACATATGCAACGCAACTGGGCACGAGGATTAATATGATGGAAAGAACCTGAACAAACAATGTTTGGTTTATTTTAAAGCTACGAGAGATTTATATATACAAAAGAGTTCAAGAAGATATGATCTTAAAGGTAAACTAAAGTATCGTCGAAACGAACATTTAACAACCCTTAAAACCCTAACTTCGAAAAAACAAAATCATCTCTTTTTTTGTAGTTTAGATTTTTTTTATAAAAAGAAGAATTGATAAATAAATATATTAAAAATGTAATTATGAGAATTTTTGTGGGTTCTCGGCGAGTTTTGCCAGCGATTGCAAGTTGCAACGTACGATGGTATCGGCGAAGCTACAAGCCTCTTCCTTATCGTTACCCGCTGGTACGTCAACGACGTATGACTCAACGACACGCGTCTTCTTGCTATCGTCCGTAGACTCGTGCACCGTCGTCACCGATCTGTAGTTCTGAAGCCTGTGGTCCCCACCCACGACGCTAAAACTCATAACGCGGCGATCCTCGTCCATGATCTCAAGTCTCTCTAAGCTAAATGTTGCGGGGAGACCAGAGACGACTCGGACCTCCCTCACGGAACCAACCTCTTGACCGTCTCCGACTGCCACGTGGCAGCTTCTAACGAAGTGTTTGTACGCTTGGGGGTGTTCGAAGCGGCTAAGTATAGACCACACGGCGGAAGACGGAGCGTCCACGTCCTGCACCACGACGGAGAAGCACTGGGAGGGACCCACCACGTGCGTGTGGGAAAGCTCCACGTGATCCGGCACATCTGCCATCCCACGCGCGAGGCTCACTTTCTGTAGCTGTTTGTGGTGGTGGTGGTGATGATAGGTGCTGACGGTGGCGTTGGCTGCTTCTACGGCGGTGGAATATGAATATCTCTGAAACTCTATTGACGTTGGCATTTTTATATCGATGTATGTAAAAAAGCAAACTCCTCTCTCTGTCTCTTTCTTTTATTATTCTCTGGCTCTCTTTTTCCAAAGAAGAGAGAAACGGTTTGCTTCGTGAATTCCTTTGAGATGATGTAATAAGATGTTGTGATATATATAAGGAGGGTGTAAATATATAAAAAATGCAAGTATATGTGGACAATAGATCGATAGAGAAAGAGAGAGAAAGTATGACTTTATGTTAGAGAGGGAGAGAAGTCAGTTTTTGTGGGTTCGTCGGCTGTCCACTTGGGATTTGTTTCGAAGTTTGTATTCTGGACGAAGAAATTCTCACTTTGTATCAAGGACCGGCCCGGTTACCCAGGAAACTTTACGGATAGGTTATTGATAAACCATACCATAAGAGCAGCATGCCCATTAGCAAACCCGTGGGGGCTCGATTCCAAAAATCACTTTTTCATTAGTTTCTTTTTTCCATTTGTTTTTTCCATGAAATAATTAATAAACGGATCGGTCGTAGGCCACCGCTACGTGTCATGGAACCCGGAACATTAGTTGAAGTGCCCTTTACCAACGACCATTTGGGACTTAGGTTCACCAAAATCACATTATTATATATATATGTATATATATATTTTTTTGGAATTGTGTGAACTCCCTTTCTAAACCTCTAATGTGGATGTTCTTATCCACTTAGGACGAAGTTCGTAAGAGAATATAAAAATCTATTTCTTAGTTTTTTACTAAAAAGTTAAGAAACTGTTTCACAATAATGATGATGTTCTTAAAAAATATAATGATGCTCTTACCAAGTAAAAACAACCAAGTAAATGCCCCATAGAATTATATTTTGTTCCAAATGAGATATTAGAAAAAAAATATAATGTATAATGTAATGATACTATAACCTCTAATGTTCTGTTTTTACTTGGTTGTTTGATGAGTATATTAGTATTTGTTATCAGTATCACAAGGAATGCTCCATTGAATTATAATTTGTTCCAAATGAGATATTTTTTCTAAAATCTGAAGAAGAAAAAAACTAAAAGCTCAAAAATCCAATCCAAACCAAACAGAACCAAATAACCAGCACATCCCTACCAAGAAAAACTCATAATAAAAGGGGTGTTAATCAAAGATACATTAATGATGTAGCCGAAGCTTATATGATAAAACTAGAGATTCGTTGATTTTGAGAATACCCGGAAAACTATGATAATCACAAAGATCTTATTTAGTCTAAGAATGCGTAAGATCAATGTCTTCATAAATTCATTGAGATCACCAATGATCTACCGAAAATAAAGAACAAAAAATAAACTCTTAACTTTATTAATCAAATCATAAACTGAATACAAACTTAACCTTATACAGCTATATACAATCAAACCAAAAACCCCTATAATAACAAACATAATTATCTAAAATAATTAGTAAAATCAAATAATAAATATTTAGAAATATCCTAAATATTATCTGCATCAATTTATAATGACTGTTAAAATTTTAAATTATATAATTATTAGGTAATAAATATTCTAACATTCTTATAAAATCAAGTGTTATTCGTTTGATAATTCTTTAATTAATGACATATTCAATCTATTGTTCTCTATAATTTCATCAAAATTTAATATTATTAGGACTTGAATTCTTAAAAAAATGTATCTTAATGTGAATATTATTATATAATGAAATATTTTGGGGTAGGTTACAATAAATCAGCCTAAAATTCGTATGATACTTTTTACATACTTTTTTATGTATTCTTACTTTTTTTTGCTAAATATTCATATGAAATATATATATATATATACAAATATTATTTCCTCTTGTATATACGAACACACGTCGGTCTAATAAATAAATAACATGTATATTTATCGTCTAAAATTCAAAATGTTATTATTTGGGGGGAAGTTTCAATTATACCACAAGTTTGATATAAATTAGAGGATCACGTAAAAAGAGTTAGATCATCTCCAATTTAAAACTCAAATTTTCTCCAAAATAGAATAAAATAAAATATGAAGTAAGAAAAATAAGTAGGATTGGAGTTACCCTTATTAATCACTTACATTGACGCAAGAAAGGAAAAAAGGAAAAGACATTTCCTACCAAAATAATGATCTGTTAGAAATATGATTATATCAGCCCTACGGGCGGGTGAATAAATGAACGAACAATCGAATAGCAATATATGATATTTCAAAATTTTAATTGCAATCTGATAGTTTTAATTTATTTTCAGTAAAAGAATAATATAAGCTTTTATTTTAATTACCATCTCGCTTATTGATATTCTATTTTTTTACTGTATGCTTATGTTTATCTTCTTTCGTAGTTCCGATTTTGTAATGCATAAGGTTTGTTAAAGTGTAATCTTTTTTTTGTATATATGCCTGTGAGAACTTATTTCATGTTCATATATTGAAAATCTGTTTATTTTATTTACATGTTTTTTTTTATCAACATTTACATGTTCTTTTATATATTTTGTAATGATCTTTATGATTTATTGTCTTTGATATCAAGATGTGCTCTAAAATACTACCTACATTATTTTTATTCTGCTACCATGGGTTTATAATTATTATTATTATTATTGTTGCTGTTGTTGTTGTTGTTGTTGTTGTTGTTGTTATTATTATTATTATTATTATTATTATTATTATTATTATTATTATTATTATTATTATTATTATTATTATTATTATTATTATTATTATTATTATTATTACTATTATTACTATTATTATTATTATCTATAGTTCCACAATAATAATAATAATAAGAATAAGAATAAGAATAATAATAATAATAATAATAATAATAGTAATAATAATAATAATCATCATAATAAAAATAATACTAATAATAATAATAATAATAATAATAATAATTTACAGAAATTTAAACATGGGATTACTGATCAACATTCATCATGAACCAATTAGAATGTAGGGTTAAGAAAAGACGTATCCCAAAGAATTTGAGGCACTTCACAAAGGAATAATATTCAGTATTACTACTAAACAATAATTTGAGCCACTATCTTAGATTCTGTATGAGGTTGAAGACGAAATGAGTGTCTTAAGAATTCCTTGTTGTGAGAAGATCACATATCACAAAAGCTTGCATCCATGCTTACGTCTTAATTTTGAAGTGGCTGTTGAAGCTTGCTTTAAAATAAGAGTTTCCTTTCGTGTTTTGCCGTGCTAGCATCTTCGATGTTTGAGGATTGATATCCAAAAAAATGATTTACTGCAATTTATACATAACATCTCATGAATTGCTGTCATTACTCTGAAAACCAACAAAAAATCTGAAACGCACGAACTGTTAAAGCTCACTCATAGTTTCTGTGTATCTAATCGAGAAGATCTTTCGTTGCTGTATTTTAAAAATATATAGAAAATATCTACAATACGTAATTGTGAAGAGTAATAACGTCTTGAAGGGTCTAATCGATGATATTTTTTAAGGAGATTTCTTACAGCTTTCCCCAAGCCTCGACAATGGCTTTAACTTTAGCAACAACTACTCTTCGCAAACCCAGTCCTCTACACACAACATAAATCGATCATCACTGCCTAGTGCCTCTGTATGACTGTATCTCCACCTCTCTTTAATCCACTTCGCCACCACGTCAACTGCCGCGATTTCATCTACTTGTTGGTTGCATTAAGGCTTCTTCTAAGTCCATGTATATATCTATATGACAACATACCTGGATCCTAACTTGCTGACCCAAAAAAACATTGCTGACCCAAAAAAACATTGCTGACCCCGCATATTGAAGAACTCTCTTTGAATTTTATTTTCCATGTCTGGAACCGAAAGTGAATCCGGATAGAAGCTTTAACATTACTACGCATATATTTGCAGAATGCATTCTAGATCTTTATCATATACTCGTAGCCTCTTCTTCCATGTTGGCAAATTGGATAACCTTTGTGGCTTAAGCTCCTACACCAGCCTCAACGTCACATCTTCTGCATTCTGTATCAACTCTTATGTGTTTCTTTAACTCTACAAGCATCTTCATGTATAAGCCTCATCTCCATTCTCAAACCTTTTTATCACTGCTTCTTCAATTAGAGCGCCGGTAAGATTTCAGTTAATCATCTAGGGAATCGCCTCAGTTTGACACCTCCCCCTTGCAAGCCTCATGGTATCCACTACTTGCCAGAAACCTTCATGTTCCATGTGTATCCTGGAACACGTAATTTTATCAGCTGGTTAATAAACAATTTCATTGGTTTTTTTGTGAGTTTCAAATAACCAAAGGCGTCATGCTATCATATTCGTTGACAACATTCGTGAACTTTTCAATATCTTCCTAATCAATGGCCCATCAATGTTATGTTCATTCATGTAAATATATATGTGCAACCAGAATGAGTTTTTTTTCATGAAAGCTAACTAACATAGACAGCTAGTTTACCCTGTCGCCAAAAACTTGCCTTCTCGTGTCTCTGAAAAAGTTGGATCCAAATCCTACACAAAAGCAACATGAAAATGATAATGCCCCCAAGATTTCTCCAACAAAATGTTATAGTATGGAAATAATTAATATTTGCATAAACCATGACCTGGTTTGAGCAGAACAAAAGAAGCAAAACGAGCTCTCTTCTCTAGTTAGGTATCATTTTGCACTGCTCAGAACTCATAAGAAGTAGTTGCTTCTTTGTTTTGATAGAATCATCCAAAGATTGAAGCAAAGTTTATGAATAAACCCTCAAAATATTTTCTTGTGCAACTCCAAAAGTTCTAGAAAACGATGCCTCTAGGTCAGCTAGTGTCTTTGCTCATAAGAGAAAGTGAAAAAAGATCAGTGTCGCGCAATTGTTGTTAAAATTTTAGCTTCTCCTTACTGTTACATGTCGCAGATTCTGCGTTTGGAGCTGCGTTTCCAAACTCATGATCCTGTTTGTTTTTTTTAGCTTTCTCCTATCCTAAGATTACTGATTGTTCGATCTATGAATCGGATTCGAGATTACTGTTGTATGTTGTAGATTCGGATCTTGAAGCTTCAGCTTCTCAAACTCCCGGTTGATTTTGAGTTTCGTAAATTATTCTTAGATATTTTGTTTTGAGGAATATGATAGAGACACTACGACCACCGTCTTTTTGGTATGCATCCTTTGTACCAGATTGTTCTAGTCCATTGTTTGACACTACTAGTTATTCACACGTTTGCTTTGTAGAGAAAGTGGAGAGAGGACAGCCATCGATGCACCAGTACCATCTTCAGCCCTCTCACTAAAAGAGATAGTTTTCACTGCACAGTGATTAAACCTGGAGGAGATTTGATTTGTGAGAGGTGAGTAGTTAGCTTGGAGCAGTTATTGTACATCAGTTAAAATAAAATCTTGAATGGCTAATAAAATATAGGTTATCTATATATAATAGCAAACCTTCAGTGATGTCAGCATTTTTTTATAGGAAAATAAAACTGAAATCGCACGGTGGAGATTGTTGTTGTTATTCAGTCTAATGGATGAAATTTTAGATTCATTTAGGCGTTGGACGTCATCAATACTAATGCAAATGGACGCAAACAGCATCTCTTCGTTTCCTTTTTCTGAATCGTCACCTCTTGAAAGGCATAACTTTAGAATAAATCTAACAAATTTATATCGTTTCTTTATCTCATTAAATCATCATCGTGCTTAGTTTCCATTCAGATCATTTCTTCGAATTTTCTTATCGCTGTGTGAATTTTTTGATTATCCGTTTCACTACCGCCAATAAACCTAATTGAGTCTTTGTTCCTGCCGTTGATCTGCATATAATTAAAGTGCCCTGGATTTTTCTCTTATTCTCTTTTTTTTTTTTTGATAGCTGCCACTCTTTTTGTGTCTCCTTTACCCACTGATTATTTAATTTCTTGTTTGTGCGGAGTTTCTCAATCGCAGAGAACATATCTCCTTTCTCAAAAACTCATTGATCTCTTCTGGTAACGTTTTCGATGCATAAAATCAGAGTAAGTTTATCTATAGGATCCATGTTTCAAAACGACTTATTTGTTTCGATGTATCTCCAAATAAAAATGCACTTTTTAGACTGAATAGTGGATAGAAGTAATATTTACAACTCCTAAAATTGTTTCATTTACCAAACGTTTCCAATTGAAGAGTTGTGATTTTGTGTTCATATGAATCTCCGAAGCTGATTGTCTTCGTTGTCTTTTTAATTTCCTGAATCAGTTTTCTCCGTAAGGTAACTTTTACTAAATTTATTGGTAGTCCATGTTAGATAGACATGTCTTTTAACTGATTGCATAGATTGTTGATATGCTTTTGTCGAACGAGAATAAATAGATTGTAGATTTTGGTTTGTGTCTTATTACTCTAAATGCAAAACACAGTGGTTGTTTCTATGCAAAAAGAAAAAAAAAACTCTTCAAATGTTCATTTTGTTTTCTGTTTGCAGCCGGACAAGAGGAGTAGACACATATCGAGGTGTATCCTTCTCACCGAACAGTTACGGTTACGACTCTTTGGGACCAGTTCAATCGGGTAAGCTACTCTTTCTTTTCGTATCATCTGTATATGCAAGAAAATCGGTCACAGTGAAATTTAGGAGAACTTTGTTCTGGTGTATTGGATACTTTCTCAAATTTCCAGTAAGTAGTTTGTTGTATCATCAAAATTGCCCAGTTTGGAAGATTATATGTTTCGAGGCATGGGAGACGTCTTTTGTTCGTCTGTAATTCTATTGACAATAGTGCTATCGTTTGTGACATCTGTTGTGATCTTTTGAAGTTGAATGAGCATATTCACAGAAGGTGTGAACTTCAAGTCTAAAGATAGGCGTTGTTAAACACAGGATGTGTGGATGAATATCCGGAAGCTGTGAGAAAATCTCATCAAGAATATTTGACCTTGCAAGGAGGCATCGTTTGACAAGAATTTGATAGTCTGCAATCACACTTTTGGAAAGTCAAGCTCAAATAAATGTAATAAACAATCTTTAACTGGCCATATCATTGTAGCAATTATATAAATTTTATCTGTTTATCAAATAGCATGCAAAATTAGTTTTTTGATATGATGAAGTTTTGGTTAGTAATCTAATGCACATCTAATATATATAATTAATATGGATTTATCATGGCTACTTATCTTGCTTGTTATATATATATATATATATATATATATATATTTTTTTTTTGTAATTAATTATTTTAATAATTAACATGAGAATAATACATATGAAACTGCTTCTCAAATAATATTTTAGAAATAAATGTATAAAATTACATTTGTACTTTTTCGTAACAATATTATCTTAATAAAAGGCTTTTGCAAATCTGACTTTCTACTATAATTTATTTTATGATGTTATTATACATTATATATTTTTCATAGTTTATACAAGAATTTAAATTTTATTATACATTATATATTATACGCTTTTTGCCAATGTTTACAAGAAAAAAAAATCTTAAATCTTTTGTCTTTTGAACTTTATTTGTAGAATAAATATATTGTTAGATACTTAAGTGAAGCATTGCTACATGTCTGTAATATGTAGATGAACATTTGAAACAATTTATTTAAAATGAAAGGACATAATGTTAAAGATGAAAATACAAACTTTAACATTTGTTTGGATTCAAGAGTATATGGTTATTATAAGATAGTATCTTTACAATGTATAATGAATAGATACATCATTACAAAAAGACATTCATTGCATACAGAAAGACATATAATTATAGGACAATTATTGAGATATTTTAAAAACTTATTAAAAATTAATTGGTCTTTTCTAATGAGAAGACTCAACTTTCAAAACTAATAACTGTAGAAATACACATTGATTGAGATGTTTTTAACTACTTACTTCCTCAATAGTTGCATTTAAAAAAAAAAGGTAGTTTCATTTTTATGAAAAGACACAATTCTTATAATGAGAAAACACAGCCCTTGAACCTAATCAAACACTTATTAAGATATTATAATTAATTTTTTTAAAAATTTCTAATGGTTGCATGTTAAAAATGTTAAAAACACTTATTTGGATATTTAACTATTTTTAAATTTTCTAATAGTCGCATGTTGGAAAAAAAATCATTTTAATGAAAAAAACACAACTCTTAAAAGTAATAATTATAAAAAAAACACTTCTAAGATATTATAACTACTTAAAGAAAACATAGTAACTGTTCATTACAACATTTGGTCACAAACAAACATGTGGTTACAAATGGATAATAACAAATATAGTTATATTATTAAATATATACATTCCATCAATATTAAATCATTTATACTTTCTTTTGCAGTATTCCCTTTTATATATTATTATTTTATTGATCATTTTGTATATTAAGGTATGATTTTTTATTGGGATAATTTGAGAATAACTATGTTTTAAATTTTGAAAACTACATCTATTTTTTTCATTTTTGAAAATTACACTTTCTTGAGTGTGAAAAGACATTTTACCCTGATTTAATTTCAAATTGAAAATAATCTTATAATTAACAGTATTATATAAAGAAAGTTATTATAATTAATATTTTTATTGTTGTCATCTATTCTTCGTAACCTTTGCTAATATTTGCATTGTTAAAGTTACTGCACTTCATAGCTGCAGCCATTTAGTATTTTTATGATAGGGGATGATAAATGAATTGAATCTCCTTTCTCTGGCTGTTTATCAATTTTTACATCATTAGAGTACATAATTTCACAGTGTAAGTACACAAAAGATCATCTCTTTTCAAAAATTGTCGTTTGCTAGTCAAAGCTAAAATTACAGTAAATAATAAATTGTGATAAAGAGAGAAGAAATACATCCACGCACTATTTGATTCTCAGATTTTTTTTTTATTTAGATTGTTTCATGTGTGTATATCGTATACGAGTATACCAAAACAGAAACAAGCTTCTGGTCAAAAGAAGAGAACAATTTAGCTATTTAGTAAATAAGTTTTATGCACCATAACTGATTCTTTTTATTAATTAAAAGATCATATGGAAAAGGATATAGTTTTGTCATTTCACTTATAAATAAGTGTAGTTTTCAAAAAAAATAAAACATGGTATAATTTTCAAAATATAATCTCATTTAAAATTATTTTTCTAAATTTTCCCTTTTTTATTTCAATTTTAATTAACAGTTTTCCCCGCGATTTCGCGGGGGTGCGTATCCTAGTTTCTTGTAAAAGAGAAAAAATAAATACTACTCTATAAACTACAAAAATCCGAAACCAAAGTAGAAGGATCATCAGGCAAAGGTTAAAATCTTGATATACTTTTATTAGTTTAGCTGCTTCCACTATGCGAGAACAGCCAGCAAAAACCTGCAACTAGTGGTGATTCCTCTACTGGCAGTATATACCACAACGGACACAGCGATAATTATTAGCCTGAATAATAAAAGCCTTCATGATCTCCACAGAAAGTTCTGGATTGTTGACAACAAACAACTTGAACTCAGCAGAGTTAGCGATCGTGCTAATATTTTTCTTGATAGTAGTCAATGCGGCGTCATTAAGAGCTTTGTCAAAAGGGATTTGAGCAAGCTCAATGATGTTAAGAGCGTTGAGCAAGTTAAGAGATGAAATAAGCTGGTTTCTACATATGTCACGCAGATCCGGAATCTCATACTTGTCGGCTGCAAGATAGAGCGACCTAACATGTTTCTTGAAACTTTCAGAAGGAATGGAGCCGTCAATGTTGTACATGAACTCAACTAAAGCCTCAAGTTCCTCGTGTTTCATCTCGGAGAAAGTGACTGTCTCTAGCTTAGAAGAAGCCTTGAACTCGTCTGATTCCATAATCTTCTTCAACACCACTGATCTTGATGCCTATTCAAATTCCATATATGTTGAGAAGTGCATTAACGAAAATATATAAGCATTTCAAGAAAGATTTTATAGAGCATTAACATTAAACAAGCATTTTATTGAGAGATCGAAAAGATGAACATATCAATATTATGGACAACACAAAGATAAAAAAAAGTCTGAAAGATTGAAAAGAATCTGGAAAGATTATGAAATTAACATTTATCTCTAATGTGTTAATTTGATATACTTTTTAAAAATTGTCTATGCAGCTCTAGTCAATAATACTTTTTCTAATTCTTTATTCTTACAAAATATCACATTCAAGGAGAAGTAAAGAGAGAACCAGAACAAGTTTGTGGGCGGAGATTGTTGCACCATTAGCACTGTTTCCTGCCTTGAGGAGTACGTCTGCTTGCCATTGCTCTTTCAAGAGTTTCTTCAATCCACCCAAGAAGATCTCTTTGTTGCTCTGTGTTGCCATTGCAAACACCAAAACCTGATTGCGATTTGGAGAGATACGAATTCATCAGTAGCATTCATATACACGTACAACAAGCAGAAGAACACACATAACTAAAATAAGAGTCTCAACTTTCAAAAGTGGAAAGATATCCTCTGTTCTCAGTTAAGAACGGAGTAACACACAGAGCTCATAAGATGTAAACAGAGAAAAGTTCGTTAGTACCGAAACAATCGAGGAGAGAGTTACGACGGAGACAAATTTAGCAGTTGCAGCGGAGCCGACTCTGTTACGCTTGTAGGGTTTTACAATCTACTTCTATTTAAACAAGTAGATCTAAATAAAATAATGGGAGAACTGAAGAAAAAAAACTCTTTGACTTTTTTTTGTCTCACCTGTAATGAAAAAAAATAGTAAATTAACTTTTTAAAATATAAAAAAATTGAAAACTATTAGAAACACCTGATTTTTTTGTCATCAGAAAACTCATGCTGACTATATAAACCAAATTGGGAGTTCGGATCCATGTGTAACGATTCAAGACGATTGTCTCCTAACTATCTGCTTTTGAATTCTGCACCCGTAGTACATGAATGATCTCTGAGCTAAGAAAGCTTTCTTTTAAAATCTTGATATCTTCCAGACAACTTGCAAAAGTTAGCTGTTCTTTTAGTTCTGAAATCATCTTTACCAATTGAAAACAATCTGTTTCAAACGTGATCTAAAACTGTCACAAATTTCTAATACACTCCATTGCTCAAAGTAACGTTTTCACCTCCGTAAGAAGAGGGGAAAAGACTAGCTCTGACAATCTTTGCCTCTATCAGACCATCAAAATTTTCTAAAGTATTATATCAACCTTGTCCTGAAAAAATGTCATGTTTTTCAAAAACTAGTATGACTATTTATATGTTTAATTTTTTTTAGAAAAATAGTGGAATCATATTTCATGTCATATCTAAAGATAGACTATTCAAGATCAACACAAACTTTTTTTTTAACAAATGTCTATAAGCCATTTCTCTTCTTCTATTGGTTCCTGTTCTTCTTATTTTATGGTAAACATGTGATTTTCACCTTTATAGAAACATGTGATTTTCAACTTCTTCATCATCGTGGTTTTCTTTGTGACACCACTACTTCTCTTCTTCAGTTTATTTCTTGTTCTTCTTGGTTCTTTTCTTCTTTAGCTTCTTTCTTATTCTTTTTGGTTCCTTGAACCATTGCCTTGGTTTCTTTGTCTTTTGCCTTTCTTCTTGTTGCATTTTTTTTGGCATACAGCTTTCGTTTCATTCAGAGTGCTCCATGGATCAAAAGGAGTTTCGATACAATGTTGAAATCCTTACAAAAATCAGGGTTGAGTAGTTTGATTTTCATAACTCTGTTTTTGAGTAGCAATTTTGGTGAGTGTAAGTGTTTGAGAGCAAGTTGCTTCTCTTAATCTTAACTCACAATTTTTGATAATATTACAAGCACACACTAGTACAAATCTTATAGAGAACATTTCAACTGATCTCACTAGCACCTTTTTAAAGTTGCTATATATAACAGAGTTTTGTACATTGAAGTTGCTATATATAACAGAGGAGAGAGCAGCTGCAGCCTCTCACCAAAAGAGAGAGTTTTGTGCATTGCTAATATATTAGTTTCCTTTTTCTAAAAAGAAAGATCAAGTACTACTCTAAAAACTATAAACATTCAGAACCAAGAGTAGTAGCATCATCAGACTAGGGTTAAAACTTGATATACTATCAGTTTAGCTCTCCACGATGCCAGCCAGGAAAACTTGGAACTAGTCGTGATCCACAATAGCGACAGCAATTATGAGCAAGAGAAGCCTTCATGATCTCCACAGAAAGTTCTGGATGGTTGACGACAAACAACTTGAACTCAGAAGAGCTAGCAATGGTGCTTATATTGTTCTTGATAGTAGTGAAAGCCGCATCGTTAAGGGCCTTGTCAAAAGGGATTTGAGCAAGCTCAAGGATGTTAAGAGCGTTGGACGCGTTAAGAGATGATATAAGCTGGTTTCTACATATGTCACGGAGATGCGGAATCTCATACTTGTCGGCTGCAAGATAGAGCGACGTAACATGTTTCTTTAGACTTTCTGAAGGAATGGAGCCATCAAAGCTGTACATGAACTCAACTAAAGCCTCAAGTTCTTTGTGTTTCATCTCGGAGAAAGTGACTGTCTCTAGCTTAGAAGAAGCCTTGAACTCGTCTAATTCCATCATCTTCTTCAAAACCATTGACCTTGATGCCTACATCAAATAGCATATATATGTTGGAAGAAATTGAATCAACTATAAATAGACATTTCAAGAAGCGAGGAAGGAAAAAAAAGAGAACCAGAACAAGTTTGTGGGCGGAGATAGATGCACCCTCATCACTATCTCCTTCCTTGAGGAGTACGTCAGCTTGCCATTGTTCTCTGAAGAGTTTCCTTAATCCATCCAAGAAGATCTCTTTGTTGCTCTGTGTGGCCATCGCAAACCTGATAGTGATGTGGAGAGATACTAGTTAGTGTACACAGATTCATCAGCAGCTACCGGTCATATACATGGGATAAGGACAAGCAGACAGAACACATAAGAGCTGATAGTATGTAACTAATGTTTTGACTAACCTAACAAAGAGATTTTGCAAAATAGATAATGGGAAATTGGAGTCCGAAATAAGAATATGTTCACTTAGTACAAGATCTGCTAAGAGAACTGAGAAAAGTCGCAGTACCGGAACAATCGAGGAGAAGTTTACGCTTGTAGCCGCGGTTGGAGACGACTCTGCTACAGTTGTAGGGTTCTAGAATCCACTTCTCAGTTGTTCCCAAAATTAAACGAAAAAAGAATCCACTATACTTTCTTCTTTTTTTTAAAAGCGAGTCAGGGCAAATTAAATAGTAGTTATTTATTGAGATATAAACTAGAACTGATTTATAATAAGATGACACACATCTTTTAACTGAACTTGATCCTTTTATAAATTAATTAATACAATACACCTCTAAACTCCCAAGTATTGATTTTCTCCATTAAATAATCTAGGCAACCTTATGATTTACAATTTTACTTCGGATTCGCAAATTCTTCGATTCTTAAATCAAATATGTGAAAATTTAAAATTAAACAAAAGGACTGAAAAATAAAATAGTTCAACATATATTTTCCAGTTTGCATTATTTCACATCATTGCTTTGTCTGAAACCATTCTATACTCGAATATATAACAACTATCAAAAATGTTCAAATTGTTTAACTAGTGTGGTGTATGATTTCTTCCTCCTAAATCTAACTTTAGCTACCGCTTATCTCTGATATTTCAGATGCAGCGGAACATGCTATCTAGCAGCAAAGAGCGTTACTTTAAAGAGAGTTGAAGGATTTGAGCTGCATAAAGTTGAGGTAAGTAAGAACAAAATTCACCCAAAAACAAAAGAGACAGAGTGGCCCACAAGCAAAGTTTCGTGATAGGCTCTATTTCATTGGCCCATTAATACATGCATATCCACCTTTGTGTATATGGTTGTAGATAGAAGCAGAACAATAATATCAGAAAGCTACGGAGCCTTTGAATGGTGGAAGTGGAACCAACAAGGGTCCTGCTGAGTCAAGTGTCTGTAGGAAACACTTCGCCACTGACTTCTTTTGTAGTCAACAGAAGCATTGAGTAATATGAAGTGAAAAAAAAAAAAATTTCCTTTTTTTTGGAATGAATGTCAAATTTACTATAAAAGCTAATACTTAATCATTAGTGCTTCTCTATTCAACGATTTGCAAACCATTTCTGCAAATACTTGTCCTATTAGTGGTATATAAACGTCCTTCTCATATATATATATAGATTAGTGGTATATAAACGCCCTTCTCATATATATATATATATATATATATATATATATATATATATATATATATATATATATATATATATATATATATATATATATATATCTTAATAGGTATAAGTTTAAGTTACCTCAAGCCTATATTTCAACTCTCTGCAAGTTGCAATATGTAGCCAACGAGCAAGGCTATCAAATCGTTTTCAATTGTATCCTTAACCCTCGTGCACTTCTTTTGTGATCATTAAGTCTCTTTTGTACTGTTTGCTCTATTATCAAGACTCTTGATCAAATGCTACCAAAAGGTCTCGGGTGTTTCTGGACTTGTTTCGGGGATTGTTCACCACAGTCGCACTAAACCTCAAACTATGGGTAAGTCTACGGGTATCCGTTTGTGTTCGGTTCGAATCTATTTGAATTTCAGATTTCGGGTTTAATAATTTTAACCTCATTTGAGTATTTGTAAATTTCATCTTTGCTGGTTCAGTTCGGACTCGGATAAATCTTTTTAATAATTTAAAAAAAAAAGTTGTATTTTTTAAATCTCTCAAAATCTTAAAAAATAGTTTTGTTTGAATATTTGGATTAAGAATCAATATATATTTCGAGTATTTTTGGTTTTTTTGAATATTTTTAGCTATTTTAGATATTTAATTTTGACTATTTGTATATATTCTCAAGTATTTTGTACAATTTTAAAATATCCTATATATTATGGATATTTTACGGATAGTAAATGTGAAAATAATATATGTAAGTATATAAATCTAATTCGGATCTATCAGGGTACACAAAAAAATTTGGTTTAGGATGGATTTGGTTCCGGTTTTTAAGATACCAAGTTTTAAATCATTCCAGATCCTTAACAAATTTCGGTTCAGGTTTGGATTTTTTGTCCAGCCTATTGCGAATGCATAAGATTTCTGCTGGGCATAAAACACACAAAAAGATTCATTCTTACTGGAAATGTTGAATTTTTGAAATTATTACTTAAAAATTATGTTGTATTTGTGAATTTAAAATATGTAACTAAATGAATATTTTATCTGCTTCATCAAAAAGTTCCGTAATTTTCTTCAGCTTATAAAGCTAGCTGAATATATTTAATAAACCACTACTTCAAATACTATTATAACAATCTATGCTCAATTCTATTAGATTGAGTTAAATGTAAATGTCAGATGTTGCTGCTAAAATATATTTTATTAAATGTAAATGTCAGTCAATTCTATTAGATTGAGTTAGTAGGGAAGTTGTTGCTAAAATATATTTTGAAACATTTTAAGTTGTTGCTAAAATATAGTTTGAAACATTTTAAGTTGTTGCTAAAATATATTTTGAAACATTAAAATGTAAATGTCAGATGTTGGAAGGAAGTAATGTGCATTTATTGAGACTGCTCGTTTAAGTTCCATGCATGTTTCACTTCTCTCTTTGTAGACAATGGGCCATCAAGGCTTAAATTTTAAGGTGGGGGATTAATATCAAAAGCTTTCTGGACAAACGTTTTTTTCTCTCACTTTCGTTCCAACTCTATTGGATGCATCAAACGCGTCTTTAGACCACAATACCTTTCAACTTTTTACTTCAAATTTTTCGTTGTCCATGTTTCAAACAGAACGGAATCTTTACCATTGGAACTTAATCCGGACTTCAGTATAGTTTCCGTTCGTTTCTTTTTTGTTTTTCGATATTTTGGTTTATGCAAATTAACTACCATATTGAAACCATATCTAATTTGTTTTGGTTCGAATTATACACCATCGATTCTATATCAAAAAATCCATAGCTATATTTTATCTTTTATAACAAATAGATTATATGAATAGAAATCATATTTATTAAAACATATATATATATATATATATATATATATATATATATATATATATATATATATATATATATATTCTTTATTTTAACTTTTAATATACTATTTTGCTTTCTTTAAATATTAAAATAAGAGTAAGAAAATAATAATATTATTATATAACTATATCTTAGCACAAGGAGTTATCAATAAAAGTATGTTTTATTTAATTCGATGAAAATGGGAAAAACAAAATAAACATTTTAACATATAACAAAATAAAAATTTATCAAAATCAATGTTTTGATTATGAATATCATATTAATAAACAAAATTATTAATATTGTTATAAAATTTAAATATATACTAGTATTTTTAATTAACTAGATCGGTTTATATACCAAACCATATACTATGATTTCTTAAATAATATTTATTTGGTTTATTCAACACTACGAGATGCAAACTATTTTTTTTTCTATTCTGGTTCGAATTTACCGGATTGAGCACCTCTAATTGAAAGAAAAAATGTCATCATGGCTACCTAATGTCATCAGGGTAATTTTGCATTCATTCAAAAAAAAAAATTCATCAGGGCTACCTATTGCCGAGCAGCTTCGGGTATATATACTTACCAATTTATGTATTTTCTGTATTCAAACTATAATACCGAATGGACCAATTAAAATTGTATTTACCATCCAAAGATTTATAATGTGATGATGATGGTGATGGTGGTTATATGACCAAGGTGATGTTGACGACGACATTAACGAAAAGGAAACAAAAAACCTAGCGGTGGCGTTATATATATCACATACTTGATCTTGTAGTGAGTAAGACAATAGCTAAGCTTATCTTTAAGATCCCTTGATCCCACTAGTAAAAAAAGAAACACCATGCAGCCTTAAGCTATATCCCTTTCTTTTCACAGACCTGACCTCTCAATTCTCATAGCTATTTGAATTCTCATAGATTACCAAAAAATAAACAATACAAAACATCAAAAGTTTTATAAATACTTATAACAAAATACAAAAATTAATGGAGGCTGCAAATGTTTACACACAAGATGCCACCGTTGACCTCCAAGGCCGTCCCGTCCTCGCGTCCAAGACCGGCCGTTGGAGAGCTTGCTCTTTCCTCCTTGGTATTTAAGTTTAATATATTAAAAAGCATATTAATTGGTTTCTTTTTATTTATTCACAAGCTATACATAGTCTTGTGTGTGTGTGTGAGAAGGATACGAAGCGTTTGAGCGGATGGCGTTTTACGGAATAGCTTCGAACTTGGTGAATTATTTGACAACAA
Organism: Hirschfeldia incana; assembly: GCA_026261945.1. Lineage (NCBI taxonomy): Eukaryota > Viridiplantae > Streptophyta > Magnoliopsida > Brassicales > Brassicaceae > Hirschfeldia > Hirschfeldia incana. The sequence goes on from JABCMI010000007.1 coordinate 11,181,424, forward strand.
GACTTCATGAAGACACGATCTCTTCGGTTAGAAATGTCAATAATTGGTCCGGTGCCGTTTGGATCACCCCGATCGCCGGAGCTTACATCGCCGACTCATACATCGGTCGCTTCTGGACTTTTACTGCCTCCTCTCTCATCTATGTCCTGGTATTTCTACATTCTCTTTTTCTTTTGGTGGTTAAAATGTGAATTAAATTAATTAAACTAGATAGCAAAGTTTATTTATAACTTTAAAAAGATATTTAAGAAAACACAACTGAACCAGACAACTAGTGTTTCAAAAAAAAAAAAACCAGACAACTAAAATACGTTATTTTTTTTTTGGTAGGAATACGTTTATACATATGCATATATATATATATATATGCAGTTTTATGATAATTAGAAGGTGTTTTTTTTGTCAACATGGCAATTAATTAAAGTGTTTAGTTTATTTATCCCAGTTTTCTTACGACGATGGTGGTGTGTTCTTAGTTTTTTTTTTATACTCACCTTTTTTGTAGTTTGATTTTCTATCTTGACCTAGGTTTTTTTTCTGATAAATGATCTAGGTATTTTCTTCCTACCAGTTTTTTTTCATTTTAAGTTCCCAATACTTGTTCACTGAATTCAAAATTTATATATTTAAATATTCGAATTTGTATATATTTTAATTTAAATGATCATATCTATTAGTAAGTGGGACTTTCTACTCATATGTTTTGTATTTATATCTTGTTACAAATTATTAAATCATATATTGACCAAAAACTTTTTGATGTTGAACTTGTAGCAGTTTATTAATCTATATCTGTTTTAAAAATTTAAAATATAACATATACAGAAAATAATGAATTTAATGTGATTGTTTAATTTATTATACTTAAGAAAAAACTATACAGGATAAAAAATTATTATCAATTTTTTTCAATTCAGAATTGTTAATTTCATATATATATATATATATATATATATATATATTAGTAACATCAGGTAATTCCATAATTTCTATTTGAGAAAATAAAAATTATATGTTTTATACATTAATAATTATTATGATAAATTTAATGAAAACCATACTATACATTTAGATGGATAAACTAAATGATAACACGTGGAATAATTAAAAAATTGTAATGTTTCAGATAATATATTAGTGATTTTTTTGAATTGAACAAAATAAAAGTTTGTTTTCATATAGTAGATGGTTTTATACACCTTGACGGCTGTTGACAGCACTGATGTGACATGTAAATTAAATCTGTTGCTAAGTAGGTGGTTAAAGAAAAAATTATTAGACACTATACTTTTCTTATCATTTGGCATTTATATACAGATTTTAAATAACCACAGGCTTGAGGTGGAACACATTTCCCTGCGTCTAAAATGTAACCGACGTGTCGTAATTTAAGCAACTAGTTGATGAAAGCTAACTCCATTTTAGTTTTGGTTTATGTTGATCGTTCAGACATTGGTACGTACTTTTCATAAGTTGTCTTCCCCACATCTTCAAGAGGGGACGTACGATTTCCACTCTACTTCAGTTTTATTGGTTTAGCAATGAACACATATCTTATCCGCATCTATAGAAAATTAAAAGGAAGACTACCCAATCAAGAAATGACTTTTGCTAGATCATCTTCTTCTTACGATATGTTTACAGACAAAAAAAACTCATTAACCAGTCAAAATCCAAGTTAAATGATGATCATTTGATTTCTTGTCTATTGAGACATGACTCGTGAAATGACTTCAACCTTTATCTGCACGTACTTGGTAGGATTTCAAACTGTTTTCAACGCTGTGTATTAAAATGCATTATTTTAAGTTTACAAAATGCTAGAATTATTATTTTAAGTTTACAAAAATGCATTATTTTACTTTCTTCAATTTTATTAAATATTTACACTAACAGTTTACAAGGAATTCGGATGCAAACATCGCAGATGATTTTTTTTTTTTTGAATGATTCATCGCAGATGATTGCTTACAAAATAAAACAGGATTACACACTAAATTATAAAACAAATGTCCAGATATATATTATGAGATCTGAAACATGTTTTTATTTGTAGGGGATGATTCTCTTAACAATGGCGGTAACGGTAAAATCCTTAAGACCGACATGCACAAACGGGGTATGCAACAAAGCATCCTCTTTACAAATAGCATTTTTCTACATGTCTCTATATACCATTGCCATTGGAGCTGGTGGAACAAAGCCTAACATTTCCACGTTTGGAGCGGACCAATTCGACAATTACAGCCTTATAGAGAAAAAGCAAAAGGTTTCATTCTTCAATTGGTGGATGTTCAGCTCTTTCTTGGGTGCATTGTTCGCGACATTAGGGCTTGTCTACATCCAAGAGAATGTTGGGTGGGGTTTAGGTTATGGTATCCCTACACTAGGACTCTTGGTTTCTCTGCTTGTGTTCTATATCGGCACACCATTTTATAGACATAAGGTCATCAAATCAGACAATTTGGCCAAAGATTTGGTTAGAGTCCCTATCATGGCATTCAAAAACCGAAAACTTCACTGTCCTAATAACGTTTTGGAGCTTCACGAGCTTGACTCACATTATTACAAAAGCACTGGTAAATATCAAGTTCAGCACACTCCCATATTCAGGTCAGTGTTGCTTACCATCTCATCAATATGAATTAATATTTTATACTTTCATATTTAAATCTGCTCTCTCGAATTATGTTTCTAGATAAACGGGATATTTTAATTTTTTGACATTTTCATTAAACAAGATGAAAAAACAAAAGTGGATGGTTGTAGTTTGACAATTGAACTCCCAATAAGCATCTACCCAAATTAATGGTGCTCTTGTCTCTAATGGGTAATGACGTGGTACATATGCAATGTTGATTTTTGTTTTTATTTATATCATGGTGCCCTTGTCTCTTGCTTAGAATGTTTTATTGGATGGTCCTCAAATCCCACCTTCTCCACGTTAATGATTTATCCATTATCGTCCCACTTTAGTTTCTTGGCAGAATCATTGCAAAGATAACTTAGTATAGAAAACTTAAGATATCCTAAGAATATTGATATAATTAATTTCTGTTAGTAGCTTTACTTGCTGGCATGTATATATATTATTAAACAATATTTTGGGAACTGATAAAAGATATCCTTCGTGGAGGTGCTTTTAAATGGCTAAATAAGTCTATTACATTAGTACAAACTTCTATATCTAAAATGTTCACCTTTTCATCGAAGCTTATTTCTAGACATATTTCCTAGAAAATCTTGGAGTAGACAAGACACAAAGTAATTTTGAAGGATTTGGCTTTTGCTATCACAGGTTCTTGGATAAAGCGGCCATTAAGACATGTTCGGGAGAGTTACCTTGTACGGTGACAAAAGTGGAAGTGGCAAAGCGTGTGCTAGGGCTTACCTTAATATGGCTTGTCACTTTAATCCCAAGCACGTTATGGGCACAAGTGAACACTCTCTTCGTCAAACAAGGGACCACCCTGGACCGAAAACTCGGATCCCACTTCCAAATCCCTGCGGCTTCGCTGGGAAGTTTTGTTACACTCTCAATGCTTCTTTCAGTGCCAATGTATGACCGATACTTTGTTCCCTTCATGCGCAAGAAAACAGGAAACCCTAGGGGGATCACTATACTCCAAAGGCTAGGGATAGGGTTTGTGATCCAAGTTGTTGCAATCGCGGTTGCTTCGGCCGTAGAGGTCAAGAGGATGCGAGTAATAAAGGAATTTCACATAGCTAGCCCGAAACAAGTTGTGCCTATGAGCATTTTTTGGTTGCTTCCTCAGTACTCTCTTCTAGGCATTGGGGATGTATTCAACGCAATTGGTTTGCTTGAGTTTTTCTACGATCAATCACCTGAGGAGATGCAGAGCCTTGGAACGACATTTTTTACGAGTGGGATCGGTCTTGGGAACTTCTTGAATAGCTTCTTGGTGACAATGGTTGATAAGATCACGAGTAAAGGGGGAGGGAAGAGTTGGATTGGGGATAATTTGAATGATTCAAGGCTAGATTACTATTATGGGTTTCTAATGGTGATTTCGATTGTGAACATGGGTTTGTTCTTGTGGACAGCTAGCAAGTATGTTTACAAGAGTGATGAGATGAAAGAGGTTAGTGGAGGATGTGTTGAAATGGAGGCCAAAGCTTTAGACACATCACCTCTTACTATCCAACTATAACAATGGGATACATGTATGTATATGGTTTTCAAGAAAATTAGTAAGTTGTGGTATTCTGATAACATGATATGAATAAAACTTTAGTGTTTATTCTAATCAATCAATTAAAAATTGGAAGAATGAAACAATTACTCAAGTTCTATATATGGTGAGTTTGTTCTACTTTTTGAACACAAATCGATTCCCATTGATTACATTGAAGAATGCATATGATCCTGGTTTGAGAAAAAAGCTGGCTAATTGCTTAAAAACCAACGAGCATGAGAGCATCTGCCTTAAGATTCAACCAACGAGAAAAACTATTGAACAAGCTACCTTTGAAACTCCTATCTACAAAATATGGTTAGACTTAATCAAGTTTCCCTATCAATTATTAAAATGCACACGTTTGAATAATGTATTGCCTTAGGACAAGGGATAATCAAGTGTCATTGTATGAAGCAACCGTGACATTGGACCAACCCATAACATCAAACCTGACTCTATCTTTAAAACCTGATAAGCTTTTCAACCACAAAAGATATAGTCAATGGCCTTCAAATTACAGTGTTGTTTAGGCGTATGAATATTTTAATCTGATTATTGAGTCCGACATTTATCTAACAGTTTGGGTCCTTTGGGATAAGAATTTAACAGTTTGAGAATATATCCAGCATCAGAATGTGCTAGACCAAAAGAATAAAAAGTTTAGTATATTTTACTTATCTTCACAAATAGTACTGTCGTTTAAAATTTTCACAAAAATTAAAAATTTCAATATATCCAAATAATAAGTTGAACTTTAGCAATCTTTTTAATTTCTATTTGTTTAATCAATATATAGGTTTAGATATTAGATATTTCTTATTAAAAAATAGAACATTCATCTGATAAAGTACCTGATGTTTCAGGACCCGTTTTATGTTACTAATTAAATATGTCAATAATATTCTTTTAGGCAATAATAACACGTATATTTGGATGATAACATGTCTTGATCAATTATTTGGCATCCATTTGTTACGTTGTCTAGTTTCATAGTTATTTTTCTTATACAAAACAAAGCAAATTCCTACCGAACATTCCATGAATCTGGTAAGCAATAAGCTGGACTGGTTAACTCGATAAGCTAAGGAAACCCGAAAATAAAATTATATTTAAATTAAATTAAATGAATTAGTGATAATGCACAGCTGACACTTCACCCAACTAAAATACGAACAGATACAAAGCCAGCTATCACACAAAAATTGATGCAAGTAGTTTTTTTTTACACTATTAATGATGCAAGTAGTTTCTTTATAGTATTATGTTGCTTGATTCTAGAAAAAAATCTGTTAAATATGCATGTCTCAGTAATTGAATTTGGGCTTCAACTGCATTATATCATGTGTACAGTACAGTTCACAAGATTTTTTCAATGGAATATAGCGTTTATAATTTTTTGCTAAGAACGGTATATCGAGTTTTTTTATATCGACCTATATAAGAAAGAAAATAAATAGACTTCTACTCACTTTTTTTTGGGCTTTTTTCACATCCAACCTACAATTTCAAGTCAAATGCAAAACCAACCCCATTTTTTTTGTCAATACTATTCACCTTTGAAATTTCCAAACCATCCTTATGTTTTTAAATTATTTACAAAATTGCCATTATTATCAAAAAGATGTAGACTTACTTTTCAGTCTACGACATTAAAGATTTAGACAAAAAACCCATAACACCCTAAAGACTTCATCTTATTTACAACAATGCCATCATCATCAATATTGCAACCACCATTGAACCACCATTTTAGAGCTCATAAAAGCTCAAGATCTACATTTACATCACTTTGTTTCTCTTTCTAAAACAACAATTCTTCATTTCCTCTTGTTTTCTCTACATTTCTATCTAAAAAACTCTCATAACTCTTATTTTCATAATCTCAAACTTCACATTTTCGTATTTTTTCATCAGCAAATCATAAAAGATGCCTCTTTTTGCTCATTTTTGGTGTTTGGACGGTTGAAAGGGTTGGAATCGAGGTTTACACAAGAAAAAGGTAACTGTTTACATGGTTTTCACCATTTTTTTCAGTTTGTGTCGCATCTGTAGACTGTTTTATATGTCTGCACCAGTTTGTAGACGTACGGGTCAGTCTATTTGTCAACGCACAAGTCAGTTTTGCAATTGACCATTCAAACTTTTTTTGCAGCGCAGACTTCCACAGCAGTCTACGTCTTTACCTTTGACAACAAAAATAAAAAAGTTACGTAGACCTACCAAGACGGCTACGGAAAAGAGGTTAGTTTTACACTTGACCGAGCTTTTGACTTTAAAAAGTAGACTTCACTGGAAGTCTACGAACTGTAGGCTGCCAAAGAAGTCTACTTTAGGTCAGTTTTGCATTTGACCAAAACTTTGACTTCGTTGAATAGGTTAGTTTTGTATTTGACTAAAATGTTTTTTATTAAATTAAATATTTTTTAAAAGTGTAGACTTGAAATGCAGTCTTCTCTTCTTAGACAAAAAAATTTAGACTGTTTGTGAAGTCTACAAATTTATTTTGGTCAAATGCAAAACCAACCCATGGGTTTTGAAGTTAGACTTAACGCGAAGTCTACGAAGTTGTAGACGTGCATTTTAATCTACACTTAGAAAGTCAAACAATGGTCAATTGCAAAACTAACCTTTTTCAAAAAAATTAAAACATGTAGACTACATATGAAATCTACATTCTAAAGTCAAAACTTGGATACGTTTTGGTCAATGGGAAAAACTAACCTTTTTAATCTGGTAGACTGGAAAGTAAGTCTAAATCTATAAAGTCAAAACTTGGATGAATTCTGGTCAAATAAAAAAGGTAACCCGTAAAATTTTCAATTGCAAAAACCAACCCGAGTAGACCTATTTGACCGTCTACGAAGGTAAACTAAAAAGAACGTCTACACCAATGTGGCGTAGACCGATGTCACAGTCTACATTGGAAAATAAATTAAAACTGAATTTATGTATTATTCATAAAGTTTTTGCTAGATTTTTTTGTTTGAAAGTCTGTGTTAGTTAATCTTAATGGGTTTGAGAGATTTTGAAAAGAAAAACTGTTGTATTTATGAAATTATAATACTTTTAATTTTACAATGTAGTTAGGTGTTAACATGTAGACATAATTGTAGGTCTACGTTTGTAGTTTTATGAAACCTAAAATATTTATTTTCTAATTATGTGAAAACTCTGTATGTGGCTACAGACGTAAACTAAAACGAACGTCTACTATCGTAGACTGATTGAACAGTCTACGTAGAAAAATAAATTAAAACTGAATTTTTGTATTATTCATAAAATTTTTGCTAGATTTTTTAATTTGAAAGTGTGTAATAGTTAATCCTAATGGGTTTGAGTGATTTTGAAAAGAAAAACTGTTGTAATTATGAAATTATCAACTTTTTGGTTTGAGTATATAGTTTGCTAATAAGTGTAGACATCTTTGTAAGTCTATATCTATAAAAAAAATTAACATTGAATGGTTCAGTTAGTTATTGTATACAGAGAATGAGTGGTGAAAAACTCTTGGTTCAGTTAGTTATTGTATACAGAGAATGAGTGGTGAAAAACTCTTTTGTAGCAGTTTATGATCTGCTCGTTGAGTTAAGTTATTCCTACCAAACCTATGTTGAGTTAAGTTATTCTACCAAACCTATGTTACATGGACAATCATATGTTGAATTTGTGGCATGCTTACGTTGAAATTATGTATCTTAAGTCAAATTTATGTGCACATACATCAGAGACGCAAGTCTCGGTTTGTTCATATATATATATATAGTCAGAACATGATTTGAAAACAAAAAGCCCCTTCATAGATTAAACTTAGGAAATTATTACAAAAACCATCATCTTATTTAACACACAAAAGCTTACTACTACAAATCTTATTTTTGCTCCATTAATAACTTTTTTTCCACTCTAGAAACTCTGACAGAATCTTCTTCGGTTTCTCCTCTTATAGAGGGAACAATCAAGTACAGAAGACTCTGGTCGAAGTGCCAAACTCCTGCAGCAATACACATACAAACTTCTTCGGTTTCTCCTCTTATTAGTGTGACTGCTTTATTTGATGAGTTAATAAATGGATAAGTTTTGGGAACAAACATACTCTGTGAAGGTTAAGAAGCTTCTCGTTGGTAAGTTTCTCCAGAGAAAGGGCCAACTCCATTGCTGAAAAAAATACAATAGATTAGTACAATAAACCATTTAAGCTCTATCAAAAAAAATTATATGACTTCAAAGCTCGTGTTTGTTTATGTATAAATAATAAATATTCACCATATAAAGCAGAACTAAACAAAAAAAACATAAATTTTGAGTTTTTACCTACCTTTAGAGGCTCATCGGGATGAGATCTTCAGAGGTACAGACTGGAGACGATGCGCTAGTACAGATCTGAAACAAAAGATGGTAAAAAGGATAGTTAACAAACTAAAGATGAAGTTAAAGGAATAGATGAAACCAAGGAGAGATGAAGTTAAGGAGAGATGAAGTACCTTTTGTTCTTCGGATCTGCAACAAAAGGACGTAAAGGTGGTTACTTTACAGCCATAAACACCGACAGACACTAAAAATAAGAGATGTACTTACCAGAGAGAAGATATAGAGCGACAGAGCAGGCGATGATGAGGTTGAGCGGCAGAAGCATTGTTCATTGTGAAACCAATCAGATCTGAAACAAGAGAAAATTAAAAGGTTAATTAACAAACTAACAACATGACTCTAACAAAGTTCTGAAAATAAACATAAACAGACTTTATCATAGGGAAGATGTTGCAGAGATGGCGGAACGGCGAAGGAAACTACTTGAAGACCGTCGGAAATAGTGCTGGAAATCGCCTCGTCGACGAGAAAGAGCAACGGCGCTAGATTTTGTGATTTGACCTAATTTCACAAAAGATAGTATATTTATATGTAGGGTACGTGATCCGGTTAGGTTAAAATTTTCCTGGTTTAAGTTTGGTTAAATTAAACTATTTTGGTTAAAATCTGGTTAGATTAAAATTACTTTTGGTTTGGTAGACTTATAAATAAGTCTACTATGATTTTTTGTTCTTTATCTTGTTTTTTAAATAAAATATACAAAATAAATTTCTCTGTTCTTAATTCTTTTAATTATTTTAGTATATTATGTATATTTTTAACACAAATTTAGTATTTTGGAACATTTAATTTAAAATTAAAGATAAATACAAACAAAGTAGACTGCTAAAGACGTCTACAGATGTATAGACTTTATTATAGGTCTACGAAACCCTAAACCACAAATCTCAAACCCTAAATAGTTTGTTTGATAATCAAATCATTTCATTTACTGTGTCAAATATCAAAATTACACAAAATATAAAATACAAAACATTAATAAGCAGATTTAAGTCAATAAAACAAAACAAAAATCAAAATCTAAAGTCTAACCTTAAAAATCTACCACTAAGAGACATAACATGTTACAACCTTTTGTTTCTAAACTATGAACATTGTTAACACATGGTTATCAATTTAGTATATATTCCTTAAAATTGTTCAATTATATACAATTTTAATATAGCTACTTCATATTATCTATTATATTGATGATTAGTTTAAATCTATCACAATAACTATTTTTATACAATGTTAAAATTAATTTAGTAGATTAAATTTTAGTGTAGACTAAACATCAAGTCTACATGTTAGACTTCGTTGGACGTCTAAAACTTTGTAGACTTCAGGCTTCAATATGTAGACTTCTAAAAGGATAAAAACGTAAATACAACTCCGTTTTTTTGTTTACTCATAAGGACATAATAGTATTTTCATCTCTCCTTTAGGTTGGTTCTGCATTTGACTGAATTTCGGGTACACCAATACATTTGACTTCAATATTTAGGTTAGTTTTAGCAATTCTCCCCTTTTTTTTTTATGGAACTCGACTTCACTCTATAGGTCTGAAAAAGAAACCATAACCTCATCTAATGTCTGTTAAACTATATAATATACATTTGCTCGATTAATGATAGGCTTTTCAAACCCTTACATTTATTTAGTTTAGTTAATCATCTGACCATAAATTATCGCAATAAATTGTGTGTGTGTGTGTGTTTGCATAATGATTCAGATAAATTTCAACCGAAGTAGGAGTTGTCCTCATTTTCAATGTCTCCGTATGTTGGTTGAGAGAAAACACAAGAAGACGGAGGAGGCGGAGGGGGATGAGCCGCCGTAGGTTGCGGTGGAGTTGACGGTGTTTGTGGTGGTGGTGCAATGACGGAGACACCGGCGGAGTTGTGAAACCCGGCGGCGACTTGGGAGTTGGAAGGTGCGATCAAAGTGGCGACCGCTTCTCGTTGCTTGTACTTGAGAATCTCTGATCGTACGGCCGTGAGTTCGACTTGTAATGCTTGAACTTGTTGTTGTAGAGCTGAGATTGCTCCCATGCATCCGTACACCGGATCTCTCAGCCTTACGTTTGCTTCATACACAAGGCTATTCGCCGCATCTGCTCTCTGGCTTTCCGGTACTTCCTGGTTAGTGTTAAGAATGTCTAAGATTATGAAAATATTAACAACAACATCGTTTAATTTTTCAATCAAATATTTTATAAATTATAATGAAACCGGCCAGGCTAATTAGCAATATCTACATTCTGAAACGACCAAATAGAAGATGCGTCTAGTGTCTAAGAGTGGATGATTGCGGCATTACTTATATATAACCTAAGGACCTTATGTCAAACTATGTGGGACTCTTATAGGTTCTCACGACTTTTGGGTGAGACATCGTCTAATGTACAGAGCCGTGCCTCCATTGTAGAAAATGAAGCTTCACTTACGGCAGCAGTTTTTGAGAAAATTGATAGGGCATCTTTTGTTAGTTTTTCATGCATCTTTGATTTTTCATTAGTTAGTATTTTTATTAAGTTACCTTTTATATATTATATTTTTTTTTAATCCTATATAATATAAAATATCTATATATGGTTTATGTCATAAGCTTTATAGTAATTTGGGTACGCCTAATACAAAATGGATGAAAGAGCATTAGGGAATTTTGATTGTTAACTAATAATGGTCTAATGGTTAATATTTGGTTGTTTTAATAGTATTTATAAGAAAGTAAAAATAAATAACAAAATTTTAAATATTATAAAATAAAATAAACAAAATGATAAAGTAATATTGGTAAATTTGTGTACTGAAAAAAGATTCAAAAGCATTTATTTATTTTTATTAGTTTTACATAGAAGAAAAAAATATTTTAGAACTTTAGGATGAATAATTTATTTGTTGATGTTTATTATTATTATTATTATTATTATTATTATTATTATTATTATTATTATTATTATTATTATTATTATTATTATTATTTCTATGTAACAATAGCATTTTGCTATTATAATTTAAAGTGTTGATGCATTTTGAACCACGCTTCGGTTAGTCATAAATGCTAGCACGGCTCTGTTAATGTAAACAAGCTCAACGTCTCGAAAATATCAAAACTAGATAGACCATTTCTGGAAAACTGTTTATGTGAAAAATCATATTTTGGATCAAACTTAACTATGCTATATATTAGTAATAGTGAGTGTAACTCACATCCATAAACTAATTCAAGAGTGAAAAATATTGCTATATCACTCGTATATTTCCCAGTGACCATATAACCAAACTATGTAGGACTATAATGTAGTGTGACCAATCCCAGGCATGGATCAATGGATAATAATTATTACTATATGATTATAAAATACGTCACATGATTAAAGCATGATGATATATGTGTGTGCTTTGAAATGGTTATTACCATTAGCATCTTGGATACGTTGCTAGCTCCAAATACTTTGTGGACGGATGCAAATCTATGAGGCTCATGTGGAGAGAAATAAGGAGAAAAGGGACATTCTTGAGCGCATCTACGGCGTAAAAGCTTACATGCCGCACAAGGAGTAATGGTGTTGAGTGTTCCACGAGGACCGGACATTGGTCTTCTAATGCCTGCCATTTAATGAGGCCAAGCATCTGCTTCTCTTTTGATCTTTTTCTTTCTCTTCAAACCTCTCCCTAAGCACAAGGAACCGAAGAAGAACTTTAGTTTTCATTAAAAAAGACATGAATATATGACTAAAAGGTATAAATCAACCATATCACCAATTTGAGTGGATAAAATCTAAATCATTGTAAAGAGAAAAAAAGGTTTCACTAATCAGATGTTCACTTTTTACCTTTCTAGTGACATTCAGGCATGCTCTCAGAGGATAGAAAGAAAAGGGAGAAAAGTATAAAGAAACAAAAAGAGAGATATTAAAGTCAAGTGACTTTTAAAGAGGCCTGTGAAGGAAATATAGCCGAGGAACGCTTTAAAGGCAAGTAAAAAATCACGTCTAAGATTTAGTGGTCACGATATATGTTGCACATGTGTATATATGTTTCAATATATATATATAAGCAAAACTTTAACTGGTTTGTTATAGAACTATCTTTTTTTAGCAACGTTATAGAACTAGTTATGGAGATAAAAAGGGGGTTTGGTAGCTCGAAAAGCAGAACAAAGTTTTGTTAACAACTGAAGACATCGAGTTAGTGAAGACTGAAGAGCTGTATTTACTGCTGAAGCACGTGAGCCGTAAGGATTTTTGTTTTACTTTACGAATCCGATCACACAAATTATAATCATGTACTCTATACATGCATGTTCACCCATACACCGGCCAGGCAACCACAGGTGGTTTTCGTGATCAGCGATAGATTAATAGCTTTACAAGTTTATAATGGTAAAAAGTTGGTGAAGGAATTAGAAATGATATTGTTAGATGTTTATTCACTAGAAAACAAAAAAAAAGTGAATGAAAAAGATAGTTTGATGATATTGGCATGTTAGTTCCATGTCAAAATCAAGAAACCCCATCATCTTTATGTGTACGGGATCTTCCTTTTTCTTTCTTTATGTTATTATTATAATTATCGTTGTTGTTTTGAGTTATCTCCAGCTTCAGTTCAAAATCCAATAGAGAGAAGAATATTTGCTTTGACTCTAAGAAAGCTTTGCACTTGTATATTCTTGTTTGACCCCTATTTATAGCCTAAATCGTCGGCCCGTTGTTCTCTCTTCGTTTTCTTTGTATTTGATTTGAAATTTATTAAATTCTAGCGATTATCACAGAATATAATTTAGGATAGTTAATGACATATTGAAATATCTGGAATCTTGAGTGTTTACAGTTTTTCTTTCTCAAAACCTTTTTGAAGGTTCGTTCCTCTCAAGTTGACATATACCTGCTCTGGGAACTTTGTGTTGGGCCGTTAATTCGTGGGCCTTAAAACTGAACTACTTCCTTGTTTCCTGACTGTAAATTCGCTATTACAAAGATCATTATGCTAAAGTTAAACAGTTTTATGTACATCCGAACCTGCTTTGCCTTCGGTAGTGAAAGACTTCGTTAGCTTGAGAATCTCATCAATGATTTTTTTTGCTTAAACTTTGGTGAAATCTCATCAATGCTGTTGTTTTCCTTCCATCACAAAACTACATGAATATTTTGCAAGCCTTTTCTTTAAGAAAAAAAGAAAGAAAAAAAAAGCCCACATGAATATCATGAGATAAATATTATTTTAGTGAAACCCAAAAAATTGCATATTCTATGGAAATCTTCTTTTTAGGAATATATAAAATGAAATATATAGTGAACTGAATTTTTTTATTCTAAACTTTATTTTGGAATGAGAAATATAGTGGGATTGAAGAATGTTGTAAGGATGAATGTCACGATGAATAATTCTTGAGACTTATATAGTAGAGACTTGAATCAAAAATTCTAAACTAGAGATGACATATACACTTGGAGTTAAATTAATCCGCACTTAAACTTTTTTGTCCAGTGGCAAAGCTTTTCCACAATAATTAACCAATTATTCAGAACTTTAGCTAAAATAAATAAATAAATAAATAACACAGAACAAAGTCCGGCTAGGTCGGAAACATTGTTGAAGTGGGAGATGAAAATGTAAATCATATATGGTTTTTGCTTACACATAATCCACCATTTGGATATATACTAGTGGATGATCACACGCTCTGACTTCACGCATGTTAGCCTTTACTTTTGTCAAGCTTCTGTTTCCAAACTATAATTTACTACACTTGGAAGAGATAAATTCTCGAAGACAGATGGTTGTTTTGGACATAGAATCATCATCATAATCATCTTGTCGATTGCTACAATCAACAATGCAGTCAAAGGGAGTACTGAACCAGCCAGGCATACACATGTGCCACAAAGTGAAATGTCTTTTCAGCAACTAGTCTCACCACCGTCACAAGTCAGTATTATACAAGAAAGGTCCAGGTTTCTTACATGACAAGCTTGCAATGCAAAGACTCTTATGTTTTACACGACAAGGTCATCATTCCCTAACATTCTGTAAAAATCACAATGTTGAAATAGTAGATTTTGGAATCAAACGTAGATTTTCAAATGAGAGATCAACCAATTTGTGTTTCAGAAAAATGTTCAAAGATTCCAAAAGTGTTGACATACCACCACAAAACTATTGTTACAACAACAAACCAGAGAGCGTGAGAGAGACGAAAACAATTCACTATCATCTATCTGAGAAGAAAATACGGATCAAAACCTTCCCAAATCTCTCCAGCAAGAACACTAGACATATCCACCAAACAATCATCCACCGACTTCTCATGTAATCTGACAACTACTCTGAACATGTTAGACACCAGAGGGTTCCTCAGAAACGGTTTCAAGGCTTCCCCGAGCTCAACCATGTCAGCAAACATAGCTTTCTTGTCATTGCCATCAGTTGAGAATCTGAGAACACAGTTGGAGAAGACGTAGAGACCTAGGAGATTACCATAGAGTGGCAAAAACACATCCTTGTGGTTCCCTACACCGCCCACCCAGCTCTCTCTTTGTTTCCCCACATGGTCTTTAGCGAAAGAAAGCAGCTTACTCTGGAACTTACACCTCCATTCCAGTAGCTGCCCTTGGGGCAAGTCTCTATTTGCTAGCTTCTGTAGATGGTCACAGCAAAACTGCAAGATGAGGAGCTTTTCTTCGTGGTGGTTATCAATTTCCTTGTCGAATACCCGCCTCACTAGATCACTACCTCCCTTTAGCGGAGAAGTGTAATCTGCCGTGTTGAGGACCCATCTCGAGAGATATAATAAATACTCGTTCCAGTGCCCAAAGACGGAAGCTAAATGGTCGAAGCTCAGTTCCAAGACTTTCTCAACTTGTGTAGGAACTTCAATGACAGTGGAGAAACACTTCTGGACATCTGTTGCGAGTTTTGACCTGATGAGATCATCTTCGTCCTCCAACAGTTTGATGCAAGTGAACCACATCTCCAGGATTTGATACGCGTAAACATCGCAAGCGTTTTGAAACTTGCTTGGTGAGGGTGTTTGGTCATGGTTTGAGACAAGAGGACCAATGAGCTTCGCTTGTTCTAATATACCGGATGCTATAATAGCCTCTGCAGATGCTTGGCGAACATTCACTTGCTCGGATGATGAGCTTTTCTCTTTGATCAAGTTAACGAAGTAGGAGACACAATCAATCACACAGCTCCATCTCGGCTCCTCTTCCTTTTTGTCAAAGAACAAACCCGTGAGATGCTTCACACAAATCGCTAGGCAAGACATGAGTGTACCTCGTGTCTTAACGTGTCTTGTTCTCTCATATAAAGAAGTCAGTCTACCCCAAAGATGAATCACCGAATCATAACTCAACGAACCAACATAAATGCCTTCAACAGATTCCCCTTTGGATGCTTTTTTGAACATAAGAAGATTCCATTGGCAAAGAATCCTCAGAATGTAATTCTCACATCTATGATTCTTCTCCTTTTCCAAGAGATCCAATAACATCACCTGGAGACCGTTACTCGCCCAATGCCAAATACTGCTCGTCTCTGAGAAACTAGAATCTTCTGCTTTCAGAAACTGCAGAAACCACTTCAGTGTTGTCAGACGAACTTCATATGACTGATCAGATATACAGCGAAGGAGCCTGTCCTTAAGGTCAGGAAAGTCTAACACTTCAGGAACTTTCTGCAATTGCGAATTTGGTCTTTGAGTGATTTGGAACACTTCAGCTGCTTCATCAGATGGCTGAAACACGCAACCAAAGTAAGACAAAGCTGCCTGTTCCCTAAGCTCAGCGACCGTAGGGTCATAGTAGGAGAAACCATAAGAAGCGTCTGCATCCAAACAACCTTTAGATAAATCCAAATGCAATTTGTGTACATCCTTTAGATTTTTGCTTTCAGAGCATGTCGACCCAATAGCTCGCATATGATCAAGCACTCTCAAGAACGATGTACTGAGGATAGGGCAAGGGCACATCAATGGAGAAGCCATCCATGTGCATTTTGCAAGGACATTGAGCAGTTGTTCGATAATCTGATCCTTCTTAGAGTCATCAGCAAGGTCTCTACAGTTTGTATCCAGGAGATTACCAAGTTGCAACAGAACGCCGTGAAGATAATTGAAAGATCCAACTTGGACCTCATTAGAAGGCAATGTTGAGGCAATGCGGAGGAGAACGCTCTGTAGCTTCTCATTGGAAACGAGACCTACTAAAGCACGGGACGCCAAAACACGAACGCGGAGATTGCTTTGAGTAGAGCATTTCATGATAAAGCGCATGAAAACGAACGGGTCCAGGTCATCTCCCGATTCACTTGCAATGGGTGAAGGCTTGAGCCTGGATAACAGAATGAGGATGGGCCATAAACTCGGATGGACATGATTTGCGAGGTTTGAATCTGATGGACCAGATGTGTCGAGCATATCAGTCGCTGCCTTTAACTCACCATATATGAATGGGTGCAACAAGGGGTACCTTCAAGGAAACCACCACAATATTAACTAGAGAATGCAAACAGTGTAGAGACAGCTAATAAGATTTTATCTAATAGACATACCTGTGAAAAAATTCAAGCCCAGTCAGGCCACGCCGAGCAGATCCACGTTTTTGAACATTAAGGAAACCAACCATCCTGCGGAGCAAGGCGGTGTACGCAAGTGTGGCACTGTTTCTAACCTCCCAATATGGTGAAGAGAAGGATCTTATTGCAACAGTCATAGCCTCCGCGGAGAAGCCAGAAGTATCAGTGCCCAAGTTTGTGTCGTTGAAAGCAGCTTTGAGAACATTGAAGGCATGCACCGTTGGAACAACACCTTCATCACGGACCTTTGAAAGTTTTTTACTCGAATGCAAATCAGATGGATTGACCTCCTCTTCCATATGTTTAGAGCCTTTCTGTTCCATGGGAGCATCCATGAGGGGCTTCCCTGCAAGACCTATCAGCCACCTAAGCGCATGTGGGAGAAGCTTCTTTGGTGAACCTTCTGGTTCTGAGAGAAACATAGCAATGAATGCAGCAGGAATGCCTGCACTTCTTCTTAACAAATCGTCCACTGTTTGTCCTTTCGCCACAGTTCTCTCCATAAGCTGCTCCATCCAGGATTCTGTCAACCTACAAAGTCTTTAAAAAGATAAAACACAAAACATAATATGTCAGTAAGCATTAAAAAAATTACAAAGACACGCAAGAAGCTTAAAATCATACCTTGGGTCGTTAGAACATAACAAACGGTGGCACAAAGCTGAAAACCCAGCTCTTGTCTTATCAATGGCACCATTGTGCTTCATTTTTAAAAGCACTTCCAGGAAGTGATCTCCAATCTTTTCAAGCTGCTTCAGGTCAAGTAGTGATTCAGAATTTCCTACCACAGAATCGTTAGGGATTGCAGAAGCCAGATCACCATTTTCTAAAGGTGCAAGGCTGCTGGTAGGTAATGGAATCTTTCTTATGATGGTTCCTAAAAGAAGACTCACCTGAAGAAAGAAGACAGTTTATCTCAGAATGCTACTTCTAAGAAATTAAAAATGATATAAAGAGCAGCTAGTATTGATAAGAAACACACAAAAAAGTGATGTAAGAGAATAATGGATAATTGTGAGAAAGATGAAAGAATCAGTACCTCCTTCATGGCGAGCCAACAACCTACCATAACTACCTGTTCTGATTGTATTGTTTCTTGCACAGGTTTTGGATGTGTATCCTTTTGCTCCTCTGAGAGAACAGTAGCAGAAGCATCTTGAACATCTGGCAAGAAACTATCGTCATCTACAATGTCATCCATATCCTCATCCAAACACAAAGCATCAGCAGAAACCACCCAGAGTGCTAACGTAGTTATTCGCGTCACCAGTTTAAGAAGCTTTTCAAGTTCCTCTCTCATCTCTGATACACTAGATAGCACTGCGTTAGAGTTCCAATCCAATTCCTCGAAAGTATAGCGCAAAGCCAGTAACACCCCATGAACAAAACTGTTTTTGCATGCTTCAGAGAGATCACGCTCTCCCTCCTTCACACAAGTATCAAGCC